>CM070788.1:32907849-33507849 GCA_036346955.1 Dipus sagitta
TTAATGAAATAGAAACCAAAAAAAAAAAAAAAATCCAAAGAATCAATGAAACAAACAGTTGGTTCTTTGAAAGGATAAACAAGATTGATAAACCCTTAGCAAATCTGACAAAAAGAGAGAACAGACACAAATTAATAAAATTAGAGATGAAAAAGGTAACATCACAACAGATGCCAGAGAAATTCAAGAAATAATAGGGACATACTATAAAAGCATATACTCCACAATGTATGAAAATATGAAAGAAATGGATGATTTCCTTGATTTATATGACCTACCTAAATTAAATCAAGATGAGATTAATCAGTTAAATAGACCTATAACAAGCATGGGAATCCAAGCAGTTATCAAAAATCTCCCAATTAAAAAAAGTCCAGGCCCAGATGGATTCACTGGTGAATTTTACCAGACCTTCAGGGAAAAACTAACACCATTGTTTCTTAAGCTTTTCCATAAAATAGGAAAAGAAGGAATCCTACCAAATTCCTTCTATGAAGCCAGCATCACCCTGATACCAAAACCAGGCAAAGATAGAACAAAAAAAGAAAATTACAGACCAATCTCCCTCATGAATATAGATGCAAAAATTCTCAACAAAATATTGGCAAACAGAATACAAGAATATATCAAAGAGATCATTCACCCTGACCAAGTAGGCTTTATCCCAGAGATGCAAGGATGGTTCAACATAGGCAAATCGATAAATGTAATACATTATATAAATGGACTGAAGGACAAAAACCACATGATCATCTCATTAGACGCAGAAAAAGTGTTTGACAAAATCCAACATCCCTTCATGATAAAAGTCCTACAGAGGCTGGGAATAGAAGGAACATATCTCAATATAATAAAGGCTATTTACGACAAGCCTACAGCCAACATATTACTAAATGGGGAAAACCTGGAAGCTTTTCCACTAAAATCAGGAACAAGACAAGGGTGTCCACTGTGCCCACTTTTATTTAATATAGTACTGGAAGTCTTAGCCATAGCAATAAGGCAAGAGACACACATACAAGGGATACAAATTGGAAAGGAAGAAATCAAGTTATCATTATTAGCAGATGACATGATTCTATATATAAAGGACCCTAAAGACTCTACCAGCAAACTGTTAGAACTGATAAACACCTACAGCCATGTAGCAGGATACAAAATAAATACACAGAAATCAGTAGCATTCCTATATGCTAACAACAAACACACAGACGATGAAATCAGAGAATCACTCCCATTCACAATTGCATCAAAGAAAATAAATTACCTTGGAATAAACAAAACCAAGGAAGTAAAGAATCTCTACAATGAAAACTATAAAACACTCAAGTGAGAAATTGCAGAAGACACTAGGAAATGGGAAAACATCCCTTGTTCCTGGATTGGAAGAATCAATATTGTGAAAATGGCAATCTTACCAAAAGCAATCTACACATTTAATGCAATCCCCATCAAAATTCCAAAGGCATTCTTCACGGAAATAGAAAAAGCAATCCAAAACTTTATTTGGAATCACAAAAAACCTCGAATATCTAAAATAATACTGAGCAACAAAAGTAAGGCGGGTGATATCACCATACCTGATTTTAACCTATACTAAAGAGCCATAGTAACAAAAACAGCATGGTACTGGCACAAAAGCAGATATGTAGATCAATGGAACAGGATAGAGAACCCAGATATAAGTCCAGGTAACTATAGCCACCTGATATTTGATAAAAATGCCAAAAATACTCATTGGACAAAAGACAGCCTCTTCAGCATATGGTGCTGGGAAAACCGGATATGTATCTGTAGAAGGATGAAAATAGATTCTTCTCTCTCTCTCAATGCACAAGAATTAAGTCCAAATGGACTAAAGACCTTAACATCAGACCTGAAACTCTGAAATTGCTAGAGGAAAAAGTGGGGGAAACCATTTAACATATTGGTCTTGGCAAAGACTTTCTGAATATAACCCCAATTGCTCAGTCAATAAAACCACAGATTAACCACTGGGACCTCATGAAATTACTAAAATTTTGTATTGCAAAGGACACTGTGAATAAAGCAAAGAGGCAACCCACAGAATGGGAAAACACCTTTGCCAGCTATATATCTGATAGAGGATTAATATCTAGGATATACAAAGAACTCAAAAAGCTAAATAATAAGAACTCAAACTAGCCAATTAAAAAATGGGCTATGGAGCTAAATAGAGAGTTCTCAAAAGAAGAAATACGGATGGCGCATAAGCATCTAAAAAATGTTCGACATCCCTAGTCATCAGGGAAATGCAGATTAAAACTACATTGAGATTCCATCTCACTCCTGTCAGATTGGCTACCATCATGAAAACAAATGCCCATAAATGCTGGCGAGGATGTGGAAAAAGAGGAACCCTTCTACACTGTTGGTGGAAACGCAATCTAGTCCAGCCATTGTGGAAATCAGTGTGGAGGTTCCTAAGACAGCTAAAAATTGATCTACCATATGACCCAGCTATAGCACTCCTAGGCATATATCCTAAGGACTCATCCCATTTCCTTCATTTCCTTAGAAGTACGTGCTCAACCATGTTTATTGCCGCTCAATTCATAATAGCTGGGAAATGGAACCAGCCTAGATGTCCCTCAACTGATGAGTGGATAATGAAGATGTGGCACATTTATACAATGGAGTTCTACTCAGTGGTGAACAAAAATGAAGTTATGAAATTTACAGGAAAATGGATGGATCTGGAAAGGATTATATTAAGTGAGGTAACCCAAGCCCAGAAAGCCAAGCGCTGCATGTTTTCCCTCATATGTGGATCCTAGCTACAGAAGATTGGACTTCTGTGTGAGAAGGAAAAAACTCAGTAGCAGAGGCCAGTAAGTTAAAAGGAGATATAAAGGGAAGAGAAAGGAAGGGAGGAGGGTACTTAATAGGTTGGTATTTTATATATGTAAGTAGAAGAATAGATTAACGGGGGTGAAAAGGCCCAAAGTGAGGTCAGGGGAAGAGACTGAGTAAAGGAAAGGTGGAGGGAGGGCTAATCAAAATCTAAGAGGATGCAAATAAATCATATGGAATCCTCTGGTTTTGGACAATGGAACACTCAGGAGCCAAAGATCATTGTTAGAAAGTTTTCAGTGCCAGGGATGGGATACCTCCAGTGAGTTGTTGGCCAGGGAGGTCCCTGATGGCCCCAAAACATTATAGGCCATTGGTGAGGCCCTTGGTTTCCCACCAGGAATAGATGGTAAGACCCTATTGCTGAAGACTCCACATACTTGGGCTGCATGGCCACTGAGAAATTCTGCTGGAACTGAGCTGATAACCTCCTCCATGTAGACCAGCTAAGAGAAAGCTGGAAGAAGCCATTCTACATTTAGTTCAATGGGAGAAAGAGATATCACCAGTGAAGATACTCAACAGCGGACACTGCAAGCCTTATAATTGGCCAGCCAGGCCAAATGAGCCAATGGGTGCAATAGTGGCACATCTGTCATGGTGGAAACCAACTGCTCTCCAATTGGACTGGAGGCCCGCTCCATGGGGGGGGGGAATACATCCCTGATACTGAAAACTTAAAACAGGGGTAGTCATGAGCCCTAGGGGTGTAACATCTGCTGATGTCTGAAAAATGGATATACTATGCTTATCAAACTGCCCAGTAAGCACTTTTCTTAATATTTATACCCTTATATTAACACTACTCTCACTTTGGGTAGAATCTTTTCTTTTCAGATGGTAGTGACCTTGGGATGACTCAGAAGGTATCATAGTGCTGGGAAGAAGTGACTGGAGTACTGAGTAACATCGCGATCACACCTTCCAAGGCTCAGGGTCTAATGCAGAAGAGGTGGCGGAAAGAATGTAAGAGCCAAAGGAAGGGTAGGACTCCTTACAACGTCCTCCCTCCAGACATAAAATGGCCTGGATATCCATGACCTTATAGTGCCTGACACTACCTACACAAGACCATCATAAGAGTAGGAAAAGATAATGACATCAAAATGAAAGAGAGACTGATTGAGATGGGGAGGGGATATGATGGAGAATGGAATTTCAAAGGGGAAAGTGGGGGGAGGGAGGGTAGCACCATGGGATATTTTTTATAATCATGGAAAATGTTAATAAAAATTAAGAAAAAAATAGGAAGAAAGAAAGAAAAACATTTATACATTATTTTTCAGACACAATGCTATTGCACAATTAATAGACTATAATATGATATAAACCTAACATTCAAATGCACTGGGAAACCAAAGAATTTGTGGGATTTATTTATTGTGCTAGTCTGGAGCGAAGCCTGAGGAATCTGTAAAGTTTGCCTCTACTGAAAGATTAAAGTTGTGACGTCAGCTTAGAATTCTGTATCTGGTTTAAAAAAAAAGTCTTCTAAAATTAAAGGTCATAAGAAATTGTTTCTCACTTTCAGGGAAGATGTTATATACATAAGCAGGGAGGAAAGCTACAGTGAATCCCATTGTACTGGGTAGGATTTAGAGAAAACAATGTAAGCTGCTATGTATTTACATATATTTAAAAAAATTAGTCTGGGAGCTGGAGAGATGGCTTAGTGGTTAAGGCGCTTGCCTGCAAAGACAAAGGACTCAGGTTTGATTCCCCAATACTCAGATAAAGCCAGATGCACAAGGTGGCACATGAGTCTGGAGCTCGTTTGTAGTGGAGGCCCTGGAGCAACCATTCTTTCTCTTTCTTTTTCTCTCAAATAAATAAATTAAATACTTTTTGAAAAGTCAGTCTGGCTCTAGGAAAATCCTGCAGTTGAGAGCACGTACAGAAGCTCTCCACAATGTCTAACACTGCTCCGTGGTAGAAGTCAGTCCCTCCCAGTGTCTACAGCTACACCACAACAGAACTACTTGGGTTACATTCTATTCTATTCCGTTATATCTTATGCATTAAGGTACGGCTGAAACATGGCAGAAAGCATGTAAGTAGGAAAAACACATCATAATACGATCACAAGTAGGGTGAACAAACAGGTTATAAAATTACTCAAATAGCACAAGTCCATCTTTTAAAACTAAAAAAAAAGAGGATGTTAAATACATTTCTATTTTATAGTTGGGGAAAATAATTATTCAAAAATAGATGGTGTGGTAGAGTATTCAGGAGGCAGAGGCAGGGGGATCACAAGCTCAAGGCTAGCTTGGGCTAAATAGCAAGTTACAGCTACTTAGTGAAACCCTGTCTTTAAAAAAATTATATCTGCTGGGCATGGTGGTGCACGCCTTTAATCCCAGCACTCGGGAGGCAGAAGTAGGAGGATCACTGTGAGTTTGAGGCCACCCTGAGACTACATTAGTGAATTCCAGGTCAGCCTGGGTTACAGTGAAACCCTAATCCTACCTACAAAAACCAAAAAAAAAAAAAAAAAAAGTCTTAAAAAATAGGGCTGTAGGGATGCATTTGCCTGCAAAGCCAAAGGACCCAAGTTCAATTCCCCAGGACCCACGTTAGCCACATGCACAAGGGGGCACATGCGTCTGGAGTTTGTTTGCAATGGCTGGAGGCCCTAGCATGCCCTTTCTCTCTCTCTCCCTTTCTCTGTCAAATAAATAAATAAATAAAAATAAAATATAAAAAGAAATTATAAACCGGGTATGGTGGCGCATGCCTTTAATCCCAGCACTTGGGAGGCAGAGGTAGGAGGATCGCCATGAGTTCGAGGCCACCCTGAGACTACGTAGTGAATTCCAGGTCAGCCTGAGCTAGAGTGAGACCCTACCTTGGAAAACCAAAAAAATTATAGCTGTATGTACACCTTTAATCCCAGCACTCAGAAGGTAGATGTAGGACGATAACTGCAAATTCGAAGCCAGCCCAGGCGTGTATTTCAGGTCAGCCTGGGCTACAGTGAGACCCTATCTTAAAAACAAAGCAAAACAACAAAAAAAGAATACTTAGTAATTATTGGAATTAAAAATATCAATAGCTTCAAAAGAATAGTTAAATTTACCATCAGGAAAGGGGTAACATTTTGAACATGTACAAATATTAGAGATTAACCTGACTGGTATTTAAACAACCTATCCTCTGTTAAGTTTATACAAATATTGTTTTAATAATTACACAAGGATTCACAGTACAAAGGTTCAAACTCACCTAAAATCCCTAAAAATAGTATTTGGATGAGCATTCTAACTTAAGAAAAAAATTAAGCATTCCTAAAATATGAATATATATATTCAGTACATATACATGTGCATATATATATATATATATATTCCTCATAAACTATGTAAATTATGAAACACCCAAATAAACTTAGAGAAGATGGAGATGCAATAAGAGATATTTTCATAAATAACTTCATTTATTAACAGATAGAAAAAAATAAAAATCAGGACTCACTAAAAATGTTAGTACTGCCATAAGTATTCATTATTTTTTTTGTTATTTTTATTTATTTATTTGAGTGCGACAGACAGAGAGAGAAAGAGGCAGAGAGAGAGAGAGAGAGAGAGAGAATGGGCGCGCCAGGGCTTCCAGCCACTGCAAACGAATTCCAGACGCGTGCGCCCCCTTGTGCATCTGGCTAATGTGGGTCCTGGGGAGTCAAGCCTCGAACCGGGGTCCTTGGGTTTCACAGGCAAGCGCTTAACCATTAAGCCATCTCTCCAGCCCAGTATTCATTATTTTTTAAAGTCTTGGATTAATATTTTGTGATAGAGTAATTCAAATATTTCAAGTTCTGTGTATTTCGGCAATTAGCAATTGGTTTAATTTAACTCAAAGATAAAAGAAAAAACACACAAAGATATTCAAATGCAAAGGGAGTAAGTTCTTAGTGGCTCTGTTTAATATTAATCTTGAATTGCATTCACCAATTATGCAGACTTTCGCTGAAATCTGGCTAGTAATTTTCCATATTCTCTGACATCCAGCAACTGTTTTCACAATCTAATAAGATGGCATTCTATATTTATCCAGTAAACAGATAATTAGAAAACCAATAGAAATATTTTGTTTTGTCTCACAGGCTCACTCCAGGCTAACCTGGAACTCACTTCTCTTTAGCCCAGGATGGCCTCAAACTTCTACCTCTGCCTCCCAAGTACTGGGATTGATGGCCTCAAACTTCTACCTCTGCCTCCCAAGTACTGGGATTAAAGGCATGCACCACCATGACTGGCTAAAATGTTTATTTGGAAGATGTTAAACAGATTAGAAACTCTCTAAGTGAGTAGGTATTCATTTATACATAAAAAGATATATATATAAATCATATAATGAGCCAGGCATGGTGTTGCACACCTTTAATCCCAGCACTGGAGAGGCTGAGGTAGGAGGTGTGAGTTCTAGGCCAGCCTGAGACTAATTCCAGATCAGACTGAGCTAGAGCAAGACCCTATCTCAAAAGAACAAACAAACAAAAACATAATGATAAAAACATTTCTAAAATATATTCATATTATTCCCAGCCCAATACATGTTTTTGTAAATAAAGTTTTATTGGAACACAGCTACACCCACTCATTTATGCCTAGCCTATGGTCACTTTCACATTACAGAAGCAGAGCTGATTAGTTACAACAAAGTTGAGGATCCGCAAAAGTCTAGAAATTTCAAACCTGAATATTCACAGGAAAAAAAAAGGGCCAAATCTGCTCCATCAGTTTAATTGAAAAAACACACAAACAAACAAACAAAAAACATAATTAGGGCTGGTGAGATAGCTTAGCAGTTAAGGCATTTATTTGCCAGAGAAGCCAAAGGACCCAGGTTCAATTTCCCAGGATCCACATAAGCCAGATGCACAAGGTTGCGCATGCGTCTAGAGTTCTACAGCAGCTGAAGGCCCTGGCATGCCCATCATTCTCTTTCTCTCTCTATCGTTCTCTCTCTCACAAATGAATAAAATAATAAATAAATTAACTAATTAAAAAGGCAGATTTGTATTTAAAATGTCAAATATAGCCGGGTGCAGTAGCACACACCTTAATCCCAGCACTTGGGAGGTAGAGGTAGGAGGATCTCCCTGAGTTCAGTGTCACCCTGAGACTCCATAGTGAATTCCAGGTCAGCCTGGGCTACAGTGAAACCCTACCTCAAAATAAATAAATAAAATAAATAGGGCTGGAGGGATGGCTTAGCGGTTAAGGCGTTTGCCTGCAAAGCCAAAGGACCCAGGTTCAACTCCCCAGGACCCACAGAAGCCAGATGCACAAGGGGGAGCATGCATCTGGAGTTCATTATCAGTGGCTGGAGGCCCTCATGTGCCCATTCTCTCTCTCTACCTGCCTATTTATGTATCTCTCTTTCTCTCTCAAGTAAATAAATAAAAATAAAATATAAAAAATAAAATAAAATAAAATAAAAGGGGCTGGAGAGATGGCTTAGCGGTTAAGCGCTTGCCTGTGAAGCCTAAGGACCCTGGTTCGAGGCTTGATTCCCCAGGACCCATGTTAGCCAGATGCACAAGGGGGCGCACGCGTCTGGAGTTCGTTTGCAGTGGCTGGAAGCCCTGGCGCGCCCATTCTCTCTGCCTCTTTCTCTCTCTGTCTGTCACTCTCAAATAAATAAATAAAAACAAAAAAAGAATTAAAAAAATAAAAAATAAAATAAAATAAAAAACATGATTAGCTTGATCACTTAAGTCTACCTCACAGAGTCAAATTAAATATTTTTTTCTGACAATATTTTCCAAGTTTTATATGTCCAGAAAAGGACACATCTGAAACACTGTCTAACTCATCTGCTTTTATTTTTACTTATTTTGAGGTAGGGTCTCCCTCTAGTCCACGCTGAACTGGAATTCACTATGCAGTCTCAGGCTGGCTTCAAACTCATGGTGATCCTTCTACCTCTGCCTCCCAAGTGCTGGAATTAAAGGCATGCACCACCATGTGTGGTGTGATACATATATTATTTACTTATGAGAGAGAGAGAATGAGCACGCCAGGGCCTCCAGCCACTGCAAACGAACTCCAGATGCATGTACCACCATGTGTATCTGACTTACTTGGGTTTTAGGGAATCAAACCTGGGCGCTTAGGCTTTGCAGGCACGTACCTTAACTGCTAAGCCATCTCTCCAGGCCTGTCTAAGGTGTTCATAGTTACTCTTCCTCTTGCTCTGGACAGTCTAATCTCATTTTAATTTTTATTTTGTGTGTGTGTATGTAACTAGTGTCTCACACATGCTAGGCAAGCACTTTATCACTGAGCTACATCCCAATCTACTATTTAAGGTAATATAACTTGTTTACCTAGCTTAGGTAAAAGTGTAATCAATGATGAGCCAGGTGTGGTGGTGCACGCCTTTAATCCCTGCACTCGGAAGGCAGAGGTAGGAGAATCACCAAAGAGGCCACCCTAAGACTACATGGTGAATTACAGGTCAGCCTGGGCTACAGCAAAAAACAAACATTTAAAAAAAGTACAATTGGGGCTGGAGAGATAGCTCAGCAGTTAAGGTGTTTGCCTACAAAGCCAAAGGACCCAGGTTTGATTCTCCAGGACCCACGTTAGCCAGATGCACAAGGGGGTGCATGCATCTGCAGTTTGTTTGCAGTGGCTGGAGGCCCTGGCACGCCCGTTCATTCTCTCTCTCTCCCTCTTTCTCTGTCAAATAAATAAATAAAAATAAAATATATTTTTTTTAAAAGTGCAATTAGCCGGGTGTGGTGGCTCATGCCTTTAATCCCAGCATCCAGGAGGTAGGGGTAGGAGGATCACCGTGAGTTCAAGGCCTCCCTGAAACTACATAATGAATTCCAGGTCAGCCTGGGCCAGAGTGAGACCCTACCTCAAAAAATTTAAAAAAAGAAAGTGCAATTGATGACAATATACAGCAAACGTGGGAGGGTTTGACTGTCAGCCTTATTAGACAGACACCTCTCCTCTTTGCTCATGTCTCTTTTGTTTTTAACTCATTTGACATATAAGCAGAACTACAAATGTTGATTCACAGATTAACAAAACTGAATTTTTTTTTAGTTTATTTTTTTGCAAGCAGAGACAAAGGAGGAGAGAGGCTGAGAATAGGCACACCAGGGCCTCTTGCCACTGCTAATGAACTCCATATACATTCACTACCCTGAGCACCTAGCTTTACATGGGTACTGGGGAATCGAACCTAGATTGGATCATCAGGCTTTGCAATCAAGTGCCTTTAAGTGCTGAACCATCTCACAGCCCAAAGACTTTTAAGAATTACATTTATTTATTTATTTGACAGAAAGAGGGACAGACAGAGAGAAAGAGAGAGAGAGAGAGAGAGAATGGGTGCACCAGGGCCTCCAGCCACTGCAAACAAACTCCAGATGCATGCGCCCCCTTGTACATCGGGCTAATGTGGGTCCTGGGGAATAGAACCTGGGTCCTTTGGCTTTGCAGGCAAGCACCTTAACTGCTAAGCAATCCCCCAGACCAAGAATTACTTTTAAACAACCAAAAGAGAGAGGAAAAAAAAAGATTCTATATTATTTTCTTTCTGTACTCCAGAATGTAGATCAGTAAATATCCTCAGGGCAGAGGGCCACACTACACTGCTAATCCAAATCAAAGAAACAGAAATTTTGTATATGCTCAGAATACTAGAGTATGTTGGATTCCACAATTAATCAGTATGCTAAAATTAGGTCAGGTCACAGCAGTACATAGTGTGGTTATCTTATTCCTCATGTTAACACTAAAACACTTGACTTAGATCAGCCTCAGTCCTCCTGTGAACAACTTGCAAGACAGGCGATAAGATTAGGACTACAATGAAAACCCTCCCATCTACTCAGTGTACAGAAATCCAAGCCCCCGATAAAGGAACCTTTACTTCTAAACATTTTTTTTTTTTTAACTAACAGCTGTAAATAAGATCAAGCTTTATAAAAGGTGGGAGAATTGCAGGTTTGAGGAATACTGACTTTGTTAATGTTCTGATACTGAGAGATATGAAATAGAAAAATAATGATTTCACAAGAGAATTATTTAGGTTTCAGCTCAGTGAATTAGAAGAATCTACGCAGATGTCAGACCTAAAAATATAAAGAATTCTTACTGGGGGGTTAGAAAAACCGAAGGAAAATTTGATTACAGTTAAATATGAAAAAAAAATCTGCTGGAATTTTTCTTCACATTTGATATCAAGTCCTATGAACTTAAACTTTCTTACTGTCTCCCTTTTAAACTCTGATGTTAAATCCTTATCTTTAACCAGATTTAAAAAATTTTTTGTTGATTTTTATTTATTTATTTGAGAGCAACAGAAAGAGAAAGAGGCAGAGAGAGAGAGAGAGAGAGAGAATGGGTGCACTGGGGCCTCCAGCCACTGCAAACGAACTCCAGATGTGTGCGCCCCCTTGTGCATCTGGCTAACGTGGGTCCTAGGGAATTGAGCCTTGAACCAGTGTCCTTAGGCTTCACAGGCAAGTGCTTAACCGCTAAGCCATCTCTCCAGCCCCAGATTTATTTTTTTTAATTAAACAAAAAAAAAAAAAAAAAAAGCTTTCTTGGGCTGGAGAGATGGCTCAGCACCTGAGTGAAAACTCCCCACTACCCACGTAAAGCCAGATGCACTACATGGTACATGCGTTTGGAGTCTGTTATGGCTAGAGGCTCTGGTGGGCCCATTCTCTCTCTCTCTCTTGCTCTAGTAAATAAATAAAGAAAAGAAAAAGAGTTTTGTTTGGTTAAAAAAGAGCTTTCTTAATGATTCCCTGTCTCAAATGTCCTCTCTGAGGGGACATTCACTTTATAAATGATCTTCTAGCATTATAAAAGTGACATATTCCCATTTATAACATTTAGGTTTACTGGTTTAACTACGCTACAGTCAAGCACAATATTCTTATTTAAAAACCCACCCGGACTAGGGTGAAACCCTACCTCCAAAAACAAACAAAGAAACAAACAAACAAACAAAAAGAAAACCTTAAGTTTACCCCTGTAAAAAGATTAGCTGAATTTACAATTCTGACTTGTTTTAACTGGAGGGTTTTTTTTTTTTTTTTTTTGGTTTCTCGAGGTAGGGTCTCACTATAGCCCAGGCCGACCTGGAATTCACTGTGTAGTCTCAGAATGGCCTTGAATTCATGGTGATCCTACTACCTTTGCCTCCAGAGTGCTGGGATTAAAGACATGAGCCACCACGCCTGGCTTAACTGGAGTTTTTTAAAATTTTTATTTCTTTTTCTTTTTTTAATTTTTTTTTAAGTAAAAACTTTGTATGGATACATCATGTGTTGGTAATATCATTTCCCTTCTCCCTGCCCCCATTCCATTGAGGGCCCTCCTCGAAAGGACTGTCTATATTCACCATGGAGTTGTGGGTAGAGTTGTGAGAGCAGCAGTCAGTCACTGGGGAGGGAGGAGAGATGGCTCTGGTTATTCCTTCCCATTTTATGGCTCTTACAATCTTTCTGTCCCCTTTTCCACAAAATTGCCTGAGCTGAGGTGGGTGTGTTTTAAGTCTCCTTTAGTGTTGACCTCTCAGCAGCTTGTGGATTTCTGCTATGTTTTCTAACTGGAATTTTGTTTTTAAATATTTCTATTTTTTATTTGTTTAAGAGAGAAAGAAAGGGAGAGAGAGAGAGAATGAATGGGTATACCAGTGCCTCCTGCCACAGTAAACAAAGTGCAAATGCATGAGCCACTTTGTGTATCTGGGTTTTACATGGTTACTGGGAAATCAAACTCAGGCCATCAGGCTTTGCAAGTAAGCAACTTTAACTGTTGAGTCATCTCCCCAGCCCTCAACTACATTTTAAGAATGAATCAGTAAGTAGTTATTAACTGTTGCACATGGCATCAGATTTGTGGACTGCCCTCATCCACACAGATCTCAACCTCTAGCTGGGCATTGTCACAGTGACAAGTTTTACCCTGCTTCATGCATAATTCAGCTCTTAACTGATAGAACGAAGAATTAGGGAAGGACTTCACCAAAAAGATAGAATTTCAGCTGAAAGTTGAACACATGAAATGGTAATGGAAGGCTGAGCAGACAAAGAGGCATGTGGTGGATTGGGGATGTAGGCACAGGCATGAGAAAACCACTGGAGTTAGAATTAACAGAAACGAATGGGGAAACTACAAAGATGGCAGACATTAACCATGGGTCAGTGAGATTCAACCTTAGCTTCAGATAATGGAATCTCATTATAAAATGTCTTGGAAGCCAGGCAGAGGTGTTAGGTATGACTTTATAGGTACTAATAAATAAAAATGGAAGAGACTGAATAAGATTATAGGGACTCTTAGATTTGGTCAGATGGAAGAGAAGGGCAGAGATACATGTAAAGCATTAGAAGATTTTGGGCTGGAGAGATGGCTTAGGGTGAAGACATTTCCTTGTGAACCCAGGTTCCCCAGTACTCAGGTAAGCCATATGCACAAAGGTGCACATGCATCTGGAGTTCATTTGCAGTGGCTAGAGTCCCTGGCCATTCTCTCTCTATCTGTCTCTTTCTCTCTCTCTCACTGTCAAAATAAATAATTAATTAATCAATCAATAGCCGGGCGTGGTGGCGCACGCCTTTAATCCCAGCACTCGGGAGGCAGAGGTAGGAGGATCGCCGTGAGTTCAAGGCCACCCTGAGACTCCATAGTGAATTCCAGGTCAGCCTGGGCTAGAGTGAAACCCTACCTCGAAAAACCAAAAAAAAAAAAAAATCAATCAATTGAAAAAAGAATTAGAGGATTTCAAAAGAGATGACAGTTAAAGAGGAGAATTTATAGCCGGGTGTGGTAGTGCATGCCTTTAATCCCAGCACTCAGGAGGCAGAGGTAGAAGGATCGCTGTGAGTTTGAGGATCACTGTGAGTTTGAGGCCACCCTGAGAATACAGAGTGAATTCCACCTCAGCCTGTGCTACCTTAAAAAAAAAAAAAAAAGAGGAGAACTCATGAAAGAAGAATGGAAAGTCCTAGCCTGGGGAGCTATGAAGACAGAGACATACTAAAATAAACAGGGATACCTGGCAGTAAGGTTTAGGGATGGGGATAGAGTAGTTTGGGACATGGTAGATGAAAGAATAACTTAATAGAGCTATCCTAAGGCTATTCTGCAGCATAGCATCAGAATAAAACCAGGCTTCAGGGACGGAATAATCAGGGAGACTTATCTGTGTTATATCTACTTAGGGCTTTATCACTATAAAGCAGTATTTTATTAATTTTGACCCTGAAAACTAAACTTAATAAAAGAGCAAAATTATCTTCATTTTACATTAAAATTAATGCATAGTAGTAATATAATTTTCCCAAAGTCAGTTTGCTTTCAGTGGAGCAAAGGAAATGCCGATTCGTACCCCTGCCATTGAACTGTATTAAGAAGCTCCCAGAAGATGATGAAACTCAAGGCCTTTTTTCACAGTCCTCAGCAGTGAGACCAAAGCTGATGCCATGAGAATTAATTAAAATGTGGAAAGAAGAGAGTCCAGTGAAACACCTCCAACTGACGGAAATACTCGATGGTATGGGGAAAAAAATTAAAAGTTGGGAAAGTGTAGAACCAGAAAAGCCAAAACTCAAGAAAGTACTCAGTGATCTTAGAATTAAAGAGAGTTGAAAAAAGGGTGTAATTTGACACGGAGGTATCATGTAGTAGCTGAAATTTTTTTCTACAAAGTTAACTTTTAACATATTAAAAAAATAGAAAAATATTCTTCAAGATGCTTATCAATGTTTTAACACAAGGACTGCATTTTATGTTTCATATATTAAAGATTCATATTTTTATTTCACAAGTTATATTCTTGTAAAATAAGTGAAATGCTTTTCAGCACTGAAAAATTAGAAAGTCTAAAAGACATAAAACATCATAGGCTTGTCTTATAGAAACATAATTTTACTTTTTGCAGTGCTGGGGATCAAACCCAGAGCCCTGCTTCTGTCAAACTATATTCCTGGCCCAAATCTGATCTTTTAAATAATAGCTTAAGTATATTTCAACATAAGCTTATCAGTTTTCTCACTTAAAATTTTTTTAAATTTACTTACTTATTTGAGAGAGAGGTGGGGGGAGAGAGAAGGAGAGAATGGGCACACCAAGGCCTCCAGCCACTGCAAATGAATTCCATACGCACGTGCCACTTTGTGCACCTGGCTTATGTGGGTATTAGGGAATTGAACCTGGGTCCTTAGGCTTTGCAGGCAAGCACTTTAACTGCTAAGCCTAAACCATCTCTCCAGCCCAGTTTCTCCACTTTTGATTTGACAAGAAAATGTTTCAGCTTTTACTTAAGGGGCTTTTGATAACATAATCAATAGCTTACTATGCTTTTTACTGTCCTCTATTTTATCAATGCATGCGTTCAATAAAGGGCAAACATCTGTGATAAAAAAGCAATATTCCAGACACATGTGAGGCAAAATTATATATGAAGTATTTACCAAATTGTTACAATAAATGCTATTAGGAATAGTATGTCAATCCTCAGATTACTATGTAGCTTCTATCTCCATATCCCACACCTTCTTGTGTTAGGGACTGAATCCAGACCGTGCACACACTAGGCAACTCTAACCACTGAGAATTATTTTCTGCCCTGTATTTTCTGTCGTAAGTGAGACTCTGCAGCAAAATGAAGTGTGTTCTATTTATTTTATCACAACACATATAAACTATTTTTATGTAGCACCAGCCTTCATTGGTGGTTTTACTGCCATTTTTGCACAAATCAAGTTTTAGATACAGAAAATTTCATTTAACTTAAAATTTTGTTGCTGCTGTTTGTTTTGTTTTGTGCTTGAGATTGAATCCAGAGCTTCATTTAATGCTAAGGACATACTCTGCTACTGAAGCATACCTTCTAATTTCAGACCCTAAGTTTAAGCTTAAAAAAAATTTAATAGACCATCAACGAATTAAAAATTTTAAAGGGGAAGCGAATGAAGTAACTTACTACGGACCTTGCTCAAGTCTGAAGAGGGTCTTCTCCAGCTTTTCCATTTCGTTCAGCAGCAAAATTCGAATCTGTTTACTGTGTTCCATGTTGGCCTCTGTAGGACTGAAAATCTTTGGATAGAACTGAAAGAACTCCAAAGTCGAACGAGTTATCCCTGAGAAACAAACAGGAATTACGATACAGAACTCAAGAGCGACCTTAAACTCCAGAGCTGACAGTGGAACTTACATGTCCCAGGTGTTAACCCTAGCACAGCAGTAAGAAGGAATCTTATCAATGAAATCCGAGAAGGGAGATTAACGGTGCTTTTTCCCTCAGAGCCAATGAGGAAGCCTGAAGCAAAAACTACAGTATTTTCTTTTCAGTTTGAACTAGAAAATAATGCAAACTATAGCCTTCTCAGAGAGCAGCAAAACACTCGGGGAAGCCTGGGATTGGGGGTAAACATTCCCTATCCCAAGCCAAATGGTCCTGAGGGTTCCAGACACTTCTGCTTCCAGGAGACTGGTCTGCTCAGAGATAACAGGTGAGACAGATGTCCCCGCTCCCAAATCCGGGTGGGTGCCACCAATGGGAGATGAGCCCCGAGAAGCAGTTGTCCTGATGTACAGAGCGCGCTATAGATAGAAAGACCGCGATCCCGCCGCACCTGGCGGCGTCCCGAGCACTTACAGCAGGACGCTGCGGGGCCGCAGGGCAGCAGGGCCGGCCGCGAATCCAGCCGCGGCCCGGCGAGGGCAGGGCGCCGTGAAGGGCAAGGGGAAGGACGGCGGCGCCGCTCCCGGGCCCAGGCCGGCAGCTGCGGCCGAGACTCCGCCCCGCGGCCACAGCGCGGCCAGGGGCCGTGTCCCGACTCCCGCGCGCTTCCGGAGCCTCCTAGCCCGAGAGCGGGGCCGCTAGTCTCGCGAGAAGTGGACGCAGCGGAGTATCAAGGTGGACTTGGGGACCCAGGGAGCAGGTGGCGGCCTGGGCGACCTCCAGAGCAGCTGAGGAGCTCCTGGTTGAAGGGAGAAATTCCTTTGCGGGCGGTGAACTATGCTGAGCAGCACTACAGAGTTTTCTGGTGGGGAGGCAAGAATGATGAAGAGCAGGAGACACCACTTGCAGTGCATCCAACCCCCTGGATTGTGTTTGATAGGTTTAAAACAACAAATGGGGGCTGCAGAGATGTCTCAGCGGTTGAGGGGCTTGCCTGCACTGCCTAACTACCCCGGTTGGATTCCCGAGTACCCACGTAAAGCAGATGCACAGTGGCGCATGTGTCTGGAGTTTGCTGCGGCCAGAGTCCCTGGTTTGCCCATTCTCTCTGTCTCCCTTCTCTCTGTTTGCAAATAAATAAAAATATTTTTAAAAATAAAATAAGCGGATTGGATAGATTACTCAGCGGTTAAAGGCACTTACTTTCAAATCCTCAAGGCCTGGGTTTGATTCCCCAGTACCCACATAGAGCTAGATGCAGTCTAGAATTCATTTGCAGTGGCTGAAGGGCCGGGTGTGCCCATTTTCATTAATTCTCTCTTTCTCTCTCTCTCCCTCTCTGCTTGCAAATAAATAAAATCATAAAAAAAAAAAACAGAAACAAATGACCTATGTTTTCCGAGCCTTGATTTCTCATGTCTAAAATAAAGCCCCTAGCTATGTTCTCTAACATTTCACTCCAGCATCGATCCATCATCCCTCTTGAAAGCAGACACAGAAAGACCAGTAGAAGTGTGGCTACTCTGTGGTGACTGCAAATGCTTTTAGGTCCGGCTGTACCTAATGTGCACCAGGCCAACTTTGTAGATCTGAGCTAAGATAGACAGCTAAAATTATGTAGACAAGGAAAAGTGAGCTGTTTCATTGAGAATCTGATTGATGCCTCTAAGCTAAGAAGCTAAGATGGTAGCGAAGAAGCAAGACTTCTGGTACAATTAACATTTACTGTGAAGGTTGATAACATAGAGATAATATTCCTTTTTCAAAAAATTTATTTATTTGCAATCAGAGGAGGAGAGAATGGGGGTGGGGGATAGGTGTGCCAGGACCTCATGCAAATGAACTCCGGGCACACAGGCCACTTTCTGCATTTAGCTTTGTGAGTACTAGACAATCTGGCACCGGGCCATCAGGCTTTGCAAGCAAGCCACTGTAACTGCTGAGTCATCTCCCCAGACCTCATATTTCTTACTTTTTTATTTAAAAAATAGTTTTTGAAGCCGGGCGTGGTGGCACATGACTTTAATCCCAGCACTCGGGAGGCAGAGGTAGGAGGATCGCTGTGAGTTTGAGGCCACCCTGAGACTACATAGTGAGTTCCAGGTCAGCTTGGACTAGAGCGAGACACTACCTCGAAAAACAAAACAACAACAACAACAACAAAAAAAGATTTATTCATTTGAGAGAGACCGAAAGAGGTAGAGAGAGAGAATGGGCATGCCATAGTTCTAGCCACTGCAAATGAACTCCAGACACATGTGCCACCTTGTGCATCTGGCTTTACTTGGGAATCACATCCCCGTCTTTAGGCATTGCAGGCAAGTGCACTTAGCCATCTCTCCAGCCCCCTAATATTTCTTTTTTAAAATTTATTTATTTATTTATTTATTTGAGAGTGACAGACAGAGAGAGGAAGAGGCAGATAGAGAGACAGAACGGGCGCGCCAGGGCTTCCAGCCACTGCAAACGAACTCCAGTCGCGTGCGCCCCCTTGTGCATCTGGCTAACATGGGTCCTGGGGAATCGAGCCTCGAACCAGGGTCCTTAGGCTTCACAGGCAAGCGCTTAACCTCTAATCCATCTCTCCAGCCCCCTAATATTTATTTCTTTTTTTCTTTAATATAAAGTTATTTATGTTAAACTAGCAATAAACCAAGACTGAGTGTATATGGGATTGGGTAGAGCCTCATTCTTTTTCCCAGGCATTTTCTGGGACTCTCAAAAAAGACTGTTAACTGGTTTACAGAAAAGATAACTTACCTTCCTGTATCCCGGTGATCTGGAATTTTTCCTTATCAATTGTAACACTATTATGTACTCCTCAAGAACCACACTGTGGGGCTGGAGAGATGGCTTTTGGGCTGGATAGATGGCTTAGTGGTTAAGCGCTTTCCTGTGAAGCCTAAGAACCCCGGTTCGGGGGTGCCTCTCTTTCTCTTACCCCTCATGCTTACAGTGTTAAAATGTCTTTTAATAAATTTCTAACTCTGCTTCACACTGGCTTGTCCTGAAATTTCTTTCTGTGTCAAAGCCAAGGATCCAGTTTTACCTAAGTGGAGGTCCTTTAAAGATCAAAGGAACTCCTCAGGATGCTATAGGTGGCAGCCCTGTCACCATGAACAGTAAGAGGCAAGTGAATAATATAGAATAAAAAAGAAATAAAAGCAGGGAAAAAGGGAAGTATGGAAGAGTCAGAAAGAGAAAGTTTTCAATTTTCAGCTCTGCCACAAACTACCTGTGAAGATTTGGAATGCTATCAATCTCTTTATACGATGCTTTTTTCCAACTGTAAAACAGGGATGAATATTATCTCCTGTTAATTACATGAGGAATTGGGACTATGACTGATACCAAATACTGGTGCAAGTAAAATGTTAGCAGGGAAGCACTCTATGCTGTGGGACATCTGTCATGCTTATGCTTGTCTTCAGGTTCTCCCTTTCCACAGCCCCTTCCACTTTCAGACTCATTGTGCTGCCCTTCTGTTAACTCGTGTTCTCCAGGGCTCCAAAATTAGCCTTACCAGTTGTCCTCCCTCAACAGAACTTGTTCTAGTGCCAAGTATTTCAACTAAATACATTGATTAAAGCAGATTAAGGATAGGAGTTGTTTAGCAGTGATCTATTCTGGTGCAAATGCTTGAATTTTACAAGAAGTTAATTCAACTGATCTTAACCTTGGAGAGTTCATGTTGTGAAATAAAGAGAATGGTAATAGGATGATGATTTCATAGGACATGTCTCTAAGATGAGTTGTATAAGTCACATACTATCTTAAAAAAAAAAGTTGGGCTGGAGAGATGGCATAGCAGTTAAGGTGCTTGCCTGCAAAGCCAAAGGAACAGGTTTGATTCCCCAGGACCCACATAAGCCAGATGTACAGAGCACTACCTTCATCTAGAGTTTGTTTTCAGTGGCTGGATGCTATAGCATGCCCATATTCTCTCTCCCCTCCCCACTTTCTCTTTGCCTCTCTCTCCCTCTCTAAAATAAATAAATAAAAATAAAATATTTTTTCTCAATTTTTATTAACATTTTCCATGATTATAAAAAATATTCCATGGTAATACCCTCCCTCCCCCCACTTTCCCCTTTGAAATTCCATTCTCCATCATATCCCCTCCCCATCTCAATCAGTCTCTCTTTTATTTTGATGTCGTGATCTTTTCCTCCTCTTATGATGATCTTGTGTAGGTAGTGTCAGGCACTGTGAGGTCATGGATATCCAGGCCATTTTAAAAGTCACAGGAGTGTGCTATTTGCAAAGTTCTTGGAATACTAATGAATTTGTAGCCTAGAGCTACCACGGTACCATGTGTTTGTGCCTGATAGTGAACATTTGTCATGTGCCTGTCTGGTACATACATGCTAGTGATCTATATATACACAACCTCACATGCTGCACTTGTCCAGAGAAGAAACTCCTAGGGAAACCTGATGGCTGATCTCAGCTATTTCGCAGTGACTGGTGTTTCCTGAAGCACCTGTGCTAGTGTGTATCAGAGAGAGAAGGGCTGTGGTCAGGAGAAGCACTCTCTAGGTTGAAGCACAATTTCTGAAAGGAAAGTGGGTTTGAGGGGCACTGTGTATGGTGAAGCCCTAATCTTGTGAACATCTGGGACACATGCCTTTAACCCCAGCACTCAGAAGGCAGAGGTAGAAAAGTCCAAGAAAAGGAAATGTGGTTCTGACCACTTGGGAACTTCAAGCTATGGGTGAGTTTTTCCCTGGTCTGAATATCTTATAGTGTTTTTTTTTCCCCTTTTTCCATTACAAGTTACTGTGCCACAAGACACATGGCTGCCTCTGTGTGTGTGTTGCGGGGGGGGGGGGGGGGTGGAAGGATTGAGCTCCAACTGCTGCTCTGGGCTCTGCCCCTCCTGTAGGACAGGCCTCTGTCCAATTCAAATGGAAACTTCAGGCTGTACCTCCAGGGAGCCACCAGCCAAAGACTGGATCTCTGGCTACCTAAATGAGGGGGAGACGGAAAATGCCCCAGCCAAGCCCCAAGCCTAGGCACTTGGCTGGTAAAGTCTTTTCAACAGGCCTGGATTCCAACCACATGCTTCCTCCCCCCTGTGGAACTGAAGCCTCTAGCTGTATCAGCTGGGTGCAGGAGGTAACCATGCTGTCTCTCAGGAAATACAGTGACACAATGGGAAAGATATGCCTAATGGTGCTTGCTAACTGCCATGATTTTCGGCTAAATTGCTCTACAACAAATACATCTTTATATAATGGTAAGTCATTTATTCAAACAGATATTATAAACAGTAATATGAGCTAAGCCAGATGGCACAGGCATATTATCCTAGCTACTTGGGAAGCTGAGACAGGAGGATCTCCAAGGTTCCAATGCGATAGCCTGACCCCACATTTAAAAACCATGTGACTTTTAAATTGCTTGGTAAAAATGAGTACATGATTTTAATTTGAACTGTGCCTGATATTTTCTCTTTTGTTTAGACTTTAAACAAATAAGATATTTTTATAGACATCTTTTGGTTTCTTTATTAATCCAAACAGTCTAACAGATCTCTCCTAAAGTTTTTGTTGGCATTTGATTTATTTCAAGGCTTTTTTTTTTTTTTTTTTTTTGGTTTTTGTATTTTAAAGTCAGATTTAACTAGGGCCTACAGTGAGCTAAAATTTTATGTAAACAGGCCATAATTTGTTATATGATATCATAAATATAATTACTGAGTTTATGTTCTAGGTCAACTTCAATTTACATAGAGGATTATTAAAAACAACAAAATTCTCTCTGAGGTGATAGCTCCTAATTTGCAATATATTTTAAGATTGTAATTTCCTATTACTTAAAAGGAGGAGGTGACTGGCCTGAATTCCAGGCCAGCCTGCTTCAAGACAAAAACAAAAAATTGCCTTAGTTACTTTTTTGTTTGTTTGTTTTTGAGGTAGGGTTTCACTGTAGCCCAGGCTGACCTGGAATTCACTATGTAGTCTCAGGGTGGCCTCAAACTCACAGTGATCCTCCTACCTCTGCCTGCTGAGTACGCCACCGCGCCCCGTACTTTTAATAAAAGCATTTCCAAGTGTGTCAGACGTATTGTTAAAGATTATCCCCAGCCAGGCATGGTGGTGGTGCATGTCTTCAATCCCAGCACTCGGGATTATGGCAACTTCTGTTTTACTATAACTGGGAAGCCAAGAGAAAGAAAAAGGGACCAGAAAGAAAGATAAAGAAAAAGGATAGACATCTCCAGGACATCACAATGGTAATGAAGGTTGCTCAGGGAAGGCCCCTTCATGGAAACATTTCATTGGATAAAATCTAATATGTTTACTTGATGTCAAGGTTTTCAGTAGAGAAACTGAGTCTTATGGTTAAGACCTCACTCATTAACAGCTCACAGATGCTAATTTGTTGTGGTTTAAGGGGTATTAAAAGTGGCTTTAAGACTCTCAGTAAAATAATCGGTTCCTCTATTTGCCAAAGTTTTAACTGTTGGAGAAACTGAAGGTTCACATGTAAGTGTTAGATTTCCAAGGATGAGGTACTCATACCTAAAGACATTGTTACTTTAAAGACAGCTTCTATTTTTTTTATGATAATTCTATCAAGTAGTCATCACTAGGTTTAATCACTTAGGCTTAAGTGATTTAATTTTAGTCACTATAGCCTTTATCATCTTTGGGGTCCTTTAGAATAGTTCCCCTCTCTGGGAGAGACTCTAACTGCCACAGCTTCGTGCCCCATCGAGCAGGAAATAGTTCACAATCTGACATCATTGTCCCTTATCCTGGAACAGCAGTTAGAGTGTCTTCTCATGAGAGGGGGGAATGAGAAGCGGTAGAGTTAGCTTTTTCTGCATCTAATGAGATGATCATGTGATTTCTGTCCTTCAGTCCATTTATATAATTTATTACATTTATCGATTTGTATATGTTGAATCCTCCCTGCATCTCTGTGACAAAGCCTACTTCATCAGGGTGAATGATCTTTCTGATATATTCTTGTATTCTGTTTGCCAATATTTTGTTGAGAATTTTTGCATCTACGTTTATGAGGGAGATTGGTCTGTAATTTTTTGGTGGTGTTGTTCTATCTTTGCCTGGTTTTGGTGTCAGGGTAATGCTGGCTTCATAGATGGAGTTTGCTGGTGTCCCTTCCTCTTCTATTTTATGGAAAAGTTTGAGAAGGATTGGTGTTAATTCTTTCAGGAAGGTCTGGTAAAATTCACCAGTGAATCCATCTGGGTCTGAACTTGTTTTAGTTTAGTTGGGAGATTTTTATAATTGCTTTGATCCTCTGTGTTTATTATAGGTCAGTTTAAATGGTTTATTTCATCTTTATTTAATTTTGGTAGGTCTGTATAAATCTAGGAAATCATCCATTTCTTTCAGATTTTAAAACTTTGTGAGTATATGTTCTTAAAGTATGTCCACATGATTTTCTGAACTTCATTGGTGTCTGCTGTAGTGCTGCCTTTTTCAGCTCTAGTTTTATTAATTTGTGTCTCTTCTCTCTTTCTTTTGGTCAGATTTGCCAATGGTTTATCAATCTTGTTTATTGTTTCAAAGAACCAACTCTTTGTTTCATTGATTCTTTGGGTTTTTTGGTTTTTTTTTTTGGATTCTATTTCATTAATTTCTGCCCTAATCTTTATTATTTTTTCCCATCTACTGATTTTTGGTTTGCCTTGTTCTTCTTTTTCCAAGGCCTTACGGTGAAGCATTAAGTTGTATGCTTTCAACCTTTCTAATTTCTTAATATAGGCACTTAAAGCTATAATTTTTCCTCCTAAGTCTGCCTTCATTGTTCCCCAAATATTTTGGTATGTTGTGTTCTCATTATCATTTGATTCTATGATTTTTTTGATTTCCTTCTTGATTTCTTCATTGACCCATTCATCATTTAGTAGTGAATTGTTTACATGATTTTGTGCATGCTCTATAGCTTTTCTTGCTATTGATTTGTAGTTTGATTCCATTGTGATTAGATAGAGTGCAAGGAATTATTTCAATTTTCCTGTATTCATTCAAACTTGCTTTGTGTCCTAATATATGGTCTGTTTTAGAAAATGTTCCATGTGCTGCTGAAAAGAATGTGTAGTCTACAGCATTTAGATGAAATGTCCTGTAGATATCTGTTAGGTTTATTTGTTCTATGACCTCATTTAATTCAGATGCTGCTCGGGTTTCTTTTTTGCAATGATGACCTGTCAGTTGATAAGAGTGGGATGTTGAAGTCACTCACTACAACTGTGTTTGTGTTATCCATGACCTTAGTCTAATAGTGTTTGATGAAATTGGGTGCCCCATGTTAGGTACATATATGTTTAGGATTGTAATGTCCTCCTGTTGGGAATGTTCCTTTAATGAATATAATGTGACCTTCCTTATCTCTCCTAACTAATGTTGGTCTGAAGTCTACCCTGTCTGATATTAGGACAGTGATCCTTGCTTATTTTCTAGGCCCATTTGCTTGAAACACTGTTTTCCAACCTTTCACCCTAAGATAGTGTCCATCCTTTGTACAAAGGTGAGGTTCTTGGAGGCAGAAAATTGAAGGATCCTGCTTTCTAACCCAGTCTGCAAACCTGTGTCTTTTGGTAGAGGCATTTGGCCATTGATATTGTTATTATTGAAAGGTGTGTATTTATTTTTGCCATTTTTCTCGTTTTATAGTTCTTCCAGTTTTACCTTTGCTCTCTTATATTAACTAGTAATTGAGTATGGTTTATTTTTTCCAGGTTCCTTATATGTGTGCTTTTCTTTCTCTTTAGCATGGAGGATCCTTTCAAGTATTTTCTGTAGAGCTGATTTTGTCTTCAAATTTTCCTTAGCCTGGGGCTGGAGAGATGGCTTAGTGGTTAAGGCTCATGCCTGCAAAGTCTAAGGACCCAGGTTTGATTCTCCAGGTCTCACGTAAGCCAGATGAACATGGTGCATGCATCTGGAGTTCTTTATAGTGGCTAGAGGCCCTGGTGTGTTTATTCTCTCTCTTTCTTTCTTTCTTTCTTTCTTTCTCTCTCTCTCTCTCTCTCTCTCTCTCCCTTTCTGTCTCTAATAAATAAATAAAAATAAATCTTTAAAAAATTTTCCTTTAGCCTGCTTTTTTTTGTGGAATGTCTTTATTTCTTCATCTATTTGAATGGATAGCTTTGCAGGATGAAGTAACCTTGGTTGACAGTTGTTATCTTTCAGAACTTGGAATGCATCATTCTAAGTCATTCTGACTTTTAAAGTTTGTGTTGAGTAATCTGCTATCATCCTGATGAGCTTGCCTTTGTATGTGACTTG
Organism: Dipus sagitta; assembly: GCA_036346955.1. Lineage (NCBI taxonomy): Eukaryota > Metazoa > Chordata > Mammalia > Rodentia > Dipodidae > Dipus > Dipus sagitta. The sequence goes on from CM070788.1 coordinate 32,933,154, forward strand.
ATTTTTTTCTCTAATTGCTTTCAATATATTTTCATTGGTTTGTGTGTTTGGTGGTTTAATTATAATTTGGTGGGGAGAGGTTCTTTCCAGGTTTTGTCTGTTTGGTGTTCTAAAGGCTTCCTGTATCTGCATTGGCATCTCTTTCTCAATTTGGGAGAATTTTCCTTCTATGATTGTGTTGAAAATATCTACTTTGCCTTTGGAATGAAATTCTTCTCTTTCTGTTATACCCTGAATTCTTATGCTTGATCTTTTCATAGTGTCCTGAATATCTTGAAAGTCCAATTCATATCTTTCTATTAGTTTGTTTTTCTCTTTGTTGGACTGTATTAGATCTGCCTCGTGATCTTCTAGTTTAGATATTCTGTTCTCTCCTTCATACATTCTACTGGTGAGATTTTCTACATAGTTTTTTGTTTGACTTACTGTATTTTTCATTGATCATATTTTGACTTGTTTTTCTTTTTTATAATTAATTTATTTTTATTAACAACTTCCATGATTGTAAACAATATCCCATGGTAATGCCGTCTCTCCCCACCCCCAAATTCTCCTTTGAAACTCCATTCTCCATAATATCCCCTCCCCCTCTCAGTCTCTCTTTTATTTTCATGTCACAGTCTTTTACCTCCTATTATGATGGTCTTGTGTAGGTTGTGTCAGGCACTGTGAGGTCATGGATATTCAAGCCATTTTGTGTCTGGAAGAGCATATTGTAAGGAGTCCTACCCTTCCTTTGGCTCTTACATTCTTTCCACCACCTCTTCCACAATGGACACAGAGCCTTGGAAGGTATGATACAGATATTGCAGTGCTGAGCACTCCTCTGTCACTTCTTCCCAGAACCATGATGCCTTCTGAGTCATCCCAAGGTCACTGCCATCTGAAAAGAGAAGGTTCCCTACCAAAAGTTAGAGTAGCATTAATATATGGGTGTGAACATTAAGAGAAGTGCTTACTGGGCAGTTTGATGAGGATAGTATATACATTTAGCCAGGTTCCAGCAGACGTTACATTCCTAGGGCTCAAGACCACCCCTGTTGTAGGTTTTCAGTATCAGGGATGTTTTCCCTCCCGTGGAGCGGGCCTCCAGTCCAATTAGAGGGAAGTTAGTTTCCACCATGACAGATGTGCCACTATTGCACCCATTGGCTCATTTGGTCTGGCTGGTCAAATATAAGGCTTGCAGTGTCCACTGTTGAGTATCTTCACTAGTGATTTCTCTCTCTCCCATTGAACTGCATGCAGCATGGCTTCTTCCATATTTCTGTCAGCTGGTCTACATGGAGGAGGTTATCAGTTCAGTTCCAGCAGGATCTCTCAGTGGCCTTGCAGCCCAGGTATGTGGAATCTTCAGCATTAGGGTCATACCATCTATTCCTGGTGGGAAACCTAGGGCCTTGGCAATGGCCTATAATGTTTTGGGGGCATCAGGGATCTCTCTGGCCAACAACTGACTGGAAGGTATCCCATCCCTGGCACTGAAAATTTTCTAGCAAACATCTATAGCTCCTGAGTGTTCCATTGTCCAAAAAAGTAGGTTTCCATATTTGATTTTCTTTATTATTTCTATTTCCTTAATCATGTCTTATATTGACCTCCTTATTTGATTAAATTGGTTTCCTGTGTCTTCTTTGATACCTTTGATTTTCACGAGTATACTTATAATCTTTTTTTTTTTTTTGAAATCTTTCTCAGGCATTTCCTCTAAATCAGTCTCACTGAAGGTAATTTCTGATGGATTTATAATTTTTGGAGTATTTATATTGTCTTGATTTTTTTGTTTCTTGTATTATAATGTAGAGATTTTTGCATCTTGGATTAATTTAATGCTTGGTTTCTAATTATCTTCAGTGTTATTAGATGTGCCAATCAATCTGACATTATACATCTTCAGGGTAGGAGCTTAAGTGTTGGGCCTCTGTTGCTCTTAAGACTGTCAGAGTAACCACAGAAGTTACCCTAGGTGTTGGGTTTGCCTGCTATGAAAGTATTCTAGTAGGCTTGATGGAACAAAATACAGGCAAATTCTGAAATTTAACTGAACCATATACACATTCAAGGAACACCAGCACTGAATATTTATGCAAGAGTAGGTATTATGACAAACAGATCCTCTAACAAAGTCAAAGTCTCTAAGTATGTGGGTTGCCCTATACCCTTAATCCTGTCAACTGGGAGGCTGAGATTTCTTGTCTGTAGAGGGTTCCAAGGTCAGTTTGTGACTGAGTGAGACCCTGCCCCAAGGAATGACAGAAGAAGAAACAAAGGCACTACAAAATCAGGTAACAACAAATGACAAACCCAAAATATAGCTTATTTAAGAATGGCCAATCCTACCATCCATCAGATTTACATAATTTACTCTGACATGGAAGGTGCAATTAGCGCTTCCAGTGCCAGCCTATATACCAGGCTTTGTTGGCGGGTCCTGACCTGGTGTAATCCCAGTTATCTTTTGGGATGGCTTTGGTCTCAGTTATCCTGCTTGCATGCTTGGGTCCCTCTTTGCTGTGCTGTGGGCTCAGTTAGGCTGGCTAGGTCGCTGGTTGCTGGTTGCAGCACTGATTGCCTGTGCTGGGTGCTGTATAGGTGAGCTCCCTTCCCCAGATTTCTGGTGCTTGCTGGCACTTGCGCTGGTGGTCAGGGAGGGGAGGCTGTGAATGGTGGCTGCAGTTCTCCCACTGGTCCTTGCAACCCTCTTTTTCATGAGCTGCTCCGCTGGTCCCTGCAGTCCTCCCCTTCTCATTTCTTGAGTTTGCGAGGAGGTTTGTGTAAGTGGAAAATTCCTTCAACTAGGTTTTCCTGTGGCTCTAGCCAAGCCTGGTGGCCTTCAGACCTGGTTCCACTGTTGCTGGAGCTGCTTCTGCCTGCTTCTGTGGTTTCTAGATGCTCTGGATCTCCCCTACTTCTCTGTTGTGTTTGATAATTTCTTATACATCTTCACTTTTTAGTAGAAGCATATATTCTGCTGAGGTTTTTTTGTTTTGTTTTGTTTTGTTTTTCTCCCTTAGGCTGCTTTGGCGTGATTCCTACACTGCCATCTTATCCGGACGTTCTAGACCTCCTCTTTTTGTTGTTGTTGTTAAAATATTTTTATTTATTTATTTGCAAGCAGAGAGAGAGGGAGGAAGAAAAAGAGAGGGGGGGTTGTTGGGTGTGCCAGGGCATTTTGCCACTGCTAACAAACTCTCGATGCATGCACCATTTTGTGCATCTTGCTTTACGTGGGTACTGTGGATTTGAACCTGGGTTGTCAGGCTTTACAAGGAAGTGCCTTTAACTGCTGAGCCATCTCTCCAGCCCTGTAGACCTCATCTTAATTGTACAATATGGTTGCTAGGTCTCAGGCTATCATATCAAAGTCTGGGCAGCAGAATAGAAAATGATGAAAAGAAGAATGAACCTCTTGCCCATTGCTCTGGGTTATCTACTAGGATCCACCAGAACAAATAGTAAGACCCTGTTGCTGAAGACATCACAAACTTTGGTTGTAGAATATAAAGAAATTAAGATGGAACTGAATTGTAAGCTTCCTCCCTGGTGGCTAGCTTTCATACTGCCAGAAGTTGCTATGCTGGCTGCTGGGGGAGAAAAGGTAGCAACGGTTTACCGAGCTATAAACCCTGTGTGCTTCACAACTAACCAGCCAGGCAAAATGTGCCCAGTGCAATAGTGGCATGACTGTTGTGGGGGTAACCAAACACTTTCAGCTTGGATTTATGGCATGTTCCACAGAAAGGAATTCATGTCTATAAATCTGGTCAAAGCCTGTGACTGGAGAAGTCAGAGGAGGAGCTAACCCTGTTGCTTTGCCAAATAGACATGCTGTGACTATCTAACTGCTTTGTAAATGTTTATGTTTATTTCCATTGGATTGGTGCTTGGATACAAGATTCTGCAGTGGCTAATGATAATTATAGTGACTCCTAACTACTCAAAGTGCTGAGAACAAGTGACTGTTGAGTGCTCAGCCCTAAATTGGACATTCCTATCACCACCTTCAAAGGTCAGGAAACATTGTAGAGGGAGTGGGAAGAATGTAAGAGCTGGAGGAATAGACAGAAGGCTGTGGAATGCTGTCTTCTGGACATGGCATAGCCGTTGTACTCAAACTCATAGCCATTATGGTTACCTGCAGAAGAATTGAACAAAATTTAGTCCATCAACATTCTGCCATGGATGGGAGCAGGACTTACAAGTCCCCATTCTTCCTTAAAAAAAAAATTACTGGATGGGCTGGAGAGATGGCTTAGTGGTTAAGCACTTGCCTGTGAAGCCTAAGGACCCTGGTTCGAGGCTCGATTCCCCAGGACCCACGTTAGCCAGATGTACAAAAGGGCACAAGAATCTGGAGTTCCTTTGCAGTGGCTGGAGGCCATAGCATGCCCATTTCTCTCTCTCTCTCTCTCTCTCTCTCTGTCAAATAAATACATGAGTAAAGAAAAATAAATAAAAATGAACAACAAAAAAAAAAAAACCTACTGGAGAAGGAAACATCTCCTTTGGTAGTATAGCCACTGGCAAGTTGCCCATGCCCCTCTCACCCTTTCTCCATGCTCCAGTAAGTAAACCTAATTAAACTTACTGGGTCACCAATAAACAGAGACATTGAAGTAGAAGGGAGACTTATTGGGAATTGGGAAGGAGACTTAACTGGAGGGGGAGGGAACAAGAGAAGGTAGTAGGGGTGGGTGTAATTAAAATACATTGTGTAGATATACAATAATTGACAATAAATAATTTTTAGAAGATTGAACTTTCTTTTAAAAATTTTCCAGGCTGGGTGTGGTGGTGCACGCCTTTAATCCCAGCACTCTGGAGGCAGAGGTAGGAGGATTGCCATGATTTCAAGGCCACCCTGAGACTCCATAGTGAATTCCAGGTCAGCCTGGGCTAGAGTGAGACCCTACCTCAAAAAAACAAACAAACAAAAAAATCTAAAAACACCATATCTGTTTATTTCTCGTTAAACTTACAAAGTACACACACACACACACACACACACACACACACACACACAGTGCAGGTTCAAGGAGGAATGCTGGCAAGAATTTTAAAAAGAAAGAAAAAGAAAAAGAAAGAAAGAAGAAAGAAAGGTTGACTATCTACTGTGACTTGCTACATTGAGAGGTGTTTCAGAAATGTAGTGATTTATGTCAGAAAGCTTGGCTGTGGGTCAATGTTTGACACACAGAAAACTAAGCAAACACACACACACACCTACAGTGTAGTTGGAATGGAACTTTAGGTCAATTAGCCAAATAAGCTTGCTGAAACTAACCCTAAACTGGGCCAATTTACTGCTCCCAGCCATAACAGGGCTGAGAGAATCATACTTGCTGCATGTTCTCTCTCAGAAAGAAGCCTAGAGGTGAACAGTCCTCAGAAATTTACCAATCACAGGAACCACTGCCTCCCCAGGAGCAGAGAGAATAAAAGAGCAAAGAGAAGCCAGGATCTTGTTTATTGAAGCTGTCTGCAAAGAAAATGCAAGTTAGGGAAAAGTAGCTTCCTCAGCTATTATGCAAGTTGTTTGAACTCTTTGTACCTTAATTCTTAAACTGTTATTGATCTTCTAAGAATAGCAAAAATAAAGTGTATGAAATTATTTGAAATACATAAAATACATATTTATAAAATTTATAATGTATAAATATGTATAACTTTTTCATGGTAGCTACTATTTAACAAATGTACAAAAGATGCCAGATACGGGCTGGAGAGATGGCTTAGCAGTTAAGCGCTTGCCTGTGAAGCTTGAGTACCCCGGTTTGAGGCTCGATTCCCCAGCACCCACCTAATCCAGATGCACAGGGGTCGCACGCATCTGGGGTTCATTTGCAGTGGCTGGAGGCCCTGGCGTGCCCATTCTCTCTCTCTCTCTTCTCTCTCTCTCTCTCTCTCTCTCTTTATCTGCCTCTTTCTCTCTCTGTCACTCTCAAATAAATATATAAAAATAAACAAAAAGTTTAAAAAAAGATGCCAGATACTTAAGTATTCTATGAATGAACTAAATCCTCAAAACACATACCATTATCAACCCTGATTTAAATATTAAGAAACTGAATCCCCAAGATTAAATGACTTAAGGCCACTTAGCAAACAAGTAGATGAATGTGATTTCAGTTACCTTCTCAGTGATTCTGTTTAGTAAACCCTTTATCTGACATAATTCCTACAGTATCAATAAAGATTTTATAAACTGTATTAGAATGCTGTGGCTTCACAGATGGCTGTGCCAAGAATGGTTTGCCTTTTTTTGCTTCTAGGGACATTCTGGCTGTTCAATGACAAGCATCTCAGGATTTCCCCTCAGGATGTCTCTGTACTGTTCTCCATCTAAAAGATGTATGGTTTGTTCTTTAAAATATCTCTGATAGCAGGACATGGTGGCACAAACCTTTAATCACAGCACTGGGGAGGCTGAGGAAGGAAGATTACTGTGAGTTAGAGGCCAGCCTGGGACAGCAGAGTGAGTTCCCAATTAGCCTGGGGTAGAGTGAGACCCTGCCTTGAAAACAACAATAACAACAAAAAAGTCTCTGGTTACCTTCACTATGCCCCAACTTTAGACACCAAAAGAAAAGTAATTTGATACTGATCTGTTTTGAAACTAATTTCCATCATAATATTTGGATAATCTGTAACCTTCTATGGTAGTTTGAATGTGAAAGGCCTCTCATAGCCTCATGTGTTTGTGATTAAACCTGATATTCAATCCCCAGCTGGTGGTAATTTGAGAGACAACCTTGTTGGAGGAGGTATGTCACTTGGGTCAGGTCTTAGGGTGTGATAGCCCAAGTTCCCCTTGCCAGAGCTAGCTCACTCTTGCTACTACCTTCCAGCTGTGGTGACAAGATGTGATGTGCAGCCTCAGCTCTGCCATGCCATGATGCAACTTCCTCTCAAGACTAAAAGCTGAAAAACACCCTTTCCTTCCATATGCTGCTTTTGGTCCGGTGATTTTTGTTGTCGTTGTTTTGTTTTTCAAGGTCGTGTTTCACTCTAGCCCAAGATGACCTGTAATCTCAGGTCCCAGCAATCCTCCTATCTCAGCGTCCTGAGTGCTGGGATTAAAGGTGTGTGCCCCCATGCCCAGCTGCTTCACCTCTTTAATGTGAATGACACTGTAGAGGTGCCCCACTACCAGTGAAGTGCTTATTTCTTTAATGTAGCTGTCTTGTTCTTCCTACATCCATTCCTCTCCCTACATCTCTGTAGGATGGTGTCTGGCACATGGAGCAGAGTCTTACATGAACATGAACATGCTATCATTGCACAATTCTGGATTCATGGGATGTAGGTCTGTCTGATCCTGATCCTGGTTATGCTACTGATGTCTGTAGCTGGTAGATAACTTTCTGGTTATTATTTCTTGGCTTCATCAAAGTACAGGGTTGCCCCTCCCCCATGCACCTCAACCTTCCCTGAGTTCCTGTTTTCACTGCAGAGCACTCTGGGTAGCTCAAGTGTTATGTCTCCGTTTCATAAGCCTTTGCTAGAGTCACCTCATCTTTGCCATGGTGGATTCATGAAATGTGTGTATTAATCAACTTCTTATTGCTAGAAAAACAAATAACCAAACAAAAGCAGCTTAAGGAAGGAAAGGGCTAGTTTTTTTATTTTTAAATATTTTTATTCATTTATTTTCAAGCAGAGAGAGGGAGAGAGAGAATGGGCATGCAGGACCTCTAGCCACTGTAAACACACTCCAGATATGTGTGCCACTTTGTGCATTTGGCTTTACATGGGTACTGGGAAATCCAACCTGGGTTGTTAGGCTTTGCAGGCAAGCACCTTAACCACTGAGCCATCTCTCCAGCCCAAAAGGGTTCATTTTTAGCTTGCACAAGGGGAAAATTTTAGCTTTCACAAGGAAAAGAAGAGGGATGGAAAACAGAAAGCAAAATTTTGTTGAAAATACTATAATGACAGTTCAATGGTTAATAACACGTTATTGCAAAGCCTGCTGGCCTCCGTTCAATTCTGAGTACCCATGTAAAGCCAGATGCACAAAGTAATTCATGCATCTGGAGCTTGTTTACAGTAGAAAGAGATTCTAGCATGCCTATTTTTTTAATTCTCTCTCCTTGCAAATAAATTTTTAAAAAATTGAAAAAAGAGAAAAATGCCATAACTACACCCAATTTCTATACTAATAAATTTATTTGAAGAGAGGAGTGTGTTTTGTTTTTTAGAGAGAGAGAGTGAAAGAGAGAGAGTGTGTGCGCATGCATATGTTTGTACCATGGCATATGTATGGATGTCTGAGGACAACCTCAGGATGTCTATCCTCTCCTTCCTTCTTTGAGACAGGGTCTCTTGTTTTGCTACTGTATGGAGTTTATGGTTTCTCCTGGCTCCATTTTTTATTGCTGCAGGTATGTTGAGATTACTGGAGCATGTGACACATTGCATCCAGCTTTATGTGGGGCCTGGGGATTTGAACTCAGGCCAGCAGGCTTGCAAGCCAAGTGCCTTTAATTGCTGAGTCATCATCTCTCCAGCTTTGAACTGAGTTCTTTTTGACCATGTCATTATTGATTGATTTCTCTTTAAAAAGTAATGTTGACTCATGAATTATTCAATCTCAACAACTAATTTGATATACTGTTTGGGAGTAGATGGGAAAATGGTAATATGAAGCCAAAACTGAAAATAAAGGCACTTTTAAAAAACTTTTTTATTGACAACTTCCATAATTATAGGCACAAAACATGATAATTCCCTCCCCTCCCCAACTTTTCCCTCCACATATCCACCATGCATTATATTCCCTCCCCATCTTAATTAGTCTGTCTTTTATTTTGATGTCATCATCTTTTCCTCCTATTATGAGGGTCTTGTGTAGATAGTACCAGGCACTATGAGGTCATGGATAGCCAGGCCTTTTTGTATCTGGAGGATTGCATTATAAGTAGTCCTACCCTTCCTTTGGCTCTTACATTCTTTCCACCACCTCTTCTGCAGTGAACTCTGAGCCTTGGAAAGTGTGATGGAGATGTTTCAGTGCTGAACACTCCACTGTCACCTCCTCAACACTATAGTAAAGGCACTTTTATTAGCTTCTCAAAGTAGGTTTTTATTTTGCACAGATCATCACACATCACATCACATACTATAAGGAATTGAAATGAGATAAGGTATTATCTATGAGTGCTACCTGCTATATAGATTGGTGACCAACAAACTTGTCAGGGGTAATTCACTGCCAGCTAAGTAAACTCAGAGGAAAGGTCAGTGGTATAAGTACAAAGGCCAATCTATTTTCACTACCCAAGGTTTAAAAAAAGCCCTCTTCTCAATTTACTGTAACTGTGAGAGTCATTTTTCTGCTTACACAGTATTAAGGGGCTTGGATATTTTGAATGCAACACAGTGGAAAATCAGCAAAATGGAAAAGCAGCAAAACATTAAATTAAATTAATTAGCACTTTTCAAAGTTTAATCCATGAACATAGGTTGCATGTTCTGTCAAGTCAAATTTTTGCTCACTGATTGTGTAGTAAAATACCATTAAGGTTTCATTTTTGGTTTCTTTTTTAAATGTTTTACTCAGAAGAATGTAGAGAGTCAAAAACCACACAGTTACACTCAAAAAGTTACATTTGATAATCACAGTATTTTGAGGTTCAAATGTAAGAAATACACATTAAATTCTAAACCAATTCCAAATTTTGCCTTTGAGCTTGTTTTGTTAATCATGCTTTATTTATTTAATTTATTTGCTTGGCTTTTAAACTTTTTTATTGGCAACTTCCATAATTACAGATAATAAACCACGATAGTTCACACCCCTCTGTTGGGCTTAAAGAGGCCGGGACTCGAGGCCCAGTGGAACTTCCTGAGCTGCCTAGAGTTTGGCCGACCTGTCTTTGGCCTGTGACTTCCACATAGGAGTGACTCAGCAAGGCCTGACCTAAAACTGCCTCCGCCCAGCTACTACTAACGTGGTGAAATATTATTGGCCCTTAATCCTCACCCCGGCCTAAGACTTCCACCCCCTACCTTGAAGCTATATAAGTGCCTACTTGATATAATAAAACGAGATCCTGCTTCGACAAGTCTCCCGACTCAGTGTGTTTCTCTCCGGTGACAAGGAGAGGGTCTGGGTCGTCCACACTCTCCATCCCACTCAGCCCCAAGGAGAGACCGGCAGGACCGACTCTCCTATAGCCCTACCTGCCAGAGAACCCTGCACCCCTCCCCCAATTTCCCCTTCACAAATTCAGTGTCCGTCATATCCCCTCCCTTTCTCAATTAGTCTCTCTTTAATTTTGTTGTCATCATCTTTTCTTCATATTATGAAGGTCTTATGAAGGTGTGGCTTGGCACTGTGAGGTCGTGGATATCCAGGCCAATTCCTGTCTGAACAATTGCATTATAAGCAGTCCTGCCCTTCCTTTGGCTCTTCCATTCTTTTCACCACCTCTTCCACAATGGACCCTGAGTCTTGGAAGGTGTGATAGAGATGTTTACATGCTGAGCACTCCTGTCTCTTTTTCTCAACACTCTGGTGCCTTTTGGGTCATCCCAGTGGACACTGCCATCTGAAAAGAGAAGATTCTCTAGCCAAAAGTGAGAGTAACATTAATACATGGGTATGAACGTTAAGAAAAGTACTTACAGGACAATTTGGTGAACATAGTATATGTATTTAGCCTGACACCAGCAGGCATTACACTCCTAGGGCTGGCCAATGTTGAGATATGTTCCTTTTATTCTCAATTTCTTTAGGGCTTTTACTGTGAAGGGATGTTGGATTTTTTTCAAATGCCTTTTCTGCATCTACTGAGATGATCCTGATTTTAGTGGAAAAGCTTCAAGTTTAAAACAAAAAAATTTAAATGTAACAAAACCAGGTGTTGGGGCACATATCTTTAATCCAAGCACCTGGGAGGCTGTGGTAAAATGATTGCTGTGAGCTCCAGGCCAAGTAGGGTTACAGAGTGAGTTTCAGGTCAGCCTGGGCTAAAGTGAGACCTTGGCTAGAAAAAAAAAAAAAAAAAAAAAACAGCCAGGCATGGTGGCATACACCTTTAATCCCAGAGGCAGAGGTAGGAGGATCACTGTGAGTTCAAGGCAACCCTGAGACAATGCAGTGAATTCCAGGTCAGCCTAGGTTAGAGTGAGATCCTACCTTGAAAAACAAAAAATAAAAAAAAAGTAAAAAGAAAGAAAAGAAAAGAAAAACAGAAAGAAAAGGAAAAAAGGGGTAGCAAAAATTTGATACTCATTGTAGTACTTTTTAGGCATATCTTAATAGTGACATTAAAATCAAGGTGCTAAATGTGTTTGTTGTATTCATAATTCTGTATTGTTCAAGAGGAAAAGTGATATTAAAATAACACTAAATAGCCAGGCATGGTGGCACACGCCTTTAATCCCAGCACTCGGGAGGCAGAGGTAGGAAGATTGCCATGAGTTCAAGGTCACCCTGAGACTACATAGTGAATTCCTGGTCAGCCTGAGCTTGAGTGAGATCCTACCTCGAAAAACAAAAAACAGAACAAACAAACAATAACAACAAAAAAAACCCACTAAAGCCAGTGAAGGCAGACATTTCAACCCAGGTAACAGTCACCTGACAGATTACAGGCTCAACATATTAAAGGCTATTTATGACAAACCTACTGCCAACATAATACTAAATGTGGAAAAACTTGAATGCCCCCCAAATATTACAGGCTATGACCAAGGCTCTTGGCTTTCTAATAGAAATGGATGGTAAGAACCTATTGCAAAAGACTCCACATGCTTGGGCTGCAAGGTCACTGAGAAATCGAACTGTATCTGAGCTGGAAACCCCCTCCATGTAGACTAGCTGCAAAATAGGAGCTCTGCCTTCTTTCCTTCTCTTATGCTCTATAATAAAATATTTCTAAACTTCAAAAAGAAAAAGGAAGAAGAAAAGAAAGACAATTCTACAACGCCTGAGACACTAGTTCTGTAGACTAACTACTCTGTCAGCCTCACTTTTGTACCGGCACAATGATGTATAACAGAACACAGAACTAGAAAACCCATGTCAGGGGTAGAATGCACCATGAGATGCCACCCATATTTCAAAATCAGAGAAATTTCTTCTATACACACAGGTGATAGCACCACATTTCAGGAAGATTTGGAAGGCTTTTGGGCAATCAATTCATGAAATAACTGCTTTCTGGACAGTTAATCAAGAAAGCCCTTGCACACTCACTCAGCAAGATGAGGCAATCCCGAAGAGATGTTGGGACTGCCACTAGGTCTTTGTCTCCCACAAGCTCTACAGAAATCCTGGGGCATCTAGGTGGAAGTTCTGATCCTCCATCCGCATTGACATTGTTCTTTCTACCACATAATGCTCCTGTGAGGAGCAGGTCTCCACTGTAGACCCAGCAGTGTCTAAGGACATGTCAGGATGCTCTTCACATCTCTCCTTTCTCCTAATTAGAGGCTCAGCCAACAGGAACTCTGGGCATTGCTCTCAAAACAATTACCCTAAGGCCAGATGTGGTGGCACATGCTTATAATCCCAGCGCTTGGGAGGCTAAAATAGGAGGAGCTTGATTTTGAGGCTCACCTAACCTACCCAGTGAATTCAGTCCAGTCTGGGCTACACAGTGACATCTTCTCAAAAACAAACAAAACAAAACAAACAAACAAACAAAAAAACAGGGCTGGGGAGATGGCTCAGCAGTTAAAGGTACTTGCTTGCAAAGTTTAACAACCTGGTTTCAATTCCCAGTACCTATGTAAAGCCAGATGCACAAAGTGGCTCATGCATCTGGAGTTTGCTTGTCGTGGCAGAAGGCCCTAGTTTGTCCATTCTCCCCACCCCTGTCTCTCTCTCTTTCACTCACATAAATATTTAAAACAAAAACAACAAAAAACAGACCCCAGCTGGGCCCACACCTTTTATCCCAGCACTCAGGAGGCAAAGGAAGGAGGATTGCTGTGAGCTCAAGGGCAGCCTGAGACTATAAAATTCGAGGTCAGTCTGGACTAGAGTGTGACCCTACTTCAAGAATCCAATAAAACAGGGCTGGAGAGATGTCTTAGAAGTTAAGGTGCTTGCCTGCAAAGCCAAAGTTTCCAGGATTGATTCCCCAGTACTCAGGTAAAGCAAATTACACAAGGTGGTACATGTGTCTGGAGTTGGTTTGCAGCGGCTGGAGGCCCCAGAGTACCTATTCTTTCTCTCTGTCTGTCTCTCTCTCAAATAAATAAAAAGCAAAAAACAAACAACAACAACAAAAATCCCTAAACCAAGCTGGGAGTGGTGGTGCACGCCTTTAATCCTAGCACTCAGGAGGCAGAGGTAGGAGGATCACTGATATTTGGAGGCAGCCTGAGACATAGTGAATTCCAGGTCAGCCTGGAGTAGAGCAAGATCCGACCTCAAAACAAAAACAAATACAAGCAAACAAGAAACCTAAACCCCAAATCTTCGGCTAGGGATATAGCTCAGTTGCTTAGTATGCATCAATCCCAGAGTTTTCTCCCAAGCACTAGTTAAAACTGGCATGGTGGCACATGCCTTTAATCCAAGCACTTGGGAGACAGTGGAAAGACTATCTGAAGTTCAACATTATTCTCAGAATCAAGAGCTTTTAACTGCTGAGCCATCTCTTCTGCCTCTATTCTTGGCTACTTAGTAAATTTGAGGCCAGCCTAGGCTATATGAGACTGCCACAAAATAAAACAAAACAAAAACAAACAAACAAACAAACAAACAAACAAACAAAAACAAAACAAAACAGCACCACTTTCCACTCTTCGGTCTCACCTTCCAAGGATCCAGTCTCCATTTCTTCATTTGAGCTACTTGGATCAGAATGGGATGCTTTAGTAGCCCTGAGAAATATTTAATGATATGTTTTGGTGTCTGGATATTGTGGAGTCAAGTTTTACTTGTATATGTATTTTCTTAATGTTCTAGAATTAACCCAATTTACTCATCTAGTCAAATGTATAGTCATCTTTGGACTGTCAAAGTTCCTGGACACTTAAATTATTATGCAGCTACCAGATACCTACTTAGTACACAGCAATTTAATTAACTTATATTTCAATGGCTTATAAGATCAAGCAGAAAATTCTAAGTCATGGAAGTACAGAATTAGTTTCCCTGCAAGGAATAAATAGTGTTTTGTTGGCCAATACCTATAGGAGTTTTTAAACATATACAAGGAAGTTATATTCTATTTGTTGTCTTTTCTGTATATCAAGTTGTCCCCTTAGTTCTGGGGTTGAAGAGATCGAATGTGATTCTATTGTTACTTCATTACTTCTAGCTTGGAGAAGTTGCTATTTAAAGCAGTTTGTTGAGCTGGAGAGATGGCTTAGCGGTTAAGCGCTTGCCTGTGAAGCCTAAGGACCCCGGTTCGAGGGTCAATTCCCCAGGACCCAGGTTAGCCAGATGCACAAGGGGCACACGCATCTGGAGTTCGTTTACAAAGGCTGGAAGCTCTGGCGCACCCATTCTCTCTCTCTCCCCCTCCTTCTCTCTGTCGCTCTCAAATAAATAAATAAACAACAACAAAAAAAAGAAAAGAAAGTAGTTTGTTATCTTCTGGATTCAACTTGCAATATCAATGATAATATTTGATACTTGCACAAAAGCATTGAAATAGTTTCAATATTTTATTTATTTATTTATGAGGGAGAGAGAGAGAGAGAAAGAGATAAAGAGGCAAATAGAGAAAGAATGGGTGCTCCAGGACCTTCAGCCACTGCAAACATACTCCAGATTCCTGTGCCACCTTGTGCATCTGGTTTGACATGGACACTGGGAATTCAAACATTGGTCCTTAGGCTTTGCAGGAAAGTGCTTTAACCACTGAATCATCTCTCTTTAGCCCCAAAGCATTGTAATACTCATGATTCCATTTCATCTTTAGCACAATTTTGTGAGGAAAGCAAGACTATTGCTAACTTCATTAACTAGATAGAAAAATGGTGCCTTCTGTTGCTGAAAACATCACACACTATGGTCACATAGCACAGAGAAATGAAGCTGGGCTGAACTGGAATCTTCCTCCCCTCTTTGTGCCAGAAGATGCTTAGCAGACTGCTGAGGACAATAGTCATCAACAGATATAGTCAGCAGTGGACAACACTAACCAAGCAGGATGGTGCAGTAGTGACAAGTTTGTTATGATGGCAACCAACTGCTATCTGATTATATTTGAAGCCAGTGCTACTTGTGTCATGCTCCTACAGACAAACCCTCACACATGCTCCTGTAAACAGCCCTAATGAAATTCTGTGAGTCACTAAAGCAAATTTAAAAGTCCCAAAAGGGGCTGGGAGATGGCTCATTGGTTAAAGGTGCTTGTTTGCAAAGCCTGTCCCACCTGGGTTCAATTCCCTTGTATGTATATATGTATATGTGTGTGTATATATAATATCTGTTCAAAATAATTAAATTAATATTTTTAATACTTCAAAAAGACATGAAAGTAGAAGGGGGAAGTTAGGAAGAATAAAGGGATCAGCTGGAGTGGAAAGAGGATGAAAGAGGGTAACGGGGGTGAATGGGATCTAAATATATGATATACATGTATGAAAATATCACAGTGAAACCTATTGTCATGTATAGTTAATATACGCTAATAAATTTTTTTTTTCTGGAGGTAGAGTCTTACTCTTCCCCAGGCTGACCAGAAACTTACTCTGTAGATGCAGGCTGACCTCGTACTCACAGAGATCCTCCTATCTCTGCCTCCCTAGTACTGGGATTAAAGGTGTGTGCCACCACACTTGGTGCTAATAAAAACATTTTGAAAAGAAAAATGAGGTCAAGAAATACATAGTGATCAGTAAATGGTAGAGGAGAACTACAAATCACATGTAATATGCCAGGTGTGGTGGCACACACCTTTAATCCCAGCACTAGGAAGGCAGAGGTAGGAGGATCACTATAAGTTCAAGGCCACCCTGAGACCACAGACGGAATTCCAGGTCAGCCTGGGCTAGAGTGAGACTGTACCTCAGAAAACCAAAGGATTTCTGGGGCTGGTGAGATGGCTTAGCAGTTAGGGAACTTGTTGGCAAAGCCTAAGGACCCATGTTCTACTCTTCAGATCCCATGTTAGCCAGATGCACACAGGTGAGGCAAGTGCAAGGTCGCACATGTCCACCAGATGGTGCAAATGTCTGGAGTTCAATTTCAGTGGCTGAGGCCCTGGTGTGCCAATTCTCTCTCCGTCTCTCTCTCTCTCTCACACTAAAAAAAAAAAAAAAAGATTTCTGGATATGGCCACAAGGTATTACCGAATTACACAGAGATAAAGGATAATAATTGGGTTATATGACTACTTGTGGACTAAAACAGCAGCATTTCAGAGTCAGTATGGATCCCATCCAGGGTGCTATAAAGAGGCAAGGGTCTGTAGTAGGGTGAGACACAGTGACACCTTTCGTTGCACTACACTTAGTCACATGCCAGCATCTTTATTTGTTTTTATTTTTGGTGCTTCATTTTTATTTATGACAGAGAGAGAGGGAGAGAGAAAGAGAGAATGAGCATGCCAGAGCCTCTAGCCACTGCAAACAAACTCCAGATGCATTTGCCACCTTGTGCATCTGGCTTACGTGGGACCTGGAGAATCAAACCTGGGTCCTTAGGCTTCGCAGGCAAGTGCCTTAACTGCTAAGCCATCTCTCCAGCCCTGTTTTTTTTTTTTTTTTTTTTTTTGATATAGGGTCTCAGACTATCCCAGGCTGACCTGGAACTCACTCTGTAGTCCCAGGCTGGACTCGAATTCACAGTGATCCTCCTACCTCTGCTTCCCAAGTGCTTGGGTTAAAGGTGTATGCCTCTACACCTGGCTACATGCCAGCATCTTTGTTGTTGGGGTTGGAGTTAGACCACACACAGCAGATACAAATAGCTCTTATGGTGAAGAGGTTGGGAAGGGACTCCAAGGACTAATATAATAATACCAAGGGTCCTGGAGAGATGGCTCAGAAGTTAAGGTGCTTGCTTGCAATGCCTGATGGCCTGAGTTCAATTCCACAGTACCCACATGAAGCCAAATGTGGTGGCCCATACATCTGGAGTTTGTAGCAGCTGGAGACCCTGGCACACCTATTTTTTCTGTCTCTCTCCTCTCTTTCTCTCTGTATTTGTAAATAAATAAATAATTAATTAAAATAATAATATCAAGAGCCAAGAAGTCATATTGTCTAGGTTTCTTTACTTCTCACTAAACTTCGTAGCAGAATTAGAATACAAATTAGGACTGAGATAGCTGCTCTATGTAAAAGATGGGAAAGCATGGTGGGAACCTAAGCATGGGGTCTGGGAAGAAGGTTTGCTACTTAATAGGCTGTGAATGTCACCCAGACGTGACAAACGAGGAAAAGAGGCTAGATCTACATTCGTTAATTTGCTACATAGCTTTACTTGACCAGTACTTCTAGGACTGTCTGGAAGGTAGCACAATGTCATGGGATGATTCATAAATACATTCGAGTTTTTTTTTTTTTATTTTGTTTTGTTTTTTGAGGTAGCTTCTCACTCTAGCCCAGGCTGACCTGGAATTCACTATATAGTCTTAGGCTAGCCTTGAACTCACAGATCTTCCTACCTCTGCCTCCTGACTACTAGGATTAAAAGCAAGCACCACCACACCCTGCTCTCATTTAAGATATTTTGTTGTTGTTTTGAGGTACAGTCTCACTCTAGCCCAGGATGACCTAAAACTCACTTTGTAGTCCCAGACTGGCCTCAAATTCACAGCAATCTTCCAACCTTTGCCTCTTGAGTGCTGAGATTAAAGGTGTGTGCCACCACTCCTGGCTCCTTTTTGTGTTGTTGTTTTAATATTTTCTTTATTTATTTTCAAGAAAGGAGGGAGGGGGAGAAAGAAAGATAGAGACTGTGGATGCACCAGGGCTTCTTGCCACTGTAAACAAACTCCAGACACATGCACCACTTTGTGCATCTGGCTTTGGGTAGGTACTGGGGACTCAAATCTGTGTTGGCAGGCTTTGCAAGCAAGTACTTTTACAACTGAACTGTCTCCCCAGACCCCACATTACAGTTTGAGTAGCACTAGTCATGCTGCAGTGTCTCACGTTCATGCCTTCCTAAGCCATTTTTAAGGAGGAACCCTCTACTTCCTGCTCTTCTGAGATCTACAGACCATTCATTGTATATGAATTCAGTTGAATGATTTTAAAAATATTTATTTACATCTGTGTGGGGAGGATGCTATTGCAAATGAACATTAGATATTTGTGCCACTGGCTTTATGTGGGCACTGGGGACTTGAACCCAGGCCAGCAGACTTTGCAAACAAGTGCCTTTAATTGCTAAGCAAACTCCCTAGCCCCATTGAATTATTCTTTAAGTCCCTTTCTTTCTTTTCTTTCTTTCTTTCTTCTTTCTTTCTTTCTTCTCTCTCTCTTTCTTTCTATCTCTCCTTTTGCTTTAATTTTTAAAAATATTTTTATTTATTTGCAAGCAGAGAGAGATAGAGAGAAGACACACATACAGAGAGAATGGGCCCACCAAGGCCTCCAGCCACTGCAAACAAACTACAGATCCACATGTCACTTGGTGCATCTGGCTTTACATGGGTACTGGGAAATCGAACTCCAGGTTTTGCAGGCAAGCACCTTAACTGCGGAACCATCTTTACAGCCCTGTTCTTTTCTTTTTTGGTAATTTAATTGTTTATTAGACAGAGAGAAAGGGGAGAGAGAGAGAGGGGTGGGGGAATGGGCACTCCAGGGCCTCCAGCTGCTGCAAACTCCAGACACATGTACCACCTTGTGCGTCTGGCTTACATGAGTCCTGGGGAATTGAACCTGGGACCTTTGGCTTTGCAGGCAAGCACCTTAACCACTAAGCAATACCTCCAGCAATTTTTTTTTGAGATGGGTCTCAATTCTAGTTCAGGCTTACTTGTAATGTGGAACTCACTCTTGCCTCAGACGCATAACGATCTTCCTACCTCACCTTTTGAGTGGTGGGATTGAAGGCATGAGTCACCATGTCTAGCTGACTATTTTATGTTTTTTTATGAGAGAGTGTGTGTGAGAGAGAATTGGCATTCCAGGGACTCCAGCTATTGCAATCGAACTCCAGAAGCATGTACCATTTTGTGTGCATGTGTGACCTTGTGTGCTTGTGTGACCTTGTGCATCTGACTTACGTGGGATCTGGAGAGTCAAACATGAGTCCTTAGGTTTCTCAGGCAAGTGCCTTAACAACTAAGCCATCTCTCCTGCCCCTAGCTGATTTTTTAATATTTTATTTATTTATTTGAGAGAAAGGGGCAGATGGTGGGGGAGAGAGAGAATGGGCACACCAGGACCTCTAGCCTCTGCAAACAAAGTCCAGATTTATGTGCCACCTTGTACATCTGGTTTACATGTGTGCTAGGGAATTGAACCTGGATCCTCATGCTTTGTAGGCAAGTACCTTAACCACTAAGCCATTTCTCTAGCCCCTGGCTGAGTTTTTCTTTTTTAATATATTTTATTTATTTATTTATTTATTTATTTATTTATTTATTTATTTATTTATGAGAGAGAAAGAGCGAGAGAGAGAGAAGAAGAAGAGGCAGAGAGAAGATAGAATTGGCATGCCAGAGCCTTCAGCCACTGCAAACCAACTCCAGACACTTGTGCCCCCTTGTGCATCTGGCTTATGTGGGTCCTGAAGAAATGAATCTGGGTCCTTAGGCTTTGCAGGCAAACACTTTAACTGCTAAGCCACCTCCCCAGCCCCCCCCCCCCCTTTTTTTGAGGTAGGGTTTCACTCTAGTTCAGGCTGACCTGGAATTAACTATGTAGTCTCAGGGTGGCCTTGAACTCACAGCAATCCTCCTACCTCTGCCTCCCGAGTGTTGGGATTATAGGTGTGTGCCACCATGCCTGGCTCTGGTTGTGTTTTTAAACTTCTGAAACCTGTCACTTTGTGCTATGAGCTTCTTTCTTTTTAAATCCTCCATATTTTCCTTACCTCATTGACAAATTTTTTTTTTTTTTTTTGAGACAGGGCCTTATTCTGTAACCCAAGCTATTCTGGAAATCACTATGTAGTTTAGCTACATTGCTGAATTTATGATAATCCTCCTTCCTTAGCCTCTCAAGTGCTGGGAATATAGGCTTGAGTCATCATACCTGGTCTTAAGGGTATAGCCCAGGTTGGCCTTAAACTCACGATCCACCTGCCTCATCCTCTTCAGCTATGTGCTTACTGGCATGTAACACTGGCCAGTGATCATGTGTGGAAGCAAAGCATTAGTGTAGCTTCAGGTGACAGTTTTTTTTTCTTATCTTCCTAAAGGATCTCTTTTCCCCAGGGCACCTCCCTGAACAACAGTGATGAGCCAAGGTTCTGCTTACTGTTGAGTTCCACCAGGAAAAATATTGTCAATAATTTAAATAGTGCAGGGCTGGAGAGGTGGCTCAGCACTTAAAGGTGTTTGCTTGCAAAGTTTGATGGCCCTGGTTTGACTCCCCAGGACCCATGTGAAGCCAAATGTACAAAGTGGTGCATGCATCTGGAATTCTTTTTCAGTGACAAAAGGCCCTGGCATGCACATTTTCTATTTCTCTCCTTGCAAAAAAATGAATAAGTAAAAATATATAAATAATTCCAGTATTGCTTATTTTTTAGGTAGGCTTACAGTATCATTTACATGAAAAGCAACTATTTTGTCACTTTTTAAAAATTAAGTTCAAATTTTGATTTTTGTTCACTGTTTTAAAGCAATATAGAAATCTTAAACCTTAGAAATTTCTTCTCTTGCAGTAGTAACTGTATTTTTTGTTTTAGCCATGAGTCGTCTGTTATTTTTTTTTTCTGTAAGTCTAAACTAATTAAGGAAAGTCCCTCTCTTCTTCCTTCTTTATCTATTTCCCTTTTTCTCCCTTCCCGTCCTCCCTCTCTTCCTCCCTTCCTCTCTTCCTCCCTTCCTCCCTCCCTCCCTTCCTTCATTCCTCCCTTCCTTCCTTCTTTCCTTCCTTCCTTCCTTCCTTCCTTCCTTCCTTCCTTCCTTCCTTCCTTCCTCCCTCCTTCCTTCCTTCCTTCCTACCTTCCTTCCTTCCTTCCTTCTCGTGTTTAGTTTTTGTTTGTTGTTTCTTGAGACAGTCTTCCTAGGTAGTCCAGACTGTTCTGAAAATTATTATGTAGTTCAGGTTGGCCTTGAATTTGTGATCTTTTTTCCTTAGTCTCCCAAGTTTTGGGATTAAAGATGTATACTACTAGTACTAGGCAAGTGTAGCCATTACTTTCTTGCTGAGACAACTGACCAGAAACATCTTATGGAAGGAAAGGGTTTATTTCTAACTCATAGTTTCAAGGGGAAGTTTCACTGTGGCAGGGAAAGCACAGCAGAAGCAGACAGATGGGCCCCACACCCACACATCAGTTGGGAGAAAGTAGAGAGAGTGATCTAAGTGTGGCAAATGGGGGTGGGCTATAACACCCCAAAATAGCCCCCCAGTAACATACCTCCTCTCTAGCAAGGCTCCACCTCCCAAAGGCTCCACTAGTTGGGTGCTAAGTATGGGGCTTGATCATGAGGTTATGGGGGACATTTTATATTCAAATCAGCTCAGCAAGGGAAAAATTCGTCTTGTACTTGTTTTCTCTATCCTCTTTGTTTTCTCTCTTTCTTTCTTTTGTAATGGGTGTGCCAGGGCCTTAAGCCACTGCAAATGAACTCCAGACACACGTACTACCTTGTGCATATGGCTTAATGTGGATTCTGGGGAATTGAACGTGGGTCCTTAGGCCTTGAGGCAAGTGCCTTAACCGCTAAGCCACCTCTTCAGCCCTTTTATCTTTTTTAAAAATGTTATTTGTTTTCTACTTTTATCATCTTTGGTATAAAATGAGAAAAAAATCATGACAATTAAAAACATCTAGGTGTTTATGTATACAGTATTTTTGTATGCAGCAAAAATCATATTCACAACTATTCTCTGGCTGGATGTGGTGGTGCACACCTTTAATCCCAGCACTCGGGAGGCAGAGGTAGGAAGGAGATCGTTGTGAGTTCAAGGCCAGCCTGAGACTACATAGTGAATTTCAGGTCAGCCTGGGCTAGAGTGAGACCTTGACTGAAAAAAAAAAGAACTATTCTCTGGTAATTATGATTTAAACCATTTTTGTTGGCAAGTACAAATAATGTTAGGGCTTATTTCACTAAAAAAAATCCTTTTTTTCTGAAACCATACCCTATGTGTCTTCATTTTATGTGCAAACCATACAGGATGGATGAAGAAATAAGGTGAGAGAAGTTGGCTGAAATACACTTACAACAAGGTAATCTAAATGTCATTCATAAAATGAAACATAGGATTTGAAAACACAAGCAATGTGATTGTCTAGAAGTGATTCTGGAACTAATTCTTGGTTTCCTGAACCAATGGGCCACTTGCAGTCAGGAAACACCCTTCAACCAGTAGAAGAAGCTACATACCAACTCAACATCCTACCAGATAGATAATATTTCTTCTTGCAGGAACTACAACTTTCTTGCCTTCAGTTGAACAGCTAGCTTTCAGTCACTTTATCTAAGTAGTTAGCATAGAACTTCAGCTCAGTGTCCAAGCTACCTGATCTCTTTTGATAAATTGGCTATCATACTTTCCCTCTAATAAAGCAACGATAGGGGTTGCAGATATAGCTCAGTTCCTGTTGTTGGAGTGCTTGACTAACATGCACAAAGCCCTAGGTTTGAGCCCCAGCATTTATAATTTATGTGTGGCACATGCCTGTAATACCAGCACTTGTGAAGTAGAGGGTAGGATGATCAGAAGTTCAAGGTCATTCTAGGTTAAATAGTAAAGTTGAGGTCAACCTCTGAAACATGAGACCTTATCTCAAAAGGAAAAAAAGCAATGGCAAGTGGTGTCTCATTATTGGAGATCTAGACTAAATACCTATCAGATGGGCCTTCCACCTGGATACTTTCTGTGGAAACAATCAAAGAATCAAAGAAACTGATATTTTTTCTTGTTCCTGACAGCTTTTTAGTTCTACAAGATGATGTTGTAAAATTCACTCTGAGCTTTGGTGAACTTCAGGTAACCACCACAGAGACGAATCTTGCACAATACTCTGATTGATGATAATCAGAACTTTAGGGTGATATCTCAGTAGGTAAAGTGCGAAGACCGAGTACTGATCTTCAGAACCCACATAAAATGCTAGGTGTAATGGTGTACACCTGTAATCCCAATGCTGGGGAGCAGAGATAGGAGCATCCCCAGGACTAGGTAGCTGAATCAGCGAGTCCCTGGTTCAGCAAAACTGTTCTGTGTATGTGAAGTACCCCATCATTGATGAACTTTGGGGTGTGTTATTTCATTGCCTTATATCGCAGTTTCCATTGTTTACAACAAGAATTGAAGTTCTAGCCATGCTTATATTTTGCCTTGAATAAAATATCCTCCAACAGATAGATGTCTGTTAACTTCTGTAGTCCCTCCAATGCACCCATCACCCTTCTCTATATACCTCATTGCCCAGTTAGGACTCTGTTGTGGTTAGCTTGTTTTACATTGCTGACACAAAACACTCTACCAAAAGAAGCAGCTCGTGAGAGGAAAGGGTTTATTTTTGGCTTAGTCATGAGCAGAAGCTCTGGGGTGGCAGAGTCAGACATGGCATGAACATACATCATCTCTGCCATAGCAGGTGGAACACTGTAGCAAGAGAGTGAGCCAAACCAGCAAAGGGTAGCTGGCCATAACACCCCAAGCCTGTCCCTAGTGACACACCTCTTCCAGCAAGGCTCTACCTCCCAAATGGCCAGTAGCTGGAGACCAAGCATTCAAAACACATGGGTTTATTGGGGATATCTAATTCAACCCACCACAGAATCCATGATATATATTCAATAATTATTTTGCCAGGGGCCTAAATTCTCTCTAACTTCTGTCTTTTTATGGCATCTGCTAAGGGGTAAAATCATGGCTGGAGCAAACTATGTGCTTTCTATGCACTTGTGCCTGAGCAGTCAAGCACTGCTGAGAGTTCCCCAATAGGGAATGATGATTTCACACACACACACACACACACACACACACACACACACACACACACACACAAAATTATTACAACATCTTCAAGTAAATGTTTAACTCTTTACAGGAATCCAGTGGTGACTTGTAGCAAATTTTGACTGCTTTGATCCTCTTCAGTTCTTCTCTTACCTCCACGGTTTCCAGAAGATGATCTAAACCAATAGAGAAAATACAAGCCATTATATGGGAACTCCATCACCTGTCCCCTTCCCACATGCTAGACTACTTGCATCTCTGTGCTATTCCATTTTCCTTCTGCTATAATATAGATGTAACTATTTCTTCTAATTTTAGTTATTTCTAAATTTCTTCCAACTTTTCTGTTTTGTTTGGGAAAACCACCTTCTCAATGACCTGAAATTGTGTATTATCTTTTCTTAATTTAAATTCACTCCCAAGTGGAGCTTTTAAAACTGGATCAGTTTCTCCTCAATGAAGAGAAAGAAAGGGAGGGGAGAGAAAATTATTACTTCAATCCCTCATTCCTTTCTACCTACTGTCCCACTTTTTCCTTATGAAAGTAAAAATTTTAAGTCATCCATGCACTTTTCTTTTTTCCCCGCTACCTTCTTTTCTTTCTTCCTTTCTTCCTTTCTTCCTTCCCTCCTTCTCTTCCCTCTCCCCTATTTCTTCTTCCCCTTCTCTTCCCTTCCATTCCCCTTTCTCCCTCCCTTTCTTTCTTTTCATTCTTTTTTAAAAATATATTTTATTTTTGGCAGGTGTGGTGGCACAGGCCTTTAATCCCAGCACTTGGGAGGCAGAGGTAGGAGGATTGCAGTGAATTCAAGGTCACCTTGAGACTCCATAGTGAATTCCAGGTCAGTTTGCGCTAGAGTGAGACCCTACCTTGAAAAAAAACAAAAAAATATTTTTATTTATTTATTTGAGAGAGGGAAGGGGGGAGAGAGAGAGAGAAAGAGAGAGAGAGAATGGGCATGCTAGGGCCTCCAGCCACTGCAAACAAACTCAAGATGCATGTGCCACTTTGTGCATCTGGCTTATGTGGGCCCTGGGGAATTGAACCAAGGTCCTTTGGCTTCACAGGCAAGTGCCATAACTGCTAAGCCATCTCTCCATCCCTCTTTTTTTTAAATTTTTTTTGTTTATTTTTATTTATTTATTTGAAAGTGACAGACAGAGAGAGAAAGAGGCAGATAGAGAGAGAGAGAGAGAGAATGGGTGCATCAGGGCCTCCAGCCACTGCAAATGAACTCCAGATGCCCTGTTGTGCATCTGGCTAACATGGGTCCTGGGGAATGGAGCCTCGAACCGGGCTCCTTAGGCTTCACAGGCAAGTGTTTTAACTGCTAAGCCATCTCTCCAGCCCCATCCCTCTTTTTTTTGAGGTAGGGTCTCAGTCTAGCCTAGGCTGACCTGGAATTTACTCGGTAGCACCAGGCTGGCCTCATATTCACACTGCCAATCCTCCTACCTCTGCCTTCTGAGTGCTTGGACCACACCAAGCTTTCCACCATTTATTTCTAAATTCTCTTCAATCTAACTTCTTCCTTCATGGTTCTTTCTCAGAACATTTTTTTCAAATTAATTAAAAAATATTGGGCTGGGGAAATAGTTTAGTGGTTAAGGCGTTTGCCTGTGAAGCCTAAGGACCATGGTTCGATTCCCTAGGACCCATGTTAGCCAGATGCACAAGGGGGCACATGCATCTGGAGTTCGTTTGCAGTGGCTGGAGGCCCTGGTGTGCCTATTCTCTCTTTCTCTCTATCTGCCTCTTTCTCTCTCTCTCAAACAAATAAATAGATAATACATTAAAATAATGAAACTATTTCTTTGTATTCTTTGACAACTTCATACATGTATATTTTGATCATATTCACCCCACGACCCTCTCTTATCCTCTTCTCACTTCCACTGAACACAATTTCTTCCCAAAAGCTCCCCTCCTACTTTGATACCTTTTTATTTGAACATGGGTTGGGGTTATTTACTGATCATGGGCAACACAATAGTGGCTACAATACTGTAGAAAACTTTTTGGTTTTAACATTCTTCTGATTTTTCTCCTACCTCTTAAACTATTGTTGCTCAGTTTCTCTCTCTTAGACTTTTTTCTCTCAGTTTCTTTCTCTCTCTCTCTCCCTCTTTCACCCGCTCTCCCATCTTTCCTCCCTCCATCTTTATACGTTCATTCTTTGCCATGTGACACTTGACATGCTAGCTACATTTTTTCTTTTTCTTTGTGTTTTCTGGTTTGTATCACCCACTTACAAAGCTACAGTTTCCACTTTCACATTCCTACTTCCAACATTGTGTGAACTGAGTTCAGAATGGTGGACAAGCCAATTCCTCTCACCAATAGCAATAAAACAGCAGAAACCATAGATTATCTGTATCTTGTCAACCTATTCTTACCTTGATAGCATTCTCCTCTCTTTCTCTCTCTCTCTCTCTCTCTCTCTCTCTCTCTCTCTCTCTCTCTCGGTTTTTCAAGGGAAGGTCTCACTCTAGCCCAGACTGACCTGAAATTCACTATGTATCTCAGGTTGGCCTAGAACACAACAATCCTTCTACCTTGGCCTCCTGAGTGCTGGGATTTAGCCCTCATTTTTAAAGAAGAAGGTTGTATTTCAAATTATAAAGCTTTCAAGCCGGGCATGGTGGCACATGCCTTTAATCCCAGCACTTGGGAGGCAGAGGTAGGAGGATCAACATGAGTTCAAGGCCACTCTGAGACTACATAGAATTCCAGGTCAGCCTGGACTAGAGTGAGACCCTACCTCGAAAAAAAAAAAAAATTGTAAAGGTTTCAGAGGAGCGTAGTGGTACCCACTTGAAATCTCAGTACTTGGGTAGCTAAAAGAGAATCATGTATTTGGGGTCATCCTGGGCTATATAGTGAATTTGAGGTCAGCCTGAGATACATAGTGAGACTCTATCTCCAAAGAACAAACCAAATCAAACATACTGAACTCTATCTCCAAAGAAAAAACCAAATTGAACTCCTGAGCCTGATAGCATTTGCTTTTTTTTTCTTTTTACTTAACTGCTTTTCATGCTTGTGAAAGCAAGACATATACTATTATATATGAGCTATAAGGGAAAATTTTTTTAAAAAATACAATACAGTGCTCAAATTTTATTTTATTTTTTAATTTTTTTTGTTCATTTTTATTTATTTGAGACTGACAGATAGAGAGAGAAAGAGGAAGATAGATAGAGAAAGAATGGGCACGCCAGGGCCTCTAGCCACTGCAAACGAACTCCAGATGCATGTGCCCCCTTGTGCATCAGGCTTACGTGGGTCCTGGGGAATCGAGCCTCAAACCAGGGTCCTTAGGCTTCACAGGCAAGTGCTTAACCACTAAGCCATCTCTCCAGCCCACAGTGCTCAAATTTTAAACACCAATCTCATTAAGATTAATTCTTTCTTTCAAAGTGCTAATACTGGTGGCACATGCCTTTAATCCCAACACTCAGGAGGCAGAGGTAAGAGGATTGCTGTGAGTTCGAGGCCACCCTGAGACTACACAGTGAATTCCAGGTCAGCCTGAGCTAGAGTGAGACCATACATAATTATTTGTTCATGTTCCTCTCTCCCTGCCTTCTCTCTTTTTACTTCTACCTTTCTTTATCTTTATTTTTTAATTAATTTTTAAAAATTAATAGCTGGGTGTTGGTGGCATAGGATTCATGCCCAACCAGCCTATGGAGGGATTTAAGCAAAACCCCAGCAAAATATACTCTTCTTCTGAAAAGTGAAGGAATATAGGTTATGCTTACACACAGCGGAGAAGCCAGAGAGACCAAGTTCCACCAGACAGGAAGAAAAGGACAGATCCGCATGATCTGCACACGTGCCTGGCAGTGCTCTGCCAGGAGCACCAAGCAGCTGCAGCCCCAGAGATCAAAGAAGGGGTTTTTCAATTTCATCAGCCTCCTTGCAAAGTTAAGAAAACAGAAGTAAAGACAGCTGAAATCAACCAAAGAACTACTGAAAGGGATACAGGTGGAACTGTGTGAGCAACTGCAGAAGTCTGAACTCTCCCATCCCCCACCATCAGAACCACAACCTCTGGCATTCAGCCCGCAGTGGCAGCACAGCCAGCAGAGCTGATCCAGCTCCACAGCACAACACGAAGGGATCAAGGCAGGCACTCAGCATTGGTGAGATTGGAAGCCACCCCGAAAGGTAACAAGGCCAACTGACAAAAAAAAAAAAAAAAAAAAAAAAAAAAAAAAAAAAAAAGTACATGGGCCTGCATTGGAAGAGCTAATCTCTCTTTCCCTGTCAGGGCAGGTTATGGGTTATATATTCTTGGTTGGCTTTACCATTTTCAAATAACCTGTATTTAGGGGTTGAATATTGTTGTTTTTGATACTTTCAGATTTGTAGGGCCTTTATCTTTTGCTTCTGTCATTATTGGGGGCAGGATCTGATCCAGATCCAGGTTGACCTGGAATCCAATTCAGGACAGACATTTCTACGCCCCAGCTGACAAGGTTAAGGGTATAGAACAACACACACCCTTAGGGAATTTGGTTTTGTAAGAGTATCTGTTTGTATTAATCCCCACAATTGCATACTTTGTGCGAGTTTTTTATTGATTGTGTATGTTGCTCTGTTGAAGTTTAGAATTTTCCAGTAAATTGTTCTACCCAGTTCACTAGAATACTTGCTTAGCAAGCAAACTCAACTCCTAGGATTACTTCTGTGGCTGGATTGTGGTATAAGAACTACACCTAGCACCTTGAACTCATATCCTGAGGGTATATAGAGGTGGATTGCTACATCTGAGAACACTGAAGATAAGTAGAAAACCCAAGCATTAAATCAATTCAGGATGCAAAAGTTGCTACATTATAATACAAGACACTGAAAGAATCAAGACAATACAGTCTCATCAAAAATTATAAATCTGTATCTGGGTGTGATGACACATGCCTTTAATCCCAGCACTCAGGAGGCAGAGGTAGGAGGAGGATTGCTGTGAGTTCGAGGCCACCCTGAGACTACAGAGTGAATTCCAGGTCAGCCTGAGCTAGAGTGAGACCCTACCTCAAAAACAACAACAACAAAAATATAAATCCATCAGAAATGATCACCAATGAGACTGTTTGAATAAAATGCCTGACAATGATTTCAAGAACATGATGGTATCTATGCTCAAAGAAATCAGAGAAGAAATGAAGGGAATCAAAGAAGAAAACAAAGAAATTAAAGAAGAAAACAAACTTCTGAAAGAGAACACAGGAAACCATCCTAATGAAATAAGGAGGTCATTACTAGACATGAGTAAGGAAGAAAAACCAAGCTGAAATCCTAGCTCTGAAGAATACAGTCAGTGAAATAAAAAAGTCTGGGGAAAGTCTCACTGGTAGAATGAATGACGGAGAGAACAGAATATATAAAATAGAAGATCAGGTGGCAGACCTAATACAGCCCAACAAAGAGAAAGAAAAGCTAATAGCAAGGTATGAATAGAAATTTCAAGATACCCAGGACACTATGAAAAGATCAAACATAAGAATTCAGGGCATAATAGAAGGAGAAGAATTTCAATTCAGAGGCTTAGTATGTGTTTTCAACAAAATCATAGAAGAAAAATTTCCTCAAATTGGGAAAGAAATGCCAATGGAGATACAAGAAGCTTTTAGAACACCAAATAACCTCTCCTTGCCATGTTATAATTAAACTGCTATACCCACAAACAAAAGAAAACATATTGAAAGCAGTTAGAGAGAAAAAACAAATCACCTACAAAGGCAAGCCCATCAGAATAACTGCAGATTACTCAACACAAACTTGGAAAGCCAGAAGGGCTTGAAATGATGTATTCCAAGTTCTGAAAGATAACAACTATCAACCAAGATTACTTTATCCTGCAAAGCTGTCTATCCAAATTGATGGAGAAGTAAGGACATTCCACAGCAAAAACAAGCTAAAGGAATTTATGACAACTAAACCAGCTCTATAGAAAATATGTGAAGGAATTCTTCATGCTAAAGAGAAAGCAAAATACACACAGAAGGAAATAGGAACAAATAAACCATATTCAAATAACAGTTAAAACAAATGAGTAAAGGGAAAATAGGAAACATTACAAAATAAGAATGGCAAGAATAATTGCATACCTTTCAATAATAACTCTTAATATCAATGGCCTCAATGCACCAACCAAAAGACACAGGCTTGCAGACTGGATTAAAAGTCAGGATCCTGCCATTTGTTACCTCCAGGAAACTCATCTCTCAATAAAAGATAGGCACCATCTTAAGGTGAAAGGATGGATAATAGCATTTCAAGCAAATGGGCTTAGGAAACAAGCAAGGGTTGCTATACTAATTTTACAGGATAGACTTCAAATCAACATTAGTGAGGAAAGATAAAGAAGGTCATTTTATACTGATTAAAGTAACACTCCAACAGGAGAACATTACAATCCTAAACATATATGCACCTAAATTGGGGGCTCCCAGTTTCATTAAACAAACGCTTTTAGACTTAAGGTCACAGATATCATCAAACACAATTGTAGTGGGTGACTTCAATACCCCACTCTCATCAATTGACAGGTCATCTTGGCAAAAAATAAACAGAGAGAAATCTGAATTAAATGATGTCATAGAACAATTGGACCTAACAGATATCTATAGAACATTCCATTCAAATGCTACAGAATATACATTTTTCTCAGCAGCACATGCAACATCCTCTAAAATAGTCCGTATACACATATAAAATAGACCATAGACACATAGCAAATCTCCACAATTATAGGAAAATTGAAATAATCCCTTGTACTCTATCTGACCACAATGGGATTAAACTGTAAATCAGCAACAACAAAAGGTACAGATCATACAGAAACTCATGGAGACTAAATAGTACACTATTGAATGAGCAATGGGTCATTGAAGAAATCAAAAAGGAAATAAATAAATTCATAGAATCAAATGATGATGATAATACAACATATCAAAAAATTTGGGACATAATGAAGGTAGTCCTAAGAGGGAAATCTATAGCTCTAAGTGCTTATATTAAGAAATTAGAGAGTTCACAAGTAAACAAGTTAATGCTTCACCTTAAAGGCTTGGAAAAAGAAGAACAAGGCAAACCAGAAATCAGTAGACAGGAAAAAATAATAAAGATTAGTGCAGAAATTAATGAAATAGAAACCCCAAAACAATCCAAATGATCAATGAAACAAAGAGTTGGTTCTTTGAAAGGATAAACAAAATTGATAAACCCTTAGCAAATTTGACCAGAAGAAAGAAGAGACAAAAATTAATAGGATTAAAGATGAAAAAGGCATCATTAGAACAGATACCCAAAAATTCAGACAATTGGGCTAGAAGGATTGCTTAGTGGTTAAGGCACTTGCCTGCAAAGCCAAAGGACCTAGGTTCAATTCCCCAGGACCCATGTAAGCCAGATGCACAAGGTGGTGCATGTGTCTGAAATTTGTTTGCAGTGGATGGATGCCCTGGCATACCCACTCTTTCTCTCTTTCTCTCTGCCTCTTTCTCTCTCAAATAAATAAAAACAAAATATTATAAAACATCTTAAAAAAGAAATTCAGACAATTATAGGGATATACTTTAAGAATATATATGCCTCTAAGTTTGAAAATATGAAAGAAATGGATGATTTCCTTGATTCATATGACCTACCAAAATTAAATAAAGATGAGATAAACCATTTAAATAGACCTATAACCAGTACAGATACCCAAACAGTTATAAAACATCTCCCAAATAAAAAAAAGGCCAGGCATAGATGGATTCACTGGTGAATTTTACCAGTCCTTCATGGAAGAACTAACACCAATGCTTCTCAAACTTTTCCATAAAATAGAACAGGAAGGAATTCTACCAAACTCCTTCTATGAAGCCAGCATCACCCTCATACCAAGACCAGACAAAGACAGAACAAAACAAGAAAATTCCAGACCAATCTCCCTCATGAACATAGATGCAAAAATCGTGAACAAAATATTGGCAAACAAAATACAAGAATATATCAAAAAGATTATTTACCCTGACCAAGTTGACTTTATCCCAGGGATGCAGGGATGGTTCAACATACAGAAATCAATAAATGTAATACATCATATAAATGGTCTGAAGGACAAAAATCACATGATCATCTCAACAGATGCAGAAAAGGCATTCAACAAAATCCAACATCTTTTCATGGTAAAAGTATTATAGAAACTGGGCATAGAAGGAACATATCTCAACATAATAAAAGCTATTTATGACAAACTTGCAGCCAACATAATACTAAATGGAGAAAACTGGAAGCGTTTCCAGTAAATTCAGGAACAAAACAAGGGTGTCCACTGTCCCCACTTTTATTTAATATAGTACTAGAAGTCTTAGCTATAGGAATAAGGCAAGAAACACTCATAAAAGGGATACAAATTGGAAAGGAAGAGATCAAATTACCATTATTTGCAGATGATATGATTCTATACATAAAAGACCCTAAAAAACTGCCAACAAACTTAGAGCTGATGAACATTTTCAGCAACATAGTAGGATACAAAATAAATACACGTAAATCAGTAGCTTTCCTGTATACTAACAACAAACATGTGGAGGATGAAATCAGGGAATCTCTTCCATTTACAATTGC
Source organism: Dipus sagitta (assembly GCA_036346955.1). Classification (NCBI taxonomy): domain Eukaryota; kingdom Metazoa; phylum Chordata; class Mammalia; order Rodentia; family Dipodidae; genus Dipus; species Dipus sagitta. Next base: position 32,965,801 of record CM070788.1, read on the forward strand.
CTCAAAAAAAAAAAAAAAAAAAACACTTTGGAATAAACTTAACCAAGGAAATTAAGGATCTCTACAATGAGAACTTTAAAATACTCAAGAAGAAATTGCAGGAGACAAAAGGAAATGGAAAGACATCCTATGTTCTTGGATTGGAAGAATGGATATTGTGAAAATGTCAATCTTACCAAAAGCAATCTACACATTTAATAAAATCCCCATTAAAATTCCAATGGCATTCTTCACAGGAATAAAAAAACAATCCTAAAATTCATTTGGAAGCACAAAAAACCTTGAATAGCCAAAACGACTTTGAGCAACAAAAATAAGGATGGTAGTATCATCATACCCAATTTTAAGCTATATTACAAAGCTATAGTAACAACAATAGCATGGTATTGGCACAAAGACAGACATGTAGATCAATGGAACAGAACAGAGGACTCAGATGTTAATCCAGACAGCTACAGCCATCTGAGTTTTGACAAAAATGCCAAAAATATGCATTGGAGAAAAGACAGCCTCTTCAACAAGTGGTGCTGGGAAAACTGGATATCTGTATGTAGAAAGATGAAAATAGATCCTTGTCTTTCTCCATGCAAAAGAATCAAATCCAAGTGGCTCAGGGTCCTTAATATCAGACCTAAAACTCTGAAATTGCTAGAAGAAAAGGAAGGGGAAACCCTTCAACATATTGGCATAGGCAATGACTTTCTGAATATAACTCCAATTGCTCAGGAAATAAAACCACTGATCAACCACTGGGATCTCATGAAATTACAAAGCTTTTGTACAGCAAAGGACACTATGAATAGAGCAAAGTGACAACCTACAGAATGGGAGAAAATCTTTACCAGCTACACATACAAATAATTCAAAAAACAGAACAATAAGAAATCAAACAACTCAATTAAAAAAAAATGGGCTATGGAACTAAATAGAAAGTTCTCATCAGAAGAAATACAAATGGCATATAAACATATAAAAAAAAGTGTTCTACATCCTGAGCCATCAGGTAAATGTAATTTAAAACTACCTTGAGATTCCATCTCTCTCCTATCACAATGGCTACCATCAAGAAAACAAATGACAATAAACGTTGGCAAGGATGTGTAAAAGGGGAACTCTTCTACACTGTTGGTGGGAATGTAATCTGGTACAGCCATTGTGGAAAGCAGTGTGGAGATTCTTGAGACTGCTAAAAATAGATTTACCATATGATCCAGCTATAGCACTCCTAGGCATATATCCTAAAGACTCTTCTCACTACCTTAGAGATACTTGCACAACCATGTTTATTGCTGCTCTATTCACAATAGCTAGGAAACGGAACCAGCCTAGATGTCCCTCAGCAGATGAATGGATAATAAAGATGTGGTACATTTATACAATGGAGTTCTATTCAGCAGTAAAGAAAAATAAAATTATGGAATTTGGGGGGAAATGGGTGCATCTGGAAAGGATTATACTAAGTGAGGTAACCCAGGCCCAGAAAGCCAAACATCGCATGTTCTCTCTCATATGTGGATTATAGCTATAAATGTATAGACTTGTGTGTGAGCTAGAACCAAAAATCAGTAGCCGGGGCCCATAAGCTAGAAAAAGGCTATAAGGGAGGGAGGACAGTGAAGGCTCTTAGGGGATGGTATTATATATATATGTAAGTGGAAGAACAGATTACAGGGAGGGGAAAGGCCTAAACTAGGCCAGGTAAAGAGATTGTATAAAAGAAGGGTAGGGAGGAGGGTCAATCAAAATTCAAGATATTATGAATAAGACATATGAAAATTTACTTTCTTGAATAATGGCATATCCAGAAGCCATAGATTGCTACTAGAAAATTTTCAGTGCCAGAGATGGGATACCTTCTGGTGAGTTATTGGCCAAGGAGGTCCCTGTTGCCTCCAAAACATTACATGCTATTGCCAAGGCCCTTGGTTTCCTTTGAGAAAGAGATAGTAAGACCCTATTGCTGAAGACTTCACATGCCTGAGTGGCAAAGTCACTGAGAAATCAAGCTGGTGCTGAGCAGAAAACCTCCCAGCCAACTGGAATCTGGAAAAAGCTGCACTGTATGCAGCCTTATGAGAGACGACAAAAGTCATCAGCAATGAAAGCAGTGAAAACTGGAAGCCTCAGGTTTGGCCAGACAGCAGGCCAAATTACTGAACGAGTGCAATAGTGGCATGTCTGCTCCAGGGGGAAACCAACTGGTCTCTAATTGGACTGAAAGCCCGCTCTATGGGAGGGAATACATGCCTGGTACTGAAAACCTAATCCAAAGCCTATGGTAGGGGAGGTCATGAGCCTTAGGAGTATAAAGCCTGCTCTTGTTTGGATAAGTGCATATATTATTCTCACTGAAAGCACTACACTTAATATCCATATGTTAATGCTAATCTCACTTCTGGCTAGAGAAGCTTCTCTTTTCAGATGGCGATGACCACTGGGATGACCCAAAAGGCAACATAGTGCTGAGAAGAAGTGACAGAGGAGTGTTCAATACAGAAACATCTCACACCCTCCAAGGCTCAGGTTCCATTGCAGAAGAGGTGGCGGAAAGAATGTAAGAGTCAAAGGAAGGGTCCCGCTCCTTACATACAACTATCTGGACAGAAAATTGCCTCAAAATCCAAAACCTCGAAGTGCCTAGCAATACCTACACAAGACCTTCATAATAGGAGAAAAAGGTGATGACATCAAATTAAAAGAGAGACTAATGGAGAGAGGGAGGGGATATGATGGGAAGCAGAGTTATGAAGGGGAAAGTGGGGGAGGGGAGGGAAATACCATGGTTTGGTGTCTGTAAGTATAGAAATATTTAAAGTGGATCTAGGGCTGAAGAGATGGCTCAGTGATTGCTTGCAAAGCCTATTGTTTCAGGTTCAATTCCTCAGCACTCATGCAAAGCTGGATGCAAGTTGGTGCATGCTTGGCACATGTGTGCTCCCCTCACATATAAATAAGTAAATAAAGTTTTTAAAAATGGACCTTATGGTGGGCATGGTGGCATATGCCTTTAATCCCAGCACTTGGGAGGCAGAAGTAGGAGAATCACTGTGAGTTCAAGGCCACTCTGAGACGCCATAGCTAATTCCAAGTCAGTCTGGACTAGAGTGAAACCCTACCTTGAAAAACCAACCAACAAAACAAACAAACAAAAAATGGACCTTAGAACTGGGCATGGTGGTGCACGCCTTTAATCCCAGCACCTGGGGGGCAGAGGTAGGAGGAAGGCCATAGGCTTGAAGCCACCTTGAGACTACATCATGAATTCCACATCAGCCTGAGCTAGAGTGAGACCCTACCTTGAAAAACAACAACAACAACAAAAAGAATAAAAAATGGACCTTAGGCTAGAGAGATTGCTCCATGGTTAAAGACAAGGAGTTAAAGCCTGATGACCAAGGTTCCTTTCCCAGTACCCATGTAAAGCCAGTTGCACAAAGTGGCACATGCACTGGAATGCATTTTCAGTGGTAGGAGGCTCTGGTCCACCCATACCTTCTCTCTCTTTCAAATAAATAAATGAAAATTAGAATTTAATAGCTTGTCATCTAAGTAGACAGATCATTAAAAACCATTTTTTATGAGGGAGAGAAAAAGAGGGAGAGAGAGAATTGCATTGCCAGGGCCTCCAGCCACTACAATTGAATCTCAGATGTGTAAGCCATCTTGTGTGAGTGTATGACCTGCACCTTGTTTGTATGGTTTATGTGGGATTTGGAGAGTTGAACATGGGTCCTTCGCAGAGAAGTGCCTTAACTGCTAAGCCATCTCTCCAGCCCAAAAACCAATTTTGTCATTTGCTTACCATGTTTGGCATTTAACCCAGAAGGATTTGAAAGGAATGGATGATATTCCTAACAACACTTTCTTTTTTTTTTTAAAGATTTTAAAATTATATTTATTTATTTGCAAGCAGAGAGAGAGAAAGAAAGGCAGATAGACAGAGAGAAAGAATGGGCATGCCAGGGCCTCCAGCTGGTGCAAAGGAAATTCCAGATGCATGTGCCATTTTGTGTATCTAGCTTCATGTGGGTACTGGGGAATCAAATACAGGTCATTAGACTTTGCAGGCAGGCAACTTAACCACTGAACCATATATCTAGCCCCCTAACAACATTTTAATTCTCTTCTATTTATATCAATGTATCAACAAAGATATTTAGTGCTGAAAATATGAATGGAAAATAGGAATAGCCAAATCAAGGCTAATTTTTGCTATAAAGTAATATTAACCCATGAATAAATAAATGTTTTAGGCATCTAAATATGTTTTAAAATATTAAGTGTCAAACTTCAAAAATGTGTGAAGGATACATATGTTTTAAAACTTTCTTTTAAGGGAACACAAGCAAAAATATTTGGACACAGCTAATCTAGATGAATAAATATGAAACACTATATGACTCAGTCATGCAGTGCCCTTCCAGAGGAAACTGGCCATCTACCTATTTTTAACTGTCCTGTTGGCAGACTTTAGCAGACAGCTGTATCAAGTGGATGGAGACTGCCTGAGTATATGAAAGGACACTGTGTTGGTACAGTAATTTTTGTTGCAAAACCCTCTTTTCAAGCATATATATATGAAACTCTATTCAGTCCCTGGATTTGATTCCCAGCACCAAAACATAAATTAAATTAAAGCTTAAAAACATACTTGAGTACAGAACCTTAGAGCTACAAACTTATATTGGCAGCAATTTTGGCCCATTACCCTCAAATCTCTTCTGTTTTTCCAGGAACCTTGTGTCTATTGGCAGCACTTCAGAGTAAGCTAGAGTGGGGGAGTGGATGAGCTAGCATGCCTTGATGCTATCTTGTTTAGAAGGATTCCCTTGAGGTGCTTTGCCTTGTATAAATGTATGTATGTATGTATGTATGTATGTATGTATGTATGTATATATGTATGTATGTTATGTATGTATGTATGTATGTATGTATGTATGTATCTATCTATCTATCTATCTATTTATCTATCATCTATCTATTTATCTATCATCTATTTATCCAATTTTCATCTTTTTTTTTTGAGGTAGGGTTTCACTCTATCCCAGGCTGACCTGGAATTCACCGTGTGGTCTCAGGGTGTCCTTGAACTCACAGTGATCCTCCTACCTCTGCCTCCCAAGTGCTAGGATTAAAAGAATGTGCCACCATGCCCAGCTTCTATCTTAAAGAACAAAACAAAACAAACAAAAAACCAAACTTTTATGTATTTATTTGCAAGCAAAGAGAATGAGAGAGGGATTGAGCATACCAGGGCTTCCTGCCACTGCAAACAGTCTCCAGACACATGCACCACTTTGTGCATCTGGCTTTGTGTGGGTACTGGGGAATTGAGCCCTGGCCATCAAGCTTTGCATGCAAGCACCTTTAACCACTGAACCACCTCTCCAGCACCTATCTTTTTATTTTCTTTTTTAGGTAGGGTCTCACTCTAGTTTATGTTGACCAGGAACTCACCCTGTAGTTCCAAGTTAACCTCAAACCCTCCTACCTCTGCCTCCCAAGTGCTGGGATTAAAGGCATGTACCACCATACCTAGCCTTCTATCTTTTATTATCTATCTATCTATCTATCTATCTATCTATCTATGTATCATCTGAATATCAATCTATCATCTACTGATCTACCAATCATCTATCATCTATCCATCCATCCATCCATCCGTCCATTTATCATCAATCATCCATGATCTATCTTCTGTCATGTATCAACATTTCCAACCTTCTATTGAGAGACCAAATGTAACCATTTTAAGTAAAAAAGGCCCAGGCCCGACTTAGATAGAGAACTAGCCGGCTAATGTGCTGACCTTTTGCTTCTGTAAACTTTGCTTGCTTGCTTAATCGTTGCCTTTCCCCCTAAAGAAACTGAGGAATCTCCACTTCAGGGACATTGCAGAAACACTGCACTGCAGGGGCCCTCTGGCCTCCGACCATCTACTTAGATAAGAAACTGAGGAATCTCCACTTCAAGGACAATGGAGATTACTTCATCTGCCTGGAGTGCCCCTAGCTCCTGCCCCCAACTTTGCCCGCTGAAACCCCAAGCCAATCAGAACTGTTTAAATCAACCAATCATGTATCTATCCCCTACTTTTTTGTTCGAATTCCTATATGAACCCCTTCTCCCAAAAGAAAGGGGCTTTCTCCCTCACTACCGCTGTGCCAGACTGTGTGGACGGAGTCCAGGCCTAGGCTTGCAATAAAGAAACCTGTTGCTTTTACATTCGAATGTCTCAGCTTCTGTGGCGGTTCTCTGGGTGACTCCTGGGTGACCGGGGGTCTTGGCTCCTGGTCAGGGATCTTGGCACATCTTGGGGGCTCGTCTGGGATCCCCAGAGACCCCAATGAACCTGAGACCCCGAAGATTTCTTCTCCAACCAGTCGGGTAAGTTTTCCATTTGAGCGCTCTCTTTTTATTTTCACTCTGTAGGCTAGCCGCATCTGTTTTCTGATCAGGTGATACGTCCTGGTGGACCCACCGTAAGGACAGACCTGGAGGAGGCACGAGATGTCCTGCCCCCTTATCTGAGTGGGGGCTCTGTCCTGGAGAGTGTAAACCTGCTAATCTGAGTGGGGGCTCTGTCCTCTGGGACAGAGCAAACCTGCTAATCTGTAGCGCGCATCTGTTTTTTTTTGGGGGGGGCCCTGTCTGTCTGTGTAATACTTGTGTATCTTGTCATTGCCCTATTCCTACTGATGTTCCTCCCCTGACTCAATAACATGGGACAGATTCCTTCCTCCCCTTTATGCACTGGAAGGATGTCAAAGCAGTTGCCCATAACAACGGGGTAAATGTTAAAAAAGACAGATGGATTACATTTTGTTCCTCTGAATGGCCTACCTTCAATGTAGGATGGCCACCAGGGGGACCTTTCATCTAAATACTATACATGAGGTTGAAAAAAATTGTTTTTTGCCCTAGGAGTGAACACCCTGATCAAATCCCTTATACTGTGACCTGGAGAAACCTGATAGAAGAGCCTGTCCCCTGGGTGAAGTCTTTCCTGCCTTCCTCGACCCCTCCTTTACAGGTGCTGGCAGTTACACCCAAAAGAGACACCAAGCCCACTGCTGAAGCCTCAGCCCCAATTCTTGCAGGGGGCACTGATGAGATGGACAGGGTGGGTGAGTGCTCTCCCAGAGGGACTGGGAGACATCGGCCCATGCGGCCTTGCCTCCAAGTTTTTGAGGGCTGGCAGGTTTTTCTTTCTCCTCCTCTATTTTTGCTTCATGCCATCGCGTGGGACCAGACACGACGAACTGGCAACTGATGTCTCTAGGCCGAGGCCACTCTTCGGTATTGACTGAAGGCCAGCTATCCTCTCCCTGGACCCCAACAGCCCGTTGGGTGTTGGCAAAAACCCTCTATCTATTTCTCTCTGACACACACAAAAAAACGGTACCACATGGACCTCTTAAAAGCCTGTAGGGCAGGTCTCCAGCCTCTTAAACTTGTGGACAGGCTCACGCCCGGATCTTTGCGGAATCTCCCATGTGTCAATCAGCCCTCGGGAACGTGGCCCTCTGGTCTTGGCATTTCTAATCTTTCTCTGTCATGGGTAACATTGCCTCCTGCCAAAATATAAATATATATATCTCATATTCACGGAATAAGAGGTCTTCTGAAAGTTAAGGAAATTAGCTCTCCCAGAGGGAGGCAGGCTCCTTTTGGGAAGAAGTCGTCCAGGTCATTTCTGGATATCTGGGCATACGTATGGACCTGCATAGCTTATTTGGGTAAGAAATAAAAAGTTAAGGAAGGAAATTTCCCCTCACTCCCTTTAAGCAACAAAACTACAAGCCAGCTTTGCAAGGGTTCCAAAGCGGCTTGGGTCAGAGTCAGGTGGCAGACAGACAGTGGCCCCTCTGCCCATGCAGGTGCCATGTCTCTGCCTCCTCTCCCAGTGGGCCCACACCTTCAGCAGCCTCTCAGTGGGCTGCCTTCTTCGGAGGCCTCCTGGTAGTCCTGGAGGCCCCCCCTTTCCCCTTCAGGTAGTCAGAATCCTTGGCCTCCCGGCAGTCTTATTGGCCATTACCTCCACGTGTACTAGACCGGACCCCTGGTGAGTGCCGGGAGTAAAGCAAGGCTGATCTAAGGTGTATACAAGCCCCACCCAGCTGCAACAGCACACCAAAGAGTGGCAAGAAAAAAAAAGTCACATTTAACTACAGCCTATAAGAACCAAAGTTTTATGTAAAAAAATGTGTCAGCTTTGTTACATGATATCATAAATATAATTACTGAATTTATGTTCTAGGTCAATTTCAACTTTCATAGAGGATTATTAAAAATAACCGAATTCTCTCTAGAGTGGTAACTTATAATTTGCCAGTTATTAAAGAAAAATTGTAATATACTTAAAAGGAGGAGGCAACTGACCTGACTTCTAGGCCAGCCTGCCTCAAGATAGCAACAATATTTGCCTTAGTTTAATGTCTCATTGGTATTAATGACATAAAATTGTCTTTAGACTACTCACTTGTTAGTGAGTAATGGGATTAATTGATTTAGTGTAGTTTTTCAAAATAGCCTGATAAGAAAGGTGGTTAATAATGGGATAAGATGAATTGATTGAAGGAACTGGGAAGACATTTTTTCAATGGTGGGACATAGAATGCTCGTTAAAAATGCTTTTTAAGTGGTACTTAGGTGAAAATGTTAAAATATGTGAATAAAGATGTGCATATATAGAAAAGAATTTTCAGGCTAAACCTAAACACCATGCCTAAAGTTAGAGATTTTTCAACTGTTTACAGACTCTTAAGGATACTGTAAAAGTTTTATATAGGGACATAGTCTTAATCTAAATTCATCTTATATTAGACACAGGTGATGCCTATGCTAGATGGGTCACAAAGTCGTAAGTACAGATGTAATTGGAGGTTTAACCAGGTTAAACATAGACAAGAGTCTATCACCTTGTGTTTTGCAAATGGGTAAATTTGCTATGTAAAAACAACTTCATAATAGGATAAGGAATGTCAGGATGCTTATCTCTCTGCTCTGTAATTTCATTTTGTTCTTGCTTTCCAACATATGCTACTTAAATTCATGGAAAGCTGGACTCTGAAAAAAATGGATGGAACCCCCTTTATCTCAGACCCAATGCAAGTTTAAGCCATGTGTCCCCCAGACTCTGACTAGAGACAAAATGGCCAATTGTCTCTGACAAAGAAAAAGGAGTACAGCATATAACTGTGGTTCTCTTTACTTCTTCTCTGTTGAACACCTAAAGTCACATCTGTCAGATAAAGTTTCTCACTAGACAAAATGTAAAATAGGTAAACTGAGTCAAGGTATTTGATCAGGTTACAAACTCCTTACATAAGGGAAGCATCAGACTTACCTAATGTGTATATCAGGGTAAGGGCCCCTTCATTGAAACATTTAATTGGATTAAATCTAATGTTTAGTTGATGCCAAGGTTTTAATCAGTGGAGAAACAGTCTTATGATAATGACTCACTCATTAACAGGCCACTGATGCTAATTTGTTATGATTTAAGGGTTATAAAACTGCTTTAAGACTCTCTCAGTAAAGTAAATTAGGTTCCTCTTTTCATCAAGGTTTTAACTATTCTTAAGATAAAGGCTCACATAGAAATGGTTAATTTCCAAATGTGAAGTACTCATACCTAAAGACATTGTAACTTTAAATATAGCTTCTGTCTTATTTATGCTAATTCTATTAAATGGTCATAACTAGGTTTAATCACTTAGGTTTAAGTGATTTAATTTCAGTAATGATAACTTTCATCTTCCTGGGATATGTTGAGATAGCTTGCTTAAGCTTTATCAAATTTAAGTCAAGGGTAAAACATAAAATTGTTTTATGTTAATAAAAGTTTCTGTGGTACATAAAATCAATAGCTATCAAGTTTAAGGCAAAATCATTGGTTGTCAAATAATGTTTTTTTCTTTTTTTCTTTTTTTATCTTTCTTAGTATGGTTTATTCCATTTCACATAACAATCTCCAGTTCTCTCCATTTTCCTGCAATGGTCTTTGATTCTTTTTTTTTTTGTTGTTGTTGTTTTTTTCTTTTTTTCTTTTTTCTCCATTTTTATTAATATTTTCCATGATAACAAAAAAAATCCCATGGTATTACCCTCCCCCCTTTCCCCTTTGACATTCCATTCTCCATCATATCCCCTCTCCATCTCAATCTTTCTACTTACATATATACAATACCAACCTAATAAAAGCCCTCCTCCCTTTCTTTCTCTTCCCTTTCTATCTCCTTTTTTAACTTACTGGCCTCTGCTACTGAGTTTTTTCCTTCTCACACAGAAGCCCAATCATCTCTAGCTAAGATCCACATATGAGGGAGAACATGTGGCGCTTGGCTTTCTGGGCCTGGGTTACCTCACTTAGTATAATTCTTTCCAGATCCATCCACTTTTCTGCAAATTTCATAACTTCATTTCTCTTTACTGCTGAGTAAAACTCCATTGTATAAATGTGCCATATCTTCATTATCCACTCATCAGTTGAGGGACATCTAGGCTGGTTCCATTTCCCAGCTATTATAAATTGAGCAGCAATAAACATGGTTGAGCAAGTATCTCTAAGGTAATGAGATGAGTCCTTAGGATATATGCCTAGGAGAGCTATAGCTGGGTCATATGGTAGATCAATCTTTAGCTGTTTTAGGAACCTCCACACTGATTTCCACAATGGCTGGACCAGATTGCATTCCCACCAACAATGTAGAAGGGTTCCTCTTATGTTTTTTTCTTTCAAAAAGATTTATCAAGGGTTATATTAAAATTTAGCTAGGTGTTTTGGTTTAAAAATTTTTTTTTCAAACTCTGTGGTCCTGTTTCCAATGTTCTCTGGGAAATTTGTACCAACACAGGTATCTGAACTAATCAAAGATGTTTTCAAACACAGGTGCTAAGACTTTATACTGTCTTACTTGTCCTTTTCTGACAATTTCTAGGTTAAATGAGTTAGTCTGTAAATCAATTGGTACTGTTTTCAAGACTGGCAGCAGGTTCTGCCTATATTTATGAATGTTAGATACTTAAAATATGAGATATTTATAAATATTAGATATTTAAAATATAAGATGTGTCTACTTTCTATACCTCATATATAAGGCTTATGCTGCCATAGTACAACTAAAATCTTAAAGATAGGACAAAATGATTTTAAAAGCCCTTGTGCCATTCTTCAAGTCTATTTCAGTAATCAAATGTGCTCTATATGTACATACATCCAGGCTGGTGTAATTTCCTTTCTAAGTGTGTTAATTACCTACGTAAAAGCCAAAGCCAATTGGAATCATCAGAGCAAGAGGTGCCAATATTTTGGCCTGTGTTCCTAGGTCATGAGGCCACTGGAGATGATGGGACACTTCTACACTGGCCCCCCTGGTAAGTCACCTGTCTTCCTGAGCAGGGAGGGTATGGAGACCCAAACAAAATTGGTGTACAGTCTGAAACAGGAGAGTCACAATTGAGGAGCAATCAGTCCTCCTGACTTCCCAAAGAAGGGAAAACTACTTGGCCAGCACAGCCCTGACTCATCCTAACAGACAGAAGACACCAGTAAGCTATGGGGTTACTCCTGGGTCCCTAAAGTCTCTTTGGAGAGCCATTAGTGACCTCCAAAACTAATCCTTAATTAAATGTGGCTATCTGCATGGTCTTAAACACTCAGAGAGAAATGTATAACCAAAGATAAAAAATACCTTACATATTTAAATGGCCTATTAAGTAACACAAGAGCTTTCCAAGAGGGGAAACAAGCATTAAGACATCTTTTCCCCATAGTTTTTTTTTAACATAAAGTTGGTCATTTATTGTTGTCATTATTAGGAGGCAAAAAAAAAAAAGTACAGTTATAAGCGTACAAAAGGAAGAGGAACATCACTTTACAAATCATTAAATTAAACAAATAAAAAACAAAACCCAAAGAACCAACCCCCCCCCCCCATGCTGAGTTCTCTCCTTGTGCAACTCTGCGTAAATGAGAACAGAAAGCGAGATGAGGCATGGAGGTGGGCCTGGGGAGAGGCAAGAGCTGGGGCCCGGAAGGTGGGAGCTGGGACAGTCTGGACCCCAGCTTGCTGCCCCTTAGGCCTGGTGGTCTCTAGTATGTGGTTGTGCCTGGTGGTCCTACCAAGGCTGGGGTCAGAGAGGAGGCCCCTTGCCAGCCTGTGGCATTCCAACCCTACATGGAAAAAAAACAGATTGGGAGGCAGAAACACACAGAACATTGGGGACAGTCACAAGGCTGGTGTCTGCCCCGGATGCCAGCCTCCACCTCTCTGGATCTGCACTTGACCCAAGCCAACCCAGAAGCTCTTTCCTTGTCTCCAGACTGCCCCTCCTGGGTCCTGGTCGGCCCTCGTAGTGTCAAATGGTTGATTTTAGTCTTTGCTTAAATTAAAAAATTAAAATATATATACATATATATACTGTACACACCTGACAATAACAGGGTTGAAAAGGGATGTAGAGGGGAGGGACAGAGGAAAGCAAGGAGGCTAGGGGTTGCGGGGCCAGGGCTGTTAAGAGGGGAGGGAAGCAAGGCTAGGTGAAGGGACAAAGGGAGAGAAGTGAGGGGACCAGTTTTGGGGAGGGGGCTGATTTATTTTACAATAAAAACAGGAGTTCAAACTTCAGCAGAACGGGACTCTGAGAGCCCCGGTGGGTCCTCCCCACACGGAGTGACGAGAGATGGGCTTAGAGGGAACAACGGGGTGGGCAGGGAGCTTGGCTTCAGTTTAGGTAACTGCAGTCCCTGGTCCAAGGGAGAGCCACAGCCTCAGCTTCTCCGTGACTTTGAATGCTGAATAAGCCATTGTGGGGTGATATCTATGTTGTCCTTCTCTTTGCAGGAAATGGAGTAGCAGGAGATCTCTCGGTCTTGGATGGCAGACAAATTCATTTTCTCAATCAGCTCCTTCTCATCCAGTGCTCCAGGGAGGTCTCGCTTGTTCCCCAGGACTAAGACTGGGATGCCCTGCAGCTGTGGCTTGTCTAGCAGATTGTCGAGCTCATTCTTAGAGGCCTCGATCTTCTCCTGGACGGCAGCATCCACCTTGTACACGATGGCACTTACTCCTCGGCAAAAACAGGGTTGTCCCCCAATGTCCCAAAGCTTGATGGTCACATTCCCTTTGGTGATTTTGCGCATGTTGAAACCCACAGTGGGGATCATGTCCTCATTGAACTGTCCTGATGGTCATGCCAGAGCTTTGCAGATTTCCCAGAAGAGGTGTCACAAGGGGTGTCTCTAGAATGTCCTCTTTCAGGTAGGACGGGTTGTAGCCAAGCTAGGGGTCCATCCACACTTGGAGCTCTCCTATGAAGAGGCCTGTGTTCCTCAAGTCATCGCAAAGTCCTTCAGGCTGGCCTGGGCGAATGTTCCTCCCTGCGGTTGTCATTAACTGAAGCCTCTTTCTTACTGTATTTAATCTCCAGTGGGGGTGGAGGGGAGAACAAATTACTTTCTCTTCCAGTAACTTCTGTGCCTGATGGAGTCTCTCAACTCCCTTTCTGGTGCCATCCTTCCTGGACCCTTGCGGCACTGCAGGCCTGGAACAGGCGCGATCACATTGACGAAGGTGGTCTTGCCCGAGTACTGCAGCCCCACCAGCATGAGCTCCATCTCCTCCTTCCAGAACAGGGCCTTGAACCAGTCCAGCAGCTTGTTGAACAAAGTGATCATGGTCGCTTGCCGCGGGCCGCGCCCGGTGCCCAGTGCCCGGTGCCCGCCACCCTTGCTGCCCTCGCGCTGTGGCCCGGAGCAGCCCCTCCCCAGTGCAGCCCTGGTCCCGCGGCTCTGTGCGGGCGGAGGCTCCAGCGCGGTGGCGGCCGGGAGACTCGCTGCCCACGGATCCGCTTGCCCGCCAATGGGTGTGGCTCTTTTCCCCATAGTTTTAATTCTATAATATAGATGTTCAAAGGGTTATTTTCAAACCTAAAATATGTAAATAATCCGGGAGACTAGGTGTCGCCATCGCCTTGAGACACTGGGACCCCGCTGGAAGGGACCCTAAGTCTTCATCCTGACCACACCTACCGCTGTGAAGATGGACGTAATTGCCACTTGGATTCATCACACCCACCTACTAAGGTGGACTATCTGTGGCCTTAGGAAAGAATGTTGTTTTTATATCAACCAATCAGGTATAATTAGAGACTCAATGGCAAAGATACGAGAGAATTTGGAAAAACAAAAAAGCTGATAGAGGATGGTTTGAGTCATGGTTCAGTCCATTCCCCATGGATAACAACTCTGCTGTCTGCTTTAGCAGGGCCATTACTTTTATTTTTGTTGCTAATCACAATAGGACCTTGCATTATTAATAGACTAGCTGCTTCTGTTAGGGAATGCATTAATACAGTACAGCTTATGGTTTTAAGATCACAGTATATACCATTAGACTCCACTCACTAACTCCATTGAGATCCAAGATTGGCTCCTGATGGTACATAGAGAGGGGGAAATGAGAGACCAAATGTAACCATTTTAAGTAAAAAGGCCCAGGCCTGACTTAGATAGAGAACTAGCCAGCTAATGTGCTGACCTTTTGCTTCTGTAAACTTTGCTTGCTTGCTTAATTGTTGCCTTTCCCCCTAAAGAAACTGAGGAATTTCCACTTCAAGGACATTGCAGAAACACTGCACTGCACGGGGCCTCTGGCCTCCAACCACCTGCTTAGATAAGAAACTGAGGAATCTCCACTTCAAGGACAATGGAGATTACTTCATCTGCCTGGAGTGCCCCTAGCTCCTGCCCCCAACTTTGCCCGCTGAAACCCCAAGCCAATCAGAACTGTTTAAATCAACCAATCATGTATCTGTCCCCTACTTCTTTGTTCGAATTCCTATATGAACCCCTTCTCCCAAAAGAAAGGGGCTTTCTCCCTCACTACCGCTGTGCCAGACTGTGTGGATGGAGCCCAGGCCTAGGCTTGCAATAAAGAAACCTGTTGCTTTTACATTCGAGTGTCTCAGCTTCTGTGGCGGTTCTCTGGGTGACTCCTGGGTGACCGGGGGTCTTGGCTCCTGGTCAGGGATCTTGGCACAACACTATCATCAACCATTATCTACCATCTTTTCCTGTCAATCATATATCACTTATCTGTCGTCTACATTATCACCTATCATCTCTACCTGTCTCTTTCTCTCTCATCCATTCATGGGGTTCAGCCTTCTGCTTCAGAGCTGCCAAGGCAGCAGGCTTACCAGAAGTGGAAAGCTGCTGATCTTGCTGTTGCATCTGAGGATGTGCAGTCCTGACTGTGGAGGCAATGGACTCCTGGAACTTTTGTAAGGCTTCCACAGACTGGAGAAGTTCTTCATTATTAAAGTCAGTCACTTACTGTTGTGCCAAGACCCCTGACCAGGAGCCAAGACCCCAGTCACCCAGGAGTCACCCAGAGAACCGCCACAGAAGCCGAGACACTCCAATGTAAAAGCAGCAGGTTTCTTTATTGCAAGCCTAGGCCTGGGCTCCGTCCACACAGTCCGGCACAGCGGTAGTGAGGGAGAGAGCCCAGACCCTGAGAAGGAAGGGGTTTATAAAGGAAAGGTTACATCATATTGCGACTTTTAAAATGATTGGTTCTAAGAGGGCATGTGCAGGAATTTCAGAGAGGGTGCGCATGGGAACCCCAGCCTACTTATCTTAAGTAGTAACTTGTTTGCAGAACCTATCTTTTGCAAGAGCCTGGGGCCTCCGTGGCTAGGTATCTCTGGAATGTCCTTGGGTGGAGGCTTCCCAGGAATCGAGGTGGGCGGGGGGCTATAGCTAAGCAAGCATGGATACAGAAGCAAAAATAGCACATTACTCAGCTAGTTCCTCGTCTGAGCTGGGCCTGGGCTCTTTATTTACTCAAAATGGCTGTCTGATTTAAAATGGAAGCACCACTGTCCAGCCACTAAGCGAGGTCACAGAAGCCAGATGCAGCACGTTACTTCACCTTGGTCTCTCATTTCCCCCTCTCTATATACCTGGGGAGCCAATCTTGGATCCCAATTGAGTTAGTGAGTGGAGTCTAATGGTATATACTGTGATCTTAAAACCATAAGCTGTACTGTATTAATGCATTCCCTAACAGAAGCAGCTAATCTATTAATAATGCAAGGTCCTATTATGATTAGCAACAAAAATAAAAGTAATGGCCCTGCTAAAGTAGACAGCAGAGTTGTTAACCATGGGGAATGACTGAACCATGACTCAAACCATCCTCTATCAGCTTTTCTTTCTTTTGTTTTTCCAAATTCTCTCATATCCTCGCTATTGAGTCTCATACCTGATTGGTTGATATAAAAACAACATTCTTTTCTAAGGCCACATATAGTCCCCCTTAGTAGGTGGGTTTCAATATACCCTTTCGGTAGACACACATTGTCAGCCAGCACAGTAGAAGGCTTCAGGTCCCCTACATCCCCCTTGGATTCTTGCTTTCCCTAAGTGCCTGGGGCATATGTAGAAATAAGAAATTTCCTGATTTTCCAGAGTCCCATGAGTCACCCACTAGTTGATGGAGGTTGAAAATCAAACCAGAAAACCAGGTTCCCTGTGGGGCAAGATGTGATTTGGAGTAAGCAATTTCCCCTGTGGTAGTGTTGGTTATTATCCGGGTCAGATTATAAACTTGGTGGGGAGTAGCTGCCACAATACATACAGTTAGGAGCACAGTCAGGATCAGGAGTGTTTGAGTTGAAGCTTCAGTGGGGTGCTGCGTTTCCATTGTGACTGATAGTCCTCAGGTTCAGCCAGTGGATCTGCCGGTCAGATGTGGGTGTGATGAATTCAAGTGGCTTCCATCCATCTTCACAGTGGTAGGTGTGGTCAGGATGAAGACTTAGGGTCCCTTCCAGTGTAGGGCCCCTTCCAGTGGGGTTCCAGTGTCTCGTGGCGATGGCGACACCCAGTCTCCCAGATTATTTACATATTTTAGGTTTGAAAATAACCCTTTGAACATCTATATTTGTTTTTTTTTTATTATAGAATTAAAACTATGGGGAAAAGATGTCTTAATGCTTGTTTCCCCTCTTGGAAAGCTCTTGTTACTTAATAGGCCATTCATATATGTAAGGTTTTTTATTTTTATCTTTGGTTATACATTCCTGTCTGAGTGTTTAAGACCATGCAGATAGCCACATTTAATTAAGGATTAGTTTTGGAGGTCACTAATGGCTCTCCAAAGAGAGTTTAGGGACCCAGGAGTAGCCCCATAGCTTACTGGTGTCTTCTGTCTGTTAGGATGAGTCAGGGCTGTGCTGGCCAAGTAGTTTTCCCTTCTTTGGGAAGTCAGGAGGACTGATTGCTCCTCAATTGTGACTCTCCTGTTTCAGACTGTACACCAATTTTGTTTGGGTCTCCATACCCTCCCTGCTCAGGAAGACAGGTGACTTACCAGGGGGGCCAGTGTAGAAGTGTCCCATTATCTCCAGTGGCTTCATGACCTGGGAGTACAGGCCAAAACATTGGCACCTCTTGCTCTGATGATTCCAATTGGCTCTGGCTTTTATGTAGGTAATTAACACACTTAGAAAGGAAATTACACCAGCCTGGATGTGTGTACATATAGAGCACATTTGATTACTGAAATAGACTTAGTTAAAGAATGGCACAAGGGCTTCTAAAATCATTTTGTCCTATCTTTAAATTTTTAGTTGTACTATGGCAGCATAAGCCTTATATATATGAGGTTTAGAAAGTAGGCACATCTCATATTTTAGATATATAACATTTATAAATATAGGCAGAACCTGCTACCAGTCTTGAAAACAGTACCAATTGATTTACAGACTAACTCATTTAACCTAGAAATTGTCAGAAAAGTATAAAGTCTTAGCACCTGTGTTTGAAAACATCTTTGATTAGTTCAGATACCTGTGTTAGTACAAATTACCCAGAGGACATTGGAAACAGAACCACAGAGCTTGGAATTTTTTTAAAAACCAAAACAGCTAGCTAAATTCTAATATAACCCTTGATAAATCTTTTTGAAAGAAAAAAACATTATTTGACAACCCACAATTTTGGCTTAAACTTGATAGCTATTGATTTTATGTACCACAGAAAATTTTATTAACATAAAATAATTTTATGTTTTACCCTTGACTTAAATTTGATAAAGCTTAAGCAAGCTATCTCAACATATCCCAGGAAGATGAAAGTTATCATTACTGAAATTAAATCACTTAAACCTAAGTGATTAAACCTAGTTATGACCATTCAATAGAATTAGCATAAATAAGACAGAAGCTATCTTTATTTTTATTTATTTATTTATTTATTTTTTACAGAAAGATATGTAAATTTATTTATTTTTTCTTTTTTGTTTATTAGTCAGTTCTGTATTCAGCAAATACAGTCAGTTTGGTACCATTATTAGGCTCATCTGTGACCTACCCCCTCCCCTTGGCCCCTCCTTGTTGAGGTATACGGGTCATGCATTGTGGAGTTAGCCCACAGTTATGGGTAAGCTAAATGTCTCTGCATATCATGACCCAACATGTGACTCTGACCAGAAGCTATCTTTAAAGTTACAGTGTCTTTAGGTATGAGTACTTCACGTTTGGAAATTAACCATTTCTATGTGAGCCTTTATCTTAAGAATAGTTAAAACCTTGATGAAAACCTCTTTACTGAGAGAGTCTTAAAGCCAGTTTTATGAGCCGGGCGTGGTGGCGCACGCCTTTAATCCCAGCATTCGGGAGGCAGCGGTAGGAGGATCGCCGTGAGTTCAAGGCCACCCTGAGACCCCATAGTGAATTCCAGGTCAGCCTGGGCTAGAGTGAGACCCTACCTCGAAAAACCAAAAAAAAAAAAAAAAAAAAAAAAAAAAAAAAAAAAAAAAAAGCCAGTTTTATAACCCTTAAATCATAACAAATTAGCATCGGTGGCCTGTTAATGAGTGAGTCATTATCATAAGACTCAGTTTCTCCACTGATTAAAACCTTGGCATCAGGTAAACATTCGATTTAATCCAATTAAATGTTTCAGTGAAGGGGCCCTTACCCTGATATACACATTAGGTAAGTCTGATGCTTCCCTTATGTAAGGAGTTTGTAACCTGATCAAATACCTTGACTCAGTTTACCTATTTTACATTTTGTCTAGTGAGAAACTTTATCTGACAGATGTGACTTTAGGTGTTCAACAGAGAAGAAGTAAAGAGAACCACAGTTATATGCTGTACTCCTTTTTCTTTGTCAGAGACAATTGGCCATTTTGTCTCTAGTCAGAGTCTGGGGGACACATGGCTTAAACTTGCATTGGGTCTGAGATAAAGGGGGTTCCATCCATCTTTTTTAGAGTCCAGCTTTCCATGAATTTAAGTAGCATATGTTGGAAAGGAAGAGCAAAATGAAACTACAGAGCAGAGAGATAAGCATCAAGACATTCCTTATCCTATTCTGAAGTTGACCTAGAACATAAATTCAGTAATTATATTTATGATATCATGTAACAAAGTTGACACATTTTTTTTTACATAAAACTTCAGTTCTTTATAGGCTGCAGTTAAATGTGACTTTATTTTTTGTTTATTTATTTTTTCTTGCTGCCTTTTGGTGCACTGTTGCACCTGGGCAGGGCTTGTATACACCTTAGATCAGCCCTGCCTTACTCCCAGCACTCACCAAGGGTCTAGTCTACTACACAGGGAGGTAATGGCCAAGAAGACTGCTGGGAGGCCAAGGATTCTGACTACCTGTAGGGGAAAGGGGAGCCTCCAGGACTGCCAGGAGGCCTCTGAAGAAGGCGGCCCACTGGGAGGCCGCTGAAGAAGGAGTGGGCCTTCTCAGGGGCCAATGGGAGAGGAGGCGGAGACATGGCACCTGCATGGGCAGAGGCACCATTGTCTGTCTGCCACCTGACTCTGACCCAAGCCGCTTTGGAGCGCTTGCAAGGCCGGCTTGTAGTTTTGCTGTTTAAAGGAAGTGAGGGGAAATTTCCTTCCTTAACTTTTCATTTCCTGGCCAGATAAGCTATGCAGGTGCACATGGACGCCCAGAAATCCAGAAATGACCTGCACGACTTCTTCCCAAAAGGAGCCTGCCTCCCTCTGGGAGAGCTAATTTCCTTAACTTTCAGAAGAGCTCTTATTCCGTGAATCTGAGATATATATATATTTATATTTTGGCAGGAGGCATTGTTTCCCATGAAAGAGAAAGATTAGAAACGCCAAGACCAGAGGGCCACGTTCCCGAGGGCTGATTAACACATGGGGGATTCCGCAAAGATCCGGGCGTGAGCCTGTCCACAAGTTTAAGAGGGCAGCGACCTGCCCTACAGGCTTTTAAGAGGTCCATGTGGTACCGTTTTTTTTTTTTTTTTTTTTGTGTGTGTGTGTGTGTGTGTCAGAGAGAAATAGATAGAGGGTTTTTGCCAACACCCAACGGGCTGTTGGGGTCCAGGGAGAGGACGGCTGGCCTTCAGTCAATACCAAAGAGTGGCCTTGGCCAAGAGACATCAGTTGCCAGTTCGTCGTGTCTGGTCCCGTATGATGGCACAAACCGAAAATAGAGGAGGAGAAAGAGAACCTGCCAGCCCTCAAAAACATGGAGGCAGCCGGGCGTGGTGGCGCACGCCTTTAATCCCAGCACTCGGGAGGCAGAGGTAGGAGGATCGCCATGAGTTTGAGGCCACCCTGAGACTCCATAGCGAATTCCAGGTCAGCCTGGGCTAGAACGAGACCCTACCTTGAAAAAAAAAAAAAACATCGAGGCAAGGCCGCATGGGCCGATGTCTTCCAGTCCCTCTGGGAGAGCACTCACCCACCCTGTCCATATCATAAGGTCCCTATTCAGGCACCAGCTGTGGGTTTTTGGATTTTTGCTCGAGGAGCCGCCGCGGTTCACCCCGAAGGCAACCAGGCAACCGGGGGTGGGAGAGGAGGCGGAGGAGCGTGGGGGGGTGGGGGAGATGTCTGCTTCTTCAGTGCCCCCACAAGAATTGGGGCTGAGGCTTCAGCAGTGGGTTTGGTGCCTCTTTTGGTGTAATGCCAGCACCTGTAAAGGAGGGGTCGAGGAAGGCAGGAAAGACTTCACCCAGGGGACAGGCTCTTCTATCAGGTTTCTCCAGGTCACAGTATAAGGGATTTGATCAGGGTGTTCACTCCTAGGGCAAAAAACAATTTTTTTCAACCTCATGTATAGTATTTAGATGAAAGGTCCCCCTGGTGGCCATCCTACATTGAAGGTAGGCCATTCAGAGGAACAAAATGTAATCCATCTGTCTTTTTTAACATTTACCCCATTGTTATGGGCAACTGCTTTGACATCCTTCCAGTGCGTGAGGCAGAGTCCCAAAGGGGAGGAAGGAATCTGTCCCATGTTATTGAGTCAGGGGAGGAATGTCCACAGGATTAGGGCAATGACAAGACAGAGAAGTATTACACAGACACACAGGACCCCAAAAAACAGATGTGCACACTACAGAGTCAGATTCAGATCCGTGGTGGCCAGAAGAGTCTGAGTCCTTAGGGGACGGCTCAATAATGCCAAACACAGTATGGATGTGAGCAGGTCTCCCCAGCAGGTTTGCTCTGTCCTCTGGGACAGAGCCCCCACTCAAATTAGCAGGTTTGCTCTGTCCTCAGGGACAGAGCCCCCCACTCAGATGAGGGGGCAGGACGTCTAACGCCTCCTCCAGGTCTGTCCTTACGGCATGTCCACCAGGATGTATGACCTGATCAGAAAACAGATGCAGCTAGCCAACAGAGTGAAAGTAAAAAGAGAGCGCTCAAGTGGAAAACTTACCCAACCGGTCGGAGAAGAAACCTCCTGGGTTTCGGGTTCGCTGGGGTCTCTGGGGATCCAGGATGAGTCCCCAAGATGTTGTGCCAAGACCCCTGACCAGGAGCCAAGACCCCAGTCACCCAGGAGTCACCTAGAGAACCGCCACAGAAGCTGAGACAGTCCAATCTAAAAGCAGCAGGTTTCTTTATTGCAAGCGTAGGCCTGGGTCCATCCGCACAGTCCGGCACAGCGGTAGTGAGGGAGAGAGCCCAGGCCCTCAGAAGGAAGGGGTTTATAAAGGAAAGGTTACATCATATTGCGACTTTTAAAATGATTGGTTCTAAGAGGGCACACACGGGAATTTCAGAGAGGGTGCGTGTGGGAACTCCAGCCTACTTATCTTAGGTCAGTAACTTGTTTGCAGAACCTATCTTTTGCAAGAGGCTGGGGCCTCTGTGGCTAGGTATCTCTGGAATATCCTTGGGTGGAGGCTTCCCAGGAATCGAGGTGGGGGGGGGGGCTGTAGCTAAGCAAGCATGGATACAGAAGCAAAAATAGCACATTAGTCAGCTAGTTCCTCATCTGAGCTGGGCCTGGGCTCTTTATTTACTCAAAATGGCTGTCTGATTTAAAATGGAAGCACCACTGTCCAGCCACTAAGCGAGGTCGCAGAAGCCAGATGCAGCACATTACTTCTCCTTGGTCTCTCATTACTTGGTCAAGTCCCATCCTAGGCAGGATGGGAGGAAGTTTTTGATACACAGTTTCAAATGGAATAATTCCCTTTATGTATTGAGTACATCTAGCTCTTAACATAGCAAAGGGAAGGAATCCCATCCAACCTTCACTGGTCTCTAGGGTTAATTTAGTTAAGGTTTCCTTTAAAGTCTGATTCGTCTTCTCTTCCTTTCCTGAACTCTGGGGATGGTAAGCACAATGTAATTTCCAATTAATCGACAATGATTCCATTATTTCTTTAACAACTTTGGATACAAAGGCAGGTCCATTGTCTGATCCTATCATGAGGGGCAATCCATTTCAGGGAATTATTTCATCTAGAAATTTCTTTGCTGCTACCTGGACTGTCTCAGACTTGGTTGCAAATGCCTTTACCCATCCCAAGAAAGTATCAACATAAACAAGCAGATACCTAAACCCATATTGGCTTGGCTTTACCTCAGTAAAATCAACTTCCCAGTATCTTCCTGGCTCTGTCCTTCTTTTCTCTTGACCCCATTGGTGGCACCTTATCAGTGGAGGCATTTGTTTATTGGCAGGCCTGACACTGGGTGGTGATGTCCTTGATGATTGAGTCCATACCTGGAAGGAGAAACTCTTTCCTCATTAGCTCGGCTAGCTTGTTGCTGCTTAAATGGCTCCCTTCATGTAGTTGTTTAGCCAGTCTCCATCCTAATGCTTGGGTCATCGACAGCCAGTTGTCCAGCTTCCAGTTGATACCATTACTGTGGGGTCTGCTCCTTCATCACATGAGAGGTGAGCTATAGGCCCTGTTCTGTGTATGTCAGTCTCTTAGGGAGAGTGGGTGCTGAGAGGGTGACCAGTCAGTCTGATGGATACTGAGGGGCAGCGCTCCTTGCTGCTAGGTCTGCCAGTCTGTTCCCTCTTGCTTCTGTGGCCTCCCCTTCCTGATGGCCTGGACAATGAATTACAGCCACTTTAGCAGGTGCCCAAATGGGAGCCAACAAGTCCAGAATTTCATCTTTATTTTTGATGTCTTTACCTTCTGCTGTTAATAGCCCTCGCTCCCAGTACATGGCCCCATGTACATGTGCCATGGGCAAAGCCATAATGGCTGTCTGGATAGTATTTACTGTCTTGTCTTTTCCCAATATCTGAGCCTTGATCAGTGCTATCAGTTCAGCTTTCTGAGCCAATGTACCCCAAGGCAGGGCCTCAGCCCACAGAGCTTTTTCCAAAGTCACCACAGCCACCCCTGCATACCTGATTCCATCCATGACAAAGCTGCTGCCATCAGAATACATCACCAGGTCAGGGTCTGGCAAAGCCACATCTGTCAGGTTTGGGCAGAGTCCATGGAAGGTGGAGGTGATCTCTAGGCAGTCATGCAGAGGAACTGATGCCTTATCAGTTTCTGGCAGCAGGCAGGCTGGGTTCAAAGCTGCAGTTTGGCCAAACTGTATCCTTGGTTGATCTAAGAGCAAGGCCTGATAGTGGGTTATGCAGGAGTTGGATGTGGGGCTGTAATTGATAAAGTCTGTCCCAAGGTTAGTTTGTCTGCGTCCTTTAACAGCAGCAGCAACAATAGCCCAGAGGCAAGGGTGCTAACCAGCAGCTACTGGGTCTAACTTCTTAGATAAGTAGGGCACTGGGTGATGCCATGTCCCCAGTCTCTGGCTTAGGACACCCCTGGTGGTCCCATTTTTCTCATCCATATACAAGTGGAAGGGTTTGGTTAAATCTGGGAGTGTCAGGGCAAAGGCTGATGTTAGAGCTGTCTTTAGTTCTTCAAATGCTTGCTCCTCATTTATAGTCCAATTAAACTCTTTCTTGCCCTCTAGTGGCCTCATACAGAAGCTTGGCTAATTCAGCAAACCTTGGGATCCAAATTTTGCAATACCCCACAGCTCTGAGCAATTCTTGGATTTTTCTCTTAGTCTGAGGCATAGGGATCTGGGTGATGGCCTGAATTCTAGAAGCTGACAGCATACTCTTATCTCCTTGCAGTTCGTATCCCAAGTAGGTTGCCTTACACATGCACAGCTGAGCCTTCCTGGCTGACACACAATAGCCCAGATGCTGTAAGTTGCCCAGGAGGTGCTCTGTGGCAACAAGACATTTCTCCTCTGTTTCTGTGGCTAAGAGGAGATTGTCCATGTACTGCAGGAGACTTGCCTCAGGTGTCTCATTGCGAAAATCCTGCAAATCCTTATGGAGAGCCTCATCAAAGAGAGTAGGGGAATTTTTAAACCCCTGTGGAAGTTTAGTCTAGGTCAGTTGCCCACTGGTGCCTCGTTCCACATCTGTCCATTCAAAGGCAAAATGGATTGACTTCCCTTCACCAGTGGGATGCTAAAGAAAGCATCGTTTAAGTCCAGCACTGTATAAATTTGTCTTTCTGGTGAAATTACACTGAGCAAAGTATAGGGATTGGGCACAGTGGGATGTATATCTTACACCCATTTATTTACTTCTCTTAGATCTTCGGCTGGCTCATACTCTCCTGCTCCTGGCTTTTTTACTGGCAAGAGGGGGATGTTCCAGGGTGACTGGAAAGGTACCAAAATGCCAGCCTCTAGTAATTTGTCTATGTGTTTCTTTATGCCCATTTTACTTCTAGCAGCATAGGATATTGTTTGACTCATATTGGAGCTGCCATTCTTTTTAATTTTACGATGATTTGTACCTGATGGGCTGCCAGCCTGGGGTTATTGTTTTCAGCCCATACCTTTGGAAACCTGGCTTGTAAGATAGTCAAAAGACCCTGATTTCTGTCTGTGATGGAGCTCTCTAATAAAAGATATTCTTCTCCCAATGGCACAGTTACTAAAATTTCTGGCTTGTCAATAGACACATTTATGTCTTGGCTCCCAAACTGAAGTTTTGCTTTCAGTTTAGGCAGTAAGTCCCTCCCCAACAATGGGTATGGGCACTCAGGGATAACAAGGAAGGAATGTGTCACATACCTTGTGTGAGGTCCACTTGTCTCTTGGTGGTCCAATGGTAAAGTTTTGATCCAGTTGCACCCTGGACCAAGGTTTGTTTTCCTGAGAGGGAACCGTCAACTTTCTGAAGAACCAAAAAATGTGCCCCAGTATCAACCAGAAATCTGATAGGTCTTCCCCCCTCCCCATTTGTAGGGTTAGCCTGGGCTGAGGGGGGACTTCAAGCCCTGACCCTCTTAGTATATTAATTCCAAGATGGGTGTAGTCTTCTGACCTCATTGGGGACATTTGTTCTTCCAATGACCTATTTATTTACAATAGGCACATTGGTCCTTTTTAAGTGGGGTTTCATCCTGCCTTCTTGAGGTCTTCTAAGATTTCCTCTTTGGTTCTGAAAGGACTGTCTCATGGGGCCTTGTGCCTTCTGGAAGGTAGCCACCATAACCTTAGCCACTTTCCTAGCCTGTGTAACTTCTGGAGTGTCCCTATTGTTATATACCCTGGCAGCAATCTCTACTAATTCTGAAACAAGTTTACCTTTGAAGTCTTCTATTTTCTGAATCTTCTTTCTAATATCTGGTGCTGACTGAGTTACAAAAGCAACGTTAATAGCTCACCTGATCTCAGGGGCCCCAGGATCTATGGGGGAGTATGTCCTATATGCTTCATGCAGCCTTTCTAGGAAAGCAGTGGGAGACTCAGTGGGCCCTTGGTCACCTCACTCACCTTAGACAAATTTGTGGGGCCCTGTGTGGCTGCCATGAGACCACCCATCAGAGTCTGGTGAAAGAGGTTAAGGGATGCCTTACCTTCAGCAGTGTTGGAATCCCAGTCTGGTCATGTGGAAGGGAAAACCTCATCAATAACATTAGGGTTTTCCATGGGGTGGCCATCAACTGCCAACACTAATTTCTTGGCTTCCCTTCTGATTCTTTTACTTTCCTTTGTGGTGAAGACAGTCTGCAAAAGTTGCTGGCAGTCCTCCCAAGTTGGCTGGTGGGTATAAAAAATGGTCTCTAGAAGAGATATCAGGTTCTGTGATTTCTATGAAAAAGAGGGGTTCTGATTTTTCCAGTTATACAAATTGCTGGTGGAGAAGGGAGTATAAACCATAAACATATGAGGTGCCACACCAGGAGGTGGGTTTGCTGTTGGTGGAACCTGCCTAAGTGGCAGGATTGGAGCTGATGCTCCTGGAGTTTTGGCCAGGTCAGGGGAAACAGGATGAGAGGAAGGTTTATATTGTGATCTACTGTGGGTATGAGGAGGACTGAAAGAGGAAACTTGTGATGTATGTAGGGGAGGAGGAAGGGAGGATGTTGGGGCTGGGGAGATGTATGGTGGAAGAGTCTTCTTCTTGAGAAAGAACCTGCTTGGGTTTAGGCTTAGTTATAAGGATAGAGGTGAGGCCAGAGGGAGGGAGTAATTTCTTTAAGCAGGAGAGGGCTCTTCTACAAGATTTCTCCAGCCAATGATATAGGGGGCCTGGTCTGGATGTCCTAGGGAGGAAAAGATTTTATTTTGAACAGAACAAATTCTATACAGATTAATAGTGCCCTCCCGTGGCCACCCTGTGTTAAATGATGGCCATTCAATTCTTCTAGTGGTGGACATCTGGGTTGATTCCAGTCCATCACTAGAAGAATGGATAACTAAGATGTGGTATATATACACAATGGAATTCTATACATCAGTAAGAAAAAAATGACACAAGGAAATTTGAGGAAAAATGGTTGAACCTGGAACAGATCATTCTCAGTGAACTTACCCAATCACAGAAAAAAAATCGCCACATAGTCTCACTCACCTACAGCACCTAACCTGAATCTACCCAAGATACCTTACATACCCAGCAAGCATCTCCTAGACTAGACACTAGGATGGAAGGGGAGGGAAGGGAGGGCATCAAAGGGGTGGGAAACACAAATCTAGACCCGAAATGGCAATGGTACCATAAATTTCTACTTACTAAAAGACAGACCAAATGGCTGATCCTTCACCAGGCCCTTACAGGGAACACCTGAACCACAAGACACTGGAGAGGGTAAGATCAAGACTAATCTTAATCTTCTACATCTTCCCTCCCTCACTTCCCCTCTCCCTCCCTCTCTCTCTCTCTTATCTCTAACTCTTGTATATTAGTTATCTTTTTCCTCATTTTCTTTTTTTTTTTTTTTTTTTACGTTTTTTGACTTTTGAGGTAGGGTCTCACTCTTAGCTCAGGCTGACCTGGATTTCGCTATGGAGTCTCAGGCTGGCCTCGAACTCATGGTGATCCTCCTACCTCTGCCTCCCGAGTGCTGGGATTAAAGGCATGCACCACCACGGCCGGCCTTTTTCCTCATTTTCTTAGTGGGCACTGACCTGTAACTCCCAGAACCAGCATGGGGCTATCATCCACAATCAGCTTTTGATCAGAGAGGCCTACAAGGTTTCCTAAAAGACAGACAGATTTCTGTCAGAGTACTTGATGACCCACCAAAGTCTAGTGGCAAGACCCTACTGCTGAAGACACCTTATGTGATTGACATGCAAATTAGAATGGCATGGCTGGAAGTTGGAAGAGAGTCAATCCCCAGACAGTCAGCGTGTCTAGTGGCAGAGGGTGCTACATGGGCGACTGGGGGAAAATGACCAATATCTGTCCAAGCAACGCATGGTCTAACCTACTTAGCAGCAAATAACTTGTTGTGATACCCACACAAGTGCAGTGGTGGCACACAGCCATGGTGGGGAACCAACTGCTCTCAATTTGGCTAACTGATCCCCTCACTGGTATGGGACCCATAGCTGGAGCTGGGAAACAAGTCAGAACCATATCCAAACATAAGCCCACTCTCCAATATCAAGCTACCATCAATTGTGGGCTACAAGAGGGCCTACACTTATTAAATTCTCTAAAAAAAAAAAAAAAAAAAAAAGTAAGGGTTATCTCATTTGTCCTGGTGTTAACTTACTCTCCATTGGAGAATCTGCTTCTCTTTTTCAGATAGATGTAGATCCTAAGGAGAGAGCCACCCCATCATACCTCCAAAGGGCCCCGGCTGAAACTAAGAAAAATTGGAGAAACAAGCAAGGGGGCTGTTTTCCTGATGAACCAGATACCAGCACAAGGGGGAAGGAGAGCAGCACAGAGAAAAATCAACTCCTACCAAATCAGAGAGCCAGAGCCTCAGAGGCCCCCAACACCTCATCACTTAAGCAGACCAAAAATGAACCCAACATGGCTCAGGGAAATTTTGCAGAAGAGGGGGCGGAAAGAATGTCAGAGCCACATGTTGGGTCATGATATGCAGAGACATTTAGCTTACCCATAACTGTGGGCTAACTCCACAATGCATGACCCATATACCTCAACAAGGAGGGGCCAAGTGGAGGGGGTAGGTCATGGATGAGCCTAATAATGGTACCAAACTGACTGTATTTGCTGAATACAAAACTAACTAATAAAGAAAAAAAAAAAAAGAGGAAAAACCAAAAATATGTCATGAGAATGTCCTCATTTTGCCAGGCAATGGAGATTTCTGTATATGAAAGCTATAATCCAGTTGGACGAATATTGATTAAACAATGTACATTATAAAAAAAATGATGACCATTCAACTGCACAATAAGTATCGAATTTACCAGGAAAGACCTGGTCACTGGATTCTGCAGCCTTCTTTTGAAAATTGTTAAAGTGTTTCTTAACCAATTCCAAAGGAGCTTTTTCAATGGACTGATTCTGATCCATATCTCTGAAGACAAGGACAAGACACATGAACACAACATGAAACACAAAATGCTAGCAACACCACATGGCTGACAAACCAACACTGCACCAGGAACAGACCTCCATTTGAAATCTCTGAACAGAGCCAGAGAGGGTCAAGGGCAGCCCCTTGATCCCTTGCCCAGGGAAATTAATGCTGCATCTGGCTTCCCTCTTGGACCCAGAAAAGCACACAAAACCAGGAAACCAGAAACCAAAGAAAAAAGCAAAACAAAACAAAAACAAAAAAGAGTTAAAAAAAAAAAAAGGCACCTCTGGATGTTTCATACCCAGCAAAGAAAAGGACTGGTCTTCCTAGGAGAAAGCTCCCGTCACAGGCTTGCTACCAGCTTCAACTTCAATAACAACCAGGCAAGTGGAGATCTGGTTCTCAGGCCATGATTAGGGCACTTCCCCAATCTGGTTGCCCCAGAGTTGGGGGGGGGGGGATCTTGAAGTGTGGATCCCGGATGAGCCCCCAAGAATGTAGTGGGGTCTGGTATTGCACAAGCAAGACCACTGACTCACAAAGTGGTGGGAGTGAACCAATGTGCCGGGGCTGCACAGCAGAGTGGAATCACTGGGAGCAGCCCCAAACTGCTCTAAGTGTCAGCTTTTATTGAAAAAAACTACAAAATGTTTATCGCAAGAACAGGATGGGAGTTAAACCATAAATTACAATTCACATGTGACAGTTACAGCCATAAAAGTAATTTTAAACATAGTGGGGAATTTGGTGCATCTTAGAAGATGACAGGGAGGAAAGAAAAATGGACCTGTGAACAGCTCTGTCAGTTAGAGGAGGCACCTGGGGGTGTGAGGTAGGTCTGTTACCAAGAGTCTCCCAATACCCAGCTTATCTGCCCTTAAGAGTTTGCTTAACAATGCAGGCCCTGGATAATGCTATTCATACCAGCAGAGCCTCCTGTTTACCTTCCATTTGCTTCATACAAGGAAGTGACTTCTATTTTTCTCTAGGCTAGGTATAAAGATATGTAGAGAAATATAACATTTTGCTCTCTCTACAATCTCTCCAGGGGAACAGTTTCTGTTTACATTCTGGAGTCCAGTACTTCATGAACTTTTTGCTGCAGTAACCCTGGACCCCTGAGGCTTAGACTCCAGGAACTTATTTTCCGCAAAAGCAAGCATTGACTTCTCCTGAACACATACTTGCTCCCAAGTGGGCCATATTGGGTTAGATTCTATCAGATTCTATCATATGCCACAAATGATCACTTTTTTTCTCTTGGCTCAATTCCAGGGTTCAGTGCCAAATATTCGTTCATTCTCTATGGCTCTTTGATGACTTTATTTCAGAAAAGGTGCTGATTCATTGTGACTAGTCAAAGCACATACAGGACAGGCTTGATATTTTCAAATCCCAAAGGAAAGGGGACAGGATATTGGTTTCTTCCCTCATGGAGCTCAAGTCTCCTTAAGCAAAATCCCTCTCCCTATAGATGTAGTAAGTATTAGAAAATAGATGTGGGCATTTTAAAAGGGCTCCTGCCCCTCTGGGGACCAGAGTCAGGACTGGGCAGGAAAGCACTACCCAGTTCCCTATTGCCAAGGAAACCCAAAGCCACCTAGGTTTATGGATTTGCCTTATCCTGAGAGACCTTTGAAGAACCAGAGACCTCTTTATCTCCCACTTTCTATTGACTCCCAGATACACCCATTTCCCTAGAACCTTGGGCTAGAGGGATGGCTTAGTGGTTAAGATGCTTGCCTGCAAAGCCAAAGGACCCAGGTTAAATTCCCCAGGACCCATGTTAGCCAATGCACAAGGGGCACCTGTGTCTGGAGTTCATTTGCAGTGGCTGGATGCCCTGGCATGCCCATTCTCTCTCTGTCTCTCTCTGATTCTAATAAATAAATTTAAAAATTTAAAAAACCCATTTCTCTAGAAAGTCACAAAAAAGACAATGTCACTGTAAGATTTCTGAAGCCTCTCCCCTGCCCAATCCCCACCCTCTATATGTCTTCAGACCCCATAATATCACCTTAGCATAGCACTCCCAACTCTACTAATAAAAGCTTTAATTCAGGGCTGAGGAGATGGCTCAGTGGTTAAAGAAATGACTTGCAGAGTCTCACAACCCAGGTTTGATTCCCCAGTACCCATGAAAAACCTGATTCAAAAAGTGGTATGCATGCATCTTTCATTTGCAGTGGCAAGAAACCGTGGTGCACCTATTCTCATTCTCTGTCTGTTTCCTTGCAAATTTGAGGCAGGGTCTCTTATGGTAGCCCAGGCTTACCTGGAACTCACTCTATAATACCAGGCTGGCCTCAATTTTACAGTAATCCTCCTACCTTAGCCTGGGATTAAAGACATGCACCACTACTCTGGGACATAAAAATATGTTTTGGGGCTGGAGAGATGGCTTAGTGGTTAAGCACTTGCCTGTGAAGCCTAAGGACCCTGGTTCGAGGCTCAATTCCCCAGGACCCACGATGCACAAGGGGTCGCATGTGTGGGGAGTTTGTTTGCAGTGGCTGGAGGACCATTCTTTCTCTCTCTGTCTCTGCCTCTTTCTCTTTCTGTCTGTCGCTCTCAAATAAATAAATAAAAATGAACAAAAAAATGTTTTGGATTGGGGGAGCTAGAGAGATGGCTCAGCAGTTAGGCACTTGCCTGCAAAACCTAATGTCCTCGGTTTAGCACCCACATAACGCAGATGCACAAAGTGGCTAAGGCATCTGGAGTTCATTTGCAGTGGCTAGAGGCCTTGGTGTGTCCATTCTCTCTGTATCTGTATCCCTCTGCTTTCAAATAAATAAATAATAAAATATTTTTTTCAATTAAGAAAAATTTTTTTTTCAAAAGCTTTAACTCAACAAGTGCATTGTCTCGTCTCCCTCTCATAGAAGAGCCTTTTGTTCTCCCTCTCAATCCTGCTTTTTCTCAGAGGAAAAGCTGACTTAGTTAAGGCAATAATGAATTCTCACCTGTTCTTCATCAGGAAGGCTGTGTTCATCTTGTTGGACTGATTTTGCAGAGAAACAAACAACTCCAAAGCTATCTTTGGCATCCTCTTATTCTGGGAGCACAGGACAATGAAAATCTTCATGCTACCTGGAATGAAGCTAAGCATGGAAGGCACTCCTTTATCTGGACAAAACTAGAGCCCATCTGACTTGGGACTGAGAGACCTGGAATTCTACCTTGTGTCTCACCCTCCCATTTGTTTATTACTTTCCTCCCCCAATCATGTTCAATTTATGACCAAGGACTTTTCATAAAGTGTGTTTTGTTAGTTTAAAAAAACATAATGCATAAGGCTGGAGAGATAGCTCAGCAGTTAAAAGGTGTTTTTTTTTTTTTGTCCATGGGAGGGAATACATGCCTGGTACTGAAAACCTAGTCAAAAGCCTGTGGCAGGCTGAGGCTGGAGAGATTGCTCAGTGGTTGGGCACTTGCCTGCAAAGCCTGAGGATCTGGGTTTGACTCCCTAGTACCCATGTAAAGCCAAATGCACAAAGTGGTGCATGTATGTGGAGTTTGTTTGCAATGACTAGAGGCCCTGGCTCACCCATTCTCTTTCTCTCCCTCCCCTTGCAAATAAATAAATAAATAAATAATAAAAAATCCTATGTTGGGGGAGGTCATAAGCCCTAGAGGTGTAATACCTGATGTTGTCTGGCTAAATGCATATATTATGCTCAGCAAACTGCCTATAAGCACTTTTCTTAAAGTTCATACCCATATATCAGTGCTACTCTCACTTTTGGTTAGAGAAGCTTCTCCTTTTGGATTGTGGTGACCATTGGGTTGACACAATGGCACCATAGTGTGAGAAGAAGTGACAGAGGAGTGTTCAGGACTGAAAAATCTCTATCACACCTTCCAAGGTTCAGGGTCCATTGAGGAAGAAGTGGCGGAAAGAACCTAAGAGCCAAAGGAAGGGTAGGACTACTTACAATGCATGCTTCCCAAAACAAATTGACCTCAATATCCATGACCTCACAATGCCTAATACTACCTACATAAGACCCTCATAATAGGAGGAAAGGATAACGACATCAAAATAAAAGAGAGACTAATTGAGAGGGAGAGGGAATGTGTTGGAGAGTGGATTTGTGAAGAGGAAAGTGGGGGAGGGAAGGAATTATCATGGTTTATTGTCTATACTTGTGGAATTTGTCAACAAAAAGGTTTTTAAGGACTGGAAAAATGACTTCGTCATTAATGTGCTTTCCAGCAAAGCCAAAGGACCCAGGTTTGATTACCCAGGACGCACATAAGCCAGATGCACAAGGTGGCACATACACCTGGAGTTTGCAGTGGCTGAAGGCCCTGGAGTGCCCATTCTCTCTCTCTTTGACTCTCTCTTTCTCAAATAAATAAATATAAAATATTTTTTAAAGTTTTTTTTTAAAGGTGCTTTTTTTTTTATAAAGCCTGATAGCCCGAGTTTGATTCCCAAGTACTCATGAAAAGTCAGATGCAAAAAGTGGCCCATGTGTCTAGAGTTTATTTGCAGTAACTAGAAGCCCTGATGCACCCATGCCCACACACTCTGTATGTCTGCTTCTTTCTGTCTCTTCTTCAAATAAATAAATAAGACAACAAAAACCTTTTGAAATAAAATAAACAGCCAGGAATGGTGGTACACGTCTTCAATCCTAACACTCCAGAGGTCAAGGTGGGAGGATGGCTGTGAGTTTGAGGTCAGCTTTTGACTATAGAGTGAATTCCATGTCAACCTAGGCTAGAGTGAGACCCTGTCTCAAAAAATAAGAATAACTAAGTAAGTGAGTAAGTAAATAAATAAATATAATGCACTCAAATCCTGTTCCCAAGTAAATTTGGCAAACTTACCCTTAAGGAGGCTGCCCAACTCCAGAGACACATGTGCCACTTTATGCAGTTGGCTTTACAGGGGTAGTGGGGGATTGAAGCTTTTCCATCAAGTGCCTTAACTGCTATACCATCTCTCCAGTCCCCAATGGCTATTTAAAAAAATATATTTATTTATTTATTTAGGAGAGAGAGAAAGAGACAGATAAAGAGATAGAATGGGGACTTCTGGGTAAGATGGCTGCATAGGAGCCACACCAAACCAGCCTAGGGAGGGATTTAAGCAAAACCACAGCAAAATACATTCTTCTTCTGAAAAGTGAAGGAGTATAGGTTATTCTTAGACAGAGTGGAGAAGCCGGAAAGACCAAGATCCACTAGAAAGGAGGAAAACAGCCAGAATCCCACTGAGGCACTTGCGGCCCCTGATCAGCACAATCCGCACACCCTCTCGGCACCGCCCCACCAGGTGTGCCAAGCAGTAGCAGCAGCGACCAAACATGGGGATTTTCCAGCCTCATCAGCCTCCTTGCAAAGTCAAGAAATCTGAAGGAAAGACAGGTAAAAATCAACTAAGGAGTTACTGAAAGGGATTCAGGCAGGACTGTGTGAGCATCTCCAGGCTTTCTGCACTCTCCCATCACCCAACCATCAGAATTGCAAGCCTCTGGCATTCAGCCCCCTGTGACAGCGCATCCAGCACAGTTGATCAGAACTGCAGGTCCACAGCACAACATGGAGGGACTGAGGTGGGCACTGAGCATTGGTGAGATTTGAAGCAAACCCAAAAGGTAACAAGGCTAACTGCCAAAAAACAAACAAACAAACAAACAAACAAACAAAAAAACCCCCCAAAAACAGGTACATAGGCCTGCATTGAAAGAGCTAATTTCTCTTTCCAAATCAAGCAGGTTATGATTTACAAGTAGGCTTTATCCCAGAGATGCAGGGATAGCTCAAGATATGCAAATCAATAAATTGAATACATCATATAAGTGGTCTGAAGGACAACAATCACATGATCATCTCAATAGATGCAGAAAAGGCATTTGACAAAACCCAACATCCCTTCATGGTAAAAATATTACAGAAACTGGGAATAGAAGGAACATATCTCAACATAATAAAAGCTATTTATGACAAACCTACAGCCAACATAATACTAAATGGGGAAAATCTTGAAGCTTTTCCACTAAATTCAGGAACAAGACAAGGTTGTCCTGTCCCTACTTTTATTTAATATAGTACTGGAAGTCTTAGCTATAGCAATAAGGCAAAAGACACTCATAAAAGGGATACAAATTGGAAAGGAAGAGATCAAATTATCATTATTTGCAGATGATATGATTCTATACATAAAGACTCTACAAGCAAACTGTTAGTGCTGATAAACACTTT
Source organism: Dipus sagitta (assembly GCA_036346955.1). Taxonomy (NCBI): domain Eukaryota; kingdom Metazoa; phylum Chordata; class Mammalia; order Rodentia; family Dipodidae; genus Dipus; species Dipus sagitta. Next base: position 33,001,118 of record CM070788.1, read on the forward strand.
TCAGCAACATAGCAGGATACAAAATAAACACACAACTCAGTAGCTTTCCTATATTCTAACAACAAACATGTGGAGGATGAAATCAGGGAATCTCTCCCACTCACAATTGCCTCAAAAAAAAAAAAATTCCTTGGAATAAACTTAACCAAGGAAGTGAAGGATCCCTACAATGAGAACTTTAAAACACTTAAGTGAGAAATTGCAGAAGACAAAAGGAAATGGAAAGACATTCCATGTTCTTGGATTGGAAGAATGAATTGTGAAAATGTCAATCTTACCAAATGCAATATACACACTTAATGCAATCCCCATTAAAATTCCAATTGTATTCTTCACAGGAATAGAAAAAACAATCCTAAAATAAATTTGGAAGCACAAAAAAATTTCGAATAGCCAAAACAATTTTGAGCAACAAAAACAAGTCTGGCGGTATCACCATACCCAATTTTAAGCTATATTACAAAGCTATAACAACAAAAAAACACCATGGTATTGGCACAAAGACAGACATGTAGTTCAATGGAACAAAATAGAGGACCCAGATGTTAATCCAGGCAGCTACAGCCATCTGACTTTTGACAAAAATGCCAAAAAAAAAAAAAAAAAAATCACTGGAAAAAGATAGCCTCTTCAACAAGTGCTGCTGGGAAAACTGGACATCTATATATAGAAGGATAAAAAGCGATCCTTGTCTTTCTCCATGCAAAAGAATCAAATCCAAGTGGATCAGGGACCTTAACATCAGACTTGAAACTCTGAAATTGCTAGAAGAAAAGGTAGGAGAAACCCTTCAACATATTGGCATAGGCAATGACTTTCTGAATACAACCTCAATTGCTCAGGAAATAAAACCACTAATCAACCACTAGGATCTCATGAAATTACAAAGCTTTTGTACAGCAAAGGACACTGTGAATAGAGCAAAGTGACAACCTACAGAATGGGAGAAAATCTTTGCCAGCTACACATCTGACAGAGGATTAATATCTAGAACATAAAAAGAACTCAAAAACAGAACAATAAGAAATCAAACAATCCAATTAAAAAGCCTATGGCAGGGGAGATCATGATCCTTAGGGGTATAAACCCTGTTCTTGTTTGGATAAATGCATATATTATTCTCACCAAATTGTCCTGAGAGCAATTTACACTTACCACTCCACTTAATGTTCATTTTCATATATTAATACTTATCTCACTTCTGGTTAGAGAAGCTTCTCTGTTCAGATGGCGATGACCACTGGGATGACCCAAAAGGCAACACAGTGCTGAGAAGAAGTGATAGAGGAGTATCCAGCGCTGAAACATCTGGCCCTCCAAGGCTCAGGGTCCATTGCAGAAGAGGTGGTATAAAGAATGTAAGAGCCAAAGGAAGGGTACCACTCCTTACCAGAGAGAAAATGGCCTCGATATCCATGACCTTGCAGTGCCTAGCAATACCTTCACAAGGCCCTCATCATAGGAGAAAAAGATGATGACATCAAATTAAAAGAGAGACTAATGGAGAGAGGGAGGGGATATGATGGAAGGCAGAGTTGTGAAGGGGAAAGTGGGGGAGGGGAGGGAAATATTATGGTTTATTGTCTGTAAGTACAGAAATTGTCAATAAAAGTATGTATATTGTGGATTCAGGCACACACACACACACACACACACACACACACACACACATATTCGAATCCACCAGGGCCTCTAACCACTGCAAACAAACTCCACACACATGTGCCAATTTGGCTTATATCAGTACTAGGTAATGGAACCTGGGTCCTTAGGCTTTGCAGGCAAGCACCTTAACTGTTAAGCTATCTTTCCAGAACTCCCATGGCTATTTGAAAATAAATTAAATAACAAGTAAACAAGTTAAGCATGTCATAATTGTAGATGAACCAGATGCATTTATTCAATATATTACAATTATTGCAAGGAAAGTACTCTGGGTTGATCATAGCCTTACAAAGCACACATTCTGAATTCTGGTTTCATTGATGATAATCATTGGGTGAAGCATGCATATTCCTACTGGGTCATTTAGGAGCCAAATATAAGAAGCTCGGGACACATTTGACTGAATATTGACTTTGCATCCCTCTTCTTGGAAAGTGAAATACAGCTAAGGTGCCAAGGTCTTTTGCTTCTGTGTCTAAAATGATGCTCAACATCTGGGCATCTCAAATCTCCCTTGTCTAGAGCTAAATCTTGACTTGTTTCTTACCATGCTCTGCCCTCCCTTGTCTCTGTTCATGTTCTAACAAGCCTCATATTCCAAGTGACTGATTACACACCTTTACTTCTTTTTTATTTTTCTGTTTTATTTTTTGTTTTTCCAGGTAGGGTCTCTCTCTAGCCCAGAGTGACCTGGAATTCACTCTGTATTCACAGACTGGCCTCAGACTCAAGGTGATCTTCCTACCTCTGCCTCCCAGGCCTTGCTAGTGCTGGGATTAATGGAGTGCACCACCATACCCAAGGTATGACCTTTACTTCTTACAAATACGAAGGCTGGGAACATAGTAAAGGATCTTGTGGAGTCAGGTTCTAATGAGGGCTTATTTTCTACTTCCCTTTCCTTTGAATCCTTACATGGTGGAATGGGTAAGGCAGGTTTTGAAGCTTCTTTTAAAAGCACTAACTGTTTGGAGGATGTCCACTCAAAAGTAGACTGGTTTTCCCAGGCCAAGTATGGTGTAGTTTAAATTAATATGGCTCTGAAATGTTTGACTATCATTACCCACAGTAGTCTTCTTTTTTATTATTTATTTATTTATTATTATTTATTTTATTTTATTTTGGTTTTTTGAGGTAGGGTCTCACTCTAGCCCAGACTGACCTGGAATTCACTATGAAGTCTCAGGTAGGAGTGAATTTTTTCCCAAATTTTTATTAACAACTTCCATGATTATAAAAAATATCCCATGATAATAACCCCCCCCCCCACTTTCCCCTTTGAAACTCCATTATCCATCATATTCCCTCCCCTTCTCAATCAGTAGGTAGTGTCAGGTACTGTAAGGTCATGGATATCCAAGCCATTTTGTGTCTGGAGGCAGCATGTTGTAAGGAGTCCTACCCTTCCTTTGGCTCTTACATTCTTCCCGTCACCTCTTCCACATTAGACCCTGAGCCTTGGAAGGTGTGATAGACATATTTTAGTACTGAGCACTGCAGTCACTTCTTTCCAGCACCATGATACCTTCTGAGTTGTCCCAAGGTCACTGCCGTCTGAAAAGAGAAGATTCTCTACCAAAAGTGAGAGTAGCATTAATATAATGGTATGAACATTAAGAGAAGTGCTTACTGGGCAGTTTAATAAGCATAGCATATACATTTAGCCAGATAGCAGCAGAGGTTACACCCCTAGGGCTCATGACTATCCCTGTTTTAAGTTTTCAGTATCAGGGATGTATTCCCTCCCATGGAGCAGGCCTCCAGTCCAATTAGACAGCAGTTGGTTTCCACCATGACAGACATGCCACTATTGCACTGCTTGGTTCATTTGGCCTGGCTGGCCAAATATAAGGCTTCCAATGTCCACTGTTGAGTATCTTCACTGGTGATTTCTCTCTCTCCCATTGAACTGCATACACAATGGCTACTTCCAGCTTTCTGTCAGTTGGTCTACAGGGAGGAAGCTATCAGCTCAGTTCCAGCAGGATTTCTCAGTGGCCTTGCAGCCCAAGTATGTGGAATCTTCAACAATAGGGTCTTGCCACCTGTTCCTGGTGGGAAACAAAGAGCCTCCGCAGTGGCCTATAATGTTTTGGGGGCATCAGGGACCTCCCTGGCCAACAACTCACTGGAAGGTATCCCATCCCTGGCACTGAAAATTTTCTAGCAATGATGTACAGCTCCTGAGTGTTCCATTGTCCAAAACCAGAGCATTCCATGTGATTTATTTATATCCTCTTAGATTTTGATTAGCCCTCCCTCCACCTTTTCTTTACTAATTCTCTTCCCCTGACCTCATTTTGGGCCTTTTTACCCCCATTAATCTATTCTTCTACTTACATATATACAATACCATCCTATTAAGTACCCCCTCCATTTCTTTCTCTTCCCTTTATATCTGTTTTCTAGCTCACTGGCCTCTGCTACTGAGTTTTTTCCTTCTCACACAGAAGCCCAAACATCTGTAGCTAGGAACAACATATGAGAGAGAACACGCTATGCTTGGCTTTCTGGGCCTGGGTTATCTCACTTAGTATAATCCTTTCCAGATCCCTCCATTTTCCTGCAAATTTCATAACTTCATGTTTCTTTACCACTGAGTAGAACTCCGTTGTATAAATGTGCCATATCTTCATTATCCATTCATCAGTTGAGGGACATCTAGGTTGGTTACATTTCCCAGCTATTGTGAATTGAGAAGCAATAAACATGGTTGAGCAAGTATGTCTAAGGTAATGAGATGAGTCCTTTGGATATATGCCTAGGAGTGCTATAGCTGGGTCATATGGTAGATCAATATTTAGCTGTCTTAGGAACCTCCACATTGATTTCCACAATGGCTGGACCAGATTACATGCCCACCGACAGTGTAGAAGGGTTCCTCTTTTCCCACATCCTCGACAGCATTTATGGTCATTTGTTTTCATGATGGTAGCCAATCTGATAGGAGTGAGATGGAATCTCAACGTAGTTTTAATCTGCATGTCCCTGATGACTAGAGATGTAGAACGTCTTTTGAGATGCTTATATGCCATCCATATTTCTTCTTTTGAGAACTCTCTATTTAGTTTCATAGCCCATTTTAATTGGCTTGGTTGATTTCTTATTATTTGATTTTTTGAGTTCTTTGTATATCCTAGATATTAATCCTGTATCAGATGTATAGCTGGCAAAGATTTTTTCCCCATTCTGTAGGTTGCCTCTTTGCTTTATTCAGTGTCCTTTGCTATACAAAATCTTTGTAATTTCATGAGGTCGCAGCAGTTAATCTGTGGTTTTATTGCCTGAGCAATTGGGGTTATATTCAGAAAGTCTTTGCCAAGACCAATATGTTAAAGGGTTTCCCCAACTTTTTCCTCTAGCAATTTCAGAGTTTCAGGTCTGATGTTAAGGTCTTTAATCCATTTGGACTTAATTCTTGTGCATGGAGAGAGAGAAGAATCTACTTTCATCCTTCTACAGATAAATATCCGGTTTTCCCAGCACCATTTGCTGAAGAGGCTGTCTTTTCTCCAATGAGTACTTTTGGCATTTTTATCAAATATCAGGTGGCTATAGCTACCCGGACTTACCTCTGGGTCCTCTATTCTGTTCCATTGATCTACATATCTGCTTTTGTGCCAGTACCATGCTGTTTTTGTTACTATGGCTCTGTAGTATAGGTTAAAATCAGGTATGGTGATACCATCAGCCTTATTTTTGTTGCTCAGTATTATTTTAGATATTCGAGGTTTTTTGTGATTCCAAATGAATTTTTGGATTGTTTTTTCTATTTCTGTGAAGAATGGCATTGGAATTTTGATGGGGATTGCATTAAATGTGTAGATTGCTTTTGGTAAGATTGCCATTTTCACAATATTGATTCTTCCAATCCAGGAAAAAGGGATGTTTTCCCATTTCCTAATGTCTTCTGGAATTTCTCGCTTGAGTGTTTTAAAGTTTTCATTGTAGAGATCCTTTACTTTCTTGGTTAGGTTTATTCCAAGGTACTTTATTTTCTTTGATGCAATTGTGAATGGGAGTGATTCTCTGATTTCATCTTCTGTGTGTTTGTTGTTAGCATATAGGAATGCTACTGATTTCTGTGTATTTATTTTGTATCCTGCTACATGGCTGTAGGTGTTTATCAGCTCTAACAGTTTGCTGGTAGAGTCTTTAGGGTCCTTTATATATAGAATCATGTCATTTGCAAATAATGATAACTGATCTCTTCCTTTCCAATTTGTATCCCTTTTATGTGAATTTCTTGCCTTATTGCTATGGCTAAGACTCCCAATACTATGTTAAATAAAAGTGGGGACAGTGGAACCCTTGTCTTGTTCTTGATTTTAGTGGAAAAGCTTCCAGGTTTTCCTCATTTAGTAATATGTTGGTTGTAGGCTTGCCTTTATTATATTGAGAAATGTTCCTTCTATTTCCAGTTTCTGTAGGACTTTTATCATGAAGGGATGTTGGAATTTGTCAATTGCCTTTTCTGCATCTAATGAGATGATCATGTGATTTTTGTCCTTCAGTCCATTTATATAATTTATTACATTTATCGATTTGCATATGTTGAACCATCTCTGCATCTCTGGGATAAAGCTTACTTGGTCAGGGTGAATGATATTTCTGATATATTCTTGTATTCTGCTTGCCAATATTTTGTTGAGAATTTTTGCATCTATGTTCATGAGGGAGATTGGTCTGTAATTTTCTTTTTTTTTGTTCTATCTTTGCCTGGTTTTGGTATCAGGGTGATGCTGGCTTCATATAAGGAGTTTGGTAGGATTCCTTCTTTTTCTATTTTATGGAAAATCTTCAGAAGCTATGGTGTTACTTCTTCCTGGAAGATCTGGTAAAATTCAGCAGTGAATCCATCTGGGCCTGGGCTTTTTTTAGTTGGGAGATTTTTGATAACTGCTTGGATCTCCATACTTGTTATAGGTCTATTTAACTGATTAATCTCATCTTGATTTAATTTAGGTAGGTCATATAAATCAAGGAAATCATCCATTTCTTTCAGATTTTCATACTTAGTGGAGTATTTGTTTTTATAGTATGTCCCTATGATTTTTTGAACTTCTCTGGTATCTGTTGTGATGTTGCCTTTTTCATCTCTAAGTTTATTAATTTATGTCTCTCCTCTGTTTCTTTTGGTCAGATTTGCTAAGGGTTTATCAATCTTGTTTGTCCTTTCAAAGAACTAACTCTTTGTTTCATTGATTCTGTGGATTGTTTTTTGTTGTTGTTGTTGTTGTTTCTTTCTATTTCATTAATTTCTGCCCTAATCTTTATTATTTCTTCCTGTCTACTGATTTTGGGTTTGCCTTTTTCTTCTTTTTCCAAGGCTTTAAGGTGAAGCATTAGGTTGTTTACTTGTGACCTTTCTAATTTGTTAATATAGGTACTTAAAGCTATAAATTTAACTCTTAGGACTGTCTTCATTGTGTCCCAGAGATTTTGGTATGTTGTGTTCTCATTATCATGTGACTCTGTGAATTTTTTGATTTCCTTCTTGATTTCTTCATTGACCCATTCATCTTTTAGTAGTGTATTGTTCAGTTTCCATGATTTTGTGCATGCTCTGTAGCTTTTCTTGCTATTGATTTGTAGTTTGATTCCATTGTGGTCAGATAGAATGCAAGGAATTATTTCAATTTTTCTGTATTTGTTAAGATTTGCTTTGTGTCCTAATATGTGGTCTACTTTAGAGAATGTTCCATGTACTGCTTAAAAGAATGTATATTCTGCAGCATTTGGATGAAATGTCCTGTATATATCTGTTAGGTCCATTCTTTCTATGACCTCATTTAGTCCAGATACCTCTCTTTATTTTTTCTGGGGATGACCTGTCAACTGATGAGAGTGGGGTGTTTAAGTCACCCACTACCACTGTGCTTGGTGTTATCTGTGACTTTAGTTCTAATAGTGTTTGTTTGATGAATTTTGGGAGCCTCCATGTTAGGTGCACATATGTTTGGGATTGTAATGTCCTCCTGTTAGCGTGTGCCTTTAATCAATATAAAGTGACCTTACTTATGTTTCTTAACTAATGTTGGACTGAAGTCTACCTTCTCAGATATTAGGATAGTAACCCTTGCTTGTTTTCTAGTCCCATTTGCTTGAAACACCATTTTCCAACCTTTCACCCTAAGATAGTGTCCATCCTTTGTAGAAAGGTGGGTTTCTTGGAGGCAACAAATTGAAGGATCCTGCTTTTTAACCCAGTCTGCAAACCTATGTCTTTTGGTTGGTGCATTGAGGCCATTGGTATTAAGAGATATTATTGAAAGGTGTGTATTTATTTTTGCCATTTTTTGTAGTTCTTCCAGTTTTACCTTTGTTCTCTTGTGTTAACTAGTATTTGAGTATTGTTTGTTTTTTCCAGGTTCCTTATATGTGTGCTTTTCTTTCTCTTCAGCATGGAGGATTCTTTCAAGTATTTTCTGTAGAGCTGGTTTTGTCTTCAAAAACTCCTTTAGCTTGCTTTTGTCCTGGAATGTCCTTATTTCTCTTGGTTTGAATGGATAGCTTTGCAGGATAAAGTGACCTTGGTTGACAGTTGTTACCTTTCAGAACTTGGAATACATCACTCCAAGCCCTTCTTGGTTTTAAAGTTTGTGTTGAGCAATCTGCTGTAATCCTGATGGGCTTGCCTTTGTAGGTAACTTCATTTTTCTCTCTGACTGCTTTCAATATTTTTTCTTTGGTTTGTGTGTTTGGTAGTTTGATTATAATATGGTGAGGAGAGGTTTTTTCCAGGTTTTGTCTGGTTGGTGTTCTAAAGGATTCCTGTATCTGCATTGGCACCTCTTTCCCAATTTAGGGGAAGTTTTCTTCTATGATTTTGTTGAAGATGCCTTCTACGCCTTTGGAGTGAAATTCTTCTCCTTCTACTATACCCTGAATTCTTATGTTTGATCTTTTCATAGTGTCCCGAATACCTTGAAATTCCCACTCATACTTTTCTATTAGTTTGTCTTTCTCTTTGTTGGACTGTATTCAATCTGCCACCTGGCCTTCTTGCTTAGATATTCTGTCCTCTCCTTCATCCATTCTACTGGTGAGATTTTCTACAGAGTTTTTTATTTCATTAACTGTGTTGTTCATTGCTAGTAATTCTGACTGGTTTTTCTTTATTATTTCTATTTCTTTATTTATGTCTTGTATTGACCTCATTATTTCATTAAATTGGTGTCCTGTGTCTTCTTTGATTCTTTTGATTTCCTCTTTCCTTCCTTTGATTTCTTGTCTGATTTCTTTGAACATATTTATAATCATTCTTTTGAAATCTTTCTCAGGCATGTCCTCTAACTCATTCTTACTAGAGGCCATTTCTGTTGCATTAATACTTTTTGGTGGATTTATATTGTCTTGATTTTTGGTATTTCTTGTGTTATAATGTATATATATTTGCATCTTGGATTAATATAATGTTTGGATTTTCTAGTTAGCTGGGTATTATTGGATGTATCAATCTATCTGATGTTATATATCTTCAGCGTAGGAGCTGAAGGTGCTAGGTGTGGCTCTTAAGACTCTCACAGTATCTATAAAAGTGACCCTATGTGTTTGGTTTGCCTACTATGAGAGTATTCAAGTAGGCTGAATGCAACAAAATACAGATAGATTCTAAAATTTAACCAAACAATGTACACATTCAATGAAAAACAGCACAGAGTATTTATGCAAGAGTATGTATTATGACAACCAGATCCTCTAACAAAGTCACTGTCCATTAGGGTGAGTGGTGCCCCACCCACACCCTTAATCCTGACAACAAGGAGGTTAAGATTTCTGATCTGTTGAGGGGTCCAAGTCAGCTTTTGACCAAGTGAGACCCTTCCCTAATGTATAACAAAAGAGGAAACAAAGCCACTATAAATCAAGAAGCAAGAAATAACAAACCCAAAATATAGCTTATTTGAGAATGGCAAATCTGACCATCCATCAGATTTAACATATAATTTATCCTGATATGGAAGGTGCAATTAGCACTTCCGGTTCAGGGCTATATACCAGTTTTATTAGGTGGGTACTGACCTGGTGTAATCCCAGTTACTTTTTAGGATGATTTTGGTCTCAGTTATGCTGCGCTCCTGCTTGGGCCCCTCATTGGTGCACTGTGGGTTCAAGTAGGCTGGCTAGGTCGCTGGACCACTGCTCTGTTCACCGGAGCTATACACTGGCGGTGGGGGAGGGGAGGCTGTTGATGGTGGCTCTAGTTCTCTCCCTGATTTGCGTTATCATCTACCTGATGATCTACTCCTCCACTGTTCACTGCCATTCTCCCTTCACATTTCTTGAGTTTGCAAGGGGCTCTGGTGTGAGTGGAAAATCCTCTCACCTGGCTTTTCCTGCAGCCCAAGCCAAGCCTGGCTGCAGACCTGACGCTGCCACTGCTGGAGCTGCTCCTTCTGGCCTGTTTGGGCTCTGGATGCTCTGGATCTCTCCTACTTCTCCACTGCTGTTTTAATTTCTTGTACACCTCACTTTTTAGTAAAAGTGTGTATTTTGCTGGTTTTTTTTTGGCTTTTGCTTCCCTAGGCTGCTTTGGTGTGGTTCCTATGCTGCCATGTTAACTGGAAGTCAGCCACAGTAGTTTTCTTAAGTACCTATTTCATTTTATTTTTATTTATTGTTTGGATTTTTAAAAAATATTTTATTTTTATTTATTTATTTGAGAGAGGGAAAGAGGAAGAGAGAGAGAGAGAGAGAGAGAGAGAGAGAGAGAGAGAGAGAGAGAGGATGGGCATGCTACACAAACGAATTCCAGATGCATGCACCCTCTGGCTTATGTGGGTACTGGGGAATCAAACCAAGGTCCTTTGGCTTTGCAGGCAAGCACTTAACCACTAAGCCATGTCTCCAGCCCCCCCCCCCTTTTATTGAGGTTGGAGTCTCACCTCTAGCCCAGGGTGACCTGGCACACATTGTATAGTCACAGGCTGGCCTCAAACTCAAGGGGATCCTCCTACCTCTGCCTCCTGTGTACTGTGTGCTGTGTGCTATGTGCTAGGATTAAAGGCACGGGCCATCACACCCCAGTTTAAGTACCTATTTCAAGAAGCCTCATTGCCTCTGCTCAGTTCCCTCACTGCTGGTCTTTGAATCATGGGGAGAGGACAGGGCTTGCTCTGGGTGGGGACTTTTCAGAGGTGAGACCTTAGGCTCAGTGCTTTGGGAGTGCATGGATAGAAAGACCCTAGTGAATCATCTCCTAAGAAGCAGGCCATGGGTTGCCTTATAAGGAGATGAAATTGCTCTTCTGTACATACCAGGCTTGCATTTCCTTGCATCTATGTCACCATATGGACAATTACATTTATTGAATTCAAACTTTTGTTTTCCTTATGATGTTAACCCCAGGATCTCAAATAAAGCATAGGGAAACTATAAAGAATTTGTTGTAGGGACTAGAGATACAGCTTAGTGGTTAAGGCACTTTCCTACAAAGCTTTAGGACACAGGTTCAATTCCCCTGTACCAACATATGCCAGATGCATGGGTGGCATATGCATCTGGAGCTCATTTGCAGTGGCTAGAGGCCCTGGTGCACCCATTCTCTCTCTCTTTCTCTCTCCTATCTCTCAAAATAAATAAATAAATTTTTTAAAAAGTATTTGTTTCTAGTTGCGCATGGTAGTGCATGTCTTTTATCCCAGCACTCAGGAGGCAGAGGTAGGTGGATCACTGTGAGTTAGAGGCCACCCTGAGCGAATCCCAGTTCAGCCTGGGCAAGACCCTACATTGAAAAATAAACAAAACAAAACAAAGAAAAGACTGTTTCTATCTCAGATTGTTCCCTAAATCCCTCAATATTCTTGATGCTCTCAGAGTCACAAAACTCCACTGTGTTTAACATTTAAAGCATTTAGCTTTCCTCTTAGGTAACACTGTTCTAAAGCAGTGTTAAAATCCATGCTGTGGAGGCTTCTGGTTGAGATGGCTGTGTAGTAGCCACACCAAAGCAACCTAGGGGGGAAATAAGCACAAAAACACCACAATACACTGTTCTACCAAAAAGTGAAGGCAAATAAGGAAGTATTTCAAGCACAGCAGAGAAGGAGAGACCCAGAGCTTCTAAGAAGCAACCAAGCAACCAGCCAGAATCAGCTCCTGCCACAGAGCTGGTCTCAGTTGCAGTCTCTGGAAAGGGCTAAGGCAGGCCCTGCCTTGCCTGAGCCAGGAGAGCAGAACCCAGGTGGAGGGACTCTCCAAACACACCAGCCTCCTCATAAAGTCAAAAACTGCAGGAGAATACAGCAGGACCAGTTGAGTGGCTCCTGAGGAAAAGGACTGCAGAGACCAGATACATAGCTCCAGTGAAACAGCCTTCCCTTCCCCAACTGCAAGCACTGGCATCCAATGGAGAACTGAGAAAGGGAGATCAGCCACACAGCATCCAGCATAGGCAATCAGAACAGCAGACAAACCAACTCAGCCAGTCCAGCCAAGCCCATAGAACAGTAAAGAGGGAGCCATGTGGGCACACAGCACAGGTGAGACTGGAAGCCATCCTAAAAGGAAATGGCCTACTTACACTGGGTCAATATGTACCCTGAAGCCAGGTACATAGGCCTGCATTGGAAGTGCTAATTGCACCTTCCATGTCAGGGAAGATTTCAGATTTGATTGATGGTCAGTTTTGCCGTTCTTTTTTTGTTTTGTATTTTTATGCAGGTCATCCCCATGGGTGTTGTGGGTTGTAATGATGCCTTTGTTCATTTGTTTGCCTTTGAGGTAGGGTTTCACTCTAGCCCAGGCTGACCTGGAATTCACTATGTAGTCTCAGGGTGTCCTTGAACTCATGGTGATCCTCCTACTTCTGCCTCCAGAGTGCTGGGATTAAAGACGTGTGCCACCATGCCCAGCAGCTTTGTCATTCTTAAATAAACTGTATTTTGCGGTTTTCATTTGTTGCTTCCTGATTTATACTGCCTTTGTCTTCTTCTTCTGTCATTCATGGGGACAGGGTCCTACTTAGCCCTAGACTGACCTGGAACCCTTTACGGAGCAGAAATCTCAGCCTCCCAGTTGACAGGATTAAGACTATGGGGCAACACACACCCTTAGGGCCTTTGACTTTGTTAGATTATGCGTTTGTTTTAACACCCATTCTTACATAAATACCCTGTGCTGGTTTTGACTGAATGTGTATATTGCTTAGTTGAACTTTAGAATTTGCCTATCTTTTGCTACACCCAGCCTACAAGAATACTAGCATAGCAGACAAAACCCATCACCTAGGGTCACTTCTGTTGTTACTCTAGGAGTAATATAAGAGCCACAACTGGCACCTTAAGCTCCTATCCTGAAGATATATAGTGTCAGATCTACATGTCTAAGAATACTGCAGATAATTAGAAAACTCAAGCATCAAATTAACCCAAGATGCAAAAATCTCTACATTATAATACAAGAAACACAAAAATCAAGACAACATAATTCCACTAAAAATTGTAAATCAGTCAGAAATGACCTCCAGTGAGACTGACTTAGATGAGATGCCTGACAAAGATTTCAAAGAATATTCATAACCATGTTTAAAAACAAAAATCTAAGAAGGAATCAAAGAAGGAAACTCCCGAAGAAGAACACAGGAAGCCAACTTAATGAAATAAGGAGATCAATACAAGACCTGAGTAAGGAAATAGAAATACTGAAGAAAAATCAATCAGAAATACTAGAAATGAAAAACAGAGTAAGTCAAATAGAAAACTTTGTAGAAAGTCTTACCAGTAGAATGGATCAAGGAGATGATAGAATAACTAAACAAGAAGACCAGATAGCAGATCTACTACAGTCCAACAGAGAGAAAGACAAGCTAGTTGGAAGGCATGAATGGGAATTTCAACATATTCAGGACACTATGAAGAGATCAAACATAAGAATTCAGGGTGTAGTAGAAGGAGAAGAATTTCATTCCAAGGACATAGTAGGTGTTTTCAACAAAATCATACAATAAAACTTCCCACAAATCTGGAAAAAGATGCCAATACAGACAGAGGAAGCCTTTAGAATACGAAACAGACAAAACAAGGAAAGAACCTCTCCTCACTATATTATAATGAAATTACAAACACACAAACAAAAGAAAATATATTGAAAGCAGTTAGAAAAAACAAGTCTCATACAAAGGCAAGCCCATCAGGATAACAGCAGATTACTCAACACAAACTTTAAAAGCCAGAAGGGCTTGGTATGTTGTATTCCAAGTACTGAAAGATAAAAACTATAAACCAAAAGCCAGGCATGGTGGCGCATGCCTATAATCCCAGCACTAGGAAGGCTGAGGTAGGTAGATCACCATGAGTTCGAGGCCACCCTGAAACTACATAGTGAATTCCAGGTTAGCTTGGACTAGAGTGAGACCCTATCTTGAAAAACCAAAACCAACCAACCAACCAAACAAACAAACAAACAAAAATTGTCAACCAGCCAGGCGTGGTGGCACACGCCTTTAATCCCAGTACTCGGGAGGCAGAGGTAGGAGGATCACCGTGAGTTAGAGGCCACCCTGAGACTCCATAGTGAATTCCAGGTCAGCTTGGGCTAGAGTGAGACCCTACCTCAAAAAACCAAAAAAAAAAAAAAAAAAAAAATTGACATCCAAGAATACTTTATCCAGTGAAGCTATCCATTCAAATTAATGGAGAAATAAGGACATTCCATAACAAAAGCAGGCTAAAGGAATGTACGACTACCATGCCAGCTCTACAGAAAATACTTGAAGGGACAGTCATGCTGAAGAGAAAAGAAAGCACACACATGAAGAAACAGAAAAAAAAAAAAAAACTAATAGTTAATACAAGAGAGTAAGGAAAAACAGGAAGAACTATAAAACAAGAAGAATGGTAAGAATAAATACATATCTTTCAATAATAACTCTTAGTATCAGTGGCCTCAATGCCCCATTCAAAAGACACAGGCTTGCAGACTGGATTAAAATGCAGGATCTGTTACCTTTAAGAAACTCACCTCTCGAAAAAAACAGACACTACCTTAGGGTGAGAGGATGGAAAATGGTATTTCAAGCAAATGGGCCTAGAAAACAAGCAGGTGTTATGATCCTAATATCTGACAGGATAGACTTCAAACCAATAGTAGTGAGGAAAAATAAAAAAAAAAGGTCACTTTATATTGACTAAAGATGCAATTCAGGGCTGGAGAGATGGCTTAGTGGCTAAGGGCTTGCCTGTGAAGCCTAAGGACCCCGGTTCAAGGCTCGATTCCCCAGGACCCACGTTAGCCAGATGCACAAGGGGGCACACGCATCTGGAGTTCATTTGCAGTGGCTGGAAGCCCTGGTGCACCCATTCATTCTCTCTCTCTCTCTCTGTCTCTTTCTCTCTCTGTCTGTTGCTCTCAAACAAATAAATAAAAATAAACAAAATTTTAAAAAAAGATGCAATTCAACAGGAAGATATTACAATGATAAACATATATGCACTTAACATGGGGGGGGGTCCCAATTTCATCAAACGAACACTATTAGACTTAAGTTCACAGATAACTCCAAGCATGGTTGTAATGGTGGCTTCAATAACCCAACTCTTATCAATTGACAGGTCATCCCAGCAAAAAATAAATAATGTCATAGAACAAATGGACCTGACAGATATATACAGTACATCCCATCCAAAGGCTGCGGAATACACATTATTTTCAGCACCACATGGGACATTCTAAAAAATAGACCCTTTATTAGAACACAAAGCAAATCTTAAGAAACACAGGAAAATTGAAATAATTCCTTATACCCTATCTGACCACAGTAGGATTGAACTACAAATCAATAACTAGAAAAACCATAGAGCATACACAAAATCATGGAAACTATTACTACACTACCGAATGATGAATGAGTCATTGAAGAAATCAAAAAGGAAATAAATTCATAAAATCAAATGATACAACTACCAAAACCCTTGGGACACAATGAAGGCCATCCTAAGAGGGAATGTATAGCTTTAAGTGCCTATATTAAAAAATTAGAAAGATTGCAAGCAAACAAGTTAAGGCTTCACCTTAAAAAGAAGAACAAGACAAACCAAAAATCAGTATACAGGAAGAAATAATAAAGATTAAGCCCAAAAACACTATAGGCCATTGCTGAGGCTCTTGGTTTCCCACCAGGAATAGATGGCAAGACCCTATTGCTGAAGACTCTACATACTTGGGCTGCAAGGCCACTGAGAAATCCTGCAGGAACTGAGCTGATAACCTCCTCCATGTAGACCAGCTGACAGAAAGCTGGAAGAAGCCATTCTGCATGCTGCTCAATGGGAAAGAGAGAAATTACCAGTGAAGATACTCAATAGTGGACACTGCAAGCCTTATAATTGGCCAGCCAGGCCAAATGAGCCGACTGGTGCAATAGTGGCATGTCTGTCATGGTGGAAACCAACTGCCCTCTGATTGGACTAGAGGCCTGCTCCATGGGAGGGAATACGTCCCTGATACTGAAAACTTAAAACAGGGGTAGTCATGAGCCCTAGAGGTGTAACCTCTGCTGCTGTCTGGCTAAATATATATGCTATGCTTATTAAACTGCCCAGTAAGCACTTCTCTTAATGTTTATACCCTTATATTAATGCTACTCTCACTTTTGGTAGAGAATCTTCTCTTTTCAGATGGCCGTGACCTTGGGACGACTCAGAAGGTATCCTGGTGCTGGAAAGAAGTAACAGGAGTGCTCAACACTGCAATGTCTGTATCACACCTTCCAAGGCTCAGAGTCAATTGCAGAAGAGGTATTGGAAAAAATGTAAGAGCCAAAGGAAGGGTAGGACTGCTTACAACGTGCTCCCCCCAGACACAAAATGGCCTGGATATCCATGATCTTACATTGCCTGACACTACCTACACAAGACCATCATAATAGGAGGAAAAGATCATGATGATATCAAAATAAAAGATTGAGATGGGGAGGGGATATGATGGAGAATGGAGTTTCAAAGGGGAAAGTGGGGGGAGGGAGGGCATTGCCATTGGATATTTTTTATAATCATGGAAGTTGTTAATAAAAAAATTTGAAAAGAAAAAAATTAAAATAATAATAAAAAAGATTAGGGCAGAAATTAATGAAATAGAAATAAAAAAGAGTACAAAGATTCAATGAAAGTAAGAGTTGGTTGTGTGAAAAGATAAACAAGATTGATAAACGCTTAGTAAATCTTACCAAAAGAAAGAGAAGAGACACAAATTAATAAAATTAGAGATGAAAAAGGCATCATTACAATAGATAACCAAAGAAATTCAAAAAATCATAAGGATATACTTTAAGAACATAAAATCTACTAAATTTGAAAATCTAAAAGAAATGCATTAAGCCGGGCGTGGTGGTGCATGCCTTTAATCCCAGCACTTGGGAGGTAGAGGTAGGAGGATCACCGTGAGTTTGAGGCCACCCTGAGACTATATAGTGAATTCCAGGAGAGCCTGAGCTAGAGTGAAACCCTACCTCGAAAAACCAAAAACACAAAACAAAACAAAACAAAAAAAGAAATGGATGATTTCCTACTGCAAACGAACTTCAGATGCATGCACCACCTTGTGCATCTGGCTTATGTGGGTCCTAGGGAATCAAACCTGGCCCTTTGACTTTGCAGGCAAGTGCCTTAACCGCTAAACCATCTCTCCAACCCTCTTATTCTTTTTTTTTAAATTTTTTTGTTTGTTTATTTATTTATTTGACAGCGACAGAGAGAAGGAGGCAGAGAGAGAGAGAGAGAGAGAGAGAGAGAGAGAGAGAGAGAATGGGCACGCCAGAGGCGTGCAGCCTCTGTAAGTGAACTCCAGATGCATGTGCCCCCTTGTGCATCTGGCTAACGTGGGTCCTGGGGAATTGAGCCTCGAACCGGAGTCCTTAGGCTTCACAGGCAAGTGCTTAACCGCTAAGCCATCTCTCCCGCCCAACCCTCTTATTCTTACTGTAACAGTTATAGTGCCTTTTCCAACATATAAATTACTTTATATCTTAGCAACATGAGACCTAAGTCATCTTATATCTATAGGATGATTTATAAATATATTTATAAAATGATTTTTTTCAAAATATATTATTTATTTGTGTGTGTATCTGTGTGTCTGTGTGTGTGTATGCATGGATGTGTGTGTCTGGGATGCCAAGGTCTCTTGCCACTGCAAGTGAATGCCACATTCTTGGGTAACTTTTGTTTCTGACTTTACATGGGTGTTGGGGAATTGAATCCCAGGCTGGCAAGCTTTTCAAGCAAGCACCTTTTACTGTGAGCTCTGAAAATAAAGTTCTGTCATAAATTATACTATCTCGTGGCTGGAGAGATGGCTAAATGGTTGAAGGCACTTGCTTGCAAAGCCTGACAGCCTAGGTTTGATTCCCCAGTATCCACATAAAGCCAGATGCACAAAGTGGCTCATGCATCTGGAATACATTTGCAGTGTGGCAAGAGGCTCTGGCACAGGGCTATTTCCCAGTCTCTCTCTTTCTTCTCTCTATCTGCTTTAAAAAAAAAAATTACCAGGAATGGTAGTGCATGCCTTTAATCTCAGCACCTGTGAGGCAGAGGTAGAAGGATTGCTACAAGTCTGAGGCCAGCCTGAGACTTCATAGTGAGTTCTGGGTCAGCCTGGGCTAGAGTGTGACCCCTACCTTGAAGAAGAAAATGAAAAGAAAAAAAGTATTCTCATTGTTTTAATTCGGTAAATAAAATGTTAGGTTAATGGTAATTAGACATAAATTCCATTTTACTAGTTTCTCATTGAAAATTTGTGTGAGTCTGATGTGGTGGCATATACCTTTAATCCCAGCACTTGAGAGGCAGAGGTAGGAAGATCACTGTGAGTTCAAGGCCACCCTGAGACTACATAGTGAATTCCAGGTCAGCCTGGGCTACAGTGAGACCCTACCTCGAAACAACAACAACAACAAATTGTTCCTGTGTGTGTTTGTGTGCTCACATGCACGTTCATGTATGTGAGTTTCTCCAAGTGACTTTTCCAGAAATTCTCCTATTTCCACCTCTTATCCCTGTAGGCATGCTGAGATTATAGAAGTCAACCACAACTTCCGGCTTTTTTCATGTCTTATTTTTATTTTTTAAATGTAGGGGCTAAGGATCCAAGCTCAGATAATCAGGGTTGTATGGCAAGCACTTTATCCACTGAGCCATTTTTCCAGCCCTTTTTCTTTCTTTCTTTCTTTCTTTCTTTCTTTCTTTCTTTCTTTCTTTCTTTCTTTTTTTTTTTTTTTTTGAGGTAGGGTTTTGCTCTAGTCCAGGCTGAGCTACAATTCACTATGTACTCTCAGGGTGGCCTTGAACTCACAGAAATCCTCCTACCACTGCCCCCCAAGTGCTGGGATTAAAGGTGTGTGCCACCATGCCCGCCTCTTTTCCTCATTTTAAAAAGTGTTCTCTATTCATTTGTTTTAAAAGATTTAATAATGGCCATAACAGAGATTGTAGTGTAATAAACAATAACAGATAGGTATACCCACTGATCACAAACAGCAGGATTTTCTTTTTTTTTTTTTCTTTTCAAAAAAAATTTTTTTATTAACAACTTCCATGAGTAAAAAAAAAAAAAATCCCATGGTAATACCCTCCCTCACCCAGCTTTCCCCTTTGAAAATCCATTATACCCATCTCAATCAGTCTCTCTTTTATTTTGATGTCATCATCTTTTCCTCCTATTATGATGGTCTTGTGTAGGTAGTGTCAGGCACTGTGAGGTCATGGATATCCAGGCCATTTTGTGTCTGGAGGCAGCATGTTGTAAGGAGTCCTGCCCTTCCTTTGGCTCTTACATTCTTTCCACTACCTTTTCCGCAATAGACCCTGAGCCTTGGAAGGTGTGATAGAGATATTGCAGTACTGAGCACTGCAGTCACTTCTTTCCAGCACCATGATACCTCCTGAGTCGTCCCAAGGTCACTGCCATCTGAAAAGAGTAGATTCTCTACCAAAAGTGGGAGTAGCATTAATATAATGGTACAAACATTAAGAGAAGTGCTTACTGGGCAGTTTGATAAGCATAGTATATACATTAGCCAGGCAGCAGCAGAGGTTACACCTCTAGGGCTCATGACTACCCCTGTTTTAAGTTTTCAGTATCAGGGATGTATTCTCTTCCCATGGAGCGGGCCTCCAGTCCAATTGAGGGCATTTGGTTTCCACCATGACAGATGTGCCACTCTTGCACTGGTTGGCTCATTTGGCCTGGCTGGCCAATTATAAGGCTTGCAGTGTCCACTGTTGAGTTTCTTCACTGGTGTTTTCTCTTTCTCCCATTGAATTACATGCAGAATGGCTACTTCCAGCTTTCTGTCAGCTGGTCTACATGGAGGAGGTTATCAGCTCAGTTCCTGCAGGATTTCTCAGTGGCCTTGCAGCCCAAGTATGTAGAGTCTTCAGCAGTAGGGTCTTACCATCTATTCCTGTGGGAAACAAAGGGCCTCAGCAATGGCCTATAATATTTGGGGCATCAGTGACCTCCCTAGCCAACAACTCACTGGAAGTTACCCCACCCCTGGCACTGAAAATTTTCTAGCAACAATCTATGGCTCCTGAGTGTTCCATTGTTCAACAAAGTAGGTTTCCATATGATTTATTTATGTCCTCTTAGATTTTGATTAGCCCTCCCTTCACCTTTCCTTTACTCAATCTCTTCCCCTGTCCTCACTTGGGCCTTTTCCTCCCCATTAATCTATTCTTCTACTTACATATACACCATACCATCCTATTAAGTACCCCCTCTTCTTTTCTCTTCCCTTTATATCTCTTTTCTAGCTTACTGGCCTCTGCTACTGAATTTTCTTCCTATTCACACAGAAGTCCAATCATCTGTAGATCCACATATGAGAGAGAACATGCTATGCTTGGCTTTCTGGGCCTGGGTTACCTCAATTAGTATAATCCTTTCCAGATCCATTCATTTTCCTTCAAATTTCATAACTTCATTTTTCTTTACTGCTGAGTAGAACTCCATTGTATAAATGTGCCATATCTTCGTTATCCACTCATCAGTTGAGGGACATTTAGGCTGGTTCCATAGAATAGAGCGGCAATAAACATGGTTGAGCAAGTATCTCTAGGGTGATGAGATGAGTCCTTAGGAGTGCCTAGGAGTGCTATAGCTGGGTCACATGGTAGATCTATTTTTAGCTGTCTTAGGAACCTCTA
Source organism: Dipus sagitta (assembly GCA_036346955.1). Taxonomy (NCBI): domain Eukaryota; kingdom Metazoa; phylum Chordata; class Mammalia; order Rodentia; family Dipodidae; genus Dipus; species Dipus sagitta. The sequence continues at coordinate 33,021,931 of CM070788.1, forward strand.
CACTGATTTCCATAATAGCTGGACCAGATTGCATTCCCACCAACAGTGTAGAAGGGTTCCTCTTTTTCCACATCCTCACCAGCATTTATGGTCATTTGTTTTCATGATGGTAGCCAATCTGACAGGAGTGAGATGGAGTCTCAATGTAGTTTTAATCTGCATTTCCCTGATGACTAGGGATGTACATTTTTTCAGATGCTTATATGTCAACAGCAGGATTTTCTATTTATGTCATGTCTGTAGACCATCAACAGACTCATTATCAACTTGGTTAAGCTGAGTGGACCCTTTACTATTTCACTTTGATAATCAGGGTCATCCCTGCTGCACATAATTACTATGCATCAGGATTGCCTGGCCATAAATTAAAATGGCACAGAAGGAATTCACAAAATTAGAGGATAAAAATCTTTCATGCTGTCATTATAGTCAATAAACCTGACCTGAAAATGAACTGTCATTCAAAATGAATTCGAAGAGAGATAAAACAAACCAGGAGCTTTCTGTTTCTACCATTTAATTAAAATATGACCTTATACTTAATATCTACTTTTTTTGTTCCTTGAAAGGGCAATTAAAGTAATGGCATAGTCCCTACTCCATGCATTGCTTCTGGTGAGTGTAAATTTTTATCCATTGTTATTGACTGCCTGGTGTTATGTGTTGAGAAGTTATCCAAGGCCGTGTCTGGGTTTGGGAGTAGAATTAATGACAGCTTATATAATGTGCATTTTCTCATTCTAACAAATCATTAAATATAGTGTTATACATTCCATCCAAATGCTGCAGAACACAAAGTTTTTCTCAGCAGCACATGGAACATTCTGTAAAATATACCATATATTAGGACACAAAGAAAATCTTAACAAATACAGGAAAATTGAAATAATCTCTTGTACTCTATCTGATCATAATGGGATTAAACTACAAATCAGCAATAAGAAAAACTACAGAGCATACATAAATTTATGGAGACTAAGCAGAATACTACTTAATGATGAATGGATCATTGAAGAAATTAAAAAGGAAACCAAGGCTTAGATATGGCTTAGTGGTTAAGGCATTTGCCTGCAAAGCCAAAAGACCCAGGTTTGACTCCCCAGGACCCATGTAAGCCAGATGCACAAGGGGCACATGCATATGGAGTTTGTTTGCAGTGGCTGGAGGCCCTGGCGTGCCCATTCTTTCTCTGTCTCTTCTCTCTCTTTCTCGCTATGCTTGCAAATGAACAAATAAAATAAAATAAATAAAAAAATTCATAGAATCAAATATAATGAGAACACAACATACCAAAACTTTGGGTCATAATGAAGGCAGTCCTAAGAGGAAAATTTGTAGTTTTAAGTGCCTATGTTAAGGAATTAGAACGTTTTCAAGTAAACAATGTAATGCTTCACCATATGGCCTTGGGAAAAAAAGAATAAGGCAACCCAAAAATCAGTAGATGGGAAGAAATTAACGAAATAGAAACAAACAAACAAACAAAAAATCCAAAGAATCAATGAAACAGAATTGGTTCTTTGAAAGGATAAACAAGATTGATAAACCCTTAGTAAATATGACCAGAAGAAAGAGAGGACAGATTCAAATTAATAAAATTAGAGATGAAAAAAGGCACCATTATAACAAATACCAAAGAAATTCAGAAAAATAATAAGGACATATTTAAGAATATACAGCCCTCTACGTTTGAAAATCTGAAATAGATGGATGATTTCCTTGATTTATATGACCTGCCAAAATTAAACCAAGATGAGATAAACCACTTAAATAGACATATAACAAGTATGGAGATCCAAGCAGTTATATAAAAAAAAAAAATCTCCCAACTAAAAAGTCCAGGCCCAGATGGAATCACTCAAAAATTTTACCAGACTTTCATGGAAGAACTAACACCATTGCTTCTCAAAATTTTCCATAAAATAGAAAAGCAAGGAATTCCTTCTATGAAGCCAGCATCACCCTGATACCAAAACTAAACAAATATAGAACAAAAAAAAAAAGGAAATTGCAGACCAATCTCCTGACCAAGTAGGCTTTATCCCAGAGATGCAGGGATGGGTCAACATACGCAAATTGATAAATGTAATACACTATATAAATGGACTGAAGGACACAAATCACGCAATCATTTCAATCAATGCAGAAAAGGCGTTTGACAAAATCCAACATTCCTACATGGTAAAAGTCCTACAGAAACTGGGAATAGAAGGAACATGTCTCAACATAATAAAGGCTATTTATGAGAAACCTACAGTCAACATAATACTAAATGGAGAAAAACTTGAAGCTTCTCCACTAAAATCAGGAACAAGACAAGGGTGTCCACTATCCCCACTTTTACTTAATATAGTACTGGAAGTCTTAGCTATAGCAATAAGACAAGAGACACTCATAAAAGGGATACAAATTGGAAAGGAAGAGATCAAATTATCATTATTTGCAGATGATATGATTCTATACATAAAGGATCCTAAAAACGCTACCACAGCAAACTGTTAGAGCTGATAAACACTTTCAGCAACATAGCAGGATACAAAATAAACACACCGAAATCAGAAGCTTTTCTATATATTAACAATAAACATGAAGCGGATAAAATCAGGGAATCACTCCCATTCAGAATTGCATAAAGAAATAAATAAATAAAGTAGGGATGGAGAGATTGCTTAGTGGTTAAGGCACTTGCCTGCGAAGCCTAAGAACTTATGTTCAAATCTCCAGGTCCCACATAGCCAGATGCAGTGACACAAGCACACAATGCTGCATATGTGCCACAAAGGAGCACACACATCTGGAGCTTGTTCGCAGCATGCTGAAGGTCCTGGTGCACCCTCTCTCTCACTCAAAACAAATTTCAAAAAATTTTTTAAAGAAGATAGAAAAATATCACATATTTTAAAAAATAAAGTATTTTGGAATAAATCTAACCAAGAAGTGAAGGATCTCTACAATGAAAACTTTAAAACACTCAAGTGAGATATTGCAGAAGACATTAGGAAATGGAAAGACATCCCATGTTCTTGGATTAGAAGAATCAATATTGTGAAAATGTCAATTTTACCAACAGCAATCTATGCATTTAATGCAATTCCCATTAAAATTCCAGTGGCATTCTTCACAGGAATAGAAAAAACAATCCTAAAATTCATATGAAAGCACAAAAAACCTTGAATATCCAAATTTTTTTAAAAAAAATACATTTTATTTATTCATTTATTTGAGAGAGAGAAAGAGGGATAGGGAGAGAGGGAGAGAGAGGGAGAGAGAGAGAGTGATAGAGAGAGAGGGTACACCAGCCATTGCAAATGAACTCCAGATGTATGTGCCTCCTTGTGCATCTGGCTTATGTGGGTCCTGGGGAATCGAACTGGAGTCCTTTGGCTTTGCAGGCAAATACCTTAACCACTTCTTCTGCCATCTTCTCCTGCTCCCTCAAAAGATTTTGAGCAACAAAAACAAGGCTGGCGGTATCACCATACCTAATTTTAAGTTATATTACAAATCCACAGTAACAAAAACAGCATGGTACTGGCACAAAGACAGACACATAGATCAGTGGAACAGAATAGAGGACCCAGATGTAAATCCAGGCTGGTCAATCTTAGCTGGTAAAAGACTTCAACCAGAGTAGAGTGAGGGGCTCCTTTCTCTTCCCATCTCCCTTTAATTTTCCCAGTCTTTCTATCCTGTCACAGAGCTTCTCTCTCTCTCTCTCTCTCTTTTGACTTATTATATGACTTTTTTTTTGGGGGGGGTCTACCAGAAACCTGCATTCTGGAATTGGCATTTAAATGGAGAGATGGCTTAGCAGTTAAAGTGCTTCCTGTGAAACCTAAGGACCCAGGTTTGATTCACCAGTACCCACATAAAGCCAGATGCTTAAGGTGGTGCATGTGTCTGGAGTTCATTTGCAGTGGCTGGAGGCCCTGGTGCACCTATTTTTTCTCTACCTACCTCTCTCTCTTAAATAAATAAACAAAAAAAACCCCCCTCAAATCAACTATGAATTATTTATAAACATTTTATCAGTATGGGAACATCCATTTTTATTTAAATTACACTAAAATTATATTGAAAAAATACATTTATTAAAAATTATTTATTTATTTAGGCGAGGGAGAAAGAGGAAAATAGAGCAAAAGAGAGAATGGGCACTTCAGGGCCTATAGCCACTGCAAAGGAACTTCAGATGCATGTGCCCCCTTGTGCATCTGGTTTTACATGGGTGCTGGGGAAGTGAACTTGGTTCCATCTCTCTAGCCCCATCCTAGAATTTTGTATGAAGCCTTTAGAGATTATGCAGTATGGGTTGCAACTTCTCATCTTTATTTTATTTTTTCTTTTTACTGAGGTAGGGTCTTGGTGTAGCCCAGGCTGATCTGGAATTCACTATGTAGTCCCAGGCTGGCCTTGAGCTCATGCCTCTGCTTTTTACCTCTGTCTACTGAGCCCTGGGATTAAAGGCACGCGCCACCATGCCTAGCATCTTTATCCTTGTTTTTTTTTTTTTTAAAGTTTTTCCTTTTAAAATAAATTTATTGACAACCTGCATACATGTACACACTGTACTGAGTTCCTCTTCTTCTATTTTGATGTTATCCTTTTTTTTTTTTTGCTTTCCTCCATCACCTATGACAACAGGTTGATTGGCACAATATTATGTAAGTCCTGTGCCGGTAACAACAGCTGCTGTGAGGTTGGGCTGTAACAACATGTGGCTTCTGGCATCTTTACCCTTGAATTAAGAAAAATGTGGAGGTCGGACACGGCAGCGCATGCCTTTAATCCCAGCACTCAGGAGGCAGAGGTAGGATCCCATGAATTTGAGGCCACCCTGAGACTACAGAGTGAATTCCAGGTCAGCCTAGGCTAGAGTGAGACCCCACCCCAAAAAACAAAACAAAACAAAACAATAATAATAATAAAAATAAAATAAAAAGGTAAACACAGAGGATGAGTGATTTGTTGAAGATGATCTATCTCACACTCTTCAGTATAGTTCTTTGCCTTTTTTCCCTTCCTTCCTTCCTTCCTTCCTTTCTTCCTTCCTTCCTTCTTCCCTCCCTCCCCCCTTTCTCTTCCTTTCTTTCTTTTGTGGTGCTGAGCATTGATCCTAGGGCTTCGCACATATTAAGCATGTGTTCTATCACTCTACACACATTCATTTTAATCCAAGTTACTCCTGAGCTTGTCTGTCCACTTGAAGAAGCAATACCATTCTTTACTAGCAAGAGGTATGCTCAAAGTAGTTTCCCCTCTTAGTAGTATTTATTTTCTTCAAAAGTAAAATGCTTCATTTTGGGCTGGGAAGATGACTCAGTAGTTAAGTATACCTCCTTGCAAACCCTGCTGGCCCAGGCTTGATTCCACAGTAGCCACGTAAAGTCAGATGCACAAAGTGATGCATGCCCTTGGATTTTGTTTGCAGCTGCAAGAGGCCTTGGCTCTCTTCCTCTCTCTCTCTCATAAATAAACAAAAAGACAAAATGTTTCATTCTATTAGAACCCAGAGCCATCTGTTTAATCAAAGATTTACACAGTCGATTTGTACCACGTGCTCTAATTCTGGACAAGTGTGGTCATCTCATTCTAGCCCAAGCTGACCTAGAATTCACTGTGTTGCCTAGGCTGGCCTGGAACTCATGACGATTCTCTTACTTGAGTCTCCTGTGAGCTGGAATTAAAGGCATGTGTCACCACACCTGGCTTAGTTATCTTTTTGAAGGTACAGATAGCTCTAGCCAGGGCTGGAGGCGAAGTTTGAGACATTTTTCAAGATCTGTGATCAGAGAGAGTCATGAAGTTCAGTAATCTAAGAATTAGACTATGCTCTGATGAAAAGTACGTGAAGAGCAGAAGACTGTCACTCTCTCTAATGTAATGCTGACAATGCCTTCTTCTCAGAGAATACCTAAAAACGGTATAAAGTCTATGGGTGAATGTGTAGCCATTTATTGTTTTATAGCAGAAGGACATTGCACTTACAAAGTCACCCATTAAATTAAAAAAAAAAAATTGAACTGGAGAAGTGGCTCCGAGGTTAAAGGTGCTTGCTTGAAAACCTGACATCTGGGTTTGATTCACCAGCACCCATGTAATGCAAGGTGCAAAAGTGGTCCATGCATCTGGGGTACATTTGCAGAGGCAAAGGGCCCTGGTGCACCCATTCTCCCTCTCTGTGCTTACAAACTAATAAGTGGAATATTTTTAAAAGACTTTTAAATTGTTTTTTATTTTTTTATGAGAGAGAGAAAATAAAAAAAATTATATTTTTTATGAGAGGGAGAGAGAGCGAGAGAGCAGTCATACTCTAAATGCACCCACCATCTTGTGCACATATGCTATCTTGTGTGCTTGTGTCTCCCTGTGTGTCTGGCTTACGTGGGATCTGGAAAGTTGAACATGAGTCTTTAGGCTTTGCAGGGAAGTGCTAAGCCATCTCTTCAGCCCTAAGTATTTTTTAAAAAGCAAATAATACTTGCCTTTTTTTTTTTTTCAAGATAGGGTGTAGCTCTAACCCAAGCTGACCTGGAATTCACCATGTAGTATCAGGGTGGTCTCAAACTCTTGGCAATCCTTTTACCTCTACATCCTGAATTCTTGGAATAAAGGTGTGTGCCACCACGCCCAGCCAATACTTGCTTCTAGCCACCGCTTATTACGCCCTTTTATTTTTCAGGTAGGGTCTTGTTCTAGTCCGGGCTGACTTGGAATTCACTATGTAGTCTCAGACAGCCTTGAACTCAGGGCAATCCTCCTACCTCTGCCTCCCAAGTGCTGGGATTAAAAGTGTGTGCCACCACATCTGGCTAAGTACTATATTTTTGTTTTTCTATGCAGGCTGCATCCTCTCCTTCCAACTCTCCGGAAGGCGAGCATCAACTGCAAGTGGTAGTTGTAGCAAAGCAACACTAGGAGCCAGCTTCACATTCAGGAGGGAAGGCCACACCTCCTCCTCGTGGTTCCGGTACTCTACCCAGTCAGGGGCTTCTCTAGTAACTAACTATAGGAATGATCCCTGAAAGTATAGTCTTCTAAGTACTTATTTTTTGTGCCAAACTTGCTTACAGAAAGTATTTCAGCCTGGCGTGGTAGTTCACACCTTTAATCTCAGCACTTGGGAGGCAGAGGTAGGAGGATTGCTGAGAGTTCGAGGCCACCCTGAGACTAGATAGTGAATTCCAGGTCAGCCTGAGCTAGAGTAAGACCTTACCTTGAAAAACCAAAAAAAAAAAAAAAAAAAAAAAAAAAAGTATTTCAATTGACCATCTGTCTCTTGAAACCAGACATTTATTCCTTTATTCAGTTACATATTATGCAAGCAAAGAATTACCCAATGTGAGTTACACTGTAAAAAGATTAACCTGATAGTATGTGGGTATCTAAATTGTTGAGAAACTGGAGGTGCTGGATGGATGGTGACTGTTGTCTGATTCAGAAGTAATAGGGATATATACCCCAATGATAGCAGTGGAAATGGAGAAGAGAATGACTTTGGAAGTTTGGATGTCATAGACATAAAAGCCAAGTAAAAATGAGTTCAAGCCTGGCGTGTGGTGTACACCTTTAATCCCAGCATTTAGGAGGCTGAGGTAGGAGGATTGCTGTGAGTTTGAGGCCAGCTTGAGACTACATAGTGAATTCTAGGTCAGATTTTAGACCTGAGGCAGGATTTAATCAATTGGAGACATGCATGCTTTTTCTTTTGTTTTTTTGAGGTAGGATCTCACTGTATCCCAGACTGACCTGGAACTCCCTCTGTAGTCCCAGGTTGGTCTCAAATTCATGGTAATCCTCCCACCTCTGCCTCCCTAGTTCTGGGATTAAAGGCGTGCACCACCATGCCTGGCTCTGAATGCAATATTTTATATATTTAGAGAGTTTATATATTTAGAGTGTGGTCCATCAGACCTCATTCAGAGTCAGACTTGGCAGTGGGTCTCAGTGGAGTTAGTCATGGATTAGAATCCTACCTGACCCTTTTTGTCTGCCTGATCATATACAATCTACTTATACAAGGTGATTTGTAGTATTCTTGGCTGTAGGCTGTCCGAAATAATATCTGTTACCTGAGTCAGTGCAACCCCGATGATATAGGTGCCCCGATCAAAGGGTTCTAAACAGACAGTAATTACTGGTCCTGCTACACTTTCTTAGCCTTATTCACCCTTAGCTTCGCATGAATACTCAGTGTAATTTTCCAAGGGCTCTGCCATGTAATGTGATATCACATCAGATTAAATGCAGCAGTTAATAGAATTTAGCTGTCTTTTGTTAAGGCAGACATTAGAAGACAGTTGCAAAATTTATTTTTATTTATTTATTTATTTTGGGGTTTTCGAGGTAGGGTCACCACACCATGCCAGGCAGCTTCTGGCTTTTTTTTTTTTTTAAATTTTATTTATTTGCAAGCAGAGAGAGAAGAGAGACAGATAGAGAGAGAATGGGCACACCAGGGCCTCTAGCTACTGCAGACGAACTCCAGACACGTGCACTATTTTGTGCATCTGCCTTATAAGGGTCCTGGGGAATTGAACCTGGGTCCTTTGGTTTCACAGGCAAATGCCTTAATGCCTTAACCCCTAAGCCATCTCTCCATCCCAAATTGCAAAAGTTTAAACAATGATGCTGTTGAAAAAAAAATTACAAAGTTTTGGATAATCCCAACAGACCAACCTAAAAATCAAAACAAAGTCACTATTAAGTTTCACATCTGGGCTGGGGAGATGGCTCAATGGTTAAAGGCACTTGCTTGCAAAGTCTGATGGCCTGGGTTCTTTCCCCAGTACCCACATTCCCTGGTGGACCTGGAGTTTGTTTACAGTGGCAGGAGGCCCTGGCCCACCCATAGTTTCTCTCTGAGATTCTCTCAAATAAATAAAAATATTAACATTTTCACATCTTCAAACTGAACCAAACTATTTATCTGACTTGCTGAGAAATTGGAAATGATAACAGCCAATTTTCACCAGCAAGCCAGTACCAATTGGAATGATTATGAAGTTAATTAACCCTTACACAGAAAGGGTGACCTGAGTCTGGAGAGATGGCTTAGCAGTTAAGGTGCTTGCCTGCGAAGCCTAAGGACCCAGGTTCAATTCCCCAGTACCCTTATAAGGCAGATGCACAAAATAATGCACGTGTCTGGAGTTCGTTTGCAGTAGCTAGAGGCCCTGGTGTGCCACTCTCTTTGTCTGTCTCACTTTGTATCTCTCTCTCTCTCTGCTTGTAAATAAATAAATATTAAAAAAGTAAAAAACAAAACAAAAAAAACACTTTTAAAAAAGAAAGGGTGACCTGAAGTAACTTGGTTTTAACCATGTTGTTTTCCAAGTATTGTGTGTCCCTAGCTGAATCTTACTAGGGAAGTAACTTCAAAATAAACAATCTACTTTATGTGTTAGTTTCTGCTCCCCCCCACCCCAACAAACTCTTCCCTGACTATAAAATCCTTGCTGGGGCGCATCTTTAATCCCAGTACTTGGGAGGCGGAGGTAGGAGGATTGCTGTGAGTTTGAGGCCAGCCTGAGACTTTGTAGTGAAATATAGGTCAGCCTGGGCTAGAGCGAGACCCCCAACTCAAAAAAAAATCAAAAAAAGCTGGGCATGGTGGTGCACGCCTTTAACCCCAGCACTTGGCAGGATCTCTGTCAGTCTGATGCCAACCTTTGACTACAGAGTGAGTGAGTTCCAGGTTAGCCTGGCCTGGAGAGAGACCAAAAAGGGAGGGGAAAAAAAAAAAAAGCTTAAAAGAAGGTAATGGGAGGGGATTATGATTAAAACACACCAAATTGTCAGATTGTGATGATTTATCAGACAGATTAAGGTGATGGTTGTTGATATTCTTTCCCCTCTCCTTTTTTTTTTTTTTTTTTTTTTTGGTTTTTTGAGGTAGGGTCTCACCCTAGCTCAGGCTGTTCTGGAATTCACTATGTATTCCCAGGGTGGCCTTGAACTCATGTGATCCTCCTACCTCTGCCTCCAGAGTGCTGGGATTAAAGGAGTGCGCCACCACACCGGTTTACCCTCTCCGTTTAAAATGGATTTAGAACATTTACTAGTGTTCAGTAAGAAGTGATCACAAGGGCAAAGTGTAACAGGGTACTTGGGATTTTAGGAAAGTCCTTGAACTCTAAACCCTAGGTTTGTGTCTACTTTTAAGCAAAGAATTGAATAAAACAAGACTGAGAAAGATAATTATTAAATTTTATATTTATTGAGGGAAGTACAGTTAGGGAAGCACAGAACCAAGGAAAGACACCCATGTGGCTTGAGAGCCCATGTGGAGAGTCTGGAAAAACTGTGAAAGGACAGGAAAAACAACGTTCAAAGACCTCCTGCCATGTGGGGAGCTGGAGGGGGTAAAGAGCCCATGTGGAGAATAAGGGCTGGGAAGCTCTGAGGTTCCCAAGTGGTCAGGCAGCTCAGAGAGCTTGCTCTCCCCTCCCAAATGTATTTATAACCTTATAGTGGTGTGCCACGCCTTTAATCCCAGCAGTTGGGAGGCAGAGGTAGGAGCATCGCCATGAGTTTGAGGCCACCCTGAGACTACTGAGACTACATAGTGAGTTCCAGGTCAGGATGGGCCAGTGTGAAACCCTACCTTGAAAAACCGAAAAAAAGAAAATAAATAAAATAAAAGTGGTGGGCTCTACTTTCCAGCTCACGTTAGCCAGAGGGACAGCTGGTTGGTTAGGGCTAGGGCCTGTCTCAGGAAGAGGCTAGCCATGACACCAAGTTCCTAGGGTTGAGCTTGACCGACCACAAGTTTAAATCCTAGGAATGACCTCCTTCCCAGGAGAGACCCAGGTTGTTTGTGCAAAAACAGATCTGGGGAAGAGATAGGATATATATATATATATATATATATATATATATATATATATATATATAATTTATATACATATAAAATTTATATATATATAAAATTTTCTCTGTGAAACAATTACTGGGGAGTATAGAGTATTTTTATTTTTTTTGAGGCAGAGTCTCAGTGTGACCTGAAACTCACTCTGTAGCCCAAGCTGGCCTTGAACTCATTATGGTGATCCTCCTACCTCTGCTTGCTGAGGGATGGGATTAAAGGTAGTTCTTTCCTTTCTTCCCTCCCTTCCTCCTTCTTCCTCCCTCCCCTCCTCTTTTTCACTTTCCCCCTGCTTTTTTAATGTTTCAAATAGAATCTTAAGCCAGCCCCGTGCTTGGAAATCAAGTTCTGCAGCCTGGCTTGGCAACGTTCCCTCCCGTCGCTGAGTAAGAGCTGGGTCCACCCAGCTGCTGAAATGTGATTCAAGTTGCAGCAAGCCGGAAGTTGGCTCGGCCGATTTTGCTACTCAAGGTAAGTGTCCCCTTGTTTTCTCTATGTCAAGACTCTTGGCAAAGCGTGTAAAAAATTGCAGCGGGCCAGGCGACCGGCGCGACCGCAGGCACCTGCGCCGCAGGGGCGTGGGGGGCGGCGGGAGGGCTCTGCTCCCCAGCGAGCCCGGGGCGCGGGCCGGGCTGCCGAGCCCGCCGTGACCTAGCTGCACGCTAGCCGCGTGGCCTTGACCGGCTAGCCTCCATCCCACCGAAGGGATGAAGGCAGAGACCAGGATGGAATCCAAAGTACTAACTCGATTCGTGCATCCTTTCCCTTTTCGTTTTTATTTTATTATTTCATTTTACTTTTGAGGTAGAATCTCGCTCAAGCCCAGGCTGACCTGGAATTCACTGTGTAGTCTTAGGCTGGCCTCAAACTCACTGCCACCCTCCTACCTATGCCTACAAGGCGTGAGCCACTATCACAGGCCCTTTTTCCTTTTCCTTCCCTTTCTTTTCTTTTTCTCTCTTCCTTTTCTTTTCCTCTTCCTTTCTTTTCTTAATTTAAACGATAGTAACTGTCTTTTATATTTTAACTCATGTAAATGTTACTTCTGGCCTTCTTTTCAACATTTTGTCATGTTGCCTGAGGTTAAGGATGAAACTGCAACTTGTAAACGTGTTATCTGAAATATTTCTCAACAATGCTAAACTTTTCACTTCACTGTTTTCTTTTTTCTCTGAATTAAAAAAAAGTACAGAGGTGGAATGCTTAACTTTATTTTTTGGCTTATTGGTAAGATAGCTAGATTAAAATATATTTTATTTATTTATTTATTTATTTATTTATTTTTTTTTTGGTTTTTTGAGGTAGGGTCTCACTCTGGCTCAGGCTGACCTGGAATTCACTATGTAGTCTCAGGGTGGTCTCGAACTCTCGGCGATCCTCCTACCTCTGCCTCCCGAGTGCTGGGATTAAAGGCGTGCGCCACCACGCCCGGCTATTTTATTTATTTAAGAGAGGGAGAGGGAGACGGAGAGAAAATGGGTACACCAGGGCCTCCTGCCACTTCAAACAAATTCCAGATATACACACCATTTTGTGCATTTGGATTTATGTGAGTACTGGGGAATTGAACCTAGGCCATCAGGCTTTGCAAGCAAGTGACTTTAAGTTCTGAGTCATCTCTCCAGCCCAAAGCTAGATTATTGTTATTATTTTTTCCCACTTAGAGTCTCACTGTAGCCCAGGCTGACCTGGAATTCACTATGTAGTCTTAGGCTGGCCTTGAACTCACAGTGATCCTCCTACCTCTGCCTCCAGAGTGCTGGGATAAAAGGTGTGTACCAGTATACCAGCCAGAGCTTGATGTCTCACTGGCACTGTCTCTAAAATGACTCTCAAAGAACATAAATAATTTGCTCAGGGTCTCTATGATGGTGCCTGTGAGGCAACATTGTATAAACATCAGTTTGAACCCAGGTTTATGAGATTTCAAGGTCTATACAGTTTATCTTTTTTTGTTGTTGTTGTTGAGGTAGGGTCTCACTCTCTATCCCAGGTTGACCTGGAATTCATTATGTAGCTTCTCTACTTCTGCCTCCCAAGTGCTGGGATTAAAGGCATATGTCACCACACCTGTCCCCCCTCCCCGTTTTTTTTTCTGAGGTATGGTCTCACTGTAGTCCAGGTTGCCCTGGAGCTTACTCTGTCGTCCAGGCTGGTCTCGAGTCATGGTGATCCTTCTACTCCTGTGTCCCCAGTGTTGGAATTAAAGGTGTACACCACCATGCCTAGCTAGGTTTACTATATTTTATCATAGGACATAGTTTGTGGCATTTGAAATGGATGTTGCAAAAGGGGTAGAAATTTTGTTCATTAAAACAGAAACAAAAGGGCTGGAGAGATGGCTTAGCGGATAAGGCACTTGCCTGAAAAGCCAAAGGACCCAGGTTCGATTCCCCAGGACCCACATAAGCCAGATGCACAAGGTGGCACATGTGTCTGGAGTTTACAGAGGCTGAAGGCCCTGGCACTCCCATTCTCTCTATCTGCTTCTCTATCTCTCTCCCACTCTCTCAAATAAATAAAAATAAAATAAAAAAAGAAACAAAAGTAACAGAATGTGTGGAAATGGAAAAGTCTAACTGCCTTATTAATTTAAACATTATTTATTTAGCCAGGTGTGGTAGTACACACCTTTACTCCTAGCACTCAGGAGGCCGAGGTAGGAGGATTGCCTTGAGTTCAAGGCCAACCTGGACTACTGAGTGAGTTCCAGGTCAGCCAGGACTAGAGTGGAATTCTGCCTCACCTCAAAAGAAGCAAAAAGAAAAAAAAAATTATTAGTGTGTGTTGCAGGCGGGTATGAGCATGCCAGGTCCTCTTGCTTTTACAAATGCACGCTTGTGCAACTTCTGTCACACTTAAGTGGGTGGCTTGGTAACTGAACCTGGGTTGGCAGTCTTTGCAAGCAAGTGTCTCAGTCTCTGAACTATCTTCCCAGCCCCACTTTAACATCAATTTAATGGATTTCTGTACAGCTTTAAAAATTTTTTTGTTGTTTATTTTTATTTATTTATTTGAGAGTGACAGATAGAAAGAGGCAGAGAGAGAGAGAGAGAATGGGCACGCCAGGGCCTCCAGCCACTGCACCCGAACTCCAGACGTGTGCGCCCCCTTGTGCATTTGGCTAGCGTGGGTCCTGGGGAATCAAGCCTTGTACCAGGGTCCTTAGGCTTCACGGGCAAGTGCTTAACTGCTAAACCATCTCTCCAGCCCTCTGTACAGCTTTTATATAATGTGTACTTGTGTACTTTTTTTTTGAGGTAGGGTCTCACTCTAGCCCAGGCTGATTGGGAATTCACTCTGTAGTTCCAGGCTGGTCTCAAACTCACAGTGATCCTCCTACCTCTGCCACCTGAGTGTTGAGATTAAAGGTGTGTGTCACCACACATAGTGTAATGTGTACTTTAAAAGTTTATTTATTTATTTGCAAGAGGAGGGGGGAGAAGAGAAAAAGAATTGGCATGCCATGGCTTTTTGCCACTGCAAAGAACTCCAGCATGCACCATCTTTGCACATCTGGCTTTACATAGGTACTGGAGAATCAACCTGGGCCATCAGGTTTTGCAGGCAAGTGCTGAGTCTGGCCTCATACATTTGTGACCCCAGTCCTGTGAGGAGCAGAGAGTGGGCAATCACTCAGGCCCATGGAAACTGTAGCTCCAGGATCTATAAGAGACTCTATCTCAAGGAAACACTCAGATGAGCACTGAGGAAAGACACCCATGTTCTACTCTGGTCTCTCATGTGCAGTGATGTGCACATCTGCACATATACATACATACATAATTTTTTTTTTTTATGTGAGTAGGGTCTCACTCTAGCTCAGGATGACCTGATGACCTGGGACTCACCCTGTAGTGCTAGGCTGGCATTGAACTCACAGCAATCCTCCTACCTATGTCTCCTAAATGCTAGGATTAAAGGTGTGTGCCTGCCTCCATACCTTGCCATTTTAATTTTATTTTATTTAGAAATTTTTTTGGTTTTCTGAGGTAGGGTCTCGCTCTAGTTCAGGCTGACCTGGAATTCACCATGTGGTCTCAGGGTGGCCTCGAACTCAGGGCAATCCTTCTACCTCTGCATCCCAAGTGCTGGGATTAAAGGCGTGCGCCACCATGCCTGGTCCATTTTTATATTTGAGACAGGATTTTATGTAGTCCAAGCTGCCCTTGATTTGCTGTATAGCTAAGTGTGGCTTTGAACTCCCAATCTTCTTGTCTTCACCTGCCAAGTGCTGTGATTACTGACATGAGCCACCAAATCTAGCTTGTTTCATTGATTTTAATGAGTGTATACTATCTTATGGTCTGGCTATAGCATAGTTTATTTTTGTAATCACTTGAATTATCTCAAAGTTTTGTTATTATAAATATTCCTTGAATAATTATGTAGGTTTTTTTTCCTTGTAGGATAAGTTTCTAGAAGTGAATTTCCTATCAGAGGTTAAGCATATTTTTAGTTTAGTAGTTCAAGTCCTCTGAAAATGTGATATTTTACTCTCTTTGCTGTGTACGGGAGTTTTCATTTCTTTACATCTTTGCTTATACTGACTTTTTGTTTGAGGCAAGTTCTTAGTCTAGCCCAGGCTGGTCTTGAACTCACAGCGATTTTCCCACTTCAGCCTCCTGAGTGCTGGGATTAAGTACATGAACCACCAAACTTGATTAGGTAAAAGATAGATAGGAATTTGATAGAAAGATAGAGGTAGGGTCTCACTCTTGCCCAGGCTGACCTGGAATTCACTATGTGTTTCAGGGTGGCCTCAAACTCATGGTGATCCTCCTACCTCTGCCTCCCAAGTGCTGGGATTAAAGGTGTGTACCATGCCTGGCTTTTTTTTTTTTTTTAATATATCTAATTTGGATCTCACTGCGTCCCCACCTCTGTGTACCTTTCTTTTTAAAAATATTTTAATTAATTAATTTAACGTCAGACTACTTGACGGATTCTCCTTTGCCTCCCGTCGTTGTGATGCAGTTGGGATCACAGATGCTTGTACCACTTTGCATCCAGCTTTAAGTGGGTGCTGGGGAATTGAACCCTGGCTAGCAGGTTTTGCAAGCAAGTGCCTTTAACCACTAAGCCATCTTCCTAGCCTTGTGAAAACTGGATTCTTGTTGGACATTTATCCAGTCAGCATTTTTTCCCCAAGCAGAAAGTGGTGGTACGGAGTGAAATGACATTCATGTGTCCTTTGGGTGCAGGATCTAGACCTGTGTTTATGATGTACTCCCCCCCCCCCCAGGTAGGGTCTCACTCTAGCTCAGGCTGACCTGGAATTCACTACGTAGTCTCAGGGTG
Organism: Dipus sagitta; assembly: GCA_036346955.1. Taxonomy (NCBI): domain Eukaryota; kingdom Metazoa; phylum Chordata; class Mammalia; order Rodentia; family Dipodidae; genus Dipus; species Dipus sagitta. The sequence goes on from CM070788.1 coordinate 33,038,099, forward strand.
GCCCTTCTACCTCCACCTTCTCCCTCTGCCTCCTGAGAGCTGGGATTAAAGGTGCCTGCCCACCCGGCTTTATGGTGCACTCTTTAACTTCCTCATTTCTAACAGGAAGATCATATCTCTTTGCTTCCAGGATTACATCAGATCTACCTGACTGTCACCAAACATTTGCTTCTTTCTTCTTTTCTCTGTGTAGGGTAGAGCTGTTATGACTTTCTATACACATTTCCCACCCCCCGCCCCACCCCAACCTTAGCTTTCTGGCTTTATTAATCTCATCCTTCTAACGTGTTTTCCTACAGCTCTTTCTGCCAAACTCTGTCACTTGACAACTATGCCCACTGCTGTTCCCAGTACCTTTTAGTCATAGTACAAAAACTTGCCAGTTTTGCTCCACGTCTTAGAGGAAATGTTGAGTTTACAGAAGTTCTGTGTCCCTAAATTAATGTCTAATTCAGCTAAGAATTTGTTTCCATTTTTTAATTAGAAGTCACATTTTAAATGATGTTTCTGTCTCTAGGCTAAAGGCATAGAAGGACAAGAACATTTAATTCATAAATGAATGACAGTGTATTGCACTTGCACTGAAATAAAATAATGCTATTATAATTGTTATGATGATATACAATGCAAAATGGGAGGCAAAAAGGTAAAATGAAAAAGAAGTAGGTATTTACCTCAAACATTTTAGAATATAGCTGATGAAATTTTTTCTTTTTGGCATTTGTGTGTGTGTGTGTATGTGCAGGTACACATGTGCCCTGTGCACACATGTGCAAAAGACAGAACAGTGTTGGGTGTCCTTGTCTATGGCGTTTCTTCTGTGTTGTTTCCTTGAAGCAGAGTCTCTCACTGAACTTGGTGCTGTCATTCTTATAGGTTAGATTGGCTGACCAGTGAGCTCTAATGACTCTTTATCTTTGCCCCCCAGTACTGAGGTTAAAGATATTTGTGGTCATGCTCAGCTTTTCACGTGGTGTTGGGGATCAATTTTAGGGCAAATCATGTCCTCTCTGGCCCTTATGATAGCGTGGCAAGTGCTGTTACGGCTGAACCAACTCTCCAACCTAGAGTTGATGGAAATATTCATTTTTTTAATGGAATGTTTTTTTAAAAATTTTTTTATTTATTTATTTGAGAGCGACAGAGAGAGAAAAAGGGAGAGAGAGAGAGAGAGAGAGAGAGAGAGAGAATGGGTGCGCCAGGGCCTCCAGCCACTGCAAACAAACTCCAGATGCATGCACCCTTGTGCATCTGGCTAACATGGGTCCTGGGGAATCGAGCCTCGAACCGGGGTCCTTAGGCTTCACAGGCAAGCACTTAACCACTAAGCCATCTCTCCAGCCTGAAATACTCACTTTTAAAAAATTTTATTTATTTATTTGCAAGGAGAGAGAGAGAGAGAGAGAGAGAGAGAGAGGGAGAGGGAGAAGGAAGACAGAGAGAGAGAGAAAGAATGGGCACTCCAGGGCCTCTAGCCACTGAAAACGAACTCCAGATGTGTGTGCCCCTTGTGCATCTGGCTGACATGGGTCCTGGGGAATTGAACCTGGGTCCTTTGGCTTCACAGGCAAATGCCTTAACCACTAAGCAGTTTCTCCAGTCTTTATTTTTTTACATGTACATGTCTGTGTATTTTTTACATGTACATGTCTGCGTGGTCTGCACATTCCTATCTGCGTGTTTTTACATGCACGTGTCTGTGCGGTCCACACGTTCCTATCTGTGTACTTTTACATGCATGTGTCTGTGTGGTGCGGTCCGCACGTTCCTATCTGTGCACTTTTACATGTACGTGTCTGTGCAGTGCACACATTCCTATCTGTGTAGTTGCATGTGTGCTGGTGAGTGCAAGTACGGCTATGTGCATATGCATGTGCAGGCCAGAGTTTCACATAAAGCGTCTTTCTCAGTTACTGTCCACCTTATTATTTAAAAAAATATATTTATTTATAAGAGACAGAAGAGACTGTACAAGAGGGAGAGAGAGAGAAAATGGATGTACCAAGGTTTCTGGCCACTGCAAATGAATGAATTCCAACCACATGTGCCACCTTGTGGTTTACGTAGGTTCTGTGGACAGAAACCATGGTCCTTAGGCTTTGCAGGCAAGTGCCTTAACTGCTGAGCCATCTTTCCAGCCCTACCTTATTTTTGAGATAGGGTCTTGCACTTAGAACTCACAGATTTGGCTATACTAGCTATCTAGTAAGACCTAAGTGCACTCCCCCTTGTCTCCCTAGTGCTGGGATTATATATATATATATATATTATATATATATATATATATCTCACCATACCCAGCTTTAAGCAACTTTTCGTTAACATATGATCCCGTATCTAATGACTTATTTTTCAACTGAATTGTTTGCATTAAAAATTTTTTAAAAAATTTTTTGGTATTTTGAGGTAGGGTTTGCTCTGGCCCAGGCTGACCTGGAATCCACTATGTATTCGCAGGCTGGCCTTCAAACTCACAGTGATACTCCTACTTTGCCTCCCAAGTGCTGGGATTAAAGGCTTGGCTCTTTTTTTTTTTTTTTTTTAAGGTAAGGTCTCACTAGAACTCTGTAACTTGGCTTCGAATTTATGGTGATACTCCTACCTCAGCCTTGGAGTGCTGGAATTAGTCATGCCTGACCTTTTTATTTATTTATTTTTTATTCATTTATTTATGTTTTGAATTCATTGCATTTTATTTGAATTATATCTTTTTTTCCCTTTGGTTTTTTGAGGTAGGTTCTCACTTTAGCCCAAAATTGAACCTCAGGCCACTGGGCTTGGCAATTCCCTCATGTTCTGTTCTCTTGATTTTTTTGAGCTTAGCAAATTTTCCTCCTGATCAATTTCTTCTGTCTTGTCTTCCAGGTCAGAGGTTCTGTCTTCCACATGAGTAACTCTGTTGGTGAGTGAGAGGTTCTAGAGAGGTTTTTTTAAAAAAATATTTTATTTTTATTTATTTATTTGAGAGAGAGAATGAGGCAGAGGAAGAGAGGAGAGAGAGAGAGAGAATGGGTGCGCCAGGGCTTCCAGCCACTGCAGATGAACTCCAGATGCATACACCACCTTGTGCATCTGGCTTGTGTGGCTCCTGGGGAATTGAACTGACGTCCTTTGGCTTTGCAGGCAAGTACCTTAACCCCTAAGCCATATCTCCAGCCTTCTAGAGAAGTTTTTATAAGCTCTATTTGATTTTTGTTTTCTGTTGTGTTGTTTTGCATCATGCCCATTTCTTTTTTGAGGTCCAATTTCAGTTTGAGTTCTGATTTTCTTGATGCTTCCTGGAATTCATTCTTGCATTTGATCAATTCTGCATTGAGCTTCATTGGTTACTGATATCTTCCATTTGTTGACTCACCTTCAATTCATTTATATGTCTTTTGAGGCTTCTAACATTTACTTCAATTAAGTTAAGCCTATTGTCAAAAGCTGTACGCACCGGGCGTGGTGGCACATGCCATTAATCGGGAGGCAGAGGTAGGAGGATTGCCATGAGTTCGAGGCCATGCTGAGACTGCATAGTGAATTCCAGGTCAGCCTGGGTTAAAGAGAGACCTTACTTTAAAAAAAAAAAAATGCAGCCGGGTGTGGTGGTGCACGCTTTTAATCCCAGCACTTGGGAGGCAGAGGTAGGAGGATTGCCAAGAGTTCGAGGCCACTCCGAGACTCCATAGTGAATTCCAGGTCAGCCTGAGCCAGAGTGAAACCCCCTACCTTGAAAAAAAAAATACTGTACACTCTAAGAGATGATTCTGCTCACTTTCAATGATATGATTATTGGTTTTTTAAAATTTTTATTTTTTATTTATTTTATTTAAGCGAGGGAAAGAGAGAGAGAGAGAGAGAGAGAGAGAGAGAGGGAATGGGCATGCCATTCCAGCCACTGCAACGAACTCCAGATGCATGTGCCACCTTGTGCATCTGGCTTATGTGGATTGTGGGGAATCGAATCAAGGTCCTTTGGCTTTGCAGGCAAGCACCTTAACTGTTAAGCCATCTCTCCAGCCCATGACTGTTGGTCTTTTGATGGTTTACTTCCAGTTCAGAATTTCTTTTGATCAGGGTCACATTGGTTGTTGTGGTTTCATTTGAGATTGAATTTCTCTTGATTTCTCTATGACTTTACTGGAAGCTTCCATTGTGGGACTAGTTATCCTTGGTGGAGATCTCTCAGTTTTCTGACTTTCATTGGTTTTCTTGCATTGTGGTGTACCCATATTGGGGAAGCATTTTATTCTATCGAGGGGGAAGCAAGTATTTGTCTTTTTGGCATTTTCAGAGGGTGTTCTAAGTGTGAACCAGATTGGTGTAGGGTGGGGTTATCACCACCGATGCACACACTGTGGAGACTGCAGGTTCCTTCATCAGAGGTTCCTGGGGAGCTGGGAGCTCTGGCCTACTCACTCCACTTGCATGTACTCTTCAGCACAAGGGGACCAAGGGTTGGGGAACCAGGAGCCAGGAAACTGGGGATCCAGGAGCAAGAGGCCAGCTCCTACAGTGGCCTGTGCACCCTCTGACTCAGGGGACTAGGGATTTGGGTGCCCAGGGGCCAGTTAGGAAACCAGAGCAGAAGGCCTGCTTCAAGAACCCACACTCAGGGACCAGGCCTCCCAAAGGCAGCAGCAGGGAGACTAGGGAACTGGGAGGTGGGGGAGCAACCAGGAGCTGTGGCCTACTCACTACAAGTGAGTATCCTCAGGAGCCTGGCAGGCATCCAGGAGGTGGGGACCCAGGGGCCATTGAATCAGGAAGACCGAGCAAAGGGCCTGCTTCTGCAGCAAGCCCGCAGGCTCCAGGCAGCCCAAAGTCAGCCACAAGGGAACCTACCAGGACCAGGGAACTGGGAGGGGGAGGGGGAGGGGAGGGGGAAACATGGAGATGTGGCTTACTCAGAGTGCACCCTCTGGAGCAGGGGATTCAGGAATTCCATCTTATTTTAATTATAATGGAAAATGATATGCTTTTAATCTTTTAGAGATGGCAGCTCCTCGATTTATCATTGGTGCCTTCGTGTTTATGTTGCTCCCTAATTCTGTGTTTAATTATCCCAATGGGAAAGTAACAATGTCGTGTCATGGAATGATTCCCCAACATGGTCACAACCCACAGGCTGAGGCTGCTCATCACATCTCTGTCAGTCAGACGAAGTTCCAACCGGGAGACCAGATACAAGGTGCTGTGCTGCGATTCTCTGTTTGCATTTTGAGTTCCACTCTTGCTGCTTGTGGAATTTTTGTTATGATTGGAATTGAATTACTCCATTTTGATCTTTTCACTTGTTACATAAAATGTTTACCATCTTAGACTCCTGCTTTTTGTTTACTACAGATGACCATGACCATATCATATAAGTGGTATTTCTGCTCTCTTTCAGAACAGGTTTTAAAGTTTTCATTATTCTAAAGTATATATATATATATATATATATATATATATATATATATACACACATATATATTTGTTGGTATTAAATTAACATTATCTATATTATATATTGAATACTATTAACTCAATGGAATAGGAAAATAAGTTTATTTATTTTGTCTTGTTTAAAATACAATAAATCTGCCTGGCGTAGTGGCGCACGCCTTTAATCCCAGCACTAGGGAGGCAGAGGTAAGAAGATCGCCGTGAGTTCAAGGCCACCCTGAGACTACATATAGTGAGTTCCAGGTCAGCCTGGGCTGGAGTGAGAACCTACTTCAAAAAAACAAAAACCAACCAACCAAACAAACCATATATATATATATATGTATATATATATATATATATATACATATATACACACACATACATACATACAATAAACCCTTGGCTTTTAATAAAATAGTTTAATCTCTTATGTTTTCAGGAAAATGTAGGCTGATTATTAAAATTTATTTATGGCCAGGCATGGTGGTCACATCTATAATCTCAGGCTAAATCAGGGTTTTAAACTCAGTGTTTTAAGGCCAGCCTTGACTACATAGTAAGATTGGTCTTAGAAAAATAAGTCTTAGAAAAACAAAAAAATATATAACAACATTTTGCATCTAAAGGTTTATAAATATTTATATAAAATTTTTGCATGTTTTATTTTCTGTAACTCTAGAAATGAAAAAATGTTAATAGGTATTCAATAAAAAGGGTATATGAGGAAATAAATTTAATGAAGCTAAACAACATCATAGATCAAATGGACTAACAGCCATCTATAGAACTTTTTAAATTTAATTTAATTTTTAAAAAATATATTTTATTTATTTGAGAGGGAGAAAGAGGCGAGAGAGAGAGAGAGCTCCAGGGCCTCCAGCCACTGCAAACAAACTCCAGACTCACACACCACCTTGTGCATCTGGCTTATGTGGGCCCTGGGGAATTGAACCTAGGTCCTTTGGCTTTGCAGGCAAGTGCCTTCACTGTTGAGCCATTTCTCCAGCCCCATCTATAGAACTTTTGATACAAACTCTACAGAACACCTGTTCTTGTCAGCAGCTCATGGAACCTTCTCCAAAATAGATCATATATTAGGACCTAAAGCAAGTCTCCATAAAATTCAAGAAATAAATTTGGAATACCCTGTGTATTATTATATTATCTCTCAGAACTTCATGTTGCACAGTCGAGTATTAAAGATTCTGGAATTTGTAGTAAAAAACAAAGGTTATATATATATATATATTTTTTTTTTTTTAATATTTTTTGTTATTTTTATTAATTTATTTGAGAGCGACAGACAGAGAGAAAGAGGCAGATAGAGAGAGGGAGAGAGAATGGGCGCGCCAGGGCCTCCAGCCACTGCAAACGAACTCCAGACGCGTGCGCCCCCTTGTGCATCCGGCTAACGTGGGTCCTGGGGAGTTGAGCCTCGAACCGGTGTCCTTGGGCTTCACAGGCAAGTGCTTAACCGCTAAGCCATCTCTCCAGCCCTTATATTTTTTTAGTATGTTCCAAATTAATTTTTCCCTATATGCTGCTTCCTGGCCATCACCTATGTTTTACTCCTTTGTGTAATAATGGCTGCTAATATCTCATGGGGTTGGGCCTGGTGGCATGAATCTATAATTGTAGCTATTTTGGAGGCTGAAGCAGGAAGATCACAAGTTGAAGGCCAGTCTGGACTACAGAGTAAGTGCAAGGTACACCTAGACAACTTAGTGAAACCCTGTCTCAAAATAAAAGGTAAAAGAGGGCTGGGGAGTGTAGTTCAGTAGCAGAGGTCTTACCTAGCATGTGCAAGGTCCCAGGTTCAATCCCAGTGTGACAGGACAAGCAAGCAACGAAGGGCACAATTGGTCCATGGGTGCACGTCTGCTGGAACATAGTGCAGACATTGCTTTTCCATAGGGTGATTTCGAAGCTGCGGAGTTTTGCATAGATGTACCTGATTCCAACTTGATGTCTCTCAGTTAAGTGTCCCCTTTTGTGGGCATTTCTAAATCTTTTAACCTCTGTTTTTATGTTTCTCAGTTACATTGTCAGGACCCCCATTTAAAGGCTTTCTCTTAGAAGCTCGGGATGCTGAGGATTTGAGTGGCCCTCCTGTGGGCTCCTTCACATTGATTGACAGTGAGGTGTCACAGCTTCTGACTTGTGAAGATGTACAGGTTTGTGTTTAGCTTGAATTTGATTTCAGTCAGCTTCATTGGGGTCTTTTTTCCCCATAGTGTGGTGATCGCATTATAAACAATGACCTTACCATGCATTTCAGACATCTAAATAGATTCAAATTGATCAGAGTTTTCCAGTGATTTGTGTATCAGCAACCTGGAAAGGTAGGGTGAAGGCTTGGAGAGTTTATGCTTTGTGGTGTTTTATGATTTACATGGTCTTTTTTTTTTGGTTTTTCAAGATAGGGTCTCTAGCTCAGGCTGACCTGGAATTCACTATGTTGTCTCAGGGTGACCTTGAACTCTTGGCAATCCTCCTACCTCTGCCTCCTGAGTACTGGTATTAAAGGCATGCACCACCATGCCCGGCTCGATTTACATGGTCTTTTATTGACTCTTGCAGATTTCAGTATTGAGGGTATATAGTTATAGAGTGGAACAGAAGTTTAATTTTTGTTGCTTATTCATTCATTCATTCATTCAACAAACATTTGTTATGCCAGCAACTGCTCTGGGTGCAGGAGATACTGTAATGAACAAGATGTATTCCATGAAGAACTCACAGTCTTATATGTAAGTAGAGCACATGGACACAGGACATATAACACAAATGTGTAATGTGCACATAGGCAGATACTTAAGTAAGGCAGTATGGTACTAGTGTACTGTCTTTTTTTTTTTTTCTTTTTTAAGTTAGTTTCTCACGTTAGCCTACGCTGGCATCGAACTCACAGTGATCCTCCTACCTCTGCTTCCTAAGTACTGGGATTAAAGGTGTTTGCCACCATGCCGGACGTACTACTTTCTTATTTATGTAGGTCAGTGGGAAGCACAGGACAGGCTGGAGGACAGAGAGAGAATGAATGAGAACTTCTTAGAGCAGGTGAATTCTAAATGAGCTTTAAAGATTGCCTAGGCCTTTGCCAGGTGAAAGAAAGTGGGAAGTAGGATTGTGAAGAAATCACTAAAATATAGTTCTTTTTAAATATTTTTTATTTTTATTTATTTATTTGAGAGTGACAGAGAGCGAGAAAGGCAGATAGAGAGAGAGAGAGAATGGGCGCGCCAGAGCCTCCAGGCACTGCAAACGAACTCCAGATGTGTGCACCCTCTTGTGCATCTGGCTAATGTGGGTCCTGGGGAATCAAGCCTTGAACTGGGGTCCTTAGGCTTCACAGGCAGGCGCTTAACTGCTAGGCCATCTGTCCAGCCCTAGTTCTTTTTTTTAAGTTAGGGTCTCACTCCAGGCCAGACTGACCTGGAATTCACTCTATATTCTCAGGGTGGCCTTGGATTCACAGTGATCCTACCTTAGCCTCCCAAGTGCTGCGATTAAAGGTGTGTGCCACATGCCAAGCTTAAAAGATATTTAAAATTTAAAGACGGAAGACTTTCTTTTGAGGAATCTTCTGCATTTCATTTGTATCTATTAATGGAAGGAGTATAAATTTATGGTGTAAATAAAATAATGAGCAGGCTCTAAGTAGCATCAATGTTCCCAATAGTCATAGTTCTCTGCAGTTCTTAAATTTCTTAGGTGTGTGGGCAGTATGTAGTGTGTAGTATGTGTGGTGTGTACAGATGCACACACCTTGTGTACATGCATATGGCAGCCAGAGGAGGACATTGATTTTTTTTTTTTAATGTGGGTGTTGGTGACAGAACTCGAGTCCTCATGTTTGCTCAGAAACACTCTTACCCACTGAGTCATCCTCCTAGCCCCCAGTCTCCACTAGCAATTCTGGTGACTCTAGTTTATTACAGAGCTGTTGCAGTCAGCTTCATGTTGCTGGCACAAAAACCCCCCACCAAAGCAGCTTGTAGGAAGAAAGGGTTTATTTTGGCTTACAGACTCAAGGGGAAACTCCATGATGGCATGAGTAGAGGGTGGACAGCACCTCCTGGCCAATATCAGGTGGACAACAGCAGCAGGAGAGTGTGCCAAACACTGGCAAGGGGAAGCTGGCTGTGACACCAATAAGCCCCACCAATACATTACCTCCAAGAGGATTCAATTTGCAAATTATCACCAGCTGGGGACCTAGCATTCAGAACGCAAGTTTATGGGGGCCTCCTGACTGAGTCAAACCACCACAAGCGCTAACTGCTAATATGTTGTCAACTAATGTGTATGAATTCATTGAGTACCTGAGTCCTTGTTCTAGATAGAAGAGTCTCCACCCAGAATGCCATAACTAAGTATGACAAATTACCTTGCAAATGATTGCTGTTCTGCCCATGCTGAGCTTCTGGGTGACTGGATGATAGTTCTTTTCTATTTTGTTTCAGGGTTTAGCTGTGAGTCATACACATGCATCTAAGAAAACAGAAATTAGAGTCTACTGGAATGCTCCAAGCAGTGCCCCTAGTCACATACAATTCCTGTGAGTAGAAGAGCTTATCTCTCTAGTAATTGATGTAATTAAAACCATAATGATTTGTGCCACTTACTATACTATTAGATATTCACATCATAGGAGAGTTCTGGAGATTACTGATTATTGCAGTCAGGTTCACATTGCTGGTAGAAATCACCTGACCAAGAGCAGCTTGTGGGAAAAAGAGGTTTATTTTGGCTTATAGGCTTGAGGGGAAGCTCCACGATGGCAGGGGAAAACGATGGCACAAGCAGAGGATGGAAATCACCCCCTTGCCAACATAAGGTGGACAATAGTAACAGGAGAGTGTGCCAAGCACTGGCAAGGGGACACTGGCTATAATATCCATAAGCCCACCCCCAACAATACACTGCCTCCAGGAGGTGTAAATTCCCAAATCTCCATCAGCTGGGAACCTAGTAGCATTCAGAACGCCCAAGTTTATGGGGGACACCTGAATCAAACCACCACACTGATAGTAGAGTTTATTTTGCAATTTCCCTCTAGCAGTAATTATCCAACACCTACCCCAGAACTTCACAATTGTTTTTGTTTGTTTTGTTGGAGGGGAGAAGGTCTTACCTATTGCGCAGGCTGGCCTCAAGCTCATAGTCTTCCTGCTTGATCTTTGTGAGTCCTCAGTTACAGGCAAGCCAGGGCTCTCTATTTAAGGGACAGTTAGTAGACTTTTGTTGAATAGATATTCAGAAAACCCATTGTTGCAGTCAGTTCTGCATTGCTGACAGAGATCACCTGACCAAGAGCAGCTTTTGGGAAAAAAGGGTTTATTTTGGCTTACAGACTTGAGGGGAAGCTTCATGTTGCCAGGGGAAACCAATGACATGATCAGAGGGTGGACATCACCCCCTGGCCCACATAAAGTGGATAATAGTAACAGGAGAGTGTGCCAAACACTGGCAAGGGGAAACTGGCTATAACACCCATAAGCCCGCCCCCAACAATACTCTGCTTCCAGGAGGCATTAATTCCCAAATCTCCATCATCTGGGAACCTAGTATTCAGAGCACCTAAGTTTGTGGAGGATACCTTAATCAAACTACTACACCCATCTTTAGGACTTGAGTTTATGGTAAATGGAGATTACTGTTGCAGTCAGCAACAAATACTTTCTAAAATATTTACTCCTGTTTTAGTATGCAAATACAAATAAGATGGTCCTGAAATTTAGTGCCTTCTTTTTTTTTTTTTTTTCGCAGTATTGCAACTTGCAGACTAGATTATTAGGAATAAAAAGCCCTCTGCATGTCTCTCAGAATTATGAAGCCCAGTGCAATTAAAATAGTCCCTCCCCCCGTTCCCCAGGGCAAGGTGAAATAGAGTAACATACATAAGACATGTAGTGATTCCTGTCTGGGTGGTGTTATAGGCATATATTTTAAGAGAAGGACTGCTATCCTGACATGTCACTCTTTTCTGCTTAACTTTGTCCATACACCCTCAGCATACTGTAACACAGCCTGGCACCTGTGTACTCGGGATAAAGGGAATGGGCCCTAGTCAACGCTGACCATCATTTCTGCAGTCTCTGTAGAGCTCTGTGAAGGTGCTCCCTGCTAAGCATTACCTTTGGCGGAGTGTGAATATGCCCTGCGAAATGAGAAGTTGTATCTTCCTTTTGTGTCAGAGAGAACAGAAATCCATACAGTTTAGTTGCAGACCACGGTGATCATGGCTGCAGTCAATATACCCAAAGAACAGACCGCAAGTAAGAAAAGAGGGGCAGAGGGAGAAAGTGAGATGGGGTGCAAGGAGCATTAGAGATTTGCCTCATCCAGGTTGTGTGCTTCTAGTTCATCTCCCTCTGCCCCTTTCCCCTGTATGGAGCTGTTATAGTCAGCTCTATGTTGCTGGAGCCAAGAACCCGACCAAAGGCAGCTTGTGGAAAGAAAGGGTCTATTTTGGTTTATAGACTCAAGGGGAAACTAACTCCATGATGGCAGAGGAAAAAGATGGTATTTTATTTGTTTATTTTTGTTTTTTCAAGGTAGGGTCTTACTCTAGCTCAGGGTGACCTGGAATTCACTATGTAGTCTCAGGGTGGCTTCAAACTCATGGTGATCCTCCTACTTGTGCCTCCCAAGTGTTGGGATTAAAGGTGTGCACCACCACTCCCGGCTTAAAGATATTTTTTAATGTAACACACTTTTCTTTTAATATTTATTTATTAGCAAGTAGAAAGAGAGAGAATAGAGACAGAGAGAATGAGCATGCCAGGGCCTCTAGGCACTGCAAACAAACTCCAGATGCATGCTCCACTTTGTGTATCTGGCTTTACATGTGTACTGGGGAATCAAAGTCAGGTTGTTAGGCTTTGCAAGCAAGTGTCTTAACTGCTGATCCATCTCTCTAGCCCATTCTTTATTTTTTTTTATTTTTTTATTTTTTATTTTTTTTCCTTTTTTGTTTATTAGTCAGTTCTGTATTCAGCAAATACAGTCAGTTTGGTACCATTATTAGGCTCATCCGTGACCTACCCCCTGCCCTTGGCCCCTCCTTGTTCAGGTATACGGGTCATGCATTGTGGAGTTAGCCCACAGTTATTCTAGCCCATTCTTTAAAGTTTTGATTTAAGATTGGCCACCATTAGGGCTTTGTCTAATCTCATGGGTACTACATTTCAGAGCCACAGTTGTTGAGAAATATAAAATCTACTGGGTGAAGATTCCTAGTGATGTCATTTCACAACCAAATGCACTTCCTTTCACGACACCTAAAGCTACAACAGCATCTTTGTCAACGTTGCCTTCAGTCTCCCATTTAACTGGACCAGTAAGTGACATTTCTTATATCTTCACTAAATGCAATCTAAAAGAGCAGCTTTCCTGGTTGCTGTGAGTTTGTGCTTGTCAGAGTGCATAAGAAGTAACTGTACGGGGTTATGGTGGGAAGGTTTGGGGTTCTCTATAAGAATCTCAAGGAAGTCTTTATGCAGTGTTATGATTTGTAGGATAGAATAAAGGACACAAAAGATCCTGAACATTCAGAATATGGTTGGAACATTTACATGGAGTTTGTACTACCAGGGGGATGTTTGTTTATTTGAAAATGAATCTGAGGAAGTCTTCCCTCCCTTCCCTTCCTTCCCTTCCTTCCCTTCCTTCCCTTCCTTCCCTTCCTTCCCTTCCTTCCCTTCCTTCCCTTCCTTCCCTTCCTTCCCTTCCTTCCCTTCCTTCCCTTCCTTCCCTTCCTTCCCTTCCTTCCCTTCCTTCCCTTCCTTCCCTCCCTCCCTCCTTCATTCTCACTGCCAAATCCCAAGCATGGGGTGGAAGCTTAATCTAAATTTAGACAAGATTTGGAGGAGAGTCTTGAAGTGGTAGTATAGCTTTTAGATCTTATTTCATTAAGTTTACAATACTGGGAAGTGCAACTGGGCATAGTGGTACAAGCTGACAATCCCAGCACTGAGGAGACAGAGGGCAGGAGGATTGCTGCATATGTATAACTACAAATTCAAGGCCAGACTGGGATACCTAGGCCAGCCAGGACTATATAGTGAGCCTTTGTCCCCCTCTCCTTCAAGGTTCTAAGGCCAGCCTGAGCAACATAGAAGTCTGTGGCCACTTAAGGCTACATGAAAACCTGTCTCTCCCCAAGCCCCTCCAAAAATGAGTACTAGGGAATTCTGTGTGTTAAACCACCTAAAAGTCTCTTGTAAGTGCTCAGTTAGAATTTCATTTAGGCCTTCTTATTCAAAAGAATTATGATTGAAAAAGCATGTTGGAAAAGGTAATGTAATACATGTTATGCATATTAGGATCATTAGGAAGAAGGGCTTAACTGAAGCAACTTCTGATCAATTTGACAGTTTAATTCAGAAGTGGGCATAATGAAAAATGTCTTGAGGCAGGTTGTTATAGTTGAAAGAACATACTTGTGCCTGAATGCTAATTTGCCTATTTATTCTGTGGGTAATTGGAGAAATGGCTCCATTTTCACTCTTAGATTCTTCACCCTATAGAACAATAAACAGTACTATCTAGCTCTTAATATCACCAAGAGAATTCAGCAGAATAATGAATCTAAGTTTTCTCTATGTACCTTATACTTAACAGAAATTAGGTAGACATTAGTTTCTATAGATAGATAGATAGATACAGATTTGTCCACATAGAAAAGACTAAATAAAAGTACTTTCTCATATGTAATATTAGTCTTATTTTATTTTTAAATACACATATGGACATCATATTTGATTACATCTAATATGATTGTTGCACTTTTGTTGAACCATACAATTGCATGTATTATTTGTACTGGCTGTCACTTTAAAAAAAATTAAAAAATATTGAACATATTTATTTATATTAGAGCGAGAAAGAGAGAATGGGTGTACCAGGACCTCTAGCCACTGAAAACGAATTCCAGATACATGTGCCACCTTGTGTATCTAGCTTACGTGGGTACTGGGGAATTTAACCTGGGTCTTTAGGCTTTACAAGCAAGTACCTTAACCACTAAGCCATCTCTGCAGCCCTCTCACTTGTTTTTGTTTTTGTTTTTTGAGGTAGGGTTTCACTCTAGTTCAGGCTGACGTGGAATTCACTATGTCGTCTCATGGTGGCCTCGAACTCACTGCGATCCTCCTATCTCTGCCTCCCGAGTGCTGGGATTAAAGGCGTGCACCACCACGCCCAGCTGCCCTCTCACTTTTTTAACAAAACATTTTTTATTTATTTATTTGCAAGCACAGAGTGACACAGACAAAGAGAGAGAGAAAGAAGGAGAGGAGAGCATGCCAGGGCCTAGCTGCTGCCAGTGAACTCCAGACACATGCCACTTTGTGCCTCTGGCTTTACATGGGTACTGGGGAATCTAACCCAGGTTGTTAGGCTTTGCAGGCAAGTGCCTTAACCACTAATTTCTCTAGCCCCTAATTTTTTTAAAAGAATTTATTTTGTTTTAAATTTTTATTCATGGGAGACAGGGAGAGAGAGAATGGGCATGCCAGGGTCTCTTGCCACTTTGTGCATCTGGAGTTATATGGGTGTTGGGAAATTTAACCTAGGTCTGTAGGCTTTACAAACAAGTGCCTTTAACCACCGAGCAATCTCCTGAGCCCACTACATTTGTTTTTAAAAAAAATTTTTTGAGTTGGGCATGGTGGCTCATGCTTTTAATCACAGCATTCGGGAGGCAGAGGTGGGAAGATGGCCGTGATGAGTTTGAGGCCCCCTGAGACTACATAGTGAATTTCAGGTCAGCCCGGGCTCGAGTGAGACCCTACCTCAAAACAAAACAAAATTTTTTTATTGACAACTCATACATGTAGACCATGATTATAATCCTCTTCCACTACCCTCTCTTTCCCTTTCCAGTGAACCTCTTCTATTTTTATGCTATCATATTTGTTTCCTCCTGTTATGCAGGTGTCAGCCACTGTGAGGTCATGAATATCATGGCCACTTTGTGTCTGGAAGACCATGATTGTAAGCACGCCTCCATCTTGACTCTTACATTCTTTCCACTATGTGGAAAATGGCCCCTGAGCCTTGGATGGTGTGATAGAGATGTCTCAATCAATGCTGAACGCACCACTGCCGTTTCTTTATTTCTTTTTTGATTCGTATTTATTTATTTGAGGTAGGGTCTCATTCTAGTCGAGGCTGACCTTGGTACTCACTCCATAGTCCCAGGCTGGCCTTGAACTCACAGCAATCCACCTACCTCTGTCTCCCAAGTACTAGGATTAAAGACATGTGCCACTATGCCCTGCTCACTTATTTTTTTCTTTTTTGGTTTTTTGAGGTAGGGTCTCACTCTAGCCTAGGCTGACCTGGAATGTAGTCTCAGGGTGGCCTTGAACTCACAGTGATCCTCTTATTCTGCTTCCTGAGTGCTGGGATTAAAGGTATGCACCACCACACCTGGCCTATTTTTTTATTAATATTTTATTTATTTATTTATTTGAGAGAGAGAGAGGGAGAGAGGGAAAGAGGCAGGTAGATAGATGGCAGATAGATAGATAGATAGATAGAGAGAGAGAGAGAGAGAGAGAGAATGGGCATTCCAGGGCCTCTAGTCACCAGAAACAAACTCCAGATGCATGTGCCACCTTGTGCAGGTACATCTGGCTTACATGGGTACGAGGGAATCAAACCTGGGTCCTCAAGCTTCACAGGCAAGTGCCTTAACAACTAAGCCCCAGCTTGTTTTCTTCATGTTACCTTAGTGTCAAAGTTGCACCTGATTAGAAAGAATAAAAAAGTGAACCTGAATTTTACAAGCAGTATCCAAGATCAAAATATAAAAATTTGCCAAGGTTCAGCTTGTCTGCTTTTCAAAAATTCCATCTCTGGAGCTGGAAAGATGGTGCAGCAGTTAAAGCCTATGAAGCCTAATGACCCAGGTTTGATTCCCTCCTACCCATGTAAAGCCAGATGCACAGTGGTACATGCCTATGGAGTTCCGTTTGCAGCAGCTGGAGGCCCTAGTGTGTTAACTCTCTCTCTGTGTCTCTCTTTCTTTCTCTCTATCTCTGAAAAACCCCATCTGTGAAAATGAGAGTATATCAGTTGTACAAACTTATCAGTATGGATATATTCCTAAAAACATGATCAAAATTTACCATAAGCTTTGCTCAAGAGCATGCATAATGTGAAATGTTTTAGGAATTGAAAGAATGGTAACATTCTTGGACCAACTAGTATAAAGTTTTCCAAATTTTAATTAAAATTCATTAAGTTAAAAAACCCAGTGAATGTTCTGATATATCTAATTTGGGATGTGTCTCCTATTTTTTATATGTATCCTTCTGAAAAGGTTTCTCATTAACCCCTGTACCTTCAGGTAGTAGCTATCTTGTCATTGGGAATGAATTACTTGTTTGATAATTAAGACTTAGCCCCATGCATTTTTTTTTTTTCTAGTTCAGTGCCTCTGAGTGTGGAAAGAAGAAGTTCTGTGTTAGAAGTCCTGGGAGCTGTGACCCAGAGCATGAGGCCGCCTGCTTCTTCTTGTCCTTCACCAGAGAGGAGCAGTCGGTGATGGTTGAGCTGAGTGGTCCCACTGGAGGCTATTTATCCTTTGCGTTTTCCCATGACAGATGGATGGTTGGTACCTGGGCCTTATATACGTAGTGATGGAAGGAGAGCCACCAGAGTGTGCACTGTCAGTAGCACATTAGCTTTGACCTCCAGAGTGTAGTGATAAGACTTAAGGGTGGACTAGGAAAGGAGAAACTAATTTAGAATGGATCCAAATTCAAATGACTCTGCTCAGGTATTTCAACAGTTGGACAATTACATACCTCTGAGTATGACAGACAAGACAAGATAGCTGGGAAGATTTTATTTCTAGTAGATTATTATTATTGTTATTTGAGTAAAGTGAAGATTTATTGAGAAAATGGAGAAAACCCAGTGAGATAACTGAGAAAGGGCAAGCACATTAAGGATTTTGGCTGTTATCCAAATGAACAGAAAGGAAAGGTTATACTTTTTGAATTTGAACTCAGAAAACCAGGCAGGCTTAGCAGTGATCTCTGAGCAACTTCCTGGGGCAAGTTTTCCATGTGAAAGTGCAGGAAGCACAGTTAAAAAATTATTCTGCAGAAAAGCATCAATGTCACTGCAGTGCTTTTTAAACACCCGTTGCCTCCTCAAGTAGCCAGAATGACCACACATGTTCCAGTTTTTGGTGTCCTCATCCCCGTAGTCATCACACTTTTCCCACCAGGGAATCACACGCCTTGTACAGGCCATGTTTTCTAATGGCTCTTTTGTCCCGGCTCAAGAAGACAGAGTGGTTATCTTTTCCTCCTCTTGCGTGGCACTGAATGGATTTACGGGTCTGTAGGTGGCAGCCTTGTGCTGTGGGGAAAAGCAGAATGCTCAGGAGCACCCTCCTTCCACAGAGAGAGAGAGAGAGCAAAGAAGACTCTTGTGGCCAGGACAAGTGCTAAGTCCTGATCAAGCAGGATTGGCAACAGGGAGAGGGGATGACCACCAACAGAGAAAGTTTATTTCCACATAGCACAGGTGGAGTCTTTAGAGTATTCTGTCTATATTTAAATATAAGACTACTTCTTTAGGGAGCCAAATTTCAGAAAAAGAAAAGGAACTCTGAAATGGCTACACAGAAGAGTTAATACTTTTTAAATGCACTCTCTGGTTGTGGTGGCGCACACCTGCAACCTCAGCACTCGGTGGGGGGGGGGGCAGCAGGGTCAGGAATTTGAGGTCATCCTTGGCTACCTGGCAAGTTCGAGACAAGCTGGGATTACATCAGCACCTGTCTTAAAATAAACAAAACAAAATAAAACAAAACAAAGCATTGGTCCTGCTTTCATCTGTCACAAGTATCACAGGAAGCCAGGTGTAACTTTTTTAGGGTGATGGCATTTCATTGTATGCCCATGACACAGATAATCTACTGGACAGCTGTTGAAGGCACTTAGTGGCATCTTTAATGAAGCAAAGGGTATGGGATACAAATTATATCGTGTGCTTTAAAAAATAAGAACTTTAAAACAATATTTTTATTTATTTGTTTGCAAGCAGAGAGAGATGAAAGAGAGAGAGAGAGACAGAGAGACAGAAAGGGAGCATCAGGGCCTCTAGCCACTGCAAATGAACTCTAGATGCATATGCCACTTTGTGCATCTGGCTTTAACATGGGTATTGAGGAACCTGGGTCTCCAGGTTTTGCAGGCAAGCGCTTTAACTGGTGAGCCATCTCTCCAGTCCCAAGAACTTTTTTGAAATAAATATTTATATTTTAAAAATATTTTATTTTATTTATTAGAGAGAGAGAGAGAATGGGCATGCCAGTGCCTCAAGCCACTGCAAATGAACTCCAAATGCATGTACCACCTTATGCATTGGTTTACATGGGTTCTGAGAATTGAACCTGGATCACTAAGCTTTGCAGACAATGCCTCAATTGCTAAGCCACTCTCCAGCCCTTTAATAAATATTTTCTTTATTTATTTGCAAGCAAAGTGGTGCATACACACATAGAGACAGAGAGAGAATGGGCATGCCAGGGCCTCTAGCCACTACAAACAAACTCCAGATGCATGTGCCACTTTGTGCATCTGGCTTTAATATATATGTATGTAGTGGGGAATCGAACCTGGGTCGTTTGGCTTTGCAGGCCTTAACCTCTTGAGTCATCTCTCCAGCCCCCCCAAAATTAGAACTTTTATATTCTATATATGTATATATATATATATATATATATATATATTGTTTGTAGAATTTAGAACTTTATTATAAACTAATGAGAAGACTCCTTGAAACTTTTAGAACTATATGTAAGATAAGCTTAAATAATACTTTTATTTATTGATTAGAGAGTGACTGTGGGTGTGCCAGGGCCTATTGCCACCAAATCAACTCCAGATGCATGTGCCACTTTGTGCATCTGGCCTTAAGTGGGTATTGGGGACTTGAACCCTGGTTATCAGGCTTTGCAAACAAGGGACTTTAACTGTATGTAGTCTCAGGTGGCCTTGAACTCAAGGCATTCCTCCTACCTTTGTCTCCAGGGTGCTGGGATTAAAGGTGTGCACCACTGTGCCTGGCTAGGGCCTCTCACCATCTCCCTAGCCCGCAAATAAGAAATTTTCAGTCTTTCCATTTCCAAGTTGCTTTTATAGGGAGTTTAATATTTTTTTCTTTTTTTTGGTTTTTCGAGATAGGGTCTCACTCTAGCCCAGGCTGACCTGGAATTCACTATGGAGTCTCAGGGTGGCCTCGAAGTCATGGCAATCCTCCTGCCTCTGCCTCCCGAGTGCTGGGATTAAAGGCGTACGCCACCACGCCCGGCTCTTTAATTTTTTTTATGGAAAATGATGAGATTATTCTAAACATTTCCCCTATTTCCCTTTGGTCATTACCATCAGATCTGCAGATTATTTATTTTTTTGAGGCAGGTCGTGTTGTAGCTGAGGCTGAGCTGGAACTCAACTCTAGTCCCAGGCTGTCCTCAAACTCACAGCAGTCCTCTTATCTCAGCCTTCCTAGTGCTGGGATTAAAGGCATACACCACCATGCCTGGCTCCTGTGGCTCATTCTTTTGGATCTTCTTAGTCCTAACAAAAGGCATCAAATTTGATGCAAAAGATGAAGAGTGAGCTTGCATTAAAAATTAAAGGTTGGCTGAGAAGATGGCTCAGTGGTTGAGAGTGCTTGCTTACAAAACCTGCTGGCGCCGGGTGTGGTAGTACAAGCCTTCAGTCCCAGCACTTGGGAGGCAGAGGTAGGAGAATTTGAAGCCAGCCTGGGACTGACTAAATAGTGAATTGAGGTCAGTCTGAGCTAAAATGAGACCGTACATTGGGGGGAAAAAAAGCCTGCTGGCATGGGTTTGATTCCCCAGTACCCACGTAAAGCCAGATGCATAAAGTGGCACATGCATCTGGAGTTCATTTGCAGTGGCAAGAAAGCCTAGCTTGCCCATACTCACTCTCTCTGTTCATCAAAAAAAAAAAAAAAAAAAAAAAAAAAAAAAAGTTAAAGGCGACTGTAAAGCAGTAATCAAAGATGGTGGTACTGATTATGCGTGAGATAAAATTGGCTACGAATTTCTGAAAGTGAATCCAAGGAGGAGTCAAAGGCCTTGTTGGATAAATACAGTTTCATCAAGGGTTCATCTCCAGGACACAGCATTCATATGTATATTTATATAAGTTACATTGTTATATATTACATGCACATATAATTTGGTCACTGATAAACAATGACAACTTATGCCTGTTACTTTATAGCCATGATTTATGCTATAATGTACTATCTTATTTTCTTTTATTGCCAAGTAAAATCTAAAAATAAGAACACTATTATTGTGTTGAGTGTGGTGATGGAATAGCCGACAGATCAGTTCTTCATGTGGTAAATTGTAGGCATTGATGGTACAAAAGCATTTATCTCTAATTCAAGATATATTTATTACTTGGAAATCGTATCTGTTTCTCTTATAGTACTCATCAAAAATGATCATAAAAGACTTAATTAGGCAGGTGCAGTTGATTTACAGAGCAATTCTGTTTAATCACTAAAATTATTGCTACACCTGTTTGTATAAATTGGCGGAAATGAATCCTCTTCAGAATATATTTTGAAAGTGGTTTTTTCTATTTTGGGCTCTTATTTTTAAGTTTTTAGGGTATGTTATGACCTGTTGTTCTTGAGTATATGCTATAAATTTAAATACTGAAGCTGTCTGATGTTATCAATGCTGATTAGATAATCTAAATTATATCCACTTAAAAATTGGCTTGTAGATTAATGAGAGCAACTGTTTTGATATTAGCTCTCATCACTTAAATTGAAAAGTATAATTTTCCATATTTTGCTAACAATGGCATGCTAATCTTTGAATTTTAATCTTCCGTATCTGCGGTATTTTGTTGAATGATACATTCTATCAAGCACCCGCAGCAATGGGATTTATTCCTCTCCTTTACTTGTTTAGGTGAAAACCAAAAACACACAGACTGAGTCACTCCAATTGCACACTCACAACACAGGTCAGTCTGTGATCTCAAAAGGTGAGAGGATCCCCCACACAGCAAGCAAGTGAGAGTCTGCGGCAGACATCAGTTTAGTTCTGACACTACCTACCTGGAGCTGTGTTTGATCCCACACGTGGGGGGCTCAGTCCCCAAGACTGCTCTTCTTCCTGCTTCAGATGATGTCACAAACCCTAGGTTGTTTTACTTGCACTGGGGACATACCTCAGTATAGCATGTGCAGAGGCCTTGAGTTCAGTCCTTGATACATTAAAAAAAAACATAAAAGGAAATGTTGGAAGGTTGGTGTTACAAACCTGGGTACCCAATACCTCCTGGGGTAAATTTGCTAGATCTCACAAAATTCAGAGAAACACTTATGTTTACTAGTTTATTAGAAATGATATCACTGTGAGTTTGAGGCCAGCCTGAGAGTACATAGTGAATTCCAGGTCATCCTGGGCTAGAGCGAGATTCTACCTCAATAAATAAATAAATAAAATGAAAAACAAAAATGCTATCACAAAGGATACCAATAAAGAGATACATGTGGCCAGGTGCATTTAAGAGGAGGGGAATGAACTAGAGAGATGACTCAGCAGTTAAGACGCTTGCTGGAAAATCCTAACAACCTGGGTTCGATTCCCCGGCACCCGTGTAGAGCTAGATGCACAAAGTGGCGCATGTATCTGGAGGTTTTTCGCAGTGGCTAGAGGCTCTGGTGCACCCAATGTCTCTCTGTCTGCAAATAAATTAAAAAAGAAAAAGAAAAAAGAGAAGGGGCATGAAGCTTCTATGCCATCTCTAGGCACACCACCTTCCAAGAAACTCTAAATTCAGCTCTCTGAACCTTATCCTTTTTGAATTTTTTGGATGGTTAATTACATAGGCGCATTTGATTAAATCTTTGAACATTGGTGATCAACTTAATGTTAAGCCTCCATACTGTCCTCAGAGGTTGCTATGTGGGATTAAAGCCCCAATCCTCTAATCCTGTAGGTACCAGGGGCTGCCAGTCAGTATGATGATGCAGGATTGTAGGGTTGGGGGTCTCCCAAATTTATGAACCCCAAGTTTGGGTTCTGTCCTACCTTTAACAAAGAATTGATAAAAAACAGACTCAAGAAGGATAATTTATGAATTAAGTTTATTTAGGGAGAAATCACAAATTGTGGGGCTTATTTTAAGGTAGATTAAATCTAGGAAGGAAGACTCGAGCAGAGTCATAAACACATGGGAAGTAGGAAACATGCACTTAGCTGGAAAACTTTGTTTAATACATAAAGGTCATTAAGAGAAATTGAGGTTTTAAAGGAAAGACTGGAGTAGAACCACAAGTATGTGGAGGTTAGTTTATAAAGCTCATCTAAAAGAAATTGAGACTGGAGTAGAGCCACAGTGTGTGGAGGATAAAATTTAGGAGCTTGTGTAGGGAGATTTAGAAGGAATACCCATGGCATCTGCCACGTGCTTTTCCCATGGAAACAAGTTAAAAGAGCAAATGGTGTTGACTTAAGAATAGCAGAAAGAAAACATCAAGGCAGTGACCAAGAAATTCAGAGGAGAAATGAGTAATGAAGAGTTATACTTATGGTTACCCCGAGTTTAAAGAAATCACACAGGCAGAAGGCCTGGAGTTAGTGAGCACGCCCACATGGTAGGTCTGAAATGCAAGGGAAATAACCTATGTGGTAGATTTCAGAGATCAGAGGAAAATCATGCATGTAATCAAAGCGAGAAGTTACCCCAAACTATAAAGCAATCCTCAGCTTTATAGGACTCAGCTTCCTAAGTGCTGTGATAAAATGGGATATCTAGCAAAATGCATTATAATTGGGTAACCTTGGATCTTGTTTAAGAAGTTAGTGACTGGAGCTGGGTGTGATGACATATGTCTGTGGTCTCAGCTATGGGGAGGGTGAGGCAGGAGGGTTGCTTAGGCCAAGAGTTTGGAATTAGCTCATACTACACAGATGACTCCAGTCTTAGAACACAAAAGAAATTAGTGACTAGTGCATGAGAACTTGTTAACTTACTGAGCTATAGACACCTTAAAAGAAAGATTGTTTGTTTATAGCATTGCTGCAGTATACTTTGGAGATGCAGCCTGCATTCTAATAGCCACTTTAAAGAGTAAGATCTGACTTTCAGAATTAAGAATTATTGGACACAAAAGGGTAAATCTGTTGCATATTTACAATATGTAGCAATATTTGATTATAGTGCTTTCCAAAATATACAATAAAATGCAATATATTCATTGTTGTTAAAATATGTAAGACAGGATGGGCATGGTGGTTCATGCCTTTAATCTCAGGAGGGTTAAGAAGGAGGCTAGCCTTGGCTACAGAGTGAGCTCCAGGTCAGCCTGGGACTAGAGTGAAACCCTGCCTTAAAAAAAATAGCCAAGGCTGGAGAGATAGCTTAGCAGTTAAAGACACTGGCTTGCAAAGCCTGATAGCAGTTCATGCATCTGGAATTCATTTGCAGTGGCAGGAGGCCCTGGTGCACCCATTCCCTCTCTGCTTGCAAATAAATAAAATATTTTAAAAAGATTTAAGACATGTATATGTATCGTATGTATCTGGAGTAATGTTAATGGTTAAGTATAAAGCAGCCAAATTATGTATTTTCTCACTTGGAATTGAAAAATAGGTATAAATACAAATAAGCTTGAGTGAATATACATGAAAGCATGATTAATGGCATTCTTTGTGGATTTCTGGACATAAAAATATATGTATCATTATTATTATTGGCTGGAAATGGAACTCAGGGCCTTTCAAATGCCATGCAAACACTCTACCAATGAACTACACCCCCTCCAGCTCCAGTCAAAATAATGTCTGTTTGTTTATTTATTTATTTATTTGAGGTAGGGTCTCACTCTAGGCTAGGCTGACATGGAATTCATTATGTACTCTCAGGGTAGCCTCAAAGTCACAGTGATCCTTCTACCTCTGCCTCCTGAGTGCTAGGATTAAAGGCGTGGGCCACCACACCTGGCTTTAAATTTTTTTCTTTTTTTTTGTAATTTTTTTTTATGAGAGAGAGAGAATTGAGAATTGGTATGCCATGGCCTCCAGCCACTGCAGTCAAGCTCCAGATGTCTGCACCTCTTGTGTGCAGGTGTGACCTTATATGCACTTGCTTCACCTTGTGTGTTTGGCTTATGTAGGACCTGGAGAGTCAAACATGGGTCCTTAGGCTTTGCAGGCAAGTGCCTTAACCTCAAAGCCATCTCTCCAGCCCTAAATATTTTTATTATTTATTTTTAAGGAGAGAGGGAGAAAGAAAGAGCGAGAAAGAGTGTGTCAAGGCCTCTAGCTGCTGCAAACAGACTCTAGACGCATGGGCCACCTTGCACATCTGGGTTTATTTGGGTACTGGGGAACCTAATCTGGCTCATTAGGCTTTGCAGGCAAGCAGCTCAACCACTGAGCCATCTCTCCAGCCCAGAATATGGTTATTTTGATGTATTATTTTATGTTGAATTTTTTAGTACTTCTACATCCTAAAAAAGGATCGTTTTAAAAAATAAATATTTTATTTACTTGCCAACAGAGAGAGAGAGAGAGAGAGAGAGAGAGAGAGAGAGAGAGAGAGATGGAGAGAATGGGTATGCCAGGGCCTCTAGCCACTGTAAAGGAACTCTGGATACATGCGGTCACTTTGTGCATCTGGCTTTATGTGGGTCCTGGGGAACCTGACCCCAGGTTATTAGGCTTTGCAGACAAACACCTTAACTGCTGAGCTATCTCTCCAGCCCTATAAATATATATATTTAAACTAACAGATGAACAGTTAGATCATTTAACACCGAGTAATTTTTTTTTTTTTTTTGAGCAGGATCTCTCTCTGGTTCAGGCTGATCTATAACTCATTTCATAGCCCAGGCTGGCCTTGAACCCACAGGGATCCTTTTACCTCAGCCTCACAAGTGCTGGGGTTACATGCCCTGTGCTAGTAAGTGATTTTATTTTATATATTTTTTGGAGGTAGGGTCTAGCTCAGGCTGACCTGGATTTCATTCTGTAGTTCCAGGCTGGCCTCAAACTCACAGTGCTCCTCCTGCCTCTACCTCCTGAGTGCTAGGGTTAAAGGCATGTGCCACCATGCCCAGCCTTAAGTTATGTTTTCAAAACCTCAAATGATACCCAATTAGGGACTCTCTCAAACAATGCTGAAATTCCTCTGAACTTTTCTCATTGACATTTGTTTTCAGGGTGATGACGATGCTTACATGTGCATCCGTGGAGATCAGACTGTGCACATACAGCCTTCCCATTTGACGGGGAGAAGTCACCCTGTGCTGGACTCCAGGGTGAGTGTGAGCGTGCTGGGAGCCCCACCTGGTCTGCCTTCCCTTCACGTGACTGCCATGGACATAGCTGTGCAAGAGAGCCTCCAGAGCCTGCAGTCAACAGCCCAGCAAAGGGGTAGCAGTGGGATTTCTCTTATAATGATATACAAGAAGCTTTACTGTGCATCTGGATTTATGTGGGTACTGGGGAATCGAACCTGGGCCAGAAGGAGTTGCAAGCAAATGCCTTCAAGTGCTGAGCCATCTCTCCAGCCCCAAGCACTGTTTCTGTATCTTAAAAAGCATGATGAGTTTCTCTTGCAAGAAAGGAGGTTTTTACTTAATGCCATCCAAGTCTTTCTTGTTGCATCGTATGAAAAAGTAATGTATGGTTTGTTGACATGGCAAGTTTTTAAACATTCCTAAAGCTTATGGACATGTTTTAAAAGAAACTCAGGTTAGTGACAGGATCTCTTGCCTAGTGAGGAGGAACCTGTGATAGACAGGTGTCTCAGACACTTGTGTTATGTGCCCCTGTTGGCACTCTGTCAGATGTAACCGTTCCTTTTTCACGGGCCATTGACAAACAGTCAGCTCTGAAGGAACAGTGGCTGTCACTTACTGTCAGTAAAGGGGAGCGACTGAGCATGCCGCTGTGCACAGCTTTCCCATGGAGTCAGCCTCCTCAGTGGGCCTGGATGCTCTCCCCAGATGCATGCTGCATGTTGGCTACCAGGTTATTACTTGTTAATTACTTCTTCAGTGCTTCTGTTTTGTGTGCTGGTGGTCAGATGCTATTAGTCCATCTGCCACAGTTTCTAATCTGGGTAGAAGGACTGAGAAGTTCTGGCTCAAAGTCAAAAATAATATTTTGCCAAGTGGGACAAAGACAAATGGGGAGAAAATATTTTTTGTATTTTTCAAAGAGGGTGTGTGGAATCAATGATGCCACAGACAAAACCAAACCCTACAGATTTTGATCATGCTTCATTTTTAGCAAAACTTTGGGAAATGCTTAAAAGACCATTGTGTGTGCTTATAGGGGAATCTTGAGGATATGGCCTGGAGATTGGCGGATGGTGTTATACAGTGTTCTTTCAGAAGAAACATTACCCTTCCTGGGGTTAAGAACAGATTTGATCTAAACACACGCTACTACATATTTCTAGCAGATGGTGAAGCTAATGCTGGTATGTATATTGGTAGAATTGACTTTTATGTGTTTTTAACTCCTTTCCTTTCCTTTCTCCTTTCCAGAGATTACTATGTGTCATAAACAGAAACACACACATATATAATCTGGTATTCACATATTAATTTTTTTTTGAGGTAGGGTCTCACTCTAGCCCAGGCTGACCTAGAATTCACTATGTAATCTCAGGGTGGCCTTGAACTCACAGTGATCCTCCTATCTCTGCCTCCCGAGTACTGGGATGAAAGGTGTGTGCCACCATGTCTGGCTGGGATTCACTTACTAGAAGAGATACGATAAAAATTGTTGAGGCTTGCTGTGAGTTCCAGGTTAGCCTGGGCTAGAGTGAGATCCTACCTTGAAAAACAAAACAACAACAACAAAAAATTCTTTCTGACTCTGGCTTATTTTACTTAATACAGTCTCCAGTCACTTCTGATTTTCATTTAAAAATTTATAGTTTTAGCTGGGTGTGGTGGTGCACGCCTTTCATCCCAGCACTCGGGAGGCAGAGGTAGGAGGATTGCCGTGAGTTTGAGGCCACCCTGAGACTCCATAGTGAATTCCAGGTCAGCTTGGGCTAGAGTGAGATCCTACCTCAAAAAAACAAAACAAACAAATAAATAAGTAAATTATAGTTTTAAAGAAAGGCAATTTAAGTGTGGGAATTTTATTATATAACCAATTGTATGTATATGCATGTGTGTCTCTGTGTGTGCACACATGTGAGATATGTCAGTGTAAGTATATCTGGTATATGGTAGTGTCCAAATAATTTTCTTCATAGCTGAGCATCGAAGAAACCAAAACATGTTTTCTGGTACAATCAGTTTTAAGTGACAGTTCTAACACTTCCTAGTGAATGGATGGTGTTGTGCTATATGAAAGAAGAGGTTATTTTCTCTCCCCTTCTCTGCTGGTATGAAGTTTTCTGATGGTGTGGCTGGGAGATAACTGCCTTGTCTCTTGGAGTGTGGAGAGATGGCTTAGTAGTTAAAGATGCATGCCTGCAAAGCCTGATGGCCAAGGTTTGATTCCCCAGTTCCCGTGTAAAGCCAGATGCACAAGGTGGCACATACCTCTGGACTTTACAGTGGTAGGAAGCTCTGGTGCATGAATACTCATTCCTTCTCTTAAATAAATAAAAAAATAATTTTTTTTAAAAAAAACAATATTTCTAGTTTAGGGCTGGGTGTACTTCAGTAGTAGAGTGCTTACCTAGCACATTTAATACTCTAGTTCTATCCCCACCATTACAAAAAGAAAAAAGAAAAGAAAATTATCACAGTGCATATGATATGTTAAAATAATAGTACATAAATCTGTATTAAACATACATATATTGGGGACACATGTTTAAAAATTTTTATTATATTTATTTATTTGGGAAAGAGGGAAAGAGGAAGAGGGAGAGCGAGAGAGCGAGAGAGAGAAAGAGAGAGAGTGAGAGAGCGAGAGAGCGAGAGAGAGAATGGGCACATCAGGGCCTCCAGCCACTGCAAATGAACTCCAAATGCATGCTCCACTATGTGCATCTTGCTTATGTGGGTACTGGGGAATTGAACCTGGCTCCTTAGGCTTCACAGGCAAATGCCTCAATTGTTAAGCCATCTCTCCAGCCCATGTTTAGTCTTTAAAACTGTTATAGTATACATGAAATAAAAAATCCTTTCCTTCCACGGAGCTTGCTGCTTCAGGAAATTCATGTTCCAGTTTTTTGAACTGGGGAACAGAAGACACCTGTCATGTATATATGTATGTATGTATGTATGTATATATGTATGTGTGTATGTATGTATATGGGCCATTTGTGAGTTGACCTTTGCTTCAGTTAGTGAAACTATAACACAAACCATTTTTTTTTGCATGTGTAGTATGTGGGATGTGTGTGTGTATAGTGCATGTATATATGTATGGTGCAGATGCACACACCAGAGGAGAGCATTGGAGGCCAGAGCAGAACCTCAGGTGTCCTTTCTCTATTGATTATCAGTATATTTCCTTGAGATAGAGTCTCTCTCTGAATGTGGAGCCAAAGTTTTTGTGAGCCCCAGCAATTCTTTGGTCTCTGCTCCTCAAAAGACTGGGGTTATACACATGTATCCCCACACCCAACTATAGTTTTGATGAATCCCATTGTTCTTCTAGTCTGTATTCTCTATAGGACTAGGGTTACAGATGTAACCCTACAAATATGGCCATGCCCAGCTGTTTATGTGGGTCTTGGGGAATTGAACTCATGTAGTCTCCAGCCCTCTTAGACCTTCATGCAAATGTTCTTATTGACTGAAGAATCTCTCTCTCTCTCTCTTTTTTTTTTTTTTTTTTTTTTTTTTTTTGGTTTTTCAAGGTAGGGTCTCGCTCTAGCCCAGGGTGACCTGGAATTCACTATGGAGTGTCAGGGTGCCCTCAAACTCACAGTGATCCTCCTACCTCTGCCTCCTTAGTGCTGGGATTAAAGGTGTGTGCCACCACACCTGGCACTGAAGAATCTTTTTTTTTTTAAATTATTTATTTATTGAGAGAGAGGCACTGCAAACAAACTCCAAACGCATGCACCACCTTGTGCATCTGGCTCATGTGGGTACTGGGGAATTGAGCCTGGGTCCTTTGGCTTTGCAGGCAAGTGCCTTAACCACTAAGCCATCTCTCTAGCCCTTGACTGGGGAATCTTTAAAATTTTTTAAAAAATAGTTTAGTTTACTTTTAAATTTTATTTACGTATTTCACAGCAGGGGCCTCCAGCCTTTGCAAATGAACTCCAGAGGCATGTGCTATCTTGTGACTTATCTGACTTACGTGGGTCCTGAGGAATTGAACCTGGGTCCTTTGGCTTTGCAGGCAAGTACTTTAACTGCTAAGCCATTGCCCCGGCCAGCGGGGAGTTGAACAAGGACCCGAGGGGAAGTTAACCTGAATGGGAGAAGGCAAACAGACACAAGAAGGAGACCAAGCCGAGCGTTTGGTCAAGGTCTCGATTTTTATTAGTACAGGAGGGTTTATATAGGGAGATCCGGGGAAGGAAGGCTAGTCATATAGCACGTAAGCAGAACCGGGAACTTGGAAGGCGAGGCCGCATGTAGCGCTTCTGGGAAGGTCCCAGGTGTGGTGTTCTGAGCACGGTGGGTCTTGCGATGTCCAGTAAGCGATTCAAGAACCAGGAAACAGAAACAACTCCCGACATGGCGGTTTCTGTCAACATGGCCGAGGTTTGGCTTATAGCTCCCAACAATCCATATCTCCAGGCCTAAATTTGTTTTTTAATTTTGTTTTGTTTTTCATGGTAAGGTCTCACTCTAGCTCAGACTGACCTGGATTTCACTATGTAGTCTCAGGGTGGCTTCGAACTCATGGTGAGTGCCTGTGCCTTCCGAGTGCTGGGATTAAAAGCGTGCACCACCACAGCTGGCTTTTTTTTTTTTTTTTTTTTTTAAATAATGAGTTTTACTTTTCTTTATTTATTTGAGAGAGAGCTAGAGAGAGAAGGAGGCAGATAGATAGGGCACATTAGGGCCTGTAGCCATTGCTAACGAACTCCAGAAGCATGCACCACCTTGTGCATCTGGCTTATGTCGGTCCTGGGACATCAAACCTGGGTCCTAGCCGGGCGTGGTGGCGCACACCTTTAATCCCAGCACTCGGGAGGCAGAGGTAGGAGGATTGCCGTGAGTTCGAGGCCACCCTGAGACTCCATAGTGAATTCCAGGTCAGCCTGGGCTAGAGTGAGACCCTACCTCGAAAAACCAAAAAAAAAAAAAAAAAAAAAAAAACCTGGGTCCTTAGGCTTTACAGTCAAGTTCTTTAACCACTAAATTGTCAGGTCATCTTGGATTTCTAGCAAGTGAAAACCTTCTTGTGCTTTTCACCTTCAGGGGTCCAGTCACCCTACCTGCCTCTCAGGGTCTCACTCTAGCCCAGGCTGACCTGGAATTTACTATATAGTCTCACAGGGGCCTTGAACTCATGGAGATTGTCCTACTTCTGAGCTGGGATTAAAGGTGCACAACACCACCCCACTGCCTTGCTACTTTTGCATTTGAATGACAGTTCTGTTGCTAGTTAATCACTTGTCATTACATAAGAAGTTCTCTTTTCATTCCATTCTATATCTATCTCCCAGGTCATTCTGTCCTGAAAAAATAATTCCTCTTTATTTTTTTAGGTCAAATTCTTAAGCACTCTCAACAACCTTTGATTACATATGAAAAATACGACGTAACAGATATGCCAAAGAGCATAGGAGGATCACGTTCTTTACCCCTTTTGAAGGCCCATGGTGAGTTACATGCACAGTTATTATTATCGTTATGGAATGTTCGGTTAATGAAGGGACAGTGTTGGCTGTGTCAGGAATGGTGACAGGCATGACTGAGATCATTTTGAATTTTACATTAAACATTCACATTTGCAGGT
The DNA here is from genome assembly GCA_036346955.1 of Dipus sagitta. NCBI lineage: Eukaryota > Metazoa > Chordata > Mammalia > Rodentia > Dipodidae > Dipus > Dipus sagitta. The sequence goes on from CM070788.1 coordinate 33,069,447, forward strand.
AAATCATCTATCTGAATGCTTACTATTTTATTTTTATTTTTATTTTTAAAAAATATTTTATTTACTTTTAAGTGGAGAAAGAAAGAGGAAGGACAGAGAAATGGGCATGCTGGGGCTTCTTGCCACTGGAAATTAGCTCCAGATTCATGTGGCTCTTTGTGCATCTGACTTGGGTACTGGAGAATTGAACTCTGGCCTTCAGGCTTTTGCAAGCAAGTACCTTTAACCACTGAGCAATCTCTCTAGCCCCTATATTTTTATTTTGAAAATTTATTTATTTATTTACTTTTTTTTTGAGGTAGGGTTTCACTGTAGCCCATGCTGACCTGGAACTCACTATATAGTTCCAGGTTGCCTTCAAACTCATAGCAATCCTATTTCTGCTTCTTAAGTGCTAGGATTAAAGGCGTGTGCCACCATGCCTGGCTCTTAAAATAATAGTTTTTTTTTTTTTTTCAGACACAAGTATCACTTTGTGCATTTGGCTTTATGTGAGTACTGGGGAATCGAACCCAGACTGTCATCCAGCTTTGCATTCTTTAACCTTTAACTGCTGAACCATCTCTCCAGGCCCATTTAACATATATATTTTATTTATTTATTTTTTTGTGGTAGGGTCTTGCTCTAATCCAGGTTGACCTGGAATTTACTCATGGAGATCCTCCTACCTCTGCCTCCTGTGTGCTGGGATTAAAGGTGTGTGCCACCACCCAGCTATTTTATTTTAATCTATTTGTTTATTTGCAAGGAGAGAGAGGAAGGTAGGAAGGGAGAGGGAGAGTATGGGTGCAACGGGGCCTCTTGCCTGTGCAAATGAACTCTAGGTGCATACACCACTTAGTGCATCTGACTTTATCTGGGTACTGGGAAATCAAACCCAGGCCATCAGGCTCTGGAAGCAAGCTATTTTATAGACCCCTGCCCCATTTTCTTTTTTAAGAACTACAGTTCAGTGTGATCTTGAATTACTCTGTAACTGAGGCCGGCCTTGAACTCCTGATTCTCCTGCCTTCACCTCTCAAGTGTTAGGGTTACAGGTATATACCACTATCTTTGGTTACATGTTTGCTGATTTTTTAATTGCTTAGTATTTTAATTTTATTTATTTGACAGAGAAAGAGGAAGAGAGAGAGAGAAAGAGAGAGAGATTGAGGGCGCTCCAGGGCCTCCAGCCACTGTAGATATGCATCTGGCTAACATGGGTCCTGGGGAATTGAACCTGGGCCCTTTGGCTTTGCAGGCAAATGCCTTAACTGCTAAGCCATCCCTCTAGCCTATATTTGCTAATTTTTATTAAAAATGGAAAGGGCTAGCTGGGCATGGTGGCGCACACCTTTAATCCCAACACTCAGGAGGATTGTCCTGAAACTACATAGTGAATTCTGGTCAGCCACAGGGAGATCCTATCTGGAAAAAACAAAAACAAAAACAACAAGAAAAAAAAAAAAAAAAAAAGGAAAGGGCTAATTTAGTTATTTAATACTAGCAACACATTAAAATTAGCAGTGAAACTTTTCAGATATCTTGATTTTAAAAAATGTTCTGGGGGCTGGAGAGATGGCTTAGCAGTTAAGGCCCTTGCCTGTGAAGCCTAAGGACCCAGGTTTGATTCTCCAGGTCCCATGTAAACCAGATGCACACATTTGGAGTTGGTTTGCAGTGGCTAGAGGCCCTGGCATGCCCATTCTCTCTCTCTCCCTCTCTCTCTCTCTCCTTATCTCTGTCTCTAATAAATAAATAAAAAAGAAATCAGAAAAAAAGTTAAAAAAAAATGTTTGGGGTGGTGGAGAGATGGCTCGGCAGTTAAAGGTACTTGCATGAAAAGCCTGATAGCCTGGGTTCAATTCCCTGGTACCCATGTAAAACCAGTTACACAAAATGGCACGTGTGTCTGGAATTTATTTGTGTGACAGTAGGCCCTGGCACTCCCATTCTCATTCTCTCTCTCTATCCTTGCAAATAAATAAATAAAAATATTAAATGCCCTAATTATTTCTAATTACAGCTGAGGTAGTTAGAAACTACTTCACTGGACTAATTCATTTGACTTTTGTGATTCTTTGAGTTTTGTCATTTTTTAAAACAAATACTAATTAAAAAAAAGTGGTCAGTGGTTTTGATTGTTGTGACAGCAGGTTTTTTTTCTTTGAGGCAGGGTCTCACAATAATCAATAATTGACCTGGAACTTACTCTGTAGTTCTAGGGTGGCCTCAAACTCATGGTGATCCTCCCTACCTCTGCTTTCCGAGTGCTGTGACTAAAGGCATGTGCCACTATGTCCGGCTTCACGGTAGTTGGTTTTATTGTTGAAGGCCTAATCAGTGTGCAGGTCTCTGAATGTGTGGTAAGTACTCAATGCAATGCTGAGGTTTTGGATATTTGAATGAGCAGTGGCATCAAGTTGAAAAATCTGCAGTCTAGACATAGGCTCTGGTTCTATCAATGAAAGTTCATTATATTTGAAAAGTAATCTGATTTATTGTTGAAAAAAGGGATTTAAAAGTGGGAAATCCTGCAGTGTAAAGTATACTGTCATAAAATGTTAATGCACTGAAGGAATTTTTATTATTTCACATGTTCCCTTTTTAGCTTCCAGAGTGGTTGACTTTCCATAATTCACTAGAGTTCAGCTTGAAAATTACTGTGTTGTTGTTAACTTGATTGTACTCGTGGTTCCTTGCCTCTGTGTGGGAAAGCATTGAGTTTGGGAGTTTCGTGTCTCTTTGGTTTTCACAGTTGTTTGGAGCAAAATATGATATGGAAACTGCAGATAGGCTTAGTACTTAGAATAATGGTTAATAACACACTTGCTTAATTTAGGCAGAGCGGGGTCTCATCCTGACTTTGTTATGGTGGACAAGCTATTTAAGTTCTCTATGCTTTGTTTCCCCACCCAGCAAACTGGTGATAAGAATTATAAATACCCTGGGCTGGAGATATGGCTTAGCGGTTAAGGCGTTTGCCTGCGAAGCCAAAGGACCCAGGTTCGATTCCCCAGGACCCATGTTAGCCAGATGCACAAGGGGGCGCACGTATCTGGAGTTTGTTTGCAGTGGCTGGAGGCCCTGGCATGCCCATTCTCTCTCTCTCTCTCTCTGCCTCTTTCTGTCTGTCACTCTCAAATAAATAAATAAAAATAAAAAATATTTTAAAAAAGAAGTATAAATACCCTGGATGAAGAGATGGCTTCGTGGTTAAGGCGTTTGCCTGTGAAGCCAAAGGACCCAGGTTCGATTCCCAGGGGCCCATGAAAATCAGATGCACAAGGGACACATGCATCTGGAGTTCATTTGCAGTGGCTACAGGCCCTGGAGTGCCCATTCTGTCTATGTCTCTCTTCCCTCTCTTTTTCTCTTGCTTTCTGCTTGCAAATAAGTTAAAAAAAAAAAAAAGAATTATAAATACCCTGGCCTAGAGAGATGGCTTAGTTAAGGCACTTGCTTGCGAAGCCTAAGGATCCATGTTCCACTCTCCAGGTCCCATGTCAGCCAGATGTACAAGGTGACGAAAGCATGCAAAGTTGCACATGTGCACAAAGTGGCACATGTGTCTGCTGTTTGATTTCAGTGGCTGAGGCCCTGGCACACCAATTCTCTCTCTCTCTCTATCATAAAGACGTGTGCCACCGTGTCCAGCAAAAAAAAAAAAAAAAAAAAAAAAAATTATAAATACTCCATCAGTCAATTTGGTTAATACGTGTTTTGCTTTCTATCAGCTGAATGTGCTTGGCTTGCAGTTTATGTTTTCTGAGCAGTTGCCTTGGTCATTTAAGAAACCGCTTAATTTGTTTGTGATGCCAACCATTGTATTTGTCTCCCTTGTAGGTGCCTTAATGTTTGTGGCATGGATGACTACAGTTAGCATAGGTGTCCTGGTTGCCCGATTCTTCAGATCTGTTTGGTCAAAAGCTCTCTTTCTTGGTGAAGCAGCTTGGTTCCAGGTAGGTGAGGGAAAAAGTGTAATGAAATTTCTTTTGCGAGCATGTTTGGAGGTTCTAGCAGGGTGTGCAGCTACTCATACCCTTGACTGGAGACTGGTTAGTGTCCATATTATTTGAACCTTCCAACTTGAAGTATGTATGTTTGTTTTTAAAAACTGTTTTATTTTTACCTTATTTATTTTCAAGCACAGAGAGAGGGAGAGAGAAAAGAGACAGAAAGATTGGGTGCGTCAGGGCCTCCAGCCATTGCAAACGAACTCCAGACGCATGCGCCCCCTTGTGCATCTGCCTTATGTGGGTACTGGAGAATTGAACCTGGGTCCTTTGGCTTCACAGGCAAGCACCTTAACCGCTAAGCCATCTCTCCAATCCTGTTTTTTTTTTTCTCCTTTCAGTGATAGGTATAGGTGGTCTTAGAGCCTCTTTTTTTTTTTTTTTTTTTTTTTGGTTTTTCGAGGTAGGGTCTTGCTCTAGTCCAGGCTGCCCTGGAATTCACTATGTAGTCTCAGGGTGGCCTCAAACTCATGGCAATCCTACTTCTGCCTCCCAAGTGCTGGGATTAAAGGCATGTGCCACCACACCTGGCTTAGAGCCTCTTTTTATTAGTTTTTGATAATTAAAAAAATTTTTTTTTGTTTATTTTTATTTATGTATTTGAGAGTGACAGAGAGAGGGAGAGAGAAAGAGGCAGAAAGAGAGAGAGAATGGGCACGCCAGGGCCTCCAGCCACTGCAATTGAACTCCAGATGCGTGTGCCCCCTTGTGCATCTGGCTAATGTGGGTCCTGGGAAATCGAGCCTCGAACCAGGGTCCTTAGGCTTCACAGGCAAGCGCTTAACTGCTAAGCCATCTCTCCAGCCCAATTTTTCGATAATTTTTTATTGCCAGTTTTCATGCATATACAGACTGTATTTGATCATAATCTCCTTCTTTTACGAAATTCTTTTGTCACCTTTCCACTCCTCCTTCCACTGAGCCACTTTTCACTCGTCCCTTTCCTGTTTTGACCACTTTTGTTTTCTTTTGAGGTAGGGTCTCTCTGTACAGGCTGACTAGGAATTCACTGTGTAGTCTCAGGGTAGACTTGAACTTATGCCGATCCTCCTACTTCTGCCTCCCGAGTGCTCAGATTAAAGGCATGTGCCACCACTCCCAGATTCTTTTTCTTAAATTTCCTATTCAAGATTCTTGAAGATCAAAGTAAAGACAGGTTTTTGAAGAGGCAGGCTGATTAGAAGATATGTCATGGCTTACATGTCTCCCTTTCTGACAGAGGTTGGATCTGAATGACTCTTACTGCACTGTTTATAAGAGATTCCCCCACTGTACCAAGTGAAGACGAGTCCAGGAGGGCTGCAGAGGAGAAGGAAATGGTGGTGATCACTGCAGGGGCCTTGGTGGACCAGTGAGAGGTGGACTATCCCTGAGTCATCAAGCAGGATCATTTCATTGTGTGTGTGGGAAGAGAAACTCTATTGTTCTTTTTCATGATGTCCCCTTAAGGCAAAATCTTAAAGGAAACAGTGAGGGTCAACTAGTAGCTTTCATGAGAAGGTGGAACAGCCTTTCTTCCACAGGTCATGGACTGTAGATGTTTGCTTATCTAGCAGACCATCACTGAGTATGTGCTGAGTGAGAAGGAACATGCCTGCTTATAGAAAAAGTAGTGCTAATGCATAGATGTGACTTTATTAGATGGCGTCCTGCACCCTTCATATTCCTATCAATTTACAGCTTTTGAGGTTTCCCTTATTTAATGTCCTTTCTCACGACTGGTGGCAGGGTCACCTACTTTACTTTTCTCCCTTTTTCTGTGCACCTCACTCCAGCCTGCCTCTGTCTCAGAGCTTTCTCACTCCTATTTGTTCGCTTTCTCTCCTCCAAGCTGCTCATGCAGATGTTTCCCACTGGAAGACTGTCTATTGTCAGGTCCAATCTTCTACTGTCTTTAAAAGCATGGTGTGTGTATGTGCATGCATATGTGTGTTGGGTATAGAAACATAGGTTAACATCCTTTCCTTCCTGGAATAGTTTTGGTTTTTAGCAGTTATTGAAGACATAATCACTTAACAATGCCTGTTTCACTCTCAGTAGTCTTGCTTCTCACAGTGAATTCTGTGTCCCATCTACTTATCTATTCAGTGATATCACAGTTACTCAGAGACTACTTTTTCATTCCTTACTCTCATTGCACCTGGCATACTGCTGTATTTGGTAGCAGAGCTTAATAAATATCTTGAAAGGGAAAGAAGGAATTGTCAGGTAAGTTTTCTCAATGTGTGAACTATCCATTCCTGCTGCTCTGAGTAGATTAAGTCAGTAAGTACTTTTGAATGATGAAAATGGCACCTTAGAGTTTTCCTTAAATTTTCTCAATTTTTATTAACATTCCATGATTATAAAAAATATCCCATGGTCATACCCTCCCTCCCCCCACTTTCCCCTTTGAAATTCCATTCTCCATCATATCCCCTCCCCCTCTCAATCAGTCTCTCTTTTATTTTGATATCATCATGATCTTTTCCTCCTATTACGATGGTCTTGTGTAGGTAGTGTCAGGCACTATAAGGTCATGGATATCCAGGCCATTTTGTGTCTGGGGGAAGCACATTGTAAGGAGTCCTACCCTTCCTTTGGCTCTTACATTCTTTCCGCCACCTCTTCCGCATTAGACCCTGAGTTTTGGAAGGTGTGATCAAGATGTTATTCGGCACTCCAGTCACTTCTTTCCAGCACTATAATACCTCTGAGTCGTCCCAAGGTCACTGCTATCTGAAAAGACAAGATTCTCTACCCAAAGTGAGAGTAGCATTAATATAAGGGTATATATATTAAGAGAAGTGCTTACTGGGCAGTTTGATAAGCATAGTATATACATTTATCCAGGCATCAGCAGATGTTACACCCCTAAAGCTCATGATGACTACCCCTGTTTTAAGTTTTCGGTATCAGGGATGTATTCCCTCCCATGGAGCGGGCCTCCAGTCCAATTAGAGGGCAGTTGGTTTCCACCATGACAAACGTACCATTATTGCACCTGTTGGCTCATTTGCCCTAGCTGGCCAATTATAAGGCTTGCAGTGTCCACTGTTGAGTATCTTTACTGGTGGTATCTCTTTCTCCCATCGAACTACATGTAGAATGGCTTCTTCCAGCTTTCTGTCAGCTGGTCTACATGGAGGAGGTTATCAGCTCGGTTCCAGCAGGATTTCTCAGTGGCCTTGCAGCTCAAGTGTCTGGAGTCTTCAGCAATAGAGTCTTAACATCTATTCCTGGTGGGAAACCAAGGGCCCCGGCAATGGCCTATAATGTTTTGGGGGCATCAGGGATCTCCCTGGCCAACAACTCACTGGAAGGTATCCCATCTCTGGCACTGAAAAATTTCTAACAACGATCTATGGCTCCTGACTAAAATTCATGTTTACTGCCTACAGTGGAATGAATGCCTGCGACGACTCCCCCACCATTTCCACACTGAGGTACCAGTGGTCCACAAAGTAACTGTCATCTCACCTTATAGGTGCACCGGGTGCTCATGCTTACCACATCAGTGCTCACCTGCATTGCTTTCATCATGCCTTTTATATACAGAGGAGGCTGGAGCTCTGTAAGTATATCCTAACAGGATGTTTCTGTATAAATCCATTGCACTCTGCGAAGGTGCTTCATCCACCCACTCACTTTCTTTAGGTCTTTACTCAGAAGACAGCGTCCCTGGGCTAGAGAGATGGCTAAGTGGTTGAAGGTGCTTGTTAGCAAAGCCTGACAACCTGGGTTTAGTTCTCCAGTACTCACGTAAATCCAGATACACAAAGTGGCACATACATACAGAGTTTATTTGCAGTGGCAGGAGGCCCTGGTGTACCCATTCTCTTTCTTAAATAAATACTTTTTTTTTTTTAAAAAAAAGATGATTGCTGTGGGGCGTGGTGGTGCATACCGTTAATCCCAACCCTTGGGAGGCAGAGGTAGGAGGATTGGTGCAAAGTTTGAGGCCAGTCTGGGCCTATAGAGTGAGTGCCAGGTCAGCCTGGGCTAGAGTGAGATTGCATCTCAAAAAAAATAAAAGAAGAAGAAGGGTGATAGCTTCTCAGAGAGCCCCAGTGTAGTCCACATTTATTCTGCCTTCTCTTTGTATGCTTCCCCATGGCAGTATGTAAGCTCTGTGAGTGCTAGTTAATTTACTGGCCTAACACTGCTCTATCCCAAACATTCAAACATATTCTGTTGCATAGTATATGCTCAGTATATATTTAGTGAATGAATGAATAAGAAGAGTCTATGCACCACACCTAAGTTAAGTTCAAAGCCTGTAGTCCCATTATATCCTTCCAGTTTTAGCAGGAATTTGATATCAAATCTAATAGTTCAGAGTTTGGGTTGGTGTTTCCCCTGTGTGACTCTTGGGTCAGAAGTATTATCAGGAAATATCTCTTCTGCTTTTCAGGTTGTTATGGAGATGTTCCAATCTGAATAGAGAGCAGAGCCTTGTTCTATTAGATATTGGTATCAATGGTGATACTCATTTCAGTATCCCAGAAATGGGGATTGGCTCCACATCCTCTTACAGATACCAAAATGCACAGTTGTTCAAGTAGAATGGTATACAACTTGCACACAACCTATATACATCCTCCCATGTCCTTGAATACCTAACTCAATGCTATGGAAATAACAATACAATTGCTGTACTGTATTATTAAGGAATAATAATGAAAATGTATGTACATGTTTAGTATATGCAGTTTAAAAAATACGTTATTTATATTTATTTATTTGAGAGAGGGAAAGAGAGAGAGAGAAAGAGAGAGAGAATGGGCACACCTGGGCTTCCAGCCACTGCAAATGAACTCCAGATGCATGTGCCATGTTGTGCATCTGGCTTACATGGGTCCTGGAGAATCAAACTGAGATCCTCTGGCTTTGCAGGCAAGAGCCTTAACTGCTAAGCCATATCTCTAGCGCAGTATATGCAGTTTTTCAAAAATATATTTGATCAGTAATTGTTGATTCTATGGATAAGGAATCCCTATATATGATGGGCTGACTGTGCACAGGTTAAGGGCACTGTTCTATAGTCAAACTATTTGGGTTCAAGTCCTGGCATCATCACTTTAAACCTGGGATAGCTTTGGGAAAATTACTTAATTTCTCTTTTCCACTTTATTCTTCTGTGAAATGGTGGCGATGCATCTCTTAGGCTTTCTGTGAGGATTGGGAATTAATTCACTGAAGGAGCTTAAGATAGTTCTAGCACATCCTAAGTCCACATAAGAAGTTTGTTATGTAACTCCAGCCTTCCTCAGAACATTCAAAATAAAACCCTTTATGCACAAAAAGAGAATTTTCTTTCTTTGTTTTTTGAGGTAGGGTCTCACTAGCCCAGGCTGACCTGGAATTCACTATGTAGTGTCAGGCTGGCCTTGAACTCACAGTGATCCTCTTACCTTGGCTTCCTGCTGGAATTAAAGGGGTGCACCAGCATGCCAGGCAAAGGTATTTTTATATTGCTCTTTTGTGAGCCTCCAGTTCCTGTTTACAGTGATTCCCTTGTGATGGCAACATCATTACATCCCTGCTTTAGGCCACAGATAGAGCCTATTGGAGCATGGGAGCCAGTGACCACAGACCACCATATTCCTTAAGGTACTTAAAAAGACTCAAGGTTGAGCATCTTCTTGGGCCTTCTTACAGGTGTTTAAGTGGAATGAATGGTTGTACCTAGTGGTCTAATCCAGCTGTCTGCTGTTTTGAGGCACATACAATATCCTTAAGGGAGGAGCTCTGCTGGAACTGTTGAAATTCTGTATTGACAGTTCTTGATTTATACCTGCATTCTGAGCAGAGATCAGCTTTTAACAAAGTTATGTAGGTACTGGGGAATCGAACTGGGTTGTTAGGCTCTGCAAGCCAGTGTTTTAACTGCTGATCTAAGGCCCAAATCCAGTGTGTCTTATTATTATTTTTGTTGTTGTTGTTTGTTTTGAGGTAGGATCTTGCTATAACCAAGGCAGGCCTGGAATTCACTCTGTAGTCTCAGGCTGGCCTCAAACTCACAGCATCCTCCTACCTCTGCCTCCTGAGTACTGGGATTAAAGGCATGCGCCATCGTGCCTGCCTTCTAAGTGTGTCATATTTTTAACTTGGTTTAAATTCTAACAGTGACATGCCTTTGTTCAGCACGCAGGTTACCACCCGTACTTAGGGTGCATAGTGATGGCGTTAGCGATCTCTCAGCCTCTTCTGGCAGCCTCCAGACCACCTTTACATGACTCAAGGTACTGACAGCTTTCAAATATTGATAACTCTTTTTTTTTTTTTTTGAGGTAGGATTTCATTCTAGCCTAGGCTGACCTGGAATTCGCTATGTACTCTCACAGCCATCCTCCTACCTCTGCTTCCTGAGTGATGAGGTTAAAGAGGTATACCACCATGCCCAGGAGTGGGGATGGGGAAGAGAGGTTGTAGCAGACAGCTTGCTTCACGTTCGCTGAGATGAACTTTCAGACCAGACATAGGTATGGAGGAAAGGATATTTATTGAAGCTTACAGATCCAGGGGAAGTTCCATAATAGCAGAAGAAGCTGGCCTGCCTTCATAGGACCAAGCAGAGACAGAGAAGTACAAGCCTAAAACCAAAAGCCACAACACCCTTCAGGAACTCCTGCTAGGCACACTTTGCATATCTTTAGATTGAAACCTGAAACCCACCACCACACCTTAAGATCCACACAATGGCACTGATTCCAGCCAGGTGGCTACAGATGCAAACTACAAACAAACAACTGAATATATTGGGGGCCATCTATTCTATTCAAACCACCACATTCCGCCCCTGGCCCCCAATAGATTTATAACCATCACACATTGTAAATCGTACTCAGTTCAATTTTAAAGGTCCCCACAGTCTTGACCAATTTAAGATATTAAGACCTGTAAAATCAAACAAGTTAAACACTTCTAACATATAAAGGCACAGAATAAACATTTTCAACTGGTTTAAGGCATAGCAAGGAGAGACTAAAACAATGCAAACTCAACCATCATCAAACATCAAACTTCTGCAGTTCAAGTCCAATACAATCAAAGACTGACAGTCTCCAGATTTTCCAATTCCGCCCCTCCAGCTGGGCAGAGTAGCCAGGGAACACTTCCATCTCAGGCCAACAGTGCACTCTTTGGTAGCACTTGCATAGTCTTGGTATATACAAAACATCTTGAGGTCTTCATGCAAACCACGGTCCATTTTCCAAAGGCTCTTTCAGCCTATCAGGGCATCATGCCCTGCCTCATGCTGCGTCTCAGCAGCAGCTCCTGGAACCGTGTGCAATTCATGACCATTCCTCACATTTTTCAAAGGCTCTTTCAGCCTATCAGGGCATCAGGCCCTACCTCATGCCGCATCTCAGTGGCAGCTCCTGGAAGCATGTGCAATTCACGACCACTCCTCGCATTTCTCATGCTTCTGAAACCAATACCAGGTGTGCAGGACACAGCTACATTCTTTTTTTTTTTATTTTTTATTTTTTATTTTATTTTATTTTATTTTTTTACATTTTATTTTATTTTATTTTTTTTCTCCACTTTTATTAATATTTTCCATGATAACAAAAAAAATCCCATGGTATTACCCTGCCCCCTTTCCCCTTTGAAATTCCATTCTCCATCATATCCCCTCCCCATCTCAATCTTTCTACTTACATATATACAATACCAACCTAATAAAAGCCCTCCTCCCTTTCTTTCTCTTCCCTTTCTATCTCCTTTTTTAACTTACTGGCCTCTGCTACTGAGTTTTTTCCTTCTCACACAGAAGCCCAATCATCTCTAGCTAAGATCCACATAGGAGGGAGAACATGTGGCGCTTGGCTTTCTGGGCCTGGGTTACCTCACTTAGTATAATTCTTTCCAGATCCATCCACTTTTCTGCAAATTTCATAACTTCATTTCTCTTTACTGCACAGCTACATTCTTAATTCAGGTACGAAACAAATCATAGCCTTGAAAAGCAGGTTCCTTCTCCAGTCAACTCTTTCCAAAAGTGTTTGCATTTCTATGATAGTCTTTCCTCAGGCATCCTTTCCATTGTTTTAATGTAAAGCAGTTGGAACATCTTCCTTAAGATTGCTAATGTGTTTAACAATAGCAGATTCAATAACCTAAAACCAGTCTCAGTGCCTGTAATTTTAACTTGCTTGAGGTTTTCCAGCTTAAGATCTTAAATCTCTCAGTCCAATATCTCTAGCCAAACACATCAGTCCATTACAAATTTAACCTTCATCAAACACTCTGGGCCTGGGCAGCAGGACGCAGCCAGCCCTTATGCCAGTATCCCAGTTCCAACAAAGTCCTCTTCAGTCTTTCCTTCCCCTTAGAAAGCTCATGCACCAAGTCCATGCCTATTCCTCCAAAACAAAGGTTCCAAAACATCAACATGCACATGGCCAGGTACATCACAGCCCACTCCTCGGTACCAAATTCTATAGCAGACAGCTTCAGGTTTGCTGAGATGAACTTTCAGACCCGACACAGTTATGGAGGAAAGGATATTTATTGAAGCTTACAGATCCAGGGGAAGTTCCATAATAGCAGAAGAAGCTGGCCTGCCTTCATAGGACCAAGCAGAGAGAGAAGCACAAGCCTAAAACCAAAAGCCACAGCACACTTCAGGAACTCCTGCTAGGCACACTTTGCATATCTTTAGATTGAAACCTGAAACCCACCACCACACCTTAAGATCCACACAATGGCACTGATTCCAGCCAGGTGGCTGCAGATGCAAACTACAAACAAACAACTGAATATATTGGGGGCCATCTATTCTATTCAAACCACCACAGAGGTAGAGAAAGAAAGAAAGAAAGAAAGAAAGAAAGGAAAGAAAGAAAGAAAGAAAGAGAGAGAGGAGAGAGAGAGCCAAAGAGAGAGAGAGAGAAAGAAGGAAGGAAGGAAGGAAGGAAGGAAGGAAGGAAGGAAGGAAGAAAGAAAGAAAGAAAGAAAGAAAGAGAAAGAAAGAAAGAAAGGGCATTCAGGGCCTCTAGCCACTACAGATTGGGGGCCATCTATTCTATTCAAACCACCACAGAGGTAGAGAAAGAAAGAAAGAAAGAAAGAAAGAAAGAAAGAAAGAAAGAAAGAAAGAAAGAAAGAGGAGAGAGAGAGCGAAAGAGAGAGAGAGATAAAGAAGGAAGGAAGGAAGGAAGGAAGGAAGGAAGGAAGAAAGAAAGAAAGAAAGAAAGAAAGAAAGAAAGAAAGAAAGAAAGAAAGAAAGGAAGGGCATTCAGGGCCTCTAGCCACTACAGATGAACTCCAGGCATGTGCGCCACCTTATGCATCTGGCTTTACATGAGTTTTGGGGAATCAATCTCAGGTCGTTAGGCTTTGCTGGCAAGGGCCTTAACCACTGAGTCATCTCTCCAGCTGTGTAGATACTGTTAGTGTGGGTGCCACTTTTTGACAGACCAATCCCTTTTCAAGTGAAAACATTTTGCATTTTATAAAACATAGTGATAAATTTTACTTACTTTTAAAGAGTTTAAAGCCAGACATGTTGGCACATGCCTTTAATCCCAGCATTTGGGAGGCAGAGGTAGGAGGATTGCCATGAGTTCAAAGCCACCGTGAGACTACATAGTGAATTCCAGGTCAGCCTGGGCTACAGCGAGACCCTACCTCAAAAAAAATAAAAATAAAAACAAACAAACAAAAAGGACAATCTTCCCTGTAGTAAGGAAAATTACATGCTTCTTTTCTTGGGAGTTACTTGTCATTTTATCAGTTTTATGAATACTGACTGATTCTTTCTTTTGGTAGGAGGCAGATGTTTAACTGGACTCATTGGAGTGTGGGAACAGCTGCTAGAATCATAGCTGGTCAGTAACTGTCATGCTGTCTAGTCATATTTAATTGCTGGTTGTAGATATTTTGCAAGTTGTAATTTGGCAGTGATTGACAGTTGAGGCGAAATCAGCCTTTGTGCAGCAGCTCAAGTTGAGGGTCACTTGTGGTTTGAGTTGAGGTGGGCGAGGTGAAGTGTTGGGTGCAGGTCTTCCAGCTCAGGTCATGTCTGTACTTGGTACCTTGCAGGGGAGGTGGTTTTCCAAAGGCAAGTATTATCTGACTTCTTCCTCTTCTTCCTCCTCTGCACCCCTCCCTTGTCCCTTCCCTCTCCCTTCCCTTCCTCCTTCCTCTTTTTTTCCTTCTTTATTTTTGCAAAACTATGTATTGAAAGATTGAATTCAGGGCCTCATGCAAGTCAGGAAGCATACTACCATTGAGCTATATTGCCAGCCCTCTTTATATTGTTTGTTTTGAGACAGAGTCTTATCCAGTTGCCCAAGATGGCCTTGAAACTCATTCTGTAGCTTAGGTAGGCCTTGAATTTGTGATTCTCCTGCCTTGCCTTCCAGACAGCCAGGATTACAGGCCTGTGCTACCAGGCTTGGCTTCTATTAAGCTCCTAGGCACATACCTCCTATCCTTAGATTTCTAGTGTCTGTGGGATTCAACATTGAATGATAAAAATCCATTGTGATTTCCATACTTCTTTTCCTTTCTAAAGAGGAGAAAGGAATGGGAACACAATCAAATTACTGTGTCCATATATTAAAGTTTTTCATAAAAAAGCTACATGGAAATTTGCAATGTTTTGCAGGTGTTGGTATTTAGCCTAATGCTTGTCTCCAGTGTCCACCATTTAGTTACAGCCCCAGCTCCTGTGTGCATCTGGTTTCAAAATTATGATTTCCAGGCCTGGAGAGATGGTGTGGCGGTTAAGCCCTTGACTGTGAAGCCTAAGGGCCCCGGTTCGAGGCTCGATTCCCCAGGACCCACGTTAGCCAGATGCACAAGGGGGTGCACGCATCTGGAGTTTGTTTGCAGTGGCTGGGGGCCTTGGTGTGCCCATTCTCTCTCTCTTTCACTCTATCTGCCTATTTCTCTGTCTGTTGCCCTCAAATAAATAACCAACAAAAAAAATTTTTTTTAAAAATTATAATTTCCAGGCTGGAGAGATGGCTTAATAGTTAAGGCATTTGCCTGCAAAGCCAGAGGACCTTGGTTCAATTCCCCAGGACCCATGTAAACCACATGCCAAGGTAGTGCATGCATCTGGAGTTTGTTTGCAGTGGCTAGAGGCCCTGACATGCTCATTCTCTCTTTCTCTCTGTCTGTCTGTGTGCCTCTCTCTCTGTCAAATAAAATAAATAAAATATTTAAAAAATTATGATTCCCTATCTTGCTATATAGCTTTCCAATCAAGAAGAGATCAAATTAGAAGCAGGGGAGATAACTTAGTGGTTTAAGTCACTTGCTTGCAAAGCCTGTCATCCTGGGGTTTGACTCCTTAGTAGTCACACAAAACCAGATGCACAAAGTGGCACAGACATTTGGAGTTCATTTGCAGCAGCAAGAGGCCCTGCTGCACCCACTTTCTTTTTCTCATAAATACATAGAAAAATTTTACAAAGAAAAAATTAGCTCTTGCTCTTAAATATTAATTGTATTCCTCTCACAAACTTTTAGTCTGTTTTTTTTTTATGTGTGTGGATATGCAATATATGTGCATGTGTGTTTGTGAGGTTGTGTGTGTGTGAGCGCACAGGCATGTGAAGGACAGAGGTTAACTAGTGAACCTGTCCCAAGGACTCTTTCAGCCCTGGTCCCGGGTGCTGGCGTCACAGGCACCCGCCCAGTGCCGGCTTTCATGTGCGTGCTGGGCTTCCTCGCGCTTGCACAGCATTTCACTCACTGAGTCACGTCTCTAACCCTTTAGTACGATTTTTTGTTTTTAAATATTTTATTTATGTATTTGCAAGACGGGAGACAAAGAGAAGACAGACAAACAGAAAAAGAGAATGGGAATGCCAGGGCCAATAGCCACTGTAAACAAATTCTAGACACATGTACCACTCCTTTGTGCATCTGGCTTTACATGGGTACTGGGGAATCAAACCCAGGTCGTAAGGCTTTGTAGGCAAGCACCTTAACCTCTGAGCCATCTCTCCAGCTCAGTATTTTATTTTATTTTTATTTTTTTGGGTTTTTCAAGGTAGGGTGTTACTCTAGCCCAGGCTGACCTTTAATTTACTGTATAGTCTCAGGGTAGCCTTGAACTCACAGCAGTCCTCCTACCTCTGCCTCCGGAGTGCTGCAATCAAAGGCGTATGCCACCACAACTAAGTATTAGTGTGTTTTTTTTTAATGTACTTTATTTTATTTTATTTTATTTTATTTGTTTGAGAGAAAGAGGGAGAAAGAGAAAGGGCATGCAGGGCCTCAAGCTGCTGCAAACGAGCTCAAGACACATGTGCTGCCCTGTACATCTGGCTTATGTATGTCCTAGGGAATTGAACCTGGGTCCTTTGACTTTGTAGGCAAGCGCCTTAAACCAGTAAACCATCTCTCCAGCCCATTATGTGTTTTTAAAAAACATTTTTTAAAAAAATTTATTTGCAAGGTGAAAGATAGGGGAGAGAGAGAGGGAGGGAGAGAAAATGTGGAACATGGGCAAGTCTGGGCCTCCACCACTGCAAAAGAACTCCAGATGCATGTGCACTTTGTGTATTTGGCTTTTCATGGTTATTGGGGAATCGAACCTGGTCCTGCATGCCTTGCAAGCAGGCGCTTTAACTGCTGAGACATCTCTCCAGCCCTCTTGAGTATGTCTTAATTGATATGATGCACAGTTATTTCTTTTATTGGGGACTATGTTTGCATATACATTTTTCTTTTGTATTTAGTGGCAGCAATGTTCCTGGGGATGGAGTTGCCAGGACTGGATCTTCCAAGTCCCCAGAAGACCTACGCAATGATGGGATTTGTGACCTGGCACATTGGGACTGAGATTATTCTAGAGATACATGCCTACCGACTCTCTCGTAAAGGTAATCGGCCTTAAAGGTCATTCTGCAGAATCACTTTCATGTAAATTGTTGTAATGTAACTAGCTCCCTGGTCTCAACATGGCAGTTTATTCACTGGTTCTGTGTGACTGCCCTGGTACTGGGGGTGGTGAGTATTTTCTGCCTCTGGCATTTGTGATTGTCAGTTGTATGTACTTTTACTTTGTGTGGTGGTTTGACTTAGGTGTCCCCCATAAACTTAGGTGCTCTTGCCCCAGCTGATGGCAATTTGGGAATTATGGGCATTACAGCCAGTTTCCATTTGCCAGTGTTGGGCACACTCTACTGTTGCAGTTGTCTACCTGATGTTGGCCAGGAGGTGATGCCCACCCTCTGCTCATGTCATCCCTGTCCCCTGCCATGATGGAGCTTCCCCTTGACTCTGTAAGCTAAAATAACTCCTTTTTCCCACAAGCTGCTCTTGGTCGGGTGTTTTCTGCCAGCAATGTGAACCTGACTGCAACCTGATCTGACCTGGCATTTGCACACTCTGGAATGAGGGACTGAGGGGACCCCGAAACAGGGAAGGAGAGGCCCAGAGTCAACACAGGGCAAAGCACACAGGGACTTTGACAGTTTGACATACATACTGCATGCTGTTACTCAGGTTACCAGGTTACCTACATACGTAGCTAGAGGGAACCAATTTTGCTTCTGTCCTTTAGTGGCAAAGTCTGATTTTAACTTAATGCCAGGTAGGGTTAAGATCCCTGTGGTTACCTTTGTGTAGAAAAATTCATAGAGAATGGATGGTGTTTTGAACTAGTTTGTCTCCTAGGCAAAGTGCCTACTTTTCAGTGCTATTGTGGTTTGAATATAAAATGTCCCCTATAAGCCTATTTGAACAGTTAGTCTCCAGCTGGTGGCATCTTTTCAGGTTCAATTTCTGGTTCTTTTTTTTCTAGGTAGGGTCTCACTCTAGCCCAGGTTGACCTGAAATTCACTCTGTAGCCTCAGACTGGCCTCGAACTCACAATCCTACTACGTCGGCCTCCCCTCCCGAGTGCTGGGATTAAACGTGTGCGCCACTACTCCCAGCTAAAGTTTTGGTTCTTGATAGGGTTATATATACAGGGTTTTTGATGACCACTAAATTATGGCTTATTGTTTAAAGTGTATATTCAAAACTTAGATTGTTGTCATATGTTAATTAACTCAATTTAACCATTTCAACATATATATACATATCAAACCATCATGTGGTACTACATACATACGTACAAATTTTTGTTAATTAGAAAAGTGAAATTTTAAAAAAATAACACTAAGATTGTTAGGACTTTGGTGTAATGGTAGTGGCTGGAAGAAGAGGGGCTATTTTAAGTCCTTTAACAAATGTGAGCTATAGTCAGCTTGTCCAAATTTTTGAGAGCCTTAAAGATTCAGATGTTTGCAGTAATGTAATAGATTTAAATGGGAGGGAGGACTTACGTCCTAGAAATTAGTGAACACTAGGAATTAGGTACACACACACACACACACACACGCACATTACCAGGTTGGCTTTGAACTCATAGCAATCCTCCTACCTCTGCCTCCCCAGTGCTGGGATTAAAGGTGTGCGCCACTATGTCCAGCTATCAGGTTTTACTTTCGTGACAGTTTGCCTGCATATCATCATCCTTATAAACTTATGCTGTTCTTGACAGTTGAAATATTGGACAATGACAGAATTCAGATCTTTCAGTCACTTACTGTTGCCGAAGCAGAGGTAAGTCTTTCTTTTCCTGTTTATTGATACAAGCCTTAATGGTGGTACTGGCTTTTATATCTTCATTTTCTTTGCAGGGGCATGTTTTCAAAAAGGTGGTGTTGACAATTTATATCTGTGGGAATGTGACCTTTCTCATCATATTCTTATCTGCAATCAACCACCAATGAACAAGCGAAGACCTTGGTCTATAGTTATCACCAAACCAAAGAAACTTGACACTTGTGCTGGCAGCCTGGAGCGTATTCTAGTGTAGAGGACCCAGAGACCTCTCTGTGGAGGCATTCAGAAGACTGGGTTCTCTAGATCAAATTCAAGAGGGTCATACAGAAGAAACTGATGTCAAGGACTTATAAGTAATTCTGTGTTCTAGGCAACATGGTACTTGAGGAGAATTGACTCTCAAATATTCCATGAGATAATTTTAAGAATGTTAGCACTTAATACAGTAAACTAGAATGATTAGGAAAAGGAAAACTGATGTCCTTAGGGTAAGAGGACATTGTATTAAGGTAAATATACTTTTTTCCCTGATAATGATGCTGATATAGTGCTTTCAAGAACACATTTATTTTTTACAAGTTTATATGAATGGTCTTTGAGACATTTTTATAGAAAGTATGTTTTTCAGGGCTGGGTGTGTAGCTTAGTGGTAGAGCACAAAAAAGTTTTTTTTTTGGGGGGGGAGCTGCATTTGCTTTGTTTTGTGTGTTTCCATACTCTGATTAAAAGTAGAAATGGGGGCTGGAGGGATGGCTTAGTGGTTAAGGTGCTTGCCTGCAAAGCCAAAGGACTCAGGTTTGATTTCCCCAGGACTCATGTAGGCCAGATGCACAAGGTAGTGCATGTGTCTGGAGTTCATTTGCAGCAGCTGAAGACCCTGGTGCACCCATTCCCTCTCTATACCTGCCTCTTCCTCTCTCTGTATCGAATAAAATAAACTTAAAAGGTAGATATAGGAGTTGACCCCTTTATATGTTTCATTAACATTCAGCTATATTATCTTTGTTACCCATGAAATGGAAACAGGTATCATCTGCTTAAAAATTTATTAATTTTTCAGCTACAGAGGGAAATGGCATTTTCAAAATTTTAATTGTTTCAGTTATTAGCTCATAGCATTTGGAGAATATAGATTTTATTTTTATTTTATTTTTTCAAACTTAATAAAACTCACTTTTGTGAGAATTTCAAAAAGGTATTTTCATCTCCTGTGGAACTAAAATAATATGGAGGGTTTTTTTTTTAGGACATCCTTGTTTCTCTCATGAATTAGCATTCCTTCCTATTTCAGGAATTTTTTGTTTTGTGGTAATCTCTTATTTACTATGAGGACTTATGGCCAATAGGTGGCGCTATAATACCGACGAACTCATTTGTTTCTGTGAGCTGGCACTCATTCACTTTAAGATGTAACATGGTATGGTATTTTCTTTACGTTCTGCAAGTTTCTTTCTTTCCTTCCTTCCTTCCTTCCTTCCTTCCTTCCTTCCTTCCTTCCTTCCTTCCTTCCTTCCTTCCTTCCTTCCTTCCTTTCTTTCTTTCTTTCTTTTTTTTGGTTGTTCAAGGTAGGGTCTCACTCTAGCCCAGGCTGACCTGGAATTCACTATGTAGTCTCAGGGTTGCCTTGAACTCAGCGATCCACCTACATCTGCCCCTCAAGTGCTGGGATTAAAGGTGTGTGCCACCATGCCGGGCTCACAAGCTCTTTTTTTTTTTTTTAAACTCATTTTGTTTTTGTGTTGCTATTAGAGGTATTAGAAACTTAAACTTGGGACCATTATTATTATTATTAGTTTAATTTTGGTTTAATTTTATTTCTTTTCTTTGATTATTTTTGACCATTGTTTGGCATTTTTCTTTCATATTTCCTTGACTCTGTAGTAAATGAAAGTAGTTATCTCAAAGAAAACAAACAAAATTGGACATTCTAAAATAAAGCATAAAAACGTTTGGGAAGGCTTATGCTTTATTTCTTTGGATATTCTTTTAGATTATGGTATGGTTTCTACTTGGTGTAGGAAACCTATTTCTATCTGTAAACAACGTCCTCAGCACCACATCTCATACTTTTCAATGGTGAAATGATGTGAAAATCTTGTGTTAGTTTTTAGGCAGGGGTTTAGTACAAATAGCTTAGGGTTTAAATAGGAGTTTACTATTTCTGTGTTGTATAGACACCAGGCTGCTTATCGTCTCAATGTAACCTTTGGAAAAGAAATGCTTGGTGATGTAGCTCAGGGGTGGACTGCTTGCTTACCATTTTTGAGCCCCAGGTTCTATCCCAGCACTGGGGAAAAACATTTAGTGTAGCAAATTCAATGCATTCAAAAATTTTTCCTACAATTTTCCACTATAAGGGTTATATAGGTTGATAAATCTGTCTTAATAATTTATGTTCTATATCTGACCAAGAAAAAATCTTTTAAAAGAAAGGTGAAGTGTGGTTGTGTTTGATTTTATGTAAATGAGCTGGCTGGATGTCTGGTGTGGAGGCCAGTTTTGCAGTTTCTTCTGAGTCACATGGTGGCATTATTTGATCCTTCATCAACTCACATGCAGACCTGCCGTTTATCTTAGATCCCACATCCTCTTCTGCTGGTGAGTGGTTAGTGTCTGCCACTGTAAAGGCCTTTTCCTCTTTCCTGTCTCTGTAATAAACAACCTAAATACTTCAAAAAATTATTTCTTTTGGTAGGAACAATTGTTAAACCAGCTGTTTAGGAATGCTGCTAAAGCCAGTGAACAAAGTCTTGTATTTTCTTAAAGAAGGGGTGATCTAAGAAATAAAGATACATACATTTTCTATCTTTCTTTTCTTTTCTTCTTTCCCTGTCCCTCTCTCTTTTCCTCCCTTCCTTCCTTCTTTCTTTCCTTGCTTTGTTCCTTCCTTCCCTCCTTCCCTCCCCCCAACCCCTCTAGTTTCACGCTGACCTGGAATTCACTCTGTAATCTCAGGTGGTCTCCAATTTATGGTGATCCTTCTATCCCTGCCTCCTGAGTGCTGAGATTAAAGATGTGCACCACTATGTCCAGCTTATATTTTAAAAAATAAATAAAAGGAATTGCTTAGAAAATTGTTAGGATAGCATTTATAATTCAGTCCCTTTTTTTCTTTTGTAGGCTAGGGTTTCACTCTAGCCCAGGCTGACCTGGAATTTACTATGTGGTGTCAGGGTAGCCTCAAACTCAGGGTGATCCACCTAGCTCTGCCTCCTAAGTGCTGGGATTGAAGGTGTGTGCCACCATGGCTGGCTTGAGTCCATCTTGTTTTTATTGTTTTCTGGTCTTGAAGAAATCAAATAAGGGCACAGGTGGCTTAGCAAATGAGTTATTCCATACACAAATCAAATTCACTTTGGGTAGTGACTTGGTATGAATCGGGATTTTGACTGTAATGTGATGCTTCTGGTCTAGTATGCTGTGAGAAGGTCACACAGCAGATACCAACTAGGAGCTGTGGAGGCCAGTGACGCTTGGCTGAAATCCCATTTATCTGTATACTTTGGTGAAGTAGGGGAAGAGAAGAACAAAGGTCTTTGTTTAAGATAATCCCTTGTTGGTGGGAATGAAAGAAGAGGTTCTTCTAGTTCTGTCTAACCCAGATTAGGATACTCACTTTTCTTATCCATTTTGATTCTTCCTTCCTTGTCTAACCCCCATGAAACTTGCTGGCCTAGAATGCCCTTTCTGTTCTGTTTGTTCTAGAAAGAGCTAGATGATGAAGTTTTAGTTCAAGTTTATGACTGGCACAGGTCTCTCCTTGTCCTGACTATCCTTATAAGTGGGTGGGAAGTTAGGAGGCAGCAGATCCTATAAATTAGAAAGGATTGGGAATTGGGAGGCCCAAGTAACCTCCTTGCTCCATGCTCATGGGACAGTGTTGTTTCCCTGGGGTGATGAAATCTCCCCCAGGTCAGGCACAGATGACAGACCAAAGGATGATTAAACCAAACCAGTTTGGTGAACCAATGAATTTATAGGGGTAACTTACAGAGCATGGTAAGGGGTTGTTTACAGGAGCGAAAGATAACTCAAACAAAGCCGCACCAGAAGTTTCATCCCATTGTGGTAGAAAAGAAGCTAAAAGTTGAACTGATTTATTGAGCTACTATAGGCGTTAGTTGTTGAGGAGTTAAAACTTATCTTTGTCAGTAGTTGGAAAAATATCAAAGAAGGAACTGTCTAGAAAGGGCCTAAAGGGATGATAAGAAGGAAAGACAGGTTAGGCTAAAACAAAATAAAATGGAGTTTATGGTTAGGGTGACCTGACTTTAGAAATGATTCATATGTAAATTGTCAAATCTTGTTTATTTATCCCTCCTCTTGGCTATGAAAACTGTGAAACAGAAATAAAATCTCGGCTTGGGGTCAGAGGTATTTTGGAAGGCTATTTCAAGCTCTGTAGCTCCTAGGTAATAAATTCCTCTACTTTCACTCATACTGTCATTGGAGTGATCTTTCCAGAGAATTTCTACATCTCTGGAGGCTCCAGCGAGAGTTTCCTTCACCACAACTCCTGTTGGTCAGGAAGAACTGCTGCTCCTGGGCCTCCCAGCCTGCCAAAGCTTCCTGGAACTGGGAAGCCTGTGCCCTTCCAGGTTGCTCAAGGAAACTGTGAAACCCTGGACCAGAGCTCCTGAGTGGAAGAAAATGGGACCGAGTCACATATCCAGACCAGGTAAGAATTCCCCAGGGAAATTGGGATTATGACTAGTCAGGTCTGGAGGAGCCAGCGGGGGCTGATCCCCACAATAGGAATCCCCAAACCTCGATACAATTCTGAGGTGATGGCCCTGTTTCCGCCTGGTCTGGTCTGGATGGATGGTATTCTGGTTTCAATAACTAGCTAGGTAAGAACCAATTTTGCTCCAGTCTCTGTAACTTAACTAAATCAGGGTTATAAATGGAATTAAATTTTTAAAAAATTCTTTAAACTCTGAGTGAATGAATGAATAAATGTGTAAGGTGGAGATGGCTGTCTGGAGTCTATATGAAAAGTTCACTTGATAAGAATGTATGTACAAGTATGTATGTGGCTGCAGAAGGATTTCTGTCCTGAGCAGTGCATGCTCAAGAAGGCTTTGTCTTTGTGTCTGTTCTGCAGCACTGACCCGGTGGGAAATTCATTGTGGGGAAAGTTCTCCACCAAGCCCATTGTCCTAGACTGCATGGTCAAAAACAAACTGTACTTCAAAAGGAAATATTCCAGGGGTTATAATACTAGGATGACGCTAAGAAAATTAAAGGCCTCTTTAATTTAGGAAAGCCAGCTTTTAATGCTGAATGGCCCCCAAAAGAAACAATAAAAGTAACTAAGATTATAGACAGAAAAAAATACAAGATTCTCCTATTCTTTTAAGTTATCAAATGACAAGATCAGGGAGCTGCCCTGTAGCCCTAAAAAAAAAAAAAAAAAAAAAAAAAAAAAGCCAAGACTCTTCCTGGGAAAAACAAAAAGCAGCTCAGCTAAAGTCAGATGAGAAGCTTCAAGACCAAAGATCACTCTGCACAGCTACCTTGTAACACACTCTCCAACAATGAGATACTGGCTGGCAGAACTTAAAATTGGCAAAACCTAAGGCCACAGAAAGGGGGTTAAAAGGAAATCATGTTATCTGGGCTACTGGGGAATTCCACTACTCCCAAGGCCTGACACTGGAAAAAAGTTAAATGAAAGTAAAGACAAACCAAGCTAAAAGTCTCACTACAAGGTTTTACAAATGCCTCTGAGCTAAACAAATGTGATAAAATGTGCCGCAGGCCTTTAATCCCAGCACTCGGGAGACAGAGGTAGGAGGATCGCTGAGAGTTCAAGGCCACCCTGAGACTACATAATGAGTTCCAGGTCAGCCTGAGCTAGAGTGAGACCCTACTTTGGAAAAAAAAAAAAAGTCACTCAAACCCTAAACCCAGCTACATACCTACCAAAAAAGGAGGGAAAGCCCCTTCAAACTTACAAAAAAGGGTTATGCTGTCCTGCGGTGTTCCCCAGAGAGAAAAAGGTCAATGAGGAATAGCTAAATTCTGGGGCCATCCCAGGCAATGCTGGAAACCTGGGGAAACTGTCCGCCTTGCTCTCACATGCTGCGGCTCGGGCAGCTCTCCAAGGCAGGAAAAAATGGGGACTGCACTTGAGCAGACACCTGTAATTACAATGAGCCACTTAATGCTTCCCCTGCAGGGCTTGTCCACATGATGGCCAGGCAACCTTAAAATACGAGGGGCAGCCTAGCACACAAGTCTCAGTGGACAGGGAGACCCGGCACAAGCCTCTCTGGGTTTATGCCACCCCAGGGAAATCCCTGAGGGCTCTGCTTTCTTGGCTCCCTGCCTTGCAGAGCTGGGGCGGGGCGGGGGATCTACAGACACAGGGAATCTCAGGGTCCTGGGCCCAACAGGATGATGGGTGAGTCCCAAATTGCTGCAGACACATGGGGACCTCTTATAAAAAAGTTATAACTGTATTAAATTTATTTTATCTCTCTGTGCTTCTATGAGTACTAACATACAACAGCCCCAAGGTTTATATTTAGATTAAAACGTACTCAATACTAAGTTTGTCAGGAAATTTCTAAAACTTCTAATAATGTTCTAATCTGCTTTCATATTTTTAAATATATTTCAAAAAGCTGATAAAAAAAGTTTCCAAAAACCAACAAATAATAAAATCTATATGTATATGCTAAATAAATAATGTAAGTCAAGTCTGGTCTACTCTTATAAAAGATTATTTCAAAGAGCCTCTTGAGGGGGGGGGAAACACTTAAATGGTCATATTAAAAAGGTTTTATGGGGTTGGAGAGATGGATTAGTGCTTAAGGCGTTTGCCTATGAAGCCAAAGGACCCAGTTTGATTCCTTAGTACCCACATAAGCCAGATATACAAGGGGGTGAATGTGTCTGGAGTTTGTTTACAGTGGCTAGAGGCCCTGGCGTGCCCATTCTCTGTCTGTCTCTCTCTCTCTCTCTCTCTCTTTCTCCTTGCAAATAAATAAAATAAAATTTAAAAATAAAAGGTTTTATGGTAAGAGTAATGATAAGAGTAATAAAAGTTTTACTGATATTATAAGATAAACTAGATAAAAAACTAAAAAACTTTAAATGTTAAATATTAAATTTTGATAAAAAGATGTTTATAGAATAATTACACAGATTACAAAATTTAAAAATGTAGATAAAGATATGAGTAAATTTAAACAGAAAGCTTAAAGACAAAGTTAATTAACTAAATCTTAAAGTGCTTTATCAGATGACTATTAGCCTAGAACTTATATCAAACTAACAAAAGATGGCCTTAATTGATTATAAGATGTTGTGATGTTCAGGTTGTAAATTTAAAACTTTAACTTAATGATGTTAATCTGGTCATAATAATAGTTATAAGGTTATGAAAGGCTGGATTTAAAGTACTCAACCAAGTTAGCTATGTTCCTCTATTTGTCAACCTTTTAATATTTAATACGGCTATCATGTCTTAAACAAAACAAAACACTATAACCTTAAGATAGATAGTTTCTGTCATGTTCATACTGTTTTACTGGATGATTATCACTGAGATTATTGTCAAAGTCTTATAAAAATGATTTAGCCATTATGACTTTATTCTTAAAAAAACAACAAAAAAAATCTCCGGTGCTAGAAAAGCCTGCTGTATACAAACAATGTTAATATAGTTTATCTAAGCTTCATATAATCTACCAGTCATAAATATTGCCTTATGTAAAATTTTAAAATGGTTCAGTGATTAAAGGTATTTGATTAAAAAATCACTTTATGTCTGTCATAATGTCTCTAATGTATGTTAAAATCAGAGTACTTTAGCTCAACAGTAACCAGGTTTGACTTTATTCTTAAGCTATGTATAATCAGTCTCAGTCAAGGTCTTACTTAAGTAATTGTCTCATTTCTGGTATCTTAAGTTCATTGCTTATAGATATATTAATACTTAAGACATGTTCCCTGCTGTAAAAAAATAAACTGCTGTTCTGCATCCAGTTTGGGGAATAATTGGTACCTACATAGGTGTACAGACTAGCCAAAGTTGTTTTCAAACACAGATGCCAAGTTTTTATACTGTCTTTGAGAGACCAAAAAGAAATAACATGTAAATAATTAAACAATGGTACTGCCATTTTAGAACAAATCATTGTGAACCAAAGAAGAGTCCAGGCTCGGCTCAGATAAGGAACTAGCTGATTAACGTGCTGACCTTTGCTTCTGTAACTCATGCTTGCTTGCTCAACAGGACATTCCAGAAATACTTAGCTGTGGGGGCCTCTGGCCTCTTGCAAAAGATAGGTTCTGCAAACGGTCTGCTGACCAGAGATAAGCAACTAGAAATGTTCCTGCGCGCGCCTTCTTGGAACCAATCATTTTAAAAGATGCAATGTGATATAATCCCATTGTCCCCTTCCCACTCTTTTCCCTTTATAAACCCCTTCTTTTAGAAGGTCGGGGCTCTCTCCCACTCCCGCTGCGTCGGTCTGTGTGGACGGAGTCCCTGCTTAAGCTTGATATTAAAAGAATTCTGTTGTTTTTACATTCGAGTGCTTCGGTTTCCTTGGCTCACTGGGTGACTCTGGGACCCTGACCCTATATCGGGGGTCTTGGCACTTCATTTGGGGGCTCGTCTGGGATCCCCAGGGACCCCCACCCCCAACGAACCCAAGACTCGAGGGATTCTTCTCCGACCAGTCGGGTAAGTAACTGAGCGCTCCTTTTCCTTTTTTCTTTCTTCTCTTTTTACTTCCAGTTTGCCAGCAAGCTGCATCTGCAGCATCTGTAATTCTGTAATTTTGAACAGGTCTTATGTCCCTGGTGGACGCACCGTAAGAGCAGACCTGGAGGAGGCTCTTGCCCCCTCATCTGGGTGGTGACCCTGTCCTGGAGGACAGAGCCAACCTACTGGGGAGACCAGCTCCCATCCGTACCGTGTTTGGTATTATTGAGCCGTCCCTTAAGGACACAGACTCGTCCGGCGATCATGGATCTGAATTTAGCTCTGAAGCACGCATAGCTCTTTATTGGGCCCTCTGTGTTTGTGTTGTACTTGTGTGTCTGTGTGTTACACTCGCCCTGATCCTACGGATGCTTTTCCTTGGACGTTTATAACATGGGACAGACACCTTCTTCCCCTCTAGGACTCTGTCTGGCACACTGGAGGGACATCAAAAATGTCGCCCAAGAGAATGGAGTAGCTGTTAAAAAAGGCAAATGGATCATGCTGTGTACCTCTGAGTGGCCCACCTTTGATGTAGGATGGCCACCGGAGGGAACTTTTCACCTGAATATCATATTAGAAGTTGAAAAAATTGTTTTTCATCCTAGGAGTGGACACCCTGACCAGATTCCTTATATCTGATAGAAGAACCTCTCCCTTGGATAAAGCCCTTCCTCCCTTCCCTACCCCCTTCTTCACAGGTGTTGGCTGCCTCCCCTAATAAAGATATAAAACCCACTGTGGAGGCGATGGCCCCCATCCTCACAGGGGGAAACGAGGAAATCAACATCTTCCCTCCTCCCTATGTACCTCCTCCTGACCCTAATCCTCCCCAACCTCCACTAGAGGCCCCAGCCCCAGCTGGCCTGCCTTCTAATCCAGAGGGACCAGCTCAGGCTACATGGAGCTGGAGGGCGGCTACCCCACAAGTCCCTGACCCGACAGTGGCTCTGCCGCTCCACCCTGCCGGACTCATTGATGCAGATGGGAACCAGCCCTTTCACTATTGGCCTTTTGCCACTAGTGACCTGTACAATTGGTGCTCTCAGAATGCTCCCTTCTCTGAGAATCCTAGGGAACTGATTAATCTTCTAGAAACTGTGCGTTTCACCCACCAGCCCACCTGGGACGATTGTCAGCAGCTCCTACAGGTTTTGTTCACCACCGAGGAGCAAGGCAGGATCATTGAAAGTGTTTGCAAACTCATTCCAGGGCCTACAGGAGACCCCACCACTGACCCTGCCATAATAAATGGCAGTTTCCCGACTACCCACCCCACCTGGGACTACAATAGGGCACAAGGTAGGGAGAGACTCCTGATTTATCGCCGGACTCTGTTAGCGGGTCTCAGGGCAGCAGCAAGAAAGCCTGCCAATATGTCTAAGGTATATGATGTCAGACAGGGACCTGATGAGAGTCCAGCTGCTTACCTAGAAAGACTCCAAGAAGCCTTCCATAGGTACACTCCATATGAGCCTGAGTCGGGGGAAGCAGCTACCACTGTCATGTTCACCTTTATTAATCAGGCTGCCCCTGATATTAAGAAAAAGTTACAGTCGTTAGAAATGTTAGGAGAGAAAAACATTAGGGACTTAGTAGCAGTGACAGAAAAGGTCTTTGATAAAAGAGAAAGTATAGAGGAAAAAGAAATCAAATGAGAAAGGAGACAGGAAAGAAATTTAACTAAGATTTTACTATTACAACAGACCAAGCATTGTCAAGATCTTAAGGAGATTCTGGCTGCCACGGGAAATCTCACCACCCGGGACACCACCTGCGCTGGGAGACCCCATTGGAAGGAAGACAATAAAGGAACAAAATCTAAGGTAGGAACAAATCATTGTGCTTATTGTAAGGAGGAAGGACATTGGGTCCGAGATTGTCCCAAAAAGAAACAACGGGCCAATATCCTGGCAGCCACTCAAGAAGATAGTGACTGAGGGGGACAGGGCTCAGTTCCCCTCCCTGAGCCCAGGCTAACCCTTGATGTGGAGGGGAAGAAAATAACTTTTATGGTGGACACTGGAGCAGAGAATTCAGTACTATTACAAGCAGAGGGGCCCATGACAAAGAAGACTACCTGGGTCCAGGGAGCAACAGGCACCAAACCTTACCAATGGACAACTAGGAGGACTGTTAATTTAGGCACCAACCAAGTGACCCATTCCTTCCTGTTCATACCTGAATGCCCGTATCCATTGTTGGGACGTGACTTGTTATCTAAAATGAAATCCCAGTTATCCTTTTCAGAACAGGGGGCACAAGTTTCCACCATGGGCGGATCTTCACCCAAATTAAAGACTGCAATAGCCCAAATTCTTGTAACTACCAATCTAACAGAAGAATATAGACTTTTCCAAAAACATGCCAAAGAGGGGGAACTTTTAGATTCTTCCTGGTTGATGGAATATCCGCAAGCTTGGGCAGAAACTGGTGGGATGGGATATGCACAACACAGGCCCCCCATACTGGTGGAGCTAAAACTTGGAGCCGCACCAGTCAGGGTACGACAATACCCAATGCCAATGGAGGCCAAATGGGGGATCACCCCCCACATCAGACGGCTCCTCCAGTTGGGGGCCATAAAGCCAGTCCAGTCAGCCTGGAACGCTCCCCTCTTACCAGTGAAAAAGCCTAACTCAAATGACTACTGCCCGGTACAGGATCTGAGGGAAATAAATAAAAGAACGATGGATATTTACCCAACAGTTCCTAACCCTTATACTCTGTTGGGAAATCTAACACCTGAGCTCATTTGGTATACTGTTCTGGACTTAAAAGATGCGTTCTTTAGCTTACCCTTAGCCCCACAGAGCCAACCATACTTCGCCTTTGAATGGCATGATCTGGACATTGGAATCAACGGCCAACTTACCTGGACCTGGCTGCCTCAAGGTTTCAAAAACTCTCCTACGATCTTCGATGAGGCTTTACATGAAGACCTCTCAAACTTCCAGGTACGTAACCTAGGACTTACTCTATTACAATATGTAGATGATCTCTTAATAGGAGCAGTCAGCCAAGAGATATGCCTGGTGTGAACCAGAGACTTCCTGTAGACGTTGGGCAATCTGGGATACTGAGCCTCTGCTAAAAAGTCCCAGATTTGTAAGCAGCAGGTGACATACCTGGGATACATCCTCTGGGATGGCCAACGCTGGCTGTCAGATGCCCGGAAAGAGACTGTTCTCCGGATCCTGACACCAACCTCACCCACCAAGTTAGAGAATTCCTTGGCACAGCAGGCTTCTGCCGTCTGTGGATCCCTGGATTTGCGGAACTGGCAAAACCTCTATACAAAGCCACCAAGGAAAACCAGCCTTTCCAATGGATGGATCATCGCCAACAAGCTTTTGATGACTTAAAGGTACGCCTTCTAGAAGACCCTGCCCTAAGCCTCCCTGATGTGACTAAGCCGTTTCTATGCTCTTCATAGATGAACATAATGGGATAGCTAAGGGAGTCCTCACCCAAAGCTTAGGACCCTGGTGGCGCCCTGTTGCCTACTTGTCAAAGAAACTGGACACTGTAGCAGCAGGGTGGCCCCCATGTCTGAGGATTATAGCTGCCACGGCCCTTCTAGTCAAGGATGCAGACAAGCTGACTTTGGGACAAAACCTAACGGTTGCCACCCCTCACGCCATTGAAGGGGTACTAAAGCAACCATTGGACCGCTGGCTCAGCATTGCCCGCATGGTCCACTATCAGACCCTGCTCCTGAATCCAGCCAGAATAACTTTCCAGACACCCACTACTCTGAACCCTGCCACTCTGTTGCCTGATCCGGACCCGGAGATCCCTCTCCATGACTGCGCAGATACTGGCTCACGTGTACAGCATAAGGCCAGATCTCAAGAACACCCCCCTCAAAGACGCCGAAGTAACCTGGTTTACGGATGGCAGCAGCTTCATTCAGGATGGATACAGGTACGCGGGGGCCGCAGTCACTTCAGGGACAGACGTCATTTGGGCAGAGTCCCTTCCAGCAGGCACGTCAGCCCAAAAGGCAGAATTTATAGCCCTCACTAAGGCCTTACAACTAGGGACTAATAAAAAACTAAATATATATATGGACAGCCGTTATGCATTTGCTATGGCACATGTCCATGGAGCAATATACAGAGAAAGGGATCTCTTGACAGCTGAAGGAAAAACCATTAAAAACAAGCAAGAGATCTTAGATCTGCTCCAAGCCCTCTGGGGCCCCACACAGGTGGCTATCATTCACTGTCCGGGACACCAGAAAGGGGACAGACTAATTCCCCAAGGAAACAACTTAGCTGACCAGACGGCCAAATGAATGGCTCTGGCAACTAGGATAGCCCTGTCCTGGTAGACCTCGGAGGCAGAAAACTCCCAGACGTTCCAAAATACACCTCAGAAGACTTAACATGGATTAGACAATTAAAAGGAGCCCAACAGTCTGATGACTAGTGGAAAACAGAGGATGGCTGCCTGATTCTACCTCAAAGACTGGGACAGAGAATTCTGAAAAAGATCCACCGTTCTTCCCATCTAGGAATTAAGCAGATGTAGGAGTTACTGCATAATTCCCACCTCAAAATAAAAAATGGCAGCCAGACCATCGAGCAAATTGTATCTAAATGCCAGCCTTGCTGTATGACTAATGCTACAGCCCTTCCCTCCAATCCAGGAACCAGACTGAGAAGAACTAGACTGGGAGCCTATTGGGAATTAGATTTCACTGAAATTAGGACTGGAAAAACAGGATATAAGTATCTCTTAGTGTTTATAGATACATTTTCAGGCTGGGTAGAAGCCTTCCCTACAAAAACAGAGACTGCACAGGTGGTTGCTAAGAAGATACTAGAAGAGATATTGCCCAGGTATGGCTTCCCAATCTCTCTAGGTTCAGACAACAGACCAGCTTTCATATCTCAGGTAGCCACTGCACTGGGGGCCAATTGGAAGTTGCATTGTGCTTACTGCCCCCAGAGTTCAGGACAGGTAGAAAGAATGAATAGAACTCTAAAAGAGACCTTGACTAAATTAGCTTTAGAGACTGGCGCTGACTGGGTGTCTCTCCTTCCCTTCGCTCTGTTCCGGGTTCGAAACTCCCCGTATCATATGTGTCTGACTCCTTTTGAGATAATGTTTGGAGTGCTGCCTCCTATTATCCCAAGCCTCAAACTGACCTTCTAGCGCAGATGGATGACCAAGACCTAATTCACTCCTTAAAGCATTTACAACTTAATCACAAAAAGGTCTGGCCACACTTGAGGGCTATATATGAGACTGTTGTTCTCCCAAAACCTCACAGGTTCCAACCAGGAGATAAAGTCCTCATCAAGAGGTACCAGCGAAAATCACTGGAACCCAGATGGAAGGGCCCTTACATCGTGCTGATGACGACCTCAAAGGCCAAAAATGTGGATGGCATCGCGCCCTGGGTCCACTGGGCTCACGTGAAGGCAGCCAGGAAAACGGAAGGCAAATGGACAAGCCACCCCGATCCAGAAGACCCACTCAAGCTTCGCCTTCATCAAGGTGCCACATCCTAAGCCCCAGTCTCCTGATGTACCTGAGTGTTTGTTGCTCTCTCTCCCAGGTCGGGATAGCCTCCCCAGTTGTCCCTCCCCTGGAGCGCCCGTCACCCCATACACCTATGAACCTTACATGGCAAGTATATGATGCAGCTACCCTTGAAGTTCTCAGTTCTTTTAACGGCATATGCCCACCTTGGACTTGGCTCCCAGTTTTGTATTTTGACCTGGGAACATTGATACAGTATTATCATACTACTGAGGGGGGGGGGACAGAAAGCCTTACAAACAATGGAATTCTACGCTTGTCCAGGACACCTGGGGCCAGAGCGATCTAAAACTTGTGGAGGACCAGACCAATTCTTTTGTAATTCATGGTCCTGTGTATCTACAGGAGATATATCTTGGACGGTGCCTACAAAGAAAGACTTAGTTTCTATAAAATGGAAATCCAAACCAGCTTGTCCATGGGGCAGCTTTAGAATCTGCAACCCCATTCAAATCACCTTTACTGACTTGGGGAAAACAAACCGTGACTGGATTAGAGGATTGATATGGGGCATCCAACTCTATAGCAAAGGGGTCATAATTAACACTGACCCCAGGGCTCTCCTAGGGATATGATTACAAGCTAAACCCCTACGTAGCTCATCTCTAGGCCCTAATAAAGTCTTAGCTGCTCCCCAAAAGCCAGTACCAGGACCTTCTGCTCTGGCTCCACCTCCTAACACTCTTCCAAGAGCCAAGCCTAACTTTAACAATAGAGACCGGCTCCAAAATATATTACAACAAGCTTTTCTTTACCTAAACACTTCAAGACCAGAGTTAACTACTTCTTGCTGGTTATGCTATGACACTGCCCTTCCTTATTACGAGGCTATTGCTGTTCAGGAAACTTATTCATCCCCTGAAGGCCTTTCCCAATGTAGATGGACTCCAGGTCCTAAAATAACCCTTCAACAGATAACTGATGGCCTGTCGGGGGCCACTTGTGTAGGTAAAGTCCCTACTGACCTTAACCATCTCTGCAACCAAACCCACCAAGTAAACCAATCTCCGACATACCTAGTCCCCCATAATGACACATGGTGGGCTTGTTCCACCGACCTAACCCCTTGTCTGTACCTACCTACTTTCAACCTCACTGGAGATTTTTGTGTCCAGGTCAGACTGCTACCCAGGATTCTATGCCACTCAGATGAGGACTTCTTCCAAACCTATATCGAAACCCAGAACCCCCGTAAGGCAAAAAGAGAAATAGTCACTGCAATCTCCCTAAGTCTCTTGCTAGGTGCAGGAATAGCAGCTGGTATTGGGACAGGAACAGCGGCCCTTATCCAACATGGACAGCTGGATTCTACCTTGAGGGCAAGCATAGATCAGGATATTCGAGAGCTAGAAGAGTCAATTACCCATTTACAGAACTCATTGAGCTCATTGGCAGAGGTGATACTGCAAAACCGGAGAGGATTAGATCTGCTGTTCCTCGGACAAGGAGGACTATGTGCCGCCCTAGGAGAACAATGCTGCTTTTATAGGGATCACTCTGGCCAAGTAAAGGACAGCATGGCTAAAGTAAGAGAAGGATTAGAAAAGTGGCAATGTGAATAGCGGGCTCAAAGAGGAAGGTTTGAGTCATGGTTCAGTAGTTCCCCCTGGTTTATTACCTTAATATCCACTCTACTAGGACCCCTACTCATCCTGTTATTGTTACTTACTTTTGGCCCCTGCATCTTAAATAGATTATTACAGTTTATGAAAGAACAACTAGGCACCATCCAATTGATGGTACAAAGAAATCACTCCTACCAACCAGTAACAACCAACACAGATAAGGAAATATTTGAACACTCAAATAGGGACCCTAGATAGGCTCCCCAAGGTACATAGAGAGGGGAAATGAGAGACCAAAAAGAAATTACATATAGGGCTGGAGAGATGGCTTAGCGGTTAAGTGCTTGCCTGTGAAGCCTAAGGACCCCGGTTCGAGGTTCAACTCCCCAGGACCCACGTTAGCCAAATGCACAAGGGGGCGCACATGTCTGGAGTTCGTTTGCAGTGGCTAGAGGCCCTGGCGCGCCCATTCTCTCTGTGCCTCTCTCTCTGCCTCTTTCTCGCTCTGTCTGTCACTCTCAAATAAATAAATTAATTAAAAAAAAAAGGTTGGTGGTATCACCATACCTGATTAAAAAAAAAAGAAGAAGAAATGACATGTAAATAATTAAACAATGGTACTGCCATTTTAGAACAAATCATTGTGAACCAAAGAAGAGTCCAGGCTCGGCTCAGATAAGGAACTAGCTGATTAACGTGCTGACCTTTGCTTCTGTAACTCATGCTTGCTTGCTCAACAGGACATTCCAGAAATACTTAGCTGTGGGGGCCTCTGGCCTCTTGCAAAAGATAGGTTCTGCAAACGGTCTGCTGACCAGAGATAAGCAACTAGAAATGTTCCTGCGCGCGCCTTCTTGGAACCAATCATTTTAAAAGATGCAATGTGATATAATCCCATTGTCCCCTTCCCACTCTTTTCCCTTTATAAACCCCTTCTTTTAGAAGGTCGGGGCTCTCTCCCACTCCCGCTGCGTCGGTCTGTGTGGACGGAGTCCCTGCTTAAGCTTGATATTAAAAGAATTCTGTTGTTTTTACATTTGAGTGCTTCGGTTTCTTTGGCTCACTGGGTGACTCTGGGACCCCGACCCTATATCTGGGGGTCTTGGCACTTCAGTCTTGTCTTTTCCTGACTTACAATTTCTAGATCAAATCAATTAATTTAAAATTGTAAATAAAATACTGTTTCCAGGGCTGTTAAAATTTTCTGCCTGTACTTAAAATGAATAAATACATAAAAGAAAATGTGTATGTTTTCTATATTCTAGATGTAGCTTACACTGTCACCTGACAACTAAACTTAAATGCTAATCAAAATGATTTTAAACTATTGCATCATTCTGTTAACCAGATATGTTCTACACCTTTTTAACTAAATCTGGTTTGCTAATCAGATATGTACAGTCTCTCTGAGTGATTAATAAGCATATCAAAACCAAAGTCAACTAAAAACATGAAAATTAATAAAACAAAACAATATTTTGGTTCCTGCTCCCAGGTCAGAAGGCCATAAGAGATGATGGGACACTTACTAACTTCTAGCCTCTGGTCTGTCTTCTTGATCAGAGAAGACACAAAGACTAAGAAATGGACTCTAACTCAATGTATCTACAACAAGAAAATCACATTGGAAAAAAATCAGTCCTCCAGGCTTCCCAACAGTGGGACAGCCACTAGGTCAACACGGCCTTGACTTATCCTAGCAGATGACAATGCTGAAAGTCATAAAACTCCTCATAGGTCCCTAAAGACTCTCATACAGAGCCATAAATGACCTCTAAAATGTAATACATAGTTAATTTTGGCTGCCTACATGGTAAAAAATATAACTACAAGATATAACAGTATAAACCAAGATTCAGACAAATAGATTGCCCTGCCTGATGCTGGCTTATAATACTAAGCTATTAACTCATGCCTTCTGCCTCTGCCTGGCCCTGATTAGTCAGGCACTGTTTGCCTTTAAATCAAAGACCCAAAATTATCCTCACTGATTATGTTTACCTAATAGTGTAGCCAGTCCCAGACCAGAAATGAACAGAAGACCATCCAAATAAAAATTCAAAAGGAGAGTCTTGATTAATCTGCCAGTGGCTGTCTCCTCACAGCTAGGAGGAGAGCAGCCCATAATACTTTTACAGTGCGTTTTTAAAGGCAAAACCCACATTTCTTTATAATGATCTGCAATCCCCCCAGCTAGTCCCTCCTTCCCCCATAACTGTCTTTAGCAAGAGCAAGCAGGCATGATTATGAAAGCAGAATTTTTAGTTAGCACCATATATGAAGCAGATAACAAATATTAGGACATCTTGATCTCAGGACAAGAGCAGACACCAGATGCCTTTACTGGAACCACATCCTCATTCTTACAATGAGTGCTCTGTGCTTTGTGCTAATCTTTAATCTTCTATGGCTCCTTGAGAATGTCAAGATGGCTTCCCTTAAGTCTGTTCACCAGAGGTTGTTTCAACAGTTATTGATTCATATTAGTTCAGTCTCTCCTTGACATGTCTTATTAAAATAAAGTATATCACTAATGGCAGATCTCAAAATCAAGCCCTAAAGTACATTTAGGACAAATCTAAAGCCTAGCCCTAAGATGTAAAAACAATTTAAAATTCTGGCTGTTTGTACTTGCTAGTGTTGATGGTGCTGGTTGATTGATGGCATCTCTTTGCTTAGGTTTATAGAGGTAAGCCAGATTCTCCTGCCACTGTTGATGCTTCCTTAAAATTTGTAACACAAGGGGACCTACATACCTTTGAAAAATTTGGCCCACACCCATCAGACAAGAGATATAAACTCAGCACACCAGAATCAAGAAAACAATATCCTCAGCCAATTGTAACAGCTAAGAGGTCACCAGGGACCCAGAGGGTCTCCTCAAAGTCAAGCTCTAGAGGACATCTGCACCTGCCAAAAAGACTGTGGCCGTGCTCCAGTCACAGTCCTGAAAGCTGAGTGGTTCACACATGACAAGAGCCTAAAAACTTCAACATGAGATACCAAAAAAAAGAAAGAAAAAAAAATCAGACACATGGATAAGATCCTAATTCCTTCCACTTATTAGACTGATCAACTCATTTAATAACCTCATGGGATCCATAAAAAACAAAACAAAGCAAAACAAAAAAACTTTAATTCCAAGGGACCTTTATGTCTTTCATGCCTGAACAGATACAGTTCTTTACTATTGCCTAATATTACATCCTTTTCCTTCCACAAAATATGTTTCTTTCCAAAAAATATGGTTCAACCTCCTCCCTCTAGCTACAAAAATGACTTGTGCTCTCCTCCTCACAATAGGATTAATTACTATCACTCCGGCTGACTAATCTTATTCAAAAAAGGCCCTCCTGGCTCTTTTTTTTTTTTTTTCTTGGTGTTTGGAGGTAGGGTCTCACTCCAGTCCAGGTTGACCTGGAATTCACTATGTAGTCACTATGTAGTCAGGGTGGCCTCGAACTCACGGTGGTCCTCCTACCTCTGCCTCCCAAGTGCAGGGATTAAAGACATGTGCCACCACACCCAGCTCTCTTTCTTTGGCTTTATTTTATCACAATAATTTTTTTTGTGTTGCCATCCATGTTTTCAAGGACAATGACAAACCATTTCCCGCTACTAAAAATTAAATACAAAAATTTAATAATAACAATGTTAATGTTCCCAATGACAACTAACACACATTTGGCCCCCAAGGTCATGCTTACCCAAGACTCTGGAGGTCTTACAGCTGAGGTACCCCAGACCTTAGGCCTGCCCCCTATGTAGACTACATGGGAACACCGAGTAGCTCCTTCAATGGGGCCTCTCATAATAATTATGCTGAGACTTATGTTAAAGTCCTGTATTCTAAATACTCTGTCCAGGTTCATCCAATCTTAAGATAAAAATAAATAAACATGATACCAGGTATACCAGTCATTACATACAAAATCATAAGATGTTATGATGATAAAGAGGAGGGAATGTGGTAGAAAAGAAGCAAAAAGTTGAACTGATTAACTGAGTTACTGTAAGAGTTAACTGCTGAGGAGCTAAAACTTATCTTTGTCAGCAGATGGAGAAATACCAAAGAAGGAACTGTCCAGAAAGGGTCCAAAGGGATGATAAGACGGAAAGACAGTTTAGGCTAAAACAAAGTAAAATGGAGTTCACTGTTAGGGTGGCTTGACTATAGAAATGATTGATATGCAAATTGCCACATCTCGTTTGTTCACTTTCCCCTCCTCTTAGCTATGAAGACTACAAAATGGAAATAAAATCTCTGCTCTGAGCCAGAGCTGCTTTGGAGGGCTATCTCAAGCTCCTTGGACCCCCAGGAAATAAACTCCTCTAGTTTCACTCATACTGATGCTGGAGTGATCTTTCCAAAAAATTTGTACAACACCATTTTGAATGACAACCTCCCCATAGCTGCTGTAACTCAAAGGCGACTGCATCACCAGAAAGCCCATAGGGGAAGACTCACAGAAGCACCACTGGCTAGCAGCTCAATTGGAGAGTATCTCCTCTTCAAGCTGTTGTTTTTTTACAGGGTGGAATTTACCCTTTATATAGCCTGGGAGTGGGGAATTGCAACCCTTTCCCAGACTTGTTGATTTCCTGAACCTCTGGAACTTCCTTCCTGCCCGCCCCTTCCCTCCTAAGGATGTTTCAGTTTGTAGCTAACATAACGTTTAAGATTCAGGTCTCCCAGACTTGACTTCCTGAGTCCCCAGAGCCTCCTTTCTCTTGTTAATTTAGAGGAATCTGCTACACAGCAGTCACTTCTCTTCTGTGAGCGCTCCTTGTCACCTGTAAAGTCCAAGGCATTGAGCATTGTGAGGACTGAGTGAGTGATGCCAGCCAAGGGGCTGGCTTTGTACATGTCTGATGAGGTCTTTGCTCTCAGGCTACAGTGTTAAGCTTCAAGCATTTTTTTTTTATGAAATGTGTATTTATTAGAAGAATATTTGATGCTCTTGTGAAAAATATTGTGCTAAATGAAATAATCCAGAAACAAAAGGGTAACTGTTGTATGATTCCACTATAGGTGGGGCTAATGTGATCAAATCTGTGGAAGCTAAAAATAGGATGGTGGTCATGGGGATAGGAAGGGGGTAGTTAAGGGGAATGGTGGTCATGGGGATAGGAAGGGGGTAGTTAAGGGGAATGGTGGTCATGGGGATAGGAAGGGGGTAGTTAAGGGGAATGGTGGTCATGGGGATAGGAAGGGGGTAGTTAAGGGGAATGGTGGTCATGGGGATAGGAAGGGGGTAGTTAAGGGGGATGGTGGTCATGGGGATAGGAAGGGGGTAGTTAAGGGGGATGGTGGTCATGGGGATAGGAAGGGGGTAGTTAAGGGGGATGGTGGTCATGGGGATAGGAAGGGGGTAGTTAAGGGGGATGGTGGTCATGGAGCTAGGAAGGGGGTAGTTAAGGGGAATGGTGGTTATGGGGATAGGAAGTGGGTAGTTAAGGGGAATGGTGGTCATGGGGATAGGAAGGGGGTAGTTAAGGGGAATGGTGGTCATGGGGATAAGAAGTGGGTGGTTAAGGGGAATGGTGGTCATGGGGATAGGAAGTGGGTAGTTAGGGGAATGTTGGTCATGGGGATAGGAAGTGGGTAGTTAGGGGAATGTTGGTCATGGGGATAGGAAGTGGGTAGTTAAGAGGAATGGTGGTCATGGGGATAGGAAGGGGGTAGTTAAGGGGGATGGGAGTCATTGTTGAGCACAGAGCTTTTGTTTGGGAGCCAGGTAGTAGTGATAGTTGTGCAACAGTGTGAATGTATTTAATGCACTGAACTGTATTCTTAACCATGATCAAAATGTTTATAAATAAATAATTTAAAACTGAGGAAAATACTCATTGCAGCAGTATTCATAATAGTCGAGTGATGGAAACCATTCGCATGCCCATTGATATGTACATGAGCAGTGGAATGCACACGTTAGAAAGGAGTTCTGATACAAGCTGTGATGTGGATGAAACTCCAAAATGCATGGAATATTAGGAGTGGTTAAGTCCATAGAAACAACAAATTGATGGCTCCCAGGGACTGGGTAATGTGGCAGGGAGCGAGAGAGGGAAATCTAACGAGAGGTAATTGTTTACTGGGTATAAGCTTTTATTTGGGGCTGATAAAAAAAAATGTTTTGCAATGAGGGCAAGGAAGATGGCTTATTGGTTAAAGGTGCTTGTTTGCAAAGCCTACTTGCCTGGGTTTGATTCCCCAGTACCCATGTGTGGTGGTTTGATTTAGGTGTCCCCCATAAACTTAGGTGTTCTGAATGCTAGGTTCCCAGCTGATGGAGATTCAGGAATTAAAGCCTTAACAGGCTTATGGGTTTATAGCCAGTTTCCCCATGCCAGTGCTTGGCACACTCTTCTGTTGCTATTGTCCACATTATGTTGGCCAGGGGGTGATGTCCACTCTCTGCTCTTGTCGTCATTTTCCCCTGCCTTCTTGGAGCTTCCCCTCGAGTCTGTAAGCCAAAATAAACCCTTTTCCCCCCAAAGCTGCTCTTGGTTAGGTGATTTCTGCCAGCAATGTGGACCTGACTGCAACACCATGTAAAGGCAGATGCACAAAGTGGTGCAGACATCTGGATTTTGCAGCTGCATACACCTCCCTCTTTTTTGTTGTCTGTTTGTCGTCTCTCTCACAAATAAATAAATAAAATTTTTAAAAAATGTTTTGGAGTGAGATAGAGATGTTAATTACATAAAATAGTGAATGTAAGAAATGCCACTGAATTTTCCATCTTAAATTGATTAATTTTGGGAGGCAGGGGAGCTGGCTCAGCAGTTAAAGGTGCTTGCTTGCTAAACCTGCTGGTCTGGGTTCAATTCCTTTGCCACCCACATAAAACCAGGCATGCACTCATTTGCAGCTGCAAGAGACCCTGGCATACACACATACATACACATGTGCAAATAAAATCAATAAATAATTTTCAAAACTGGCTACTTTTATGATTTGACTTTGACCTCGTAGCTCAGGGATGACATTTGGGGAAGACCTGGAGGTTTCGGTACTCATAAACTCTATATCAATTCAATTTCTTATTTTGTTGTCAAGGAAGTTAGCACAGTTGTACATGATGCATGGACTTATACCTCTGTTTTAGGAAGAGGCAGGTTCTACAGAATACACGGAACAGTTTGTTCTCTTCGTACAATAGCTTATTCATATGTAAAGGAAATTATACTGTGCTCTGGTTACCTGTGAGGACCTAAATAATATATTAGATTTTCAGTTCCTTGACCTAAGGACCAAGTCTTCAATTCTGTCCCATTGGTCTATATGTCTGATTTTATGCCAGTCTGTGGTAAAAGGAAGGACCCTATTGCTGAAGACGCCACTCCTCAGACAGCACATTTAGTGCTGCAAAGTGCTACATGAGCTACTGGGGAAAGTGGCCAACAGTGTGAGCAGGAAGGGGTCTAAGCTACTCAGAAGCCACCAGCCTGACAAGAAGTACACACGAGGGCAATGGT
This sequence comes from Dipus sagitta, assembly GCA_036346955.1. Classification (NCBI taxonomy): domain Eukaryota; kingdom Metazoa; phylum Chordata; class Mammalia; order Rodentia; family Dipodidae; genus Dipus; species Dipus sagitta. Next base: position 33,111,323 of record CM070788.1, read on the forward strand.
GGCACACAGCCAAGGTGGGTAACCAATGGATTTCTGATTGGCTAAGAGATCCAGTCAGTGGAAAGGAACCTGTGTCGAACTGGCAACCAGGTTAGAATCCCATGGAGACAAAGATTATGCTCTCCAGTGTCAAGCTCCCATTAGTTTTTGGCTAAAAGCCATCAAAATCTCCCTAAATTAAGAATGTCTATCCAATTTAACCTATGCTAACTTCACTTTCCATTGGAGAATCTGTTGTTCTTTTTCAGAAGGTAGCAAGACCTGAGGAGATACTCCACCCCTCTCATCTCAGCCAAGGTCCAGGTAAAAGCGCAGAGGAAGTGGAGAGATGAGCATGAGTGCTGCTTCCATGGTGAGGAGACAGACCAGCATGGAGGAGACAGACGCTGAAGATAGTCAACACTTACCAAAGCAGAGATCCAGGGGCTCCTAAGAGCTCATCACTGAAGTAGACTTAAAACTCACCCACCATGGCTTAGGGAATTTTGTGGAAGAGGGGGTGGGAAGACTGTAAGAGCCACAGGTTGGGACATCATTCCCTAGAGGAATTATCCCCCCCCCCAATTAACTGACTGCTGCTCCCACAACACATAACACACAACCCCATGGGGAATATCAGCAACCCCACCAAAGAGGGCCACCTGCAGAATGGGGCCAGGGAGGAGGGGAAAGATGGTACCAACACATGATATATCCATGTATCTATGTTCTTAACAAAAAAAATTAGACTTTTAGACAGACACTGACATATGGTAATCAGTAAGAATTTCCTAATACTGGCAGATGGGGACATGGCTCAGAGGATAAAAATACTTGCTGCACTAACATAAGGGTCTGATTCACCCTGACTTTGATTCTCTAACACTCATGTTAACAGCTGCGTGTGATCACACATGATCTAACCCCAGTCCTGTGTGAAGCAGAGACTGGAGAGTAGCTGGGTCTTGCTGGTCAGCCAGTGCAACCAAAATTGGCTGCTCCAAAAATCACAGATAACAAAAGCAGAGCTGGGCAAATAGGGTTACATCAAACTGAAATCCTTCTGTGTATTGAGCTGGCATGGCGGCAGGCATTTGTAGTACCAATGTTCAGGCAGCCGAGGCAGGAGAATTACTTAAGCTGGGGATTTTGAGGCCAGCCTAGTCAACATAATGAGCCCCCAACTCAAAAAACTACAACAATAAGCAAACAAAACACAAGATATCTAATCAACCAATAAACCTCTGCCTACCAGAGGAAAATGTTGGAAAAGCAGCATACAAGGGGCATAGTGCATTTGGTAGAGTCCTTGTCTCCCATATTTGAGGTCCTGGGTTCAGTCCCCACGACTGATAAACAGACATCCACATGAGAAAAAATACTTGAAAATCGTATGTCTGATAAAGTGATAATACATAGACTGTATAAAGAACTCCTACAACTTGAGTTGGGGAGAGGGCTCCACAGGTGAGAGCACTTACTGCACAAGCACGAGGGCTGAGTCTCCCCGAGTTTGATTTCTTAGCTCCTCTACAAACAGCTGGGCATGACCATACCTGTAACCCAGTCCTGTGGGAATCAGAGACAGAGAAGCTGCTGGGGTTCACTGATCAGCCAGGCTCAAGGAAACCTGTGGATGAGTGCTATTGGAGGACATTCATTGTTTTCTTCTGGCTTGCACTTCTATGCATACACTGCCCCCAACTAGAATTAGTACAACTCAACAATAACAAAGACCAAGTAATCCCAATCGAAAAACAGGCAGGGGGTAGAGAGAAGGCTAAGTGGTTAAAACACTTGCTTGCAAAGCCAAAGGACCCAAGTTTGGTTCCCAGGACCCACATAAGCCCGATCACAAGGCTGCATATGTGTCTGGAGTTCGTTTGCAGTGGCTGGAGCCCCTGGTGTGCACATTCTCTCTATCTCTGCCTCTCTCTCTGTCTCTCTCAAATAAATAAAAATAAAAAACAGCAGGCAGAGTTTGTATGTATAACTCAGTGGTAGAATACACATTTAGCATGCACATATGAGGCCTTAAGTAGTTCAGTTCTTAAGATAACACAAAGCTCAAAAAATTTGAATTGATATTTCTCTAAAGAAAGTATACATATCTTCAACAAGCATATGAAAAGATGTTAAACATTATTGATTATAGGAGAAACAAGAATCAAAACAGCAATGAAAGTCAGTTTTTATTCATTAGGATGGCTGTTATAAATGAGAAAAAGAAAAGAAGAGTTGGTGGGTCTATGAAGAAAATAAAACCACTGTGTATTGGCAGAAGTCTGAAATAATGTAACTGCTATGGAAAACATGGAAGTTCCTTCAAAAAATTGAAAGTGGGGTTTCTATGTAATCTAGCACTATCATTTCAGGGTAAATATTTTAAAAACTGAAAGTAGGATTATTAAGAAACATTAGAACAGCATGTTCATTACGGCATTATTCACAATACCCCAAAAGTAGAAACGACTCATCTGCCTATAGATGCTTGAATGGGTGAAGAAAGTGCAACTTACACATAGTGGAGTAGTAGTCATCCTTAAAGAATGAAGCAGTCCTACCTGGCATGTGGCACTTGCCTTTAATCCTAGCACTGGGAGACTGAGGTTGGAAGATCACTGAGTTGTAGGCCAGCCTGGGTTACTGAGTGAGGTCCAGGTCAGCCATGGCTAGATGAGACTCTGCTTCAACCTCCCCCCCCCCAAAAAGAAGTCCTGTCACATGCTGCCACATGGATGGAAAGTCAAGACCTGAAACTGAGGGAAATGGCCAGTCACAACTGTATGAGTCCATTCATGACAAGCTCACAGAGATAGAACATGGAATGATGGCCATCAGGGCTGGAAGAGGGGAGACAGGGAGTTCTCTGGGAATAGTTTCAGTTTGCAAGATCAAAAAATGTTCAAGCAATTTGCTCCACAATATATGTAGTTCTATCAAACTGCACACTCAAAAATGGTTAAGATGGCAAAGTTTCCATTATGTACTTTTTTTTAAGGTAGGGTCTCACTCTATCCCAGGCTGACCTGGAATTCACCATGTAGTCTCAGGCTGGCCTTGAACTCACAGCGTTCCTCTTACCTTCTACCTCCCCAGTGCTGGGATTGAAGGTGTGCACCACCATGCTCAGCTTTGTGTTTTCTACCACACACACACACACACACAAATGTACTTACAATTTTAAAACCTTCTCAGAGGGATTTAGTAGAGGGGTATAAGGAAGGGATTTGAAGGAAGATGGTGGGAGGGGATTGTTATATGGTATGTTGTGTATGTGTGTGGAGGTGGCTAGTGAAAAGTTAAATAAAGAAATGAATAGCTCAGACCACTTGGGAACTTACAGCTGTGAGTGAGCTCCCTCGGCTGGCCCAGGCCCAGCCAGCAGAGCCCCCAGCCCTTACTGTCCACATGGGTTCTTTACCCACTCCAGCTGCCCACGTGGCAGAAGCTCCTGGAACTTTCTTTTCTCTCTTCTCTTTCCATGCTTCTTTCCAGGCCCTCTGCATGGGCTCTCTAGCCACGTGGGTGCCATTCTTTGCCTCTGCACTTCCCTCAACAAATACAATAATTTAATAATTAGTTTTTTTTAAATTCAATTACTTGATTAAAATTAGAAGCAAACCTAGAGTTTGTGGCTCAAGGACTTTCCTGGACCTCTAACAGCCCATTATAGTTGGCAACTCTGGTGGGATAATCTTGAGAAGGACAATTATGATTATTATATTATGGGAGAAAATGGGAACCACGTTTTCCAGCTGTGAGCACAACTTGGGGTGTTTCTGTTGCTTCTCTCCACTTGTGGGGAAAACTGGCTTGCTTTCTTCTCTTGCTGGAGGCCAAGATCACTATCTGGCTAAGCTGAGGGGAATGAATGGTGTGCGGCGTTGGCATTGGTGATGGCCAGGCAGGCGTCTAGGCCTCCCTTGGACTGGAATCCTATCATCTCCTGCCAGGGCTTGTCGCCTGGCCTGCTCCACCTTACTGTCCTATTAAAATGTGCGCTATTGCCTGAGGCCAAACTGGGATGGCACCAGGCTGAGCTCTTCTGTAAAGGTGACAGCTTTTGAGAGCTTTTGAGAAGAATACACTTAATTGAGCTTTTCCTGACCCCAGCCACACTTAACAAGGCCGAACTGCTCTGGAGCTTGGGAGCTGGTTCTGCTGAGCCAAAAGTTGGGGCCTTGTGGCCACATGGAGGCTCAGGAACCTCCTGCCTGAATGTCTTCTAAGCTTTATTTTCTTTTTTCCATTACTAGCCACTATGCCATAAGCCACATGGTTGCCCATGGGGCGGGGAGGATGGAGCACCGACTCCTCTGGGCTCCGTCCCTGCTGTGGCGCTGGCCTCTGCCCTGTTCAATTTGAGCCTTGAAACCTCACCTCCAGAGCTGAGCGAACTGCCAGCCCCAGCCTGCGGGTCTCTGGTCACCTAAATGAGGGGGAGACTGAAAGTGCCCCAGCCAAGTCCTGAGCCTAGGAGCTTGGCTGGAAGGTTTCTTTAACAGGTCTGGGCCCAGGCCCATGCCTCCTCTCATGGAGCTGAGGCCTGTGGAGAAAGTAACCATGCTGTCCCTCAGGAAATACACAATGGGAAAGACATACCTGACGGTGCTTGCTAACTGCTGTGGTTTTCTGCCAAAGTGCTCAATGACAAATATATCTTTATATAACTGTAAATCTTTTATTCATATGGGTATTATAAAAAGCGACGGCACAGGCCTATTATCCTAGCTACTTGGGAAGCTGAGGATCTCCAATTCAAGGTTCTATTGTGATAGTGACCACACATTTAAAAACCATGTGACTTCTAAATTGCTTGGTAACAATAATTTGAACTATGCTTGATAGTTTCTCTTTTGTTTAGGCTTTACTAACAGGATATTGTTTATAAACACCTTTTGGTTTATTAATTCAAACAGTTCAACAGACCTCTCCTAAAGTTTTTGTAGGCATTTGACTTATTTCAAGGTTATTTTTGTGGGGGGGTTGTCTTTAAAAGGTCAGGTTCCCCCCATAAAATATGTTTCCAACCAGGGTCACAGTCATTGCGTTATCCCACATTTTAAGCAAAGATAGAGAAGGTGAGTTATTAAACATACAGTCTGCATTTCAGAGGAAGAAAAGAGGAAAAACCAGTCAGAACTTCAGTTGCCACTATAACACTAAAGACTTTGGAGGCAGGGAGAGAGGAAGTACTCAGGAAGAAAACCGGAATAAGGGAAAGCATAATACTAAGCTAACTTGAGGAAAGCAGGAGAGGAAGTGGGCAGAAACAAAATGAAACTCCACCCAGGAAGAGCGGTTAGTGACTGGGAAGGCAGAAAGGCCCTAGAAGCCGGGGATGACACCGAGATCACTTACTGCCCCCTGCTGGACAGATCTAGAGCCGCACAGAGGCAACGCCCCAAGCTGCTTCCTAACACCCTTAGGCCCAGATTGGTCCCTGGAGACCCCAAAAATGAGATGCAGAGGGGGAGGGGTGTGGAATGAAGCCTGAAATGAGGAAAACCTATTTGGAGCTAGTGCATAACTAGAGAAGGTGTGTGAGAGACAAACAAACAAAAGAGAGGTAGAGTCCTTAACAATCACAAAGATACGGAGGAGGTAAGCATAAATAGAAAGCAAAGCAAGGAAAGAAAAATAGGCAACATCAGTGAAAGAATTGAGAAGGCAAAGGAACGAGTTCACAGGAGAGGCAACGGATGGAGAAAAAATCAGGAGAGCAAAGAAAGTGTGGACGGATGTATCTACAGACAGGAACGAATCCACTTAAAATGAAACAGAACTTCCAGCAGCCGCCCTATACGCCCCCCGCACAGCACAGGCCTGGGGGACAGCCTTACGCTCCCACATCGGCTTGAGTTAAGTAACCAGCATTAAGCTACCTGGCACTAGGAGAGCCCACCGGAGCCGTTCTCACAGTTCAGCGGGGGATGGGTCGGGCATAATTGCCGGCCTGCTGTAGACAGGTGGCGGCAAGACCTGACCACCTGGAATGGGGCTTGGGGCAGCCCTTCGGGAGGATCCCCTCAGCTCTGCTGTGCAAAACCCTGGATCCTAACCTCACAGAAAGGGAAGGGCAGCTGTCTTGGAGCTCAGGGCACAGGCCGAAGGCACCGTGCCCGCAGAGCAACCTCAGCTTCACAGCAATGTCAAAAACCAGGACCTGTGGGACAAGCGCCCCTGTAGACAGACCCAGTAGTAGCAGCTTCTGAACAACCACAGAATGGGGGGAGGACCCTGAAAATCACTGCAACCCACCAACACCAACAACCACTTAGCGTCCAATTTCCTCCAGTCCAGCCCCCAGATCCAGTTATGGGACCTAGGTGCGGGGGCCATGGAAAGCTGCTGAAATGAAGGGACAGGGAACAGGGAAGAGCAAGGGCCTGACAACAATTGTAAATCCTCACACTTTAGCTTGTCAGGGACTAGAAAGATAGAGAACTGGAAAATATGAGGGTTGATATTGAAGTCGGCTATGTCCCCACTCCAAGTGTCATTAGACCAGTCAGTTAGTCCTTATCCAGCCAGCAGAAAACCTCTGACAAAGGACAGATGGAACGACCCAGCCTCCGCGGGCAGAAGACAGGGGAGGGTACAGGAAGGCAGGAAAAGACTCTTCCACGTCTCACCTTCTCCTAGTAAAAAGAGAATGAAGATGGAAAACCTGAGGTCTGAATCCCATCCTTCTATCCCACAAGCCCAAACACACCAACCTCACTGGCCCACCTCCCTTCAAAGTCCTGAGAAGCAGATCTAAGGACAGTGGAGGAGGATCAGCTGAACACTCTGGGCTGGTAGTGAGTGGTTCCTGTCTCCTTCACACTAACAAGGAAAATCAAAATGGCATCTCCTTAGGAACAGTCATGGGGAGACAAATGCCACCCCCTTGCCTCAGAAGAGTAGAGAAAGGGGTACAAGGAAAATGGCGGTAGGGAGCTAGTCACTTCTCTCATGATCCAGGAACACTGCTGAAGTTCAGATGTAACTGAAGCCTACAGTGAGCTGAAATTTTACATAAAAGGCCATAATTTGTTACATGATATCATAAATATAATTACTGAGTTTATGTTCTAGGTCAACTTCAATTTACATAGAGGATTATTGAAAACAACAAAATTCTCCCTGAGGTGGTGGCTCATAATTTACCAGTATTAAGAGTGTAGGGCGTTGAGATGGCTTAGCAGTTGAAGCACTTGCTTGCAAAGTCTAACAAACCAGGTTCAATTATCCAGGACTCACATAAGCCAGATGCACCTAGGAGCACCTGCATCTGGAGTACATTTGTAGTGGTTGGAGGCCCTGGCACACCCATTTTCGTTCTCTCTCTCTCTCTAATAATAAATAAAAAAGATTTACAACAGACTGTAATGTTCTGTTACTTAAAAGTAGGAGGCAACTGACCTGAGTTCCAGGCCAGCCTGCCTCAAGACAAAAACAAAAATTTGCCTTGGATATTCTTTTTTAAAACTTAAATATCTTTATTTATATTTATTTATTTGAAAGAGGGAATGAGAGAGAGAGAGAGAGAGAGAGAGAGAGAAAATGGGCACACCAGCCACTTCCAACCAGCTTCCAGCCACTGCAAATGAACTCCACATGCATGTGCCACCTTGTGCATCTGGCTTACATGGGTACTGGGGAATCGAACCCAGGTCCTTTAGCTTTGCAGGCAAGCACCTTAACCACTAAGTCATGTCTCCAGCCCTGCCTTAGTTATCCTTAATAAAATAATTTCCAAGTGTGTTAGAGGTATTGATAAAGATTATCCCCAAAACAATTATCATGTTTTGCCTGTATTCAGAGGCTTATAACCTTAAAAATGTATTTCATGGAACTTATTAACAGGAGACGTCACAAATCAATGGGTTATATAAAGTTTTAGGTACATGTAGTGGTATTATAAGACAAGTCTTGCTGTCATTTTTCTTAAATTTCATTTAAAATGTAGAAATTTTTGTTGATATAACAATAATGAAATTCTCAGTTTTTCTGCTATGGGTGTTTCTCTACAAATTTCCAATAAGAAAATTAACCCTTTGAGGCTAGACGTCACTAGGACATCACAATGGTAATGAAGGTGGCTCAGGGAAGGACCCCTTCATTGAAACATTCAATTGGATAAAATCTAAAATATGTTTACTTAATTCCAAGGTTATAACCAGGAAGAAAAACTGAGTCCAGCAGTTCACAGTGTCAATTTTTTTTCATTGTCTAAGGGCTATAAAAACTGGCTTTAAGACTTAATAAAATAAATTAGGTTCCTGTATTTGTCAAGATTTTTTTTCTATTTTTCTTTATTAGTTAGTTTTGTATTCAGCAAATACAGTCAGTTTGGTACCATTATTAGGCTCATCCGTGACCTACCCCCTCCCCTTGGCCCCTCCTTGTTGAGGTATATGGGCCATGCATTGTGGAGTTAGCCCACAGTTATGGGTAAGCTAAATGTCTCTGCATATCATGACCCAACACGTGGCTCTGACTTTCTTTTTGCCCCCTCTTCTGCAAAATTTCCCTGAGCCATGTTGGGTTCATTTTTGGTCTGCTTCAGTGATGAGGTGTTGGGGGCCTCTGAGGCTCTGGCTCGCTGATATGGTAGGAGTTGATTTTTCTCTGTGTTGATCTCCTTCCCCCTTGTGCTGGTATCCGGTTCATCAGGAAAACAGCACCCTTGCCTGTTTCGCCAATTTTTCTTAGTTTCAGCTGGGGGCATTTGGAGGTATGATGGGGTGGCTCTCTCCTTAGGATCTACATCTGTCTGAAAAAGAGAAGCAGATTCTCCAATGGAGAGTAAGTCAGCACCAAGACAAATGAGATAACCCTTACTTTTTTTTTTTATAGAGAATTTAATAGGTGTAGGCCCTCTTGTAGCCCACAATTGATGGTAGTTTGATATTGGAGAGTGGGCTTATGTTTGGATATGGTTCTAACTTGTTTCCCAGCTCCAGCTATGGGTCCCGTAGCACTGAGGAGATCAGTTAGCCAAATTAAGAGCAGTTGGTTCCCCACCATGGCTGTGTGCCACTATTGCACTTGTGTGGGCATCACAACAAGTTATTTGCTGCTAAGTAGGTTAGACCATGAGTTGCTTGGACAGATATTGGTCATTTTCCCCCAGTCACCCATGTAGCACCTTCTGGCACTAGACGCACTGACTGTCTGGGGACTGACTATCTTCCAACTTCCAGCCATGCCATTCTATTTTGCATGTCAACCACATAAAGTGTCTTCAGCAGTAGGATCTTACCACTAACCTTTGGTGGGTCATCAAGTACTCTGACAGAAATCTGTCTGTCTTTTAGGAAACCTTGTAGGTCTCTCTGATCAAAAGCTCATTGTGGATGATAGCCCCATGCTGGTACTGGGAGTTACATGTCAGTGCCCACTAAAAAAATGAGGAAAAAGATAACTAATATACAAGAGTTAGAGAGAAGAGAGAGAAGAGAGAGAGAGAGAGAGAGAGAGAGAGAGAGAGAGGGAAAAGGAGGGAGGGAAGATGTAGAAGATTAAGGTTAGTCATGATCCTACCCTCTCCAGTGTCTTGTGGTTCACGTGTTCCCTGTAAGGGCCTGGTGAAGGATCAGCCATTTGGTCTGCCATTTAGTAAGTAGAATTTTATGGTACCATTGCTGTCCGGGTCTAGATTTGTGTTTCCCACCCTTTTGATACCCTCCCCTCCCTCCCAATCCATCTTAGTGTCTAGTCCACGTGATGCTTGCTGGATATGTAAGGTATCTTGGGTAGATTCAGGTTAGGTGCTGTAGATGAGTGAGACTATGTGGCGATTTTTTTTTTCTGTGATTGGGTAAGTTCACTGAGAATGATCTGTTCCAGGTTCAACCATTTTTCCTCAAATTTCATTGTGTCATTTTTTTTTTTACTGCTGTATAGAATTCCATTGTGTAGATATACCACATCTTAGTTATCCATTCTTCTAGTGATGGACATCTGGGTTGATTCCAGCTCTTAGCTATTACAAATTGAGCCGCTATAAACATGGTTGAGCAAATCTCTCTAGCCTGTGGTTTGAAGGTTTTAGGGTAGATGCCCAGTAAGGGAATAACTGGGTCTGTTGGTATCTCTATATTCAGCTTTTTCAGAAGTCTCCATATTGCTTTCCAAAGTGGTTGTACCATCCTACATTCCCACCAACCGTGGATGAGTTTTCCTACTTCTCCACATCCTCGCCAGCATTTATTTTTATTTGATTTTTTGATGTTTGAATCTCATAGTTGTTTTAATTCGCATTTCTCTGATGATTAGGGATGATGAACATTTTCTTATGTGTCCGTTTGCCATTTGTATTTCTTCCTCTGTGAACTGCCTGTTCAGCTCTTTGCCCCATTTTGTGAGTGGGGTATTTGACTTCTTACTGTTTAGATTTTTGAGTTCTTTGTAGATTCTAGAGATTAGGCCTCTATCAGTTGGATAACCCACAAATATTTTCTCCCATTCTGTGGGTAATCTATTGGCTTTGCTTATTGTATGCTTGTCTGTAAAGAAACTCTTCAGCTTCATGTGATCCCATTGGTTGAGTGATGGTTTAAGTTCATGAGCTACTGGGATTTTGTTCAGGAAGTCTTTTTCCATTCCTATATCATGGAAAGTACTTACTAAATTTTCTTCCTGTAGTATATGAGTTTCTGGTCTTATACTGAGGTCTTTGATCCATTTGGACTTGAGTGTAGTGCATGGTGAAATGTGTGGGTCAAGTTTCAATTTCCTGCATATGGTTATCCAGTTTGTCCAGCACCATTTGTTGAAGATGCTGTCTTTTTTTCCTGTCTATATTGTTCGGGCCTTTATTGAATATCAAGTAGCTATAGTTGCTTGACCCAAAGTCTGGGTCATCAAGTCTATTCCATTGGTCTATACTCCTGTTTTTATGCCAGTACCATGCTGTTTTTATTACTATGGCTTTGTAATATAGCTTTAGATCAGGTATGGTGATGCCTCCAGAGGTATTTCTTTTGCTGAGGATATGTTTGGATATGCGAGGCCTTCTGCCTTTCCATATGAAATTTGAGATCATTTTTTCTATCTCTGTGAAGAACACTGTAGGGATTTTAATTGGAATTGCATTAAATCTGTATATTGCCTTTGGTAGGATTGTCATCTTCACAATGTTAATTCTGCCTATCCAGGAACATGGGAGGTCTTTCCATTTTCTCAAGTCCTCCTCAATTTCTTTTTCGAGTGTTTTTATGTTATCGTTGTATAGATCTTTCACTTCCTTGGTTAATGTTATTCCAAGGTATTTTATTTTTTTTTGTTGCTATTGAAAATGGGACTATGTCCCTTATTTCTTTCTCTGTATCTTTGTCATTTGCATATAGGAAGGCTACTGATTTTTGTGCATTGATTGTGTATCCTCCTACTTTGCTATAGGAGTTAATCACCTTCAGGAGTTTTGGGATGGAGTCTCTCAGGTCTCTTACATATACAATCATGTCATCAGTGAATGAAGCTAACTTAACTTCTTCCTTTCCAAATTGTATCCCGTTTATTTCCTTCTCCTGTCTTATTGCTTGAGCTAGGACTTCCAGTACTATATTGAAAAGCAGAGGTGAGAGTGGACAACCCTGTCTTGTTCCTGATCTTAATGGGAATTCCTCCAGTCTCTCTCCATTAAGTATTATTTGGGCCTTCGGAGCTTTGTATATTGCCTTTATTAGGTTGAGATATGAACCAACCATGTCAATTCTCTCCAATGTTTTGATCATGAAGTGATGTTGTATCTTGTCAAAGGCCTTTTCTGCATCTATCGAAATGATCATGTGTTTTTTATGTTTAACCTTGTTTATGTGGTGTATTACATTGACAGATTTCCGTATGTTGAACCACCCCTGTGTTCCTGGGATGAATCCCACTTGGTCTAGGTGGATAATGCTTTTGATGTGTTGTTGGATTCAGTTTGCGAGGATTTATCTTTGCATCTAAACTCATCAGGGAATAGGCTGGTAGTTTTTTTTTCTTGTGGCATCTCTGCCTGGTTTTGGAATTAGGGTGATGCTAGCTTCATAAAAGGAGTTGGGTAGCTTTCCCTGTTCACCAATTGTGTGGCACAGTTTGAGGAAGATTGGTTTGAGTTCTTCCATGAAGGTTTGATAGAATTCAGCTGAGAAGCCATCTGGTCCTGGACTCTTCTTTTTTGGGAGGTTTTTTATTAATTTTTCAATCTCCATGAGTGCGATGGGTTGATTGAGGTGATTAATCTGCTCTGTGTTTAGCTTTGGTAGATGGTATATGTCCAAGAATTTATCCATCTCCTGCACATTGTCCAGTTTTGTGGAGTAGAGGTTTTTGAAATAAGTCCTGATGATTCTCCCAATTTCACTTATATCTATTGTGATCTCTCCTTTTTCATTTTGAATTTTGTTAATTTGAAGCTTCTCCTTTTTTTGCTTGATCAGATTGGCCAGGGGTTTGTCAATCTTGTTTATTTTTTCAAAGAACCAGCTCTTTGTTTTGTCAATTGTCTTAATTGTTTCCTTGGTTTCCAATTCATTGATTTCTGCTCTGATTTTAATTATTTCTTTCCTTCTGGAGCTCTTTGTGTTGGATTTTTCTTGTTTGTCCAGTGCCTGTAGGTGGATGGTTAGGTTATTGATTTGGGATTTTCTGTCTTTTTTATGAAGGCATTGAGTGCTATGAATTTTCCCCTGAGGACCACCTTCATTGTGTCCCATAAGTTTTGGTACGATGTGTTCCCATTGTCATTCAATTCCAGAAATTTTGCAATTTCATTTTTTATTTCATCCACTATCCATTTATTGTTTAAAAGTGTGCTGTTCAGTTTCCAGGTGCCATTGGGATTCTTGGTGGGTCTCTTGTTGTTGATTTCTAGCAATATAGCATTGTGATCTGATATCATGCAGGGAATTATGTCAGTCTTCCTAAATATGTGGAGGCAGTTTTTGTGACCCAGTATATGGTCTATTTTAGAGAATATTCCATGGGCTGCTGAGAAGAATGTGTAGTCTGTGGATTTGGGATGGAAAGTTCTGTAGATGTCCATTAGGTCTAAGTGATCTATGGTTTTGTTGAGCTCTCTTACTTCCCTGTTGAGTTTCTGTTTGGATGATCTGTCTATTACTGATAATAGTGTATTGAAATCTCCAGCTGTGATGGTGTTGGTGGTTATTTCTGTTTTATTGTCAAGTAGGTTTTGTTTTATGAACTGTGGTGCTCCTTTGTTTGGTGCATACCGATTTATGATTGTAATATCCTCTTGATGGATCGTTCCTTTGATAAGTAGGAAGTGGCCTTCTTTGTCATTTTTGATTATTTTTGGTTTGAAGTCTATTTTATCTGATATTAATATAGCTATGCCTGCTTGTTTCTTATTCCCATTTGCTTGGAATATTGTTTTCCACCCTTTCACCCTGAGGAGGTGTCTGTCTTTAGTGGTGAGGTGGGCTTCTTGAAGGCAACAGATTGAGGGGTCTAATTTTTTGATCCATCCTGTTAGCTTGTGTCTCTTGATTCGTGAATTAAGGCCATTAATATTTAGGGTAATGACTGTGAGATTTGATTTGATCCCTGCCATATTGTGATGGTAAATGTGGGTTGGTGTTTTCACGGACTTTGAAATGTTTTCTGCCTACTCTGAGTTTGGTTGTTGTGATCTGCTTCTTGTAGGCAATTGAGTTTGATTATTTGTTTCTTCTCTGTGGAGAATTTCCTGAAATACTCTCTGTATGTTTGGTTTTGTGTTCATATAATTGTAAAGCTGAATTTTGTCGTGGAATGTTTTTCTTTCACCATCTATTATGAGGGATACTTTTCCTGGGTAGAGTAGTTTGGGTTGGAAGCCATAGGTTTTTAGACATTGCAGTGTTTCATTCCAGGCTTCTCTGGCTTTCAGGGTTTCCATTGAGAAATTCTGTGTAATTCTGATGGGGTTACCTTTGAAGGTGGTGTGCAGTTTTTCCCTAGCTGCTTTTAGGATTTTCTCTTTGGTGTCAATGTTTAGAGTCTTAATGACAATATGTCTTGGAGAGTTTCTCCTTTGGTCCAGTCTGTTTGGAGTTCTGTTGGCTTCTTGTATCTTGATGGGCCTTTCTTTTAAGAGACTGAGGAAGTTTTCTTCAATTATTTTGTTAAATAAGTTCTCCATGCCTTTGGTCTGAATTTCTTCTCATTCTGGTGTTCCAATGATCCTGATATCAGGACGTTTAAGTGTATCCCACAATTCCCTCATGGTCTGTTCACAGGAACTTTTGAAGTTACTGAAATTTTTGAACTCTCTAACTGTTTCTTCCATCTTGTGTTCCAGATGGGAGTTTCTATCCTCCACTTGGCTGACTCTATTCTTGAGAGCTTCTTGAGAGTTTTGGACTTGTTCAATGAGGTTTGCATTTTCTACTACTTTTCTATGTATAGTTTCCATCCCTCTGTCAAGCTCCCTTTTCACATCATTTTCTGATTTTCTTGATGATTCTTGGAATTCATCCTTGCATTTCTTTATGTCTTCATTTAGCATGGCCAGCTGATTTTTAAGGTCTTCTTTTTTTTCACTCTCCCTCAAATCTCTTAACTCTCTTTGAACTCCTTCCAATTTCTTTTCTATTAGTTCTAGTTTAGTGATGGCAGCATCCACATGATTATCGGTACTTTGTTGCTTTCCTGCAAATTCTACCAGTAGTCAGGGTTGCATTGCTTATAGCTTCAATTTGGTGTTCTGATCCTAATGGTTCTTCTATGTTTTGGTTAGATTTATTCATTGTAGGACTGGGTGATGTAACTGGATTCTCTTGCATTTGATTTTTCATGTTATTTCTTTTGTGCTGTGTTCTGCCCATGACAGTGGATGGGCAGGTAGGTGGGCATATCAGCCTGGGCTCAAGCACAATGGGAATCTGAGGCAGCCTGGGGCAGTTGCCAAGCAGCCTGGGCTTTGACTCTCACTTGCTAAAGCCGCCTATCTACTGCCTGGCAGGGGCTCCAAAGTTGCCTGATTTCTCAAGGAGTAATGTGCCAAAGTTGCCTGTGTTTGAGCTAGGAGTGGCACTGTGGCACCAAGCACTGAATCAGCCCAAACTCTTTGGGAACACTGGGACCCAGAAGCTGTCTGTGCTCCCCCACCACAGGACAATGTTGTATGGCCGGCATGGCCAACAGGTAGGGGATGACACCTGAGCTGGTGCAAGCAAGAGACACAGTCTGAGCTTGTGTGGCAGCTGCTGTGGGACTGGGCTGACTGACTAAGTGGGCGAGTGGACGAGTGTGCGGAGCAGTCTAAGCTTCCACATGCAGGGATCGATTAGCGTGCTGTTGCACATCAGCAGCAGCAGCGGGCGCCGGCGGCAGCTGTGGTGCTTTGGACATGGTGGTTATTTGCGGGGGAGGGGTGGGCTCGCCCGTGAGGGGATCCGTGATTCCCTGTTTCCCCCACCTCTGTTCCCTCCCAGGGTTTTCTCCCCTAAAAGTCTCAATGAACCCTTAATATCTTGCCTTTCTTTCCCCGGGATTTGCAGCACAGCTAGGCGGTCGCCATCTTGGCTGGAAGTCCTTGTGAAGGTTTTAACTATTGGAGAAACTGACTCTAAGATACAGGTTTACATATAAGTTTTTAATTTCTAAGGATGAGGTACTCATACATAAAGACATTATTATTTTAAAGATAGTTCCTGTTTTATTTATGCTAATTGTGTCAAATGGTCATCACTATGTTTAGTCACGTAGGTTTAAATGATTTAACTGCAGTCGGTATAACTTTAATCCTTCTGTAAAATATGTTGGGATAGCTTGCTTAAGCTTTAGCAGTTTTAAGTCATTGGTAAGAAAAAATTGTTTTGTATTAATAAAAATTCCTATTATAAGTAAGATTAATTGCTATCAAAAATTAAGCTAAAAATCATTGGTTTTCAAATAGCGTTTTCTCTTTCAAAACAGATATGCAAGGGTTGTATTGGAGCTTAGCTGTTTTGGCTCAACAATGACAAGATTCTGCTCTACTATATGTAAAGTAACTGTCTCATTTCTGGCATCTCAAGTCCAGTACTTATAACAAAATTAACTCTTGAGACATATTCCCTACTTTAGGGTATAGCCTCATGCTCAAACAATGGTCCTCACCTGAGAAAAATAATTTCAAGCCTGGTGGTTCTATTTTCAATGTTCATTGGGTAATTGGTACCCACACAGGTATCTGGACTAATTGAAGATATTTTTAAACACAGCTCCTCAGACTTTATACTGTCTTACTTGTTTTTTTTTTTTTTTTTGCTGATAATCTCTAGGTCAAATTAATTGGTTTAGATGTATGTTATTTTCAAGACTGGTAACAGGTTCTGCCTGCATTTATAGTTATTAGATATTTAAAGGATATGATGTGCATACTTTCTATGCTTCAGATATGGCATATACTGCCACAGGACAACTAAACTTAAAAAGGTTGGACAAAATGACTTTAAGCTTGTGCCATTCTTGAAGTAGATCTATTTCAGTAATCAAATGAGTTTTATATATATACATACATCCAGGTTGGTGTAATATCCTTTCTAAGTGTTTTAATAACTATGTAGAAGCCAAAGCCAACTGGATTCGCCAGAACTAAAAAGGTCAACATTTTGGCCCCTGCTCTGAGGTCACGAGGCCACTGGAGGTGATGGGACACTTCTACACTGGCCCCTGGTAAGTCACCTGTCTTCCTGATCAGAGAGGATATGGAGATTCAGAATCAAAAGGTCGGTGTACAGTATGAAACAAGAGAGTCACAACTGAGGAAAAATCAGTCCTCCTGGCTTCCCAAAGAAGGAAAAACTTCTTGGCCAGCATGGCCATGACTCATCCTAACAGACAACACCATTATTGGAGAAGCAATAGGGCTACTCCTGGGTTCCTAACGTTTCCTTTGGAGAGCCATCAGTGACCTCTAAAATGATTCCTTGATTAAATTTTGGCTACCTGTTTGGTCTTAAACACTCAGAAAGAAATGTATAACCAAAGATAAAGGGATACCTCAAATGTATGAATGACCTACCTATTAAGTAATACAACAAGAGCTTTACAAGAGGGGAAACAAGGCCTTGAAGCATGTTGTCCCCATCTCTAGTAATTTTAATTCTATAACAAGGAGAAGCAACCATAGATGTCAAAATGGTTATTTTCAAATGTAAAATCTGTATGACTCTGACCAAGGGTTGCTTAATTCAGAATACTGGGAACAATGGTGATCTCTTTTAACTTGTGCCAGGACATTATTAAATAAGTCCTAAGGCCAAAAAATATATTTGTACAGCCCTTAATGGCACTCAATGGGTCTATGGTACCAACCTTTGGCCCTGGCTACCCCCAGGACAAACTACAAAAGGTACACTCTGAAAGACTATTATACAAAATATGCTATATTCACCATTATCAAGATTAAATGTTGTGTATATATTCCTGTTAGCAGAGCACTCTGGAAGACTATTATACAAAATATGCTATATTCACCATTATTAAGCTTAAATGTTGTGTATATATTCCTGTTAGCTCTGCTAATACCTCATCTGTTTTACAAGCCATGCAGAAACTGATTCAGGCCATGTCAAACACTACTGTGCCATTTGAGTAACAGTTCAGGGAAAAAAATCTCAGCTCACCTCTTGCTCAGGTATCTGGAGACAATCCAACTTTGTCTACCTGAGTTCCCTCAAATGCTCCCCAAGGCCTGAAAGTCCCCAAGAAGGGAACCCTGAAAATGACCAGTTTGCTGTGTGCTCACTTCTCATTAACTCCTTACTGTTATTCTTTCTCCCCAACATTTTCTTCCAACACTATCTTCCTGAGCTCCATCAATACACTTTCAGGGTCTTTTAGGATAGTTCCCCTCTCTGGTAGAGACTCTCTAACTGCCACGTTTCTACACCCCTATTCAGCCAAAAGTAGTTCAAGATCTTATGTCATCATCCCCTGTCCTATACCAGCAGTTAGAGTGTCTTCTCATGAGGGGGGGATAAGAGGAAGTACAGTTAGGGTGATTGGACCCCCTAAAGGTAAAAATGGCAGGAAAGTTTGCACTTGTTAGAAATCAAAGATGATCTGACTGTTTATTTCTTGGCTAGTTCCCTAGATCTGTTTCTCCACAAGTAACCAGGACCCCTTCTAGGAGTGAGGTCTTTCACAGGATTTAAACATTGCTGTTGATTAAGTTCGGCCCCTAGAGCTTGGTGTTGGGCTGGTCTCTTCCTGAGACAGCCCCTAACCCTAACCAACTAGCTGTCCCTCTGGTTCACCTGAGCCAGAAGACAGCCCACCACTACAAGGTTATAAATACATTTACAAGGGGAGGGCAGTGTCTCAGACTACTTGGGACCATCCAGGTGTGGGTAAGTTTTTCCCTCAGCTGGGCTTGGGCTGGCTTGGCTCAGATCCAGGCCCAGGTCCAGGCTCAGCCAGGAGGGGCCCCCTAGCCCTCCTTTTTCTCCATATGGGTTCTTTATCCCCTCCAGCTCCCCACATGGCAGGAGTTACTTGAACTTTCTTTTCTCTCTTTTCTCTCCATGGTTTTTCCAGGCCGTTCACGTGGGATCTCTGGCCATGTGGGTGCCTTTCCAGGGCTCTGCACTTCCCTTAATAAATATAATTATTTGGGGCTGGATGGATGGCTTAGTGTTTAAGACATTTGCCTGCAAAGCCAAAGGACCCAAGTTTGATTCCCCAGGACCCACGTTAGCCAGATGCACAAGAGGGCACACAATTCTGGAGTTCATTTGCAGTGGCTAAAGGCCCTGGCATGCCTGTTCTCTCTCGCTCTCCCTCTTCCTCTGTCAAATAAATAAATAAATAAATAAAATAATATATTTAAAAAAATATAAAAAATAAATACAATAATTTAATAATTACAGAAAAAGAAATGAATATATTGGGATAAATATATGTTAAAAAAATCTTCTCAGAAGGAAAATCCCAATACCAGATGGCCTCATTGTTGAATTCCAGCAACCCTTTGAGGAGGGACTAATGTTGAGGGTATATACACTGTTTCACACAACAGAGCATCTAGGTTGCTAAGTTAATAAAGCTAGTATTACTCTGAAACCAAAACCAAGCAAAGACATCATTTGAAAACTATAGACAATATTATATATGAACACAGACATCAACATCTTTGATTAATAAAAAAAACTCTTTGTTGGGTATGGTGTTACATGCCTGTTCTCCCAGCATCCAGTAGGCAGAGGCAGGATGATCAAGAGTCAAGACAAGCCTGAACTCCAGAGAGATGTGCTCTTACATTCTGTGGCTGGGGTTGTAGCTCAGTGGTAGAGTGCTTGCCTAGCACGCCTGAAGCCCTGGGCTCCATCCTCAACAACAGGTGCCATACATATAAAAAATCCTTAATGAGGGCTGAAGAGATTCCTCAGAGGTTAAGGTGCTTGCTTGCAAAGCCTGATGACCCAGGTTTGATTACCCATTACCCACAAAGCCAGATGCATAAAATGGTTCATACATATATCGTTTGTTTCCAGTGGCTAGATGCCCTGGCACACTCATTCTCTCTGTTTGCCTCTTTTGTCTCTGTCTTTCTCTTCATAAATAATAAATAAATATTTTAAAAATACTTAATCAAACCTTAGCAAATTAAAACCAATAACTTGCCCAAACAGTAACAATATGTTATAACCAAAAAAAGTTTTATTCAAAGATTACACTGTTAGCATAACATCTGACTAGTTAATGAAATTTATTATGTTGAAGAATAAAAGAGAAATTCCACCTGATCATTTCAGTAGTTGCAGAGAAAGCACTTGATAAAATTCAAAACACGTTCAGCAAAGTAGGAAAGGGAACTTCATGTTGTAGTGAGAATCCATGAAAAATTTATAACTCGTGCATTCCTATGGAGCAAGGCAAAGGATGTCTGGGGTCCAAACTCAGGTACTCAGAGCGCAGTACTCTATCCACTGAACCATTTCCCTAGCCCAGATGTCTGCTCTAAACAGGTGCACTCGACATTGTACTGGAGTCCTATTGAGTACAATGAGACAAGCTGAAACAATGTCAGAATCAGGTAGAAGGAAGGAGTTGCTTTTCTTTGTGGAGTACTGGTCACTACCTTGAAAACCCTAAGGGATAATAATAAAGAAAAGATCAAAGAAAAACGAAAAATAGACCACCCCCTACAAAATCCTTCTACTAGCACAAATTGAATTTATCAGAATTTTATGATACAAAGTCAATGCTAAAAAGCAGTGATTATTTTTCTAGACATTTCATTAAAAAGTGGGCCAAGTTGAAGTCTTCCAGTTTTAGTAACATCAAAATAATAAAAACTTAAGTATGCATTTAATGATTAGCATGCAAGATTTATTTACTACACAATTATAAATTATTGTTGAGGGAAGTTCAATTGATCTAAAATAAACTGGCATTGTTATGACTTGACACACACTCCAAATAAATCTATGAATTCAACTCAATCCTGATCATCATGCCAGCAGACTCATTTGAGGGGCTGACAAAAGAATTATAAAATTCATACCAAAACAAAGCACCTTAAAGGGCCACCCCCCCCTTTTAATACCAGGTCACATACTCAATGTTCTACTTTTTAAAAATATATTTTTATTCATTTAATTGCAGGGACATGCACACACACACACACACACACACACACACAGACACACACACACACACACACACAGGTGGGGGAGAGATATTGAGACTATAAGCATGCCAAGGCCACTTGTTGCTGCAAAACAAACTCCAGGTGAATGTACCACTTCGTGCATCTGACTTTACATGGGCACTGGAGAATTGGACTCTGGCCTGTAGGCATTGCAAGCAAGTTCCTTTAACCACTGAATCATCTCCTTATCCCACCTTTCTTTTTCCCTTAAAGACAGGGTAACAGTACACAAATTTAATGCCCAGATCTTGACTTCTCTACTGTTCTCCAGTAAAGTAAATCAGATTCCTGGGAGCTGGGGAAATGGCTCAGTAGTTAAAGGTACTTGCTTGCAAAGCCTCCCCACCTGGGTTTCAATTCCCCAGCCACCTAAGTAAAAGCAAGACAGGGCGTATGTTACAGTGACAAAAGACCCTGACACCCTCCCCCCAAACATGTGAGAGTGCAAATAAAGAAAGAATAATAAAAAAAATCAAAACCCTTAGGGGAAATTGCTAGGTTTGGGCTTGGGGCAGAGAATGTACAGAATGATCCTGGATAATCTCACTGTGCCAGAAAGGAAAGAGAAGAAACATGTTTGCAAACTGTGGCTTAGGGATAGAGGGTTTGTCTAGCACGGGAGAAGCCCTGGATTCAATCCATAGCACCACAAAATGAAAAAAAAAAAAAGAAAAGAAAAAAGTGAAGTCAAAGGATAAAGACACCAACAAAGAGTTTTCACTATCCAAAGCTTGAATAATTTGAGCAACAAATTGTGTTGGATTATAAAGCACATACTAGTCCACACCAATTTAAATAAATTAGCAAACAAACAAACCAACAAATAATTAGGGGAGAATAGATAAACGTGTTCAGAAGAGTTATAAATAATTTTGTAGATTCTCAAGGAGAGGGCGCTTCTTGTTCCTTAAATGTGGGTCTGGCTGTCTTCCTCGCAAAGGGGTTGGTAGGCAAAGGATGAGGCATGTCAGCAGCGTGGAAGGCGTTCTTCCAGGCAGGTGATCAAAGTTAACATCGACAGTGAGAAATCATGTTGAGACAAGGGATGTGCTGTTGATATGATGTGATGAAAATGGTGTTCTGTCTCTGTGGGCTTCTTCTGTAAAACTCATGATCTTGGTTTAAACTTGAAAAAGCACATCAGAGAATATGCAGTGGAGGAATGCGCTACACAATATCCAGCCAATAAATTTTAGAACTGTCAGGGTCATTAACAAGGAAAGTCTGAAAAATGGTCACAGGCAAGAGGAAGCTAAGGTTATTGAGGGGAACTTGATATGCAAACAGATATGACAGGGCTGCAGAGATGGCTCAGTTGGTAGTGCTTTAAGGTGCTTGCTGTGCAGGGACCTGAGTTTGGATTCCCAGTTCCATGTAAATGCCAGGCATGGTGGTGGATACCTGCAATCCCAGGGCTTTGGGGGTGGGGCAGAGTCAGGTAGATCCCCAGGGCAACTGGCTAGCTGAGTCAGTGAACTCTGGGCTCCATGAGATACCCTGTTTCAAAAATAAGGTAGAAAGCAATAGAAGGGGACACCTGATGTTGACCTTTGGCCTTAACATGCACCTGCGCACACATGTGCCCACACATTTGGACATGTATGTATGTTACACACATATCCATGTACAAAAAATAAGGACATTTGAACAATCTCTGGGGCTTTAGTTATTATTAGTTTATTAATTATAACAAATGTACCATGCTAATTATAAGAAGTTAGCCCAAACTGGTTGTTGGCATGAGGTAACTTCCTTTTTTTCAGTTTTTCTGTTAAATTGAAACCACTTTAAAAAAAAAATTTATTTGCAGGGCTGGAAAGATTGCTCAGTGGTTAAGGTGTTTACCTGCAATGCCTAACAACCTGTGTTTGAGTACCTTGTTTTCCAATACCCATGTGAAGCCAGATGCACAACCAGGGCATGCATCTGGAGAATGTTTACAGTTGCAAGAGGCCCTGGCATGCCCATTTTTCTTTATCTCTCTCCTTTCTTGCAAATAAATAAATAAAATATTTAAAAAATTACTTGCAAGCTGGGGGTTGGAGGTGAGGAGAATGGCTGCACCTGGGCCTCTTTTTGTTACAAACTCCAGATGCATGCAGTACTTTGTGTGTCTGGCTTTACATGAGTACTGGGAAATTGAACCTGGGCTGCCGCCTTTGCAAACAAGTGCCTTTAGCCACTGAACCATCTTCCCAGATATGAAACTAGTCTTAAAGTCTATTTAAAAGACACCCCAACACACACATGCACACACCAAAATATCGTCAGTGAGTTATGATTGAAAGACCTACTTTATCTGGTATCAATGGTTTTTGCAAAGATCCAGTATTAACCGTAGGAAAATTGTTTTGGAATGATAGATCTACAGATGTGGAGATGAACACAGAGTCTCTCTATAGATCAGTGCTTAAAGAGCAAACTGATTTGTAGCACATTGTTGAGGTCATCCAATGCAGGAGACATTTTTTCTTGACAAATAGAACTGCAGCAACTGAAGAGCTCTGGAGAATACCCACGCTAGTTTGTCCATTAGGACTTGCAAATAAGTGCCTTTACCACTGAGCCATCTCTCCAGCACAGTGCCTATTAGTTCTTGGAATAGGGTTTCATAAGATAGCCCAGGTTGGCATTGAATTTGTGATTCTCCTTCCTGGCTTCCACAGTGCTGGGATTACAGGTGGCTCACCCTTATTTCATTTAGTCTGAACATTCTCTTCTCTTCACTTAACTCAAAATGGCTAAGTGTGGCTAATAGTGTGACATAAGCAGTGAGCCTAGCAAAGATCAAGGTGAGAGATGAGCAGAGTGGTGGTGGTGGGGGGGGGGGTAGGCAGGCAGCCTTCATGTGTGACTTAACCAAATTTGACAATGTCAAGGGTGCTTGAGATGGTACAGTCACTGACAAATCAAGTCCTCACATAACTTGGACATAGAATACATTTGAGGATAAGAAACCAGGTTTGGGTAAGTTAATTGCCTCAAATAGTCCAGCAAATGTGGCAGATGCTCTTGGTGCCAGTGCCAGAGGTTCTTGATCCATGTCTGTGGCACCACCGCAGCAGTGGACAGTACTGAATATGTTGAGACTTACCCCATCCCTCCAGAAGTTCAGTGCCTCTACCTTTTTCCCTTCATTCTGGACAGTCCTTATGGCTGCCAGAGCCTGTGTGGTTCTTGCATAAATGCACCCCACTAGTGTGGACAGTTGATTCTAGCTCAGTGAAGAAGCTGAGCTGGTGGATACATGTCCCAGCATCATTCTCTTCAGGAAGACAAATTTTGTGTAGCTTTCATGCACTGTTTAGAGGTTATGGTTGGAATCAGCCCCAGTTGCCTGGAGCTCTGACCTGCTCATGGCCCATTGCAGCTGTCATCCTTTGCCTTACCTTTCTTCTGCTTCTGAGATCGTTGCTCGGAGAACTCACTTGAATCCATGTCCTAATTTCAGGCTCTGCTGCTTGTTCCAACCAGGAGTGGCCCAAAGTCAGACAGATGACATTCTGGAACTGGAGTGTCCACTCTCTGGTCAGATGGCAACAAGAGCCATATGTGGATGGTGACAGCCTTTGTCAGGCTTGGACTATGACAATTTCCAAGGCTCTCACTTGCACTGGATTGGGATGACTGGGTGAAAAGGAAGAATTAGATGTATATAGCTTCCTTAAACTTGACTGGTGGGGGCAAATGGATTGTTATGTACTGACATACTGTGAAGTTGGCTCCATTTTGACAATTGACTTAGAAACCTTGAAGAAAAGAAATGGTACTCAGATCAGCCAACTGTTAGGGTATCCCAGAGAGGCTCTATGGTGTGACTAGTCAGTCTCAAGTGTCCTGAATCCAGAGATCAGACTGTGAAAATAAAACCCATGCTACAAGCACGAAGATGACCATAGAGAGATGGTTGCAGGTCCCTGATACTAAAGCCAGAACTAGGAAAGGAAGGAGTTTCATTGACTGGTATTAGGTATTTACTGAAATGTAAATCTGTAAATTTCCCAAGTCCTTCCAGGCCAGCAGAAGGAGCTCTGTTCCATTAGAAAACAGCTGCCCCTTGCCTCACAGATGAATCTTTGTCCTTCCAATGATCCAATTATTTTACCTCTCATGACCTTCAGACCAATAATTAACAGTGTCTGACCCGGGAGCAAACAGGTTCATTACAGAACAACTTGGAGGTTCTGGGTATGGTTTGGGGGAAAGTATGGAGGAGTGATCTGGGATAGGGTGGGAGACAGCACAATTATCAGCATGAAAAGGTTCTCCTTTAAATCAAGATTTAACATCTTGGCAAGAATATTTAGGAATGACATGCTATATTACTCACTCTTATTAGTTTTAATATTAAAATTCTCATTTGTTTGTACAGACCAGATTTGTGTCCTTTGACAATATGGCAGTTTTTGAAATTAGCACCCTTAGGTTATAGTCAGTCATCACATGATGGATTTCACACTGAATTGTGTATAAGGAAGGGTGATAATTTCATAAGAATGAATGTGCAAGTTATTATCTGTAAGGTCATGGGCACTGGTAGTATTATCTCTACACTCTCAAAATGTTAGCCTTATTATCACATGTACCATTGGGATGTGTGTGTGTGTGTGTGTGTGTGTGTGTGTGTGTGATGCTTTGGAGTCTCTGCAAAGCCAATTGAATTGGCCTGTAGCAGGAGGATGCAGTTGCTTTAAGGAATTATTCATTTTCTGGTGACATGTGTCCTTGTCAGAGTTGAAAGTGAATATTGCTATGAGAAGGCACATCTGAGATTTTAGTGTAAGCAAAATTAAAATGTTGGTTAATATAGTCAAGATATTTTAAATAACTTTATTCTTAAATTTAACAAGTTCTTATTAGAAATGCTTTGGTATCAACACAATAAAAATATACTCCCTTCCCCACTGACTCATGTCAAGTAACTGGAAAAGTTAAGCACTTGTTCTCCCCAAGTTTTGGAGAATTTTTCACACATAGTGACTACTACTTATTCACATGGCTTAATATGAATATATATATATATATATATATATATATATATATATATATATATAAGTTTTTCATGAAAAAGAAATAAAAGCATCCAGAAGAGAAATTTGCAGGCGTTTCTTCATTTCTTCTCCAAAGGATGTGTGTATAGGTGGCATAGCTCTCAGATAACTTTTTTCCCCAGTTTTGCCATTCTCATCCTTAAAGCTGTAAATTAAAGGAAAAAAAATTGAGCTATAAAAAAGTCTTAGTTTTTACTCTGAATGATTATTTCATAGAATGCAGGAAAGTTGAGAGCATACCTCAGATAGTTTTATCCGACAGTGTGAGCATTGTTTTGTAGCACAAAGAGAGTAGAAATAATAAGCTATGGTTAACTTAGGGCAGAAGTAGGTTCAGAACTAGAAGGAACTTATTTCTATAAAGACCAGAAAAGTTAGTAGAGCAAACAGAATAAACAGAAAATGACTTACTACTGGCCACAGATAGACACTCCTTTAAGTCAGTTATTGCCTTTTGTGAATATTCTTAGCTATGTATGACTAAAAAGATAGTAACACTTAAACTATGTTTAATGATTGGCTGATTCTTTTATGCTCATTAAACATGGTGGTGTAAAATGTCTTTGACCATTTGATATAGAATGAGAAAAATAAATTACTATATGAGACAATGGGAGCTAATAATCAAGAGTTGGAGTGATTAAAAATTGCCCTTATCAAAATATTATTATACTTTCAAGTGACAGGTGTATTTTTGAAAGTGTTCTATTGCTAATGATATGTTGGCTGCCAAAAGCATTTGTTAAAATGTAGACTATGAATTTATAATATGCCTTTGGTGGTCTGGTATGAGGCCTTAAAGTTTAGGACTCATATCCTAATGTACAGCTGCCTCAGTCATGCTCCCAAAGTTGAGTGTGGTTTTAAGGCACTGATCTAATCATTATGCTAATGATATGATATTACATTCATGTGTAAAATTGCCCAAGAAACAGCTTTTAGCTAATTGCACAATTTTGTTTAATAAAACACTAAAAGGGAAGACACTTCTTTTTTCTATGCCACGTATTAGTTATCTATTAACAAAGAAAGCAGCTCTATCATTAAGAAGCCTTTCCTAAACATATGAGAAGGGATAGATGCCCACTACCATGACAAGAGCATTGTCATTCCACTTACATGAAGTGTTTTCATTTCAATTAAGTTAAAAAGTACCGTTTTCCCCTCAAAAGTTTAAGAGGAATGGTCATTTCCTAGTGGTAAGGCCAAAAATATTCCTTTGAATTCAGGATGCATTGAGAGCATGCACTGTCTCTGTAGTAGCCTGATGGTCTGTCTTCCTGGAAGCTATTGGGTGTGAATCTGAGGAGATACCTGGAGCTACACAGCAGAAGGCAAATGGAAGGCAGAAGGAAGGCTTTATGAAGTTCTAATCCTGGGTTTATGGAACTCTGTGTTACCAGTGCTTAAAGAGACCCTGGGTCAGGTACATTTTACAGGAATAATTTAAGGGTGGGACAAAGTCCTCTTCCCATTAATTACTTTTCATTTTGTGATTCTACACATGGGGCACACACCCTGTGTGCCATGACATGCAGTGACTAGTTTGCTCAAGTTTGCTTTCTTCCTTTATTCAAGTTTACAACAAGTAAAATGATCTGAATTCCAGGTGGATGTGTGGGGACAGATCATTTTGACAATGAAGGCATAGCACCCACAAATCCCGGGCTACCAGTTCTCCCCCCCTTTTTTTTTCCGAGGTAGGGTCTCACTGTAGCCCAGGCTGACCTGGAATTCACTATGGAGTCTCAGGGTAGCCTCGAACTCACGGCGATCCTCCTACCTCTGCCTCCCGAGTGCTGGGATTAAAGGCGTGCGCCACCACGCCCGGCTCAGTTCTCCCCTTGACTTCCCTTTTCTGTTCTTCTCTGATGCCTGCACCCTATAGCAATCCAGACACATAATTTTAGATGCTTAAGCTTGTTAGAATAGAGTTTCTCTCTACTTGGTATCTCTTGGCCCCTACTGGCTGTCATAGTTTGATAGTTTTAGCACTAATAGTGTGTGAAGAACGAAGAGTTTTCACCCCTTCATCCTTAAATACTACCGACATCTCTAAAAGGGCAGAATGGAGCTGGAACTATAAGAATTTGTATGTGAAGTCCACCAGCAGTGAACCCAGCAAACTTTATGGCTGGCCAGCCAGGCCAAATGTACCAACTAGTGCAGTAGTGGCATGCCTATTATGGGGAAGACCAGCTGCTCTCTGATTGGACTGGAGGCTTGCTCCAAGGGAGGCAATATATGCCTGGTACTGAAAACCTAGTCAAAAACCTATGGTCTGGGAGGTCATAAGCCCTATGGGAGTAATGATGACTGTTGTCTGGCTAAATGGATATATTATGCACACCAGACTGCTCTTTAAACACTTATATTAATGCTACTCTCATTTTGGCTAGATAAGCTTCTCTTTTCAGATGATGGTGACCACTGGAGGGACCTCAAAAAAGCCACCATAGTGCTGAGAAAAAGTGACAATAGAGTGTTTAGCACTAAGTGAGTCATCTCTAACATATCCTCTAAGGCTTAGGGTCCATCATGTGAGAGGTTATGGAAAGAATGTAAGAGCCAAAGGAAGGGAAGGACTACTTACAATACTGTCTTCCAGACACAAATTGGTCTGATAATCATGACTGCACAGTGTCTGACACTACCTACACAAGATCTGCATAGTAGGAGGAAAAAATGATGACATCAAAATAGAAGAACTGGACTAACTGGAAAGAAGAAGGGATTCAATGGAGGGTGGGTTTGTGAGGAAAATGGGAGTGGTGGGAGGGAGTTATGGTTTATTGTCTATACTTATGGAAGTTGTGAATAAACAGTTTTTTTTTTTTTTTTTTTAGAGAAAAAGAATAGGTATGTGAGTTATACCAAAAAAAGCCAGCCATTTTGTTGATGGGGGTAGGATCCCACAAAAAGTTTGCTGGGGTCAAATGTTAGTGGACATATCTGGCATTGTACTATACTTTTCAGGAATGTCCAGCCTTTTGACATTGCAATAAGACATTGTTATCTACAAATGTGTTGGGCCGATTCCCAGCTGTCCTGAAACATGTGTCGCCTGCAGTCTATAGGCTAGTCACGCACACTAGACCATACCATGTTATATTTATGTGAGCAGATAGATATAAGATTGCTTAATTTTTTCTGTCATGTTTTACTGTGTTCAAACTTTCATTTAAAAATTCTTGCTTTTATACTCTCCAGGCTCCACTATTTTTCATCATTCTTCCATCTTCATTGTTTTCCAAAACAAAGATTGCCTCAGATAAAGTTTTTTTTCATGGAATGTTTCTTTTATTTTCGTAACTATGATTCTGAGGGTTTTTGCAAAACTGAGCTGGACACTCTGGTCAGATAAAGGTTTTTATTTTTCTATTATTTTATTTTTATTTACTTGAGAGAGATCAGAGAGTTAAATATTTATTTGAGAGGGAGAAAAAAAGGGAGATGGAGAGAGAGAGAAAGAGAGAGAGAGAGAGAGAGAGAGAATGAGCACACCACGGCCTCTAGCCACTGCAAATGAGGTCCAGATGCATGCACTACCTTGTGCATCTGGCTTACATGGGTCCTGGGGCTTTGCAGGCAAGCACCTTAAATGCTGAGCCATCTCTCCAGCCCTTTTTGAACAAACATTGGCTTTATAATCTATGCGATGAATTAGAAAACAGAAATGTGAAACAATGTTATGATGGAAGATAAGGAATATGGAGCAATGTTAATGTGATACTTTTACAAAACTTTTTTTGTACTGTTATTTTGTCTGGAATAGGTTTTCCTGTTTTCACAGTTTTAGTTCAATAGCATGCTTAGTGTTGTCTGGAAACATTAGTTACTTCCAGTAATTTTTCTTGGGGTAAGTGTGTTAACATGGGGGGAAAGAATAAGAGGATGAGAAGAAGCTAATATTTAAGTTAAAAAAGGGAGGTTTTACCATGGTTCACTTCACTGTTGTTAGCCACAAACAGTGTGTTCCTGTCTTTTTTTTTCTAAATCTTCTGAGTTGATTTAAGAATGAACTTAAAAGGAAAAATTTGACCAGCAAACAAACATTTTTCTCAAAATAGAAAGGAACTTAGTATCTGCAAGTTTCCGTTGTGGAGGCACATTTCTCCAAAATGATTGAGGAAGGTATAAGTGAACATTTCTCAAAAGGTTAGAAGTTCTTGAGATGGTAAACTTGGTACACCTAACTCAATGACTTGAGAGAAGGGGAGAAATTCCATTTTATCATGTCATTAGCAGCACAAGATTGGGCTTATAGTTTGCTGGGGAAGAAACACCTTCATTTTTATAGGTATTAACATCCTTCTATAGAAATTTTAAAGTTATGTTTGTTGGATTGGCTGGTATTTAATATTTATTACTTTTTAGTGATAATTCTTTGATTAGTGACTGGGGTAGTTTGAATCATGTCCCCCAATAGATTTAGGAGTTCACTAAAGCTTGTAACTTAGATTTCTAGCTGCCTGGCTGCAGGCGGTGTTACTGTGGGCAGATCCTAGGGTCCAGCCCTAAGGTGTGTTTGGGGGCAGATCTGAATTATAGCCTAAGATATGCAGAGTCTGAGCTCTGCCTGGGTTCCTAGAGTGTGCTTGCTGGTGGTGGGTGGTTACTTTTCTCTCTGCATGGATCTATGTAAAGGGCCCAGCTTCTTCTGACATTATGGAACTTCCCCTGGATCTTTCAACAAGTCCCTTCCTCCCATTAACTATGCCTGGTTTGGAAGTTCATTCCAGCGATGTGAAGCTGACTTTGACAGAGACATTTAAAATTATGGGTACTTTCTAACATGTATAATCTGTATGGTTGGGTAATTTGACTTGCATCTTTGCTAAGGGAAGCACAGTTATTGCAATTGGTTTTGTTAAATTCTTATTTATTTTGTTACCAATGATAATAGTATGCTATATTGAAGTGGTACCAAGGCATCTAAAATTGAGGAACTATAATTCTGGTAGAAAAAATTCTTAAAATTAGTTTTCCTTCAATGCTAGATAGCTATCTACATAGCTACAAAGCTATAAAAGCTTCATAGAGAATGAGAAATGCAAAGATAAATAGGAAAAAATAAATAAGCTGAGTTGGAAGAAGACTAAGAAAAGTTCAAAGTTACAGATGACATAGGATAAACTAACATTGTATTGTAAAAAATATAGAAAAATAAAGAAATGAAGTTAATAAAACTATAAAAGTATAGAGAAACAAGTTATACTGAAGTAACAAAATATACTGAAAATAATGTTTTATATAGTTCCTTGCAAAATTAAGGCAATTTGTTAACTTATATAGAAAGTTCAAGTCTCAGCGAGGCACAAACAAGTAGTTGTCATCAGATTATGTGAGAAAAGATATGTTACTGATGACTAGTCATCCAAACACGTTCACACACAATAGCACACCATGACAGAAGACAAATTTCCAGTCGCTGAGGTCAATCAAAGCAATATCTAAACGAAGCAACAATTTATGTTGGCTTTTTTTTTTTTTTTTTTTGTCTTTTGAAGTGACTTACTTTACTGCAGTGGTAATGATTCAGATTTGCATTAATAAAAGCTGCGACTGTGTATTTATGAGGTGGTCAGAGAAGCTGAAAGCACGAGTTCATTGGCGCAGGAGACGCTCACATGACTAAACAGCAGTGGCATGCCTTGTCACTTTTGTTACCTGTTAGCGATGGGTCCTCCGTGCCGTCGCCAGTCACCGCGGCGCTCAGGGGAGATTGGCGGGCACGGGCCGTGCTGCCTAAGTTTTCCTCCTGCTCTTTCAGAGACATGGGATTTTTGTGTGGAGATGTATGGTTTGTGTTTTCGTGCGGACTAACTTCCGCTCTCTTTCTTGGAAGCGGGATTGGTTTGGCGGGCTGGTAAACCTGACTGCAAGGCGCTGTGGGATGGAAGGATGGTTTCTCGGCTTCCTCCTCCGCGTCGTCCTCGATCATCACCAGCTCGGCATGGATGACGCCGTCATACCCTGGCAAAAGCTTTTTCTCTTCTTCATTATCATCTGCTTGCTGATACCCCATGAAGATCATCGTTACAGGCTCCGTGTTGCTCATGTCAGAAGGAAGGGAATGAACGATGCTATATCTGACATCTTCCTCCTCGTCCTGGAACGTGGGTGAGGAAGACCTCGGGGCTGCTGACCTCCCAGGGGTCGCTCTGTTGGGGCTCATTCTGGCCCTCGGAGAGGCCTCTCGTGGGTTCTGGGTGATGTGGTATTCTTCCCAAGGAGTTACCATCCTCTTTTGTGGGCTGTGGGCCATCTCTTCTGCAGGTGGAGCAGTTGATCGTGGACGCGGAGTTGGCCGAATGGGGCTCATGTGGCCAAGGCCATGGCCCGGTTCCTCACAAAGCCCGTTGTCACTTGCATGGCCCCCCAGCCCGTTAGCTTTCGTCTTTGTCCTTTCTTGAAAGTCTGGCCCGGAAGGTACCTTTTCTCTCTGAGGGCTTGTAGGCCTGCAAAATGGATTGGCGTATACAGGTTCATGATACTCTGTGGGTGATTTAGAATTTCTCTCCGAGGCCTGTCTCAAGAGTTCCTCCACCTCAACGGGTGCGAGACCATCGGTGCCATTGTAGGCTGTGCTGTGGTTGGAGCTCACCGCATACACTGACTTCTGCCCATCGTCATACACTTTTATTCCTGCGCCTTTAAAGTCATCTGATGGGAGGGGTATTGAAGACAGAACTGTACTCTCTCCAGTCTTCAAGTCTTTTTCAACTTTAATTTCCATGGCATACAATGCTGTTAAGAGACAAATTTGATCTTTCATTTAATTAACTTTTCCTTTCATAAACTAGCTTGCTTATTTTTATACCCTTTGATGATCGTGGATGCAGTGTAACATTAAAAATTACCAACTAGGGCTGTAGAGATGGCTTAGCGGTTAATCGCTTGTCTGTGAAGCCTAAGGACCCTGGTTCGAGGCTCGATTCCCCAGGACCCATGTTAGCCAGATGCACAACGGGGCGCATGCGTCAGGAGTTCGTTTGCAGTGGCTGGAGGCCCTGGTGCACCCATTCTCTCTCTCTCTCCCTCTCTATCTGCCTCTTTCTCTCTCTGTCACTTTCAAATTAAAAAAAAATTACCAACTAGTTATATAACAACCAACATCAAAATAAAATTATTTTTAAGATAAGAGTTTTTAAGATAAAGTTTGGAAAAAATTGAAGGACTGAAAAACAGAAAAAGGTAAAGCTGAATTGTAAAACTTTTCAACTTAGATAACTGTTTTTTTCTGTGTGTGTGTGTGTGTGAGTACCTGTTCATACATGTGTGGACTCGTGTATGCAAGTACAGAGGCTGGAGGTTAATGTTGGGTGTCTTTCTTGGTCTCTGTCTTACTTATTTTGACATAAGGTCTCACTTGAATCCAGGTCTTGGCAGTCTGGTTAATCTAGCTGGTCAGTAGTCCTATGACGTATTTCCACTTCCCATGTGCTGGGATTACCAGCGGGCTGCAAGGCCTGCCCAGCACTTAGTGGTTGCTGGGGAGCCACACTTCAGTCCTTACACTTGTACACATGCTTCATACACTGAGCCCTCTCCCCAGCCTCCCAACCAGACAGATTTATACTTTTTTATATTACATATCAGGAGGAATCTCTTCTTCCATTAGAAAGAACTGTCACCCTGTAGATTGTGTAGGTAAAATGCCTAGCATAGTACGTTTCATTAAATGACATCCTTGTTTCAGAGACCATCTGCCTGTTAAAATTATAGAACGTCCTAAAACTTCCCAACATGGTGGGCATGTAAATGTAGAACTGATAGTGAACAGGAAGTCCAGAATCACAAGCTTCTCTCTCTCTCTTTTTTTCTTTCTTTCTTTTTTTTTTTTTGTTTTTTTTTTTGAGATAGAGTCTCCCTCTAATCCAGGCCGACATGGAATTCGCTATGTAGTGTCAGGGTGGCCTCGAACTCACGGCAATCCTCCTACCTCTGCCTCCCAACTGCTGGGATTAAAGGTGCACGCCGCCATGCCCAGCTAAGCTTCTCTTTTTGCTTCATGTTTTTCCCCAATTTAACACTGTTCTAAAGTAGAAGAAGGGCTAAAAATAGAATGATAGAAACTACTCTGAGACAACTGTGATGCAGGTAATGGGTGCACTTGGAAGAAACTGAAATGTGTCTCATGACGCAGGCAGGGAATCCCTACCGGAATTTTAACAGATGAAGCTAATGGGATTGATTCTTAGTAAAATGACGTGACGGTGCTTCACTGTGTTACATCTGCATGCTTCCTTTAAGTCAGCTTACTTTCACATCTCCTTTATTACCGAGTGGTTCTTGGCCTTCCTTGGAGAGTCAAGAAAGACAAAAATCATATATTCTCTTTCCTATGTGGATACCAATGTTTAATGTTTATATGTTTGTAAATAAGGGGTCCATAAGCAGGTGTAGGTTATGAAACTAGAGAGAGACCCTGAGAGGGAAAGATGAAATGTTGAGAAAGTGGGGAGACAGAATAAAAGTAAACATGTAACATTGAAATAGAAAGGAGGCTATGGTAGGGGAGGCAAAAAACTGGGGGAAGGGAAACAAAATAATCAAAATTTGCATTAGAAACTTTGTAATGAATTCTATTTTTTGATATTTTTATTTATTTGAGAAAGTGAGAGAATGATAGATAGATAGATAGAGAATAAGTATGGGGCACTCCAGGGCCTTCTGCTGTTGCAAACAAATTCCAGATGTATGTACCACTTTGTGCAATTTGATTTACATGGGTCCTGGGGAATCCAACCCAGGCCAGCAAGCTTTGCAAACAAGTGTCTTTAACTGCCAAGCCATCTTCCAAGCCTGAAACCAAACATTTTGTATTCTAATAAAAAATAAATACATTAAAAATCTGCAAGATTCCTTACCCATTGTCTCATCTCACATTTCTACTTCATTTAAAATTTTTTTTAAAATCAGCAATCACCATACATATACACATGTACCTTGATCATAATCTCCTCTTACCACCCTTTCTTATACCCAGCCCCCTACTCTCCTTCTATATAATCCTCTTCAACTAGTCCCTGTTCTATCTTGATATCTCTGTTCTACATTGTACTTCCTAATGGGATTTATTTATGATTGTCTAACTGAGCTTGCTATGTACTTGTTAAATATTTGTTCAGTGAATGAGAGACTGCTACCTGCAGATAGAGCATAGCTTCTCTTTCCATTCTCAAATTTACAGGTTTCCTTTCTGCCCTAATTAGCTTTCTTTATTCCCAGAGGTTGAAATTTCAGTTTTATGAAAATTATTATCCCATGAGGGTAAATAATGCCTAGCATTCCCAAGGGAACATTTTCATTTTTAAAAAGATTTTAGTGGGACTTCCGGTCAAGATGGTGACTGCCTAACTGCCCCGTACCTCCCCAGGAAAGAAAGACACAGATCCTAAGGAGAGAACCACCCCATCATACCTCAAAAGGGCCCCAGCTGAAACTAAGAATAACTGGTGAAACAAGAAAGGGTGCTGTTTTCTTGGTAAACCTGGTACCAGCACAAGGGTGAAGGAGATCGACACAGAGAACAATCAACTCCTACCAAATCAGATATCCAGAGGCTCCCAAGACCTCATCACTGAAGCAGACCTAAAATGAACCCAACATGGCTCAGGGAAATTTTGCGGAAGAGGGGGAGGAAAGAATGTCAGAGCCACATGTTGAGTCATGATACACAGAGACATTTCCTTCTACTCATAACTGAGGGCTAACTCCACAATACATGACCCATATACCCCAACAAGGAGGAGCCAGGGGGAGGGGGGAGGACAGGGAGGAGGCTAACAATGGTACTAACTTGACTGTATTCATTGAGTATAGAACTAATTAATAGAAATAAAAATAAAAAGAGAAAAAAATATAGAAAAAAGATTTTAGTAACCCAAGAATATCTCCTTGATAAAATATGTTGAAAAAGATATTTAAAAATTTTTTTATTTGAAAGAGGCCTACACCTATTAAATTCTCTATAAAAAAAAAAAAAGTAAGGGTTATCTCATTTGTCCTGGTGCTAACTTACTCTCCGTTGGAGAATCTGCTTCTCTTTTTCAGATAGATGTAGATCCTAAGGAGAGAGCCACCCCATCATACCTCAAAAGGGCTCCGGCTGAAACTAAGAAAAATTGGAGAAACAAGCAAGGGGGCTGTTTTCCTGATGAACCAGATACCAGCACAAGGAGGAAGGAGAGCAGCACAGAGAAAAATCAACTCCTACCAAATCAGAGAGCCAGAGCCTCAGAGGCCCCCAACACCTCATCACTTAAGCAGACCAAAAATGAACCCAACATGGCTCAGGGAAATTTTGCGGAAGAGGGGGCGGAAAGAATGTCAGAGTCACATGTTGGGTCATGATATGCAGAGACATTTAGCTTACCCATAACTGTGGGCTAACTCCACAATGCATGACCCGTATACCTCAACAAGGAGGGGCCAAGGGGAGGGGGTAGGTCACGGATGAGCCTAATAATGGTACCAAACTGACTGTATTTGCTGAATACAGAACTGACTAATAAATAAATAAAAAAAAAAGAAAGAGAGAGCGAGGGAGGGGGAAGGAGGAATAAAGAGAGAAAGAGAAGGGGGGGGGGAGAAGAGAATATATGAGAATGTCTGGGTGCACCAGCCGTTTACCATTGTAAATGAACTGCAGTTGTTCTGCCTTGTAGTACTGGGGAAGTTGAACCCAGGCCACCAGGCTTTGCAAACAAGTGCCTTTAACTGCTGAGCCATCTCTCCAGCTCTGAAATATGCTGGAGAATTGCTTTTAAGATATTCTTGTTTCTTTCAGGCCTTTATATTCCCTGTTTTATTTTACTGGTAGGGAATACAGTGCATAGAATAGAAACTATAAATAAACCTATACTGTAACTTAATTATTCTAACTATGCAATTGATTCTCATAGTTCTGGAAATGTAAAATAACCTTTGCTTAACCTGGTAGCATAGGACAGTGTAGTGAGTTGTGAATATTTGACATTGAAAAGTGTGAACTTGGGCTGGAGAGATGGCTTTATGGTTAAGGTGCTTGCCTGAGAAGCCTAAGGACTCATGTTCAACTCTCCAGATCCCATGTAAGCCAGAAGCACAGTGACACAGTGCACAAGGTGGCACATGCATCTGGAGTTCAATTGCAGTGGCTGAAGGCCCTGGCATGCCAATTCTCTCTTTCTCTCTCACTCACTCTTGCTCCCTTGCATTAAAAAAAAAAAGAGAGAAATGGATCATAGATTGTCATATACCTTTTCTGTTTTGATCATCATCTTCTATTCCTTCATTTCTATCTTTTCTCAATCTGGAAGGTATGTAGGATTTTGGAAGGTCAGGGATATTAGCATAGATGTCCTCAATTGACTCTGTAAAGTTGATATGAATTAAAAATACATTTAGGATATATTTGTAATGATGGAAAAAGTTCAGTGATCTTATTAAAAAATATTACTTAGACATGAGTTAGCTCCCCCAAACATACCTTCTGGGGTGTCTTCCTTTTCCACCTTCACAGACTGTAACAAAAGAGAATTCTGTATGGTTAATTCAGTTTAAAAATGCAATCTAAATATGGAAATACTTTGAAAAGTTGGATAATACTTGTGGACTCATTTTGGAAAGGGATCATAGTATAAAATTAGGTAATGCTCACTCTTATTATGTCTTCTGTAGTCTTCTCGATTGATTTTAATTTCTTTAAAATTGCCTCTTCATTAGTTGAGATTTGCAGTTCAGCTTTTTCAAGGTCTTGAATCTCTTTCTCAAGCCTAACAACAACAAAAAGATATATATATATATATATATATATATATATATATATATATATATTTTTTTTTTTTTTCAGTTTTCTGAGGTAGGGTTTCACTGTAGCTCAGACTGACCTGGAATTCACTATGGAGTTTCAAGGTGGGCTCAAACTCACAGTGATCCTCCTACCTCTGCCTCCCGAGTGCTGGGATTAAAGGTGTGCACCACCACGACCGGCAGATATATATTTTTTTATTGCTTACTGTGGTATATATGCAGAGTAATTAAATGTATTTTTCCCCCATAGACTTGGAATATTGCACATAAGTAGCAGGAGATCCTCTAAGACCACAGCATTGTGTCTAACACCATGCTAGGTATCATACTTAATACACAGATGGTTTTTAACACCTTTCTTTGAACAATTTTCCATCCAAGTCCTATTTTTTTTGACAGAGGTACTTTGGAAGTGTGATGGTTACTTTTAATTAGATTAAGAGATACCCAGAGCATTAATGAGGCAAGTTCTGTGTGTATCACTAAGGGTATTTCCAGAGAGGTTGAGCTAAGAAGAAAAGACCCATTTTGAATGTGGGGGGGGGCACCATTCCATGGGCTGGGATCCTAGACTGGATAAAAAGGAGGAAGCCAACTGGACACCCACTGTTGGACATAGGCAGGGCCCTGGGTTAAAGCAAACCTAAGCTGTCTGACACGAAGGCCCCAGATTATGGAGGAGTAGCAGCAGCCTGAACCGCTGGTCATATCTCAGGGATGGACCATCAGGGGAGCTCCTCCACCCATTCTCAGGGGTTTCAGTGAGCCAGGATCCTCCCCCATTCTTGGGGGTCATAGTGAGCATGGACCCCCAGACAAAATGTCAGACCCTGAGAAGGGCAGGAAGTAAGGCCACTCCCTCTCCAAGCACTGGATACCTAGACATTCAGATAAGATTTAGGCTTTGCCCATAACCCTGTGGCCTTTGGCCAGTTGCCTAGGAAACTCCTTATATGGTATCAGCCAGAAACCTTTGTACATCCCATCCCCCTGCCATTGCCTTTGTAGGTCCCCATATGCTAATTAGGCATCAGCAAGCAACCTTGTACATCCAATCCCCTTAGGACCCTCTTCCCACCCTCAACTGCTTATAAACCCATTTCCCTGACAATAAACCGAGAGCTGTTCACGGAAACAGAAATTGTCTCCTGACAGTCTTTACTTTCACACTCACCACCACAGTTGCCTGGGTGCCTTGGGGGGGGGGGGTGACCACAGTCATCCCAGAGGGAGGACCCAGGAACCCACAATCATCTCTCTCTGCTTTCTGATTGTGGATACAATGTGACCAGGCACCTCAGACTCCCACAGGTGTGCCATCCCAACCATGATGACCATCGCCCCTCAAACTATGAGCCCAGATAAATTCTTCCCCATTGTTTCTTGTCAGATATTTTGTCACAGGATCAGAAAAGCAACTGATACATCAGGTAAAGTATTTGCCTTTGCCATATTTTCTTCCCAGTGAGTATTCATGTTACTTCCAAATGAGAGAGCGATTTCTTTTATATTTATTTCTTTTAAAAATATTTTAATTAATTTATTTGCAAGCAGAGATAAATAGAAGAGAGAGAGAATGAAGAATGAAGAACGAATCATAATGGGTGTGCCAGGGCCTCTGTGGTGGTTTGATTCAGGTGTCCCCCATAAAGTTAGGTGTTCTGAACGCTAGGCTCCTAGCTGATGGAGATTTGGGAATTAACGCCTCCTGGAAGCAGTGTATTGTTGGGGGCGGGCTTATGGGTATTATAGCCAGTGTTCCCATGCTAGTGTTTGGCACATTCTCCTGTTGCTATTGTCCATCTTATGTTGGCCAGGGGGTGATGTCCACCCTCTGCTCATGCCATCATTTTCCCCTGCTATGATGGAGCTTCCCCTTGAGTCTGTAAGCCAAAATAAACCCCTTATCCCCCAAAGCTGCCCTTGGTCGGGTGATATCTGCCAGCAATATGAACCTGACTGCAAAGGCCTCCAACCACTGCAAGTGAACTCCAGATGCATGCACTATTTTGTGCATCTGGTTTTACTTAGGTACTGGGGAACTGGACTCAGGTCATTAGCTTTGTAGGCAGGTGCCTTGACCATTGAGCAATCTCTCCAGCCCCTATATTTCTTTCTTTCTCTTTCTTTCTTCCTTCCTTCCTTCCTTCCTTCCTTCCTTCCTTCCTTTCTTTCTTTCTTTCTTATTTTATGTTTTTGTTTGTTTTTGATGTAGGGTCTTAATATAGCCCAGGCTGACCTGGAATTCACTCTGTAGTTCCAGGGTGGCCTCAAACTCACGGCAATCCTCAATCCTCCTACCTCTGCCTCCTGAGTGCTGGGATTAAAGGTGTGCACCACCAAGCTTGGCTCTATTTCTTTATTTATGAGACAGAGAGAGAGAGGGAGGGAGGATGAGTGAACCAGGGTCTTGCATATGGCTTTACATGGATACTGGGGAATTGAACTTGGGCTGGAGGCTTTGCAAGCAAGCCCTTATAATCACTGAGCCATCTCCCCAGCCTTCAGCAATTTCTATTTAAAAAAATTGGGGGGATTTTCAAGATAGTGTCTTGTCCTAGCCCCCAAAATATCTTTATTTATTTGGAGACAGAGAGAAAGAGAGAATGCCCGGGCCTTCTGCCTCTGCAAACAAACTCCAGATGTATGGTCTACTCTGTATATCCATATGTTATTAATAAATAGTTACAATGGTTAAACTTGATAGAATAGTATGCATTCAATACATAATCTTTGCGTACTCTAACATGGCACTGTTTTAAGCTCCCAGGGATTTGTGTCCCTTACTAGTAGAGTAAGTGACACTAGTAAAGATGCACTAGCAGTAAGGGACACAGCTGTCAGTAGGAGTAACGTGAAGACACAGGGAAATGGACAAAACCCAGTACAATGCCCTCAACTGCTGCTGTTATAGAGACTACATTTTCTGTGGGGGATTGGAGGTTGTTGCAGACAGCAGACAGTTTATAGGAGGAAGGGTTTGTTTCACCTTACACATCCAGGGGGAAGTTCCATCAATGGCAAAAGAAGCTGCTTCTGTACATCCAAGCAGAGAGAAATGCCACCATCAGCCAGCAACACCAAAAAGCAGGACCCCAGAACTCAGACCTCTCTGCACACCTTTGGGCTAGACTTCAGATCTGCCTCCAAACACACCTTTGGGCTGGACCCCAGGATCCTCCCTCCAGTGACACCTCCTCCAGCCAGGTGGCTGGAGATCCAAATTACAAACTTTAATAAAACATATGAGTCAGGCTGGAGAGATGGCTTAGTGGTTAAGCACTTGCCTGTGAAGCCTAAGGACCCCGGTTAGAGGTTTGATTCCCCAGGACCCACATCAGCCAGATGCACAAGGGGGTGCACATCTGGAGTTCATTTGCAGTGGCTGGAGGCCCTAGTGCACCCATTCTCTCTCTATATCTGCCTCTTTCTCTCTGTCTGTCGCTTTCAAATAAATAAATAAAAATAAACAAAAACACATGAGTCTATGGGAGACATACATTCAAACTACCACAGGGGTGGAGTGCCAAAGTGGGAACCTATGATGCCGGGCATGGGGGTGCACACCTTT
Source organism: Dipus sagitta (assembly GCA_036346955.1). Lineage (NCBI taxonomy): Eukaryota > Metazoa > Chordata > Mammalia > Rodentia > Dipodidae > Dipus > Dipus sagitta. The sequence goes on from CM070788.1 coordinate 33,152,349, forward strand.
AATCCCAGCACTTGGGAGGCCAAGGTAGGAGGATTGTTGTGAGTTTGAGGCCAGCCTGAGACTACATAGTGAATTGTAAGTCTGCCTGGACTAGAGCAAGACTCTACCTTAAAAAAAAAAAGAAAAGAAAAGAAAAGAAAAAGGCTGAGACACATTCAAGGCCGGCCTGGGTGACAAGTGGGCACATACGGCCTGACAACACTCTGATCTTGGAACCAGCTTACAGATATATGCCACATTCAAATGCCCACAGGACATCACCATGACCTCTGCTCAGTTTGAGACCACAGCCATGGCAGTTGCAGCTGGCCCTTAACAGCCATGAAAGATTCGTGGTGTCACAGGCAGATGCTGTAAGCTCTGAGGTCAGCTGCCTTGGAGGATGGCTGATTAGACACAACAGCTGGTCCTAGACATGATGTCAGCTAACATAACTCAGTTCTTTTGGCTTCCTTCTTGAAGATGGTCATGGCCTTGGTTGCTCTACAATCTTGGGTTACTGTCACAGCAGTAAGAACCCACAGTGTCATCTACTTGGCCATTGTCTACTCATTGCTTTGATTCTACAGTTCTGACATTGATTCCGATTCTGGGACATTAGTAGTAGCCATTTATAGCTAAGGAGTTTTCTTGCATATCATAGAACTTCAAGGAAAATACAGTACTCCTGGAGTTTAGAGTTACTAAACAGGAGTACTGTATTTGTAGTGTGTCTTCCACTTTATTACAGTCCTCCATGTCTGTGGTGGCTCATTTTTCCATCACCATAATTGTTGGGAAGAGTAGAAAACTCATATTAAAAGTGATAGAGCTGGGGCCAGGGAGATAAGATAAAAGTGCTTGCCTTGTAAACATGAGGACTTCAGTTTGTTCCTCAGTACCAATGTAAAATGTCCGATGTGTTGATATGTGCATGTAATCCCAGTGCTGAGGAGGTGCAGACAGGAGGAATCTGGGGCTCACTGGCCAGTCAGTCTTGCCTAAATGGTGAGCTCCAGGTCAGTGACACCCTCTCTCAAAGGAGGCGGGTGAGGTTGCTGAGGGTGACAGCTGAGGCTGTCGCCTGGCCTCTACTCCATGCAAATACAAGTGACTCATACCTGTCCATATGCACACCCTCCCAAGGATAAACACATGACTCATACCTCTCCCCATGCACACACTCCCATGGATGAACAAATGACGCGAACCTGACCACACTCACACACTCCCATGCATACACAAGTGACTCGTACCTGCCCACACGCACACACTCCTATGCATACACAAGTGATTCGTACCTGCCCACAGGCACACACTCCCCTGCATACACAAGTGACTCGTACCTGCCCACACGCACACACTCCCATGAATACACAAGTGATTCGTACCTGCCCACATGCACACACTCCCATGAATACACAAGTGACTTGTACCAGTCCACACACTCACACTCCCCTGCATGCATAAGTGACTCGAACCTGCCCACACGCACACACTCCCCTGCATACACAAGTGACTCATACCTGCACACACGCACACACTCCCATGCATGCACAAGTGCCTCGTACCTGCCCCTATGCACACACTCCCCTGCAGACACAAGTGATTCGTACCTGCCCACACGCATATACTCCCATGAATACACAAGTGATTCGTACCTGCCCACTGCACACACTCCCATGCATACACAAGTGATTCATACCTGCACACACGCACACACTCCCATGCATACACAAGTGACTCGTACCTGCCCACACGCACACACTCCCATGCATAAACAAGTGATTCGTACCTGCCCACACGCACACACTCCCATGCATACACAAGTGACTCGTACCTGCCCACACGCACACACTCCCCTGCATACACAAGTGATTCGTACCTGCCCACACGCACACACTCCCATGAATACACAAGTGACTCATACCTGCCCACACGCACACACTCCCCTGCATACAGAAGTGACTCGTACCTGCACACATGCACACACTTCCATGCATGCACAAGTGACTCGTACCTGCCCACACGCACACACTCCCCTGCATACACAAGTGACCCGTACCTGCCCACACACACACACTCCCCTGCATGCACAAGTGACTCGTACCTGCACACACGCACACAATTCCATGCATACACAAGTGACTCGTACCTGCCCACACACACACACTCCCCTGCATGCACAAGTGACTCGTACCTGCACACACGCACACATTCCCCTGCATACACAAGTGACTCGTACCTGCCCACACACACACACTCCCCTGCATGCCCAAGTGACTCGTACCTGCACACACGCACACACTTCCATGCATACACAAGTGACTCGTACCTGCCCACATGCACACACTCCCCTGCATAAACAAGTGACTCGTACCTGCACACACGCACACACTCCCATGCATACACAAGTGACTCATACCTGCCCACACGCACACACTCCCATGCATACACAAGTGACTCGTACCTGCCCACACGCACACACTCCCATGCATACACAAGTGACTCATACCTGCCCACACGCACACACTCCCCTGCATACACAAGTGACTTGTACCTCCCACACGCACACACTCCCATGCATACACAAGTGATTCGTACCTGCCCACACGCACACACTCCCATGCATACACAAGTGACTCGTACCTGCCCACACGCACACACTCCCATGCATAAACAAGTGATTCGTACCTGCCCACACGCACACACTCCCATGCATACACAAGTGACTCGTACCTGCCCACACGCACACACTCCCCTGCATACACAAGTGATTCGTACCTGCCCACACGCACACACTCCCATGAATACACAAGTGACTCATACCTGCCCACACGCACACACTCCCCTGCATACAGAAGTGACTCGTACCTGCACACATGCACACACTTCCATGCATGCACAAGTGACTCGTACCTGCCCACACGCACACACTCCCCTGCATACACAAGTGACCCGTACCTGCCCACACACACACACTCCCCTGCATGCACAAGTGACTCATACCTGCCCACACGCACACAATTCCATGCATACACAAGTGACTCGTACCTGCCCACACACACACACTCCCCTGCATGCACAAGTGACTCGTACCTGCACACACGCACACATTCCCCTGCATACACAAGTGACTCGTACCTGCCCACACACACACACTCCCCTGCATGCCCAAGTGACTCGTACCTGCACACACGCACACACTTCCATGCATACACAAGTGACTCGTACCTGCCCACATGCACACACTCCCCTGCATAAACAAGTGACTCGTACCTGCACACACGCACACACTCCCATGCATACACAAGTGACTCGTACCTGCCCCACACGCACGCCACACTCCCATGCATACAGAAGTGACTCCTACCTGCCCACAACGCCACACACTCCCCTGCATACACAATTTGACTCGTCCCTGCCCACACGCACAACACTCCCATGCATACACAGTGCTCGTACCTGCACACACGCACTACATCCCATGCATACACAAGTGACTCGTACTGCACACATGCACACACTCCCAAGCATACACAAGTGATTCGTACCTGCCACACGCACACCCTCCCCTGCATACACAAAGTGTCTCGTCCTGCCCACACGCACCACACTCCCATGCATACACACGCTGATCGCATATCCTGCCCACACGCACAACTCCCTGCATACAGATGTGAACTCTTACCTGCCCACACGGCCACACACTCATGATAACACTAGTGACAGTACTGCCCAACACGCACACACTCCCTGCATAACAAGGGGATCTCGTACTGGCACACATGCACACACTCCCTGCATACACAAGTGGACTCGTATGCACACGCACACACTCCCCTGCATACAGAAGTGACACGTACATGGCCACACGCCCACAGCCCTGCATACACAAGTGCCAGTCCTGCATACACAAGTGACTCGTACCTGCACACACGCACACACTCCCATGCATACACAAGTGACTCGTACCTGCCCACACGCACACACTCCCATGCATACACAAGTGATCTACCATGCCCACACGCACACTCTCCCCTGCATACAGCAAGTGACTCGTACCTGGCCACACGCACACACTCACATGCATACACAAGTGACTCGTACCTGCCACACGCACACACTCCCATGCATACAGCAAAGTGACTCGTACCTGCCCACACGCACACACTCCATGCATACACAAGTGACTCGTACCTGCCACACACGCACACACTCCATGCATACACAGTGACTCGTACCTGCCCACACGCACACACTCCCATGCATACACAAGTGACTCGTACCTGCCCACACGCACACACTCCATGCATACAGCAAGTGACTCGTACCTGCCACACGCACACACTCCCATGCATACACAAGTGACTCGTACCTGCCCACACGCACACACTCCCATGCATACACAAGTGACTCGTACCTGCCCACACGCACACACTCCCACTGCATACACAAGTGACTCGTACCTGCCCACACGCACATCCAAAAAACTCCCAGCCCCCCTGCATGCACAAGTGACTCGTACCTGCCCACACGCTACACTCCCATGCATACACAAGTGACTCGTACCTGCACACATGCACACACTTCCTGCATACACAAGTGACTCGTACCTGCCACACAGCACACACTCCCTGCATACACTGCCACACGCACACACTACCTGCATACAGAAGTGACTCGTACCTGGCCACACGCACACACTCCCATGCATACACAAGTGACTCGTACCTGCACACACGCACACACTCCCATGCATACACAAGTGACTCGTACCTGCCCACATGCACACACTTCAATGCATACACAAGTGACTCGTACCTGCACACACGCACACACTCCCCTGCATTCACAAGTGACTCATACCTGCCCACACGCACACACTCCCATGCATACACAAGTGACTCGTACCTGCCCACACGCACACACTCCCCTGCATACACAAGTGACTCGTACCTGCACACACGCATACACTCCCCTGCATAAACAAGTGACTCGTACCTGCCCACACGTACACACTCCCATGCATACACAAGTGACTCGTACCTGCACACACGCACACACTCCCCTGCATGCACAAGTGCCTCGTACCTGCCCCTATGCACACTCTCCAGTCCATACACACGTGTCTCATACTTGCCCACATGCACACACTCTCATGCATAAATTTGGGAGGGCTGTTGAGAGAGACCAGTGGTCAAGGTGCTTGCCCATAAAGCCTAATAACTGGGCTTTGATTCTTCAGTACCATCCATGTAAAGCAGATAGTGTCACATGCATCTGGAGTTCTTTTGTAGTGGCTTAAAGCCCTGGCATGCCTATTCTTTCTCTCTCTGTGTGTACATGGCCATATGTCTTCAATTCCAGCCCTCAGAAGGCAAAGGTAGGAACATCTTTGAGTTCAAGGCCAGCCTGAAACTAAACAGTATATTTTAGGTCAAGCTTGGCTAGGTGAGACCTACCTCAAAAAAAAAAATTGTTGACAGATACGGATTCTGTTGTCTTTATCCCTCACCATAGCCAGTTTCCTTAACCTCCTTGAAATTCAGTTTTGTAATGTGTACAGTGAGAATAAGAATAATTGCTTTGTCACACATTTGAAGAATATGAAAGCACATTAAATATGACTGATATCAGACTTACATAACTTTTTATGAGATAAATGTCAAGGTTTTATGCAGCACATTTTTCCTTTTCCCATCTGCATCATAGGGTCTTCTTTCTAATATGCATGTTAGAGACACTACAATGGGGAGCGTTTTGGTAGAAAAGGGAGAAAAGTAAAACTTACTGCTGCAGACATCTATCCCATGAGGACAACTTGGGTTTGAGATCTGTTTCACCTACCAATTTCCAGTGTGACTCTTAACAAGTTCATAGACTTCATCAAGACACATTGTCTCCCTCTACTAATGCAATTATGAAAAATCTTTATTGAGCATCTCCTGTATACTAGAAACCATCCTATGTGGAGGGAGATAATGCTCAACCAAACCGAGCGCCTGTGCTTGAGGGGCCTACATTTTAGAAGGGTAATGAGCCTGCATGCAGGCTGGCAACGTTGCTCTGTACAATGTCAGATGAAAGATGTTTTAGGCTTTGTAGTCCACATGTGATTTCATTCATTCATTTATTCTTATCCCTTTTTTGATAATATAATATTTTAATAAAAATAGATTCTTAAGAAGGGGTTCAATGGAGAGCGATAAGGGAGAGAAGACAAAGGAGGGTGTTGGGAGATGATTACGGTCAGGGTACATTGTGTGTATATATGAAGCCTCCCAATAAAAAGTTAAAAACAAAACAAAATCCCCTCGGTTTTTAGCTTTGTCTATAAAAATACAGTCTAGTGTTGAATTTGGTCCTGGGTCATAGTTTAGCAGTTCCTGCATTAATAAACAAATGTATATATATGTACATACACATTTCCTTATGAGGAAAAATGTTTCCATAATAAAACAGGATAATCTACCACCAAGATGAGGGGCACACAACATGGTTCAGGAAGGTCTTGCTAATCAGGAGTTATTTGTGAAAAGAAATGAAGGTGGGACACAAGAGAAGTTAGCAGGAGAGTTCTCCACAGAGAGATAGCAGAGCACCTACAAAACTTGATGTATGAACTGACCAAGAAGGGGAGAAGTGAGAATGAGGAGGTGGCAAGGATATGCAAGGCCTTGAGCATGGAAAGGCTTGGGAAGCTATCAGACACTCTGAGTAGAAAACAAACATTCTGACTTGAGGTTTAAGCAGTGACCTTGAATGCTGTGTTGGGAACAGACAGGAGGGGCATGTGTGGAGGTCAATTGTTAATAGTGCAGATGGAATTCGCTTAATCCAGGGTAGCTGCTGTTAGGAGGGTGAGAAATGATTGGATACTGGAAATCTTTAAAAGGAAGAGTTTGCAGAAATTGTTGATTGGGGTGGGGAATGAGAAGGAGGATTCCAAAGTTTGTGACTTGAATAAATGGGAACCTGCAAAGGTAATTGATGAAACTGAAATCTGAGAGGGAAGGCCAGAGACTGGTTGGGCAGGTTAAATTTGAGACAGTCAAGTATGAAATAAAGGCAGAGATAGTTGTGTGTGAACTCTGGAGCTCAGTGTAGACTAGGTTTGAAGATAAGAATTTGATAGTTCGTATGTATAGCCATAGGTATGGGTAGGTAAAGTTTCCTAGAAAGTAAGACGTAGATGAAAATCCCAAGTTCAATAAGTAGAGGTCTCGTCAATGTTAACTACTCCTTACTGTTTAGATAAGGTGGGAAGAAGTAATGGCACTTTCTCCTCATCTGCCCCTTCTATTTGGCAGTTCTCACTCTGCTGGCAGTGTGGTCTTGGGGAGCTATGAGGTGTACTGGGTTTGTAGTTGTTTCCCTCTGAAGAAAAAGTGAGCATAATATAATGTCATCTGATTGTCATGAATATTTTTAGACTAATATGAAAAGAGTTCGAGACTTGAAGCTTGCTAACCTCATTAAAGTATCTGCTAATAAATGGTTTTGAATCTTTTAAGTCACTGGGTGAAAGTTGCATTAATATCAAGTTCCAGTATAATGACATGTTTGTGAAAACTGAGCAAAAACAAACACTTCTTTCCCATTCTTGGTAGCTTAGTTTTAGCCAACTCTCAGTTTACAAGGACAGTAAAACATCCTGGTGCTAATTAGAGTCAGAAGCCTCAGGAGACATTTCTGTGGAACACTTCAGTTAACTTCCTCAACTGAAGTTTCCACTCATTTCCACTCAATGTAAAGCTCAAGTTTTATTATTGTATTTTGATTTCCCACTTAGGTGTACTATTTTTGGATAACATAAATATTGTGAAGAGAAAGTGCTAGAGATTTATGGTTCTCAAAAAGCTTTCTAGGTAAAATTTGTTGTAAGTTCAAAAAAAAAAAAAAAAAAAAAAAGAAAAAAGAAAAGCTTTCTAGGGCTGGAGACATGGCTTAGCTGTTAAGGCACTTGCCTTGCAAAGCCTAAGAATGCTTGTTCGAAGTTCCAGGTGCCACACAGCAGGACGCCAAAAGGACGCAAGCATGCAATGTTACATGTGTGCACAAGGGGGCGCAGGCGTCTGAAGTTCGTTCACAGCAGCCCAAAGGCCCTGGCGTGCCCATTCTCTCTCTCTCTCGAAATAAGTAAATACATAAAAATAAAAAAAAAATCGTTCTAAAAGATCAGAATAACGGTGCTAGTGTGTGGGGGGGGGGTGGCGAGAGAGCAGTAACTAAGAGTAAGGTTCTGAATGTTTTCAGGGTCAGAACTCAGAGGTGGCCTAGAGATGGGAGGAGAGGAGGTCTGACAATATCCAGATAGATAACAGGTCAAGTTTTTAAAAAAAAACAATTAAGAGAGAGATAGAAGAGAGACAGCCAGAGAGAACACACATGTATGTTTATAGATCACATACCTCTATGAACTTATAAACATGTGTACAAATATGTTTGTATATATAAAACATACACAAAAGTTATTTTTTTAGTGAAGAAATCTTTGGGGGATGTTGCTGTGTACTAATTCCTTTAAAAATATTTATTTATTTAAGAGAAAGAGGCAGATAGAGTGAGAGAATGGCCTCACCAGGGCCTCCAGCCACTGCAAACGAACTCTAGATGCATGCTCCACCCTTTCCATCTGGCTTACGTGGGTACTGGGGAATCAAACGTAAGTCTTTAGGCTTTGCAAGTAAGTGTCTTAACTGCTAAGCCATCTTTCCAACCCATGTGTCCTAAATCTTTAACCTTCACCTGGCGGCTTAGAATTTCCTTAAGTGCTGCCATCCCCTCTTTGGAAAGTATAAGTTTTCAAAATGAGAATTGAGCTCCTTGAAATTGAGATGCAGTTTTTCGAGAAAAGAAGCAGGTCGCAGAGAAAGAGCTCTCCTCCCCGCCCTGCCCCCACCGGCTGGTAGGTGGGGCCTGGCCTGATTGACTGGTGCATCAGTACCTCTCACAGCTTCCCAGAGATGGTGGGCAGGCACCAATGTAGAGAAGTGGAGAGCACGAGAAAGTGTTTGTAATGCTATCCATTATTGGAATCTTTCTTCCCCTTGTCTATTTGCTGGGGAGAAAAGAGTTATTTTCAAGAGCTCTCTAGGTAAAAGCAGGTAGCTTTCATTTCATGCACTGTGGTAGTAATAATCTTCCTTAGCCATCATGAGATAATGTCCCCAGTCCAATTCCAACATTAAATTTTTTTTTGTCTTAGAGAAAAGGACAGCACCTCAATGTTGGATGTGTCAAGAAGAGGTTATTTCAGAAAGCAATTTTTGTGCAGCTAAGGGTCCATTTAGCTCTCTCAGTTTTTGGTGGAGCTAACAAGGACTAACAGCCTGATAGAGTTTGCCATCAGGGGACCAAACAGCCTAGAATTCATGGGGGGGGGGGGAAACCCATCAACTCATTTTAAAAGTTTACGCCCAACTTCTCAGGACTGAGTATGTTGGTGATTTGAACACCATTCAGTAGATATTGCGCATTGACACTGTACCAGGCTCTGGCCTGATTAGTCCTCATAGTTACCCTATGAACAGTTTATTAGTTCCAGTGGTCATATGAGCAACCTGGGTACCTAGAAAGACAATGGGCTGAGGCTCACAGGTAGCCTGTCTATCTATCATCGATCTATCTGTCAGTCTATCATCTATCTTCCACCTATCTATAGCACATATCATCTGTATATCTTGTTTGTGAGTGACACAGAGAAAGAGGGAGGGAGGGAGGGAGGGAGAGAGAGAAAGAGAGAGAGAGAGAGAGAGGAGAGAAGAGGAGAGTATGGGCATGCCAGGGCTTTCTGCTACTGCCAACCAACTACCTTTGTTCATCTGTGAGCAAGCATCTTTAACCACTGAGCAATCTCTGTAGCCCCTGGATGAGATTTAAAAGCAAGTATCTAACTATACACCTTCCCAGTTAATCACCATGGAAGCAAGATAAATTTAAAAGAATTATTTTTTTACTTAAAAAATTTAATCATTTGCAGTAGAGAGATACAGATAAAGAGACGGAGAGAGACATACAGACTCAGAGAAATAATGGGCACACTAGGGTCTCCAGCCACTGCAAAAGAACTCCAGATGCATTTGCCACCTTGTACATCTGGCTTACATGGGTACTGGGCAATCAAACCTGGGTCCTTAGGCTTCATATGCAGGCTGCTAAACTGCTAAGCTATCTCTCCAGCTCTCCTTCTATTTTTATTTTTTATTTTTTTTGAGGTAGGGTCTCACACCAGCCTATGTAGTCTCAGGCTGGCCTTGAACTCAAGACAATCCTCCTACCTCAGCCTTCTGAGTGCTGGGATTAAAGGCATGCACCACCACATCTGGCCCAAATTTTAAAAATTTATTCTTAATGAACTTCAGCATAAACTTAATTTTGATTCATCTTATAGAAGGATGCCTTAATTTTCATGACAATAAAGTGAAGAGTGGGGTGCACAAGGCTATCCAGCATGTAAAAGTGCTGATCCACCCACAGGAAGGTGATATTGCTGTGCACTTTTCATCGGGGTTATTTCCTTATTCTCTCAGTGAGCCTATCAGTCTGATCATGACTCAACTTTAGATATTATAATTTTAGTTTTTCTTTTTAGATAATTGACTTTTATTCTTGGTAACAGTTTTTTTTGTGTGTGCATGAGTATGTGTCTGTGTACATGTGTGTAGGTGCATGTGTGTGTGTGTGTATATATATATATATATACATGTGTGTGGAGGCCAGAGGGTAACCTTGAGTATTGTTCTCCAAGGATTCTGTCTGCTTTTTACTTATTTACTTATTTATTTATTTATTTATTTATTTATTTATTTTTGGTTTTTCGATGTAGGGCCTCACTCTAGCTCAGGCTGTCCTGGAATTCACCATGAAGTCTCAGGGTGGCCTCGAACTCATGGCGATCCTCCTATGTCTGCCTCCCGAGTGCTGGGATTAAAGGCGTGCGCCACACCCGGCTTGCTTTTTTTTGTTTTTTGTTTTCTGCATCACCATGCCTGGCTTGGTATTATTCTTATTTTGTAAAAGGTTAAAGTTTATATTCCTTCTTCCAAGCACCTCATTCCCCTTTCCCTGAGAACCCTCCTCAGTGGCGTTGTTGGCATTCACTGTGGGGTCATGATGGCCTCAATCATTCTCTGTGGGGGAACTGTGCCTCAGGATATTCCTACCCATTCTCTAAGTAATTCACCTCTTTTTTATTTTTATTTATTTATTTGACAGAGAAAGAGGGAGAGAGGGAGGGAGGGAGGGAGGGAGAGAGAGAGAGAGAAAGAGAGAGAGAGAATGGGCGTGCCAGGGTCTCCAGCCACTGCAAATGAACTCCAGATGCATGAGCCACTTCATGCAGCTGGCTTACACGGGTCCTAGGGAATGGAGCCTTGGTCCTTTGGCTTTGCAGGCAAGCTCCTTAACCACTAAGCCATCTCTCCAGTTCTATTTCACCTCTTTTTGAGGCAGTTTTTCATAAGCCTGGAGTAGGCTAAACTGGCTGGCCAGTGAGCTCCAGGGATCCTCTTGTCTCCACTCCCACAATCCCTGGGACTACAGATGTGCACCACCATGCCTGGTTCTGTGGGTTGAACTCACCTCGTCATGCTTGCATGGCAAGCGCCTTACCGCTGAGCGATCTCCCTACCCATTAAGCTCTCCCCTTAAGTCAGGGGATACCAAAGAGACTGCCAATGACTATTTCTCTGGGATCTCCTGAGTCTTCTGCTGTACTCTTCTACCTCTGAGATGAGCTGATAGAAGTGCTGGGACCACTGTTGCCTACTACCTTGCCTCTTCTCCAAAACTAAACAAAGAAGGGCCCAGTTTCTTCTGGGGCTCAAAGGCTCTCAGAATGACTTCATCTCCAGCACGCGCTGAGTTCTGCCTCCAGTGGGAAGCTATCGTACCTTTCATCTTCTCTTAGGCGGAGACTGCCTCCTCTAGCTCCGTGAATCTTGGGGAGAGCAGGAAGTATCTGGCAGTTGACTGCATTTTGTGTTTTTGTGTGAAGGCACGTGTTTTTAGGAAAAGGAAAGACTCTTCCAACCCAACCAACAGAAATGGAAAATGTGTTCATATCCAAAACAACATTTGAATTAATCCTTTGACCTCTCCAAGCTTTAGTTTTCTAAAAAAAATTTTTTTTTTTTTTGAGATGTGGTCTCTCATTGGAGCTCACCAGTTAGGCTAGACTGGCAGGTCCCAGGGCTGGGCTTGTCTGTCTCCGGGATTAAAGGCGCACACTACCATACCCAGTATTTTCACGTAGGTTCTGGGAATCAAACTCAGGTCCTTTTGCTTGCAAGGCAAGTACTGTACTGACTGAGCTATCTCCCCAGACACATGTGCCACCTTGTGCATCTGGTTTACATGGGTACTGGGGAATCAAACCTGGGTCCGTAGGCTTCGAAGGTAAGTGCCTTAACCAATAAACAATCTCTCCAGCCCAAGATCTTTTGTTTGTTTTTAAAATCATTGCTTATCTCAGTGAATATCTCTGGAGATTCTAAAGATGTTATTGAGCACACTTAGTTGATAACCTTAGGCAATCTTGACCTCAGGATGGTAGTCATATGAAATGGGTGGGCAGATGAGTATTACTGATGGGCCAGAGTTTAAAGATATTACAATGCCAAGCTTTGTTTCCTCAATAAAATTGAGAGTGTAAATTGGGTGTATTGGCTCATGTTGGTAATCCCAACACTCAGGAGACTGAGGTAGAGGCATTATCATGAATTTGAGGCCAGCTGCTCTACAGTATGAGACTCTGCCTTAAAAAAAATGAGGGCTTATAATCTAGAAAAGATGATAATTTAAAATATTTATTTCATTTTTAAAATTGAGGGCTGGGGCTGGAGATATGGCTCAGAGGTAAAGGCCTGCAAAGTTTAATGAACTAGGTTTGATTCCCCATTACCCAAGTAAAGCCAGATGCACAAAGCAGTATATGCATCTGGAGTTCATTTGCAGTGGCAGGAGGCAGGTGTGCCCATCCTCTCTCCCTCTCTGTCTCACTCTGCTTGCAAATCAATAACAAAAATATGTTTTTAAAAAGCCAGGCGTGATGGTGCATAGATTTAATTCTAGCACTTGGGAGGCAGAGATAGGAGGATTGCTGTGAGTTTGAGGACAGCATGTGACTACATAGTGAATTCCAGGTAAGCCTGAGCTACAGTGAGACTCTACTTGAAAAGCAAAAGGCAAAAAGAAAAAAAAAAAAAAAAGAAGGAGGAGGCCTAATAATTTTCATGAGACATCTAATAAACCTCTTTTAAAGGACCAGATTACACATATTTGTTTCATCAAAATGAAATAAAAGCATATCAAAAAAGGTAATATGGGAGCTAGAGAGAAGGATCAGTGCTTGCTTGCAAAGCCTGCTGGTCTGATTCAATTTCTCAGCACCCACATAAAGGCTACAAATGCCTGGTGTTCCGTTTGCAATGGCAAGAGATCCTGGTGCACATATTCGAGTGTGTACATGTGTCCACTCCCCCCAATACATTTAAAAGTAAATATAAAAATGGTATTGTGTCTGGGTGATGGCTCCCTAGATAGAGTGCTTGCAGCATCGTAAGTATGAGTGCCTGAGTTTGGATCTCCTGAACCCACAAAAAACCAGATGCTATAGTGCTAGCATCTGTAATTCCAGCATACGAGACATAGAAGAGAGGTGGAGGCAGGAGAATCACCTGAAAGCTTGAGGCTCAGCTAGCCTAGCATTCACAAACAAGGCAGAAGGCAAGGGCCAACATGCGACACTGTCCTCTGACCTCCACACACATGCCATGACATGCATGTACTACACTCACACACGGCACACGTACACACACATTCACCACCACCACCACCAAAAGGGCATTGCTTTAGAACCAGCCAGTGACAAAGGCCATATGCATAACAAAGAAGATTACAGAGTAAGCAATCACATGCAGGGAATGAAAAGAACATTGGGCACAGAGCAAACATGAATGTCATACTGAGCCAGATCTGTTGCCTCTAATCCTGAGCTGTTACGACCAGGGCAAGCATTACAGTGCTACAGCTCTAAAATAGCTTGAAGTTAGTGCTGCAGAGATGGCTTAGTGGTTAAGGTGCTTGCTTGCAAAGCCTGACAGCCTAGGTTCAATTTCCCAGTACCACATAAAGCCAGATGCAAAATGTCATGCATGCACCTGGATGAAGCTTTTTTGCAGTGGTAAGAGGCCTTAGCATGTCCTCCCCTTGCAAATGAAAAAAAAGATAACTTGAAGTAACACAATAACATTGGTACAAACGTCTGTCTGCACTGATGACTGGGACCGGCTGCTTAGAGAGCTGAGTCACTTATCGCTAAGAGTGGAAAGCTTTTTCAGGAGCGAATCGCATCTCCTAATAAAACCCTGTATAGCCATGTAACCTCAGATGGGTGGTGATGCTTGCATGGGTTGAAGCTGCCACGTAGGCAGGTAGCATTAAAAGACAGTGATTTCTTAGACTAGTCATCCTTCTCAATAACAATAATGCTTTATAAGTTAAGAGCATCATTTGTCAGAGAATATAAGAAGCCAAACTGGTTTATAGAGAGTCAACCATCATCATATACAAGTTAGAAATGTTATTTTCAAGTGAATGCCCATAAACACCCTGGAGACTGGCATGGTGAATGGAATTGGTTAGTTTTGGGCTTCTCAAATGCTCTGGCAGGTCAGAAGCTGAGTGTAGGAATTTTAATTAGAGCATGTGAAGAACCTAGTGTACATGCCAAATATTTAATAAGAGCAAAATAATTGTAACAATAATTCAATTTGAACTCTAACCACATGTTGTGAATTTCCCAAATGCTAGACTTTCAAGAACTATTCTACCTAAAGCATGGCAAGTTAACTAAAGATTGCTCATCCATGAGTTTGGCCAGCTTTTTAAAAGTGAGTGTGTATATGTGTGTGTATATGTTTCTGTAGGTGCAGGTACCCGTATGTGCATGTGTGCGTTTAGGTGTGGAGGGCAGAGATCTCAGGTGTCGTCTTCAGGAAAGCCACCGACATCCTTTGAGATAGGGTCTCTAATTGGACTAGACCTCAACATGTAGGCTAGACGGCCTGGCCAGTGAGCGTCCAGGATTTTTCTGTCTCTGTCTCCCCAGTGTTGGCATTACAGGCACATGTCATCATGCTTGGGATTTTATGTGGGTTCTGGGGATCAAACTCAGGTCCTCATTCCTGGACAGCAAACCCTTAACTGACTGAGCAATCACCAGCCCTGGTAAGCTAATTTTTTATTTTAAAATTTAAATCACTGTGTGTGTGTGTGTGTGTGTGTGTGTGTGTGTGTAGGCATGCACATGCCATGGTGAACATGTGAAGGTTGGAGAACCATTTCTTTGGTTTGGCCCTTTCCCTTCGTTGAGGCTGAGTCTCATGTTCAACATTGCTTATGCCAAGCCAACAAGCTCCTGGAGGGGAGCTGCGGTTATAAAGGCTTGCTAGTACATCTGGTCTGTACATAGGTTCCGGGGCTCTGACCTCAGGTTTCTTTGACATGCACTTTATCCACTGAACGCATTCCCCAACCTCTAGTAAGTAAGCTTTTTTCTTATTAGATAATCATGGATCCAGGCATGGTGGCACACACCTTTAATTCCAGCACTCTGGTGACAGAGGTAGGAGGATTGCCGTGAGTTCAAGGCTACTCTGAGACTACAGAGTGAATTCCAGGTCAGCCTGGACTAGAGTAAGACTCTACCAAAGGAAAAAAAAAAGCAAAACAAAACACAAAAAGACAATAACAACCCCCCCAAACCCAAACAACAACAACAAAAACATGGAGAAAAATCCTTCTAGTAAGTGAAGCACTTGTAACCATATAACGAAGTGTCAAAGATACTCATTGATGTAGACTGCTGCTGACTTTCTCCATTCTTTATAGTCACTGGCTTTGAGCCTTGTAACCCTTAACATTTATCACTAGCCACATTACAGAACCGCCTCTATATTTTCCATGCACTTCATTTTTACTTTGTTTCTTAGTATTAGTTGTTCTTGTATCATTCCAAGAACAGAATTTCATTATTTGAAGAGCAACAAGTATAAATTCCAATGCTAATATACCATTGAATAACCAATAAGGGCCGGTTCACTGTGGGCGGGCTGAATGGGGACTTGCCTTATAGAAGACAAAGAGTACATTGCAAAAGCATGGGTGTGGCTGTTTTCTGAGTTGGTAAAGTTGGCCACAGAGACATCCCTGGGAAAATAGAAAACTCTGGTCCCTGTGGTAGCAGAAATCCTTCCTGCCACTGATTTTGAAGACTTTTTCCTCATGACCAAGACTTGGAGGATGGATCATTGCAATCAATCTGTCTCCTGATTTCTGAATTATTTAGTTGTTTCTTTTTTCTTTCTCTTCTCGTGTCATCCAAACCAAAGGCCTACAATATCCTTGTAATGGTCTTACATTTGTGTCTGAAGGTACTCAATATCATTTTTTAGAAAATGTTTTTATTTATTTACTTGTAAGGGGAGAGAGAGAGAGAGAGAGAGAGAGAGAGAGAGAGAGAGAGAAGAGAGAAGACAGAGAGAGACAGAGAGAGAATGAGAATACTGGCATACTAAGACCTCTAGTGATTGCAAATGAACTCCAGATGCATGCACCACACAACTGGCTTTACTTTCCATATTTGACTAATTGGGTTACAAGACTTGTTATAGTTCATCTGTTATTGTACTAGGAAATTGAACCCAGGACGTTAGGCTTTGCAGGCAAGTGCCTTAACAGCTGAGCCACCTCTCAGGACTTCAATATCATTTTGAATGAGAAAATAAATGAAAAAGTACCTTGAAGGGTTAAAGGATCTAAAGGGGGGGTAAAACAAATACAAATTTGCTTTGCAGGGCACTTACGATGCTGGAATCCACTGTAGAAGATCAAAAGACATGTAAGTGAACAAATCTAGAACAAGTGGGTCAAAGTCAGAAAGACTCAAGGCATGACTGCTACTAGACATATCATTTTGTTATGTTTTAGTGTCCTCACGAATAAAATGAGGTTCGAACTTCCCTCATAGAATTCTCAAAATAATGCTTGGGACATATGCTGTGCCCCACAAAGAAGGTACTTATTATTGAGTTAAAGTGTGGTGGCTGAAGGGCCCCAAGACGTTGTTCTCCTCTGTCAGCCTATTGTGGTGGAGGCAGGTATTTATTCTGGGTCAGTTAGCACTTAATTCTTCTGCAACCACACAGGTGAGATTGTTATATATGAGCAATAGAGAAGGCATGGAAGTACTTAAAGAAGGAGCATCTTAATTCTATCCATTCATCCAGGCATCAATCAACCCTACTACTTCCCTTATTGACTTATCTATTGACCTAGGTATTCAGAAGTATTCCTGCTGCATGCCATTAGGTGCACATGTAAACAGAATGCAGACACAGTCCTATTACACCCAGCGTTGGACTGGAGGTGTATGTGTGTGTTTCTTGGTACACCTATCCTTTGTTTGCTAGAAGTTTGGCTTACTTGTCTTTTTTATTGTTAAAATAAATATGAGGCTCTAGAATTAAAAATAATCTGACTAACTAGGGAATTAAAAACAACAACAGATGAACTATAACAAGTCTGGTAAGCCAATTAGTCAAATATGGAGAGTGAAAAACATACTTGAAATGATTTTGACTCATATAATTGCCTCAGAATAATTTCTTAAGTGTTTCTAGACAACAAAAAAATTAATAAAAAAGCAAATGTTGGAGTTGTTTCTCCTCTCTTTTTTTCTTTCTCTTTTCTCTTCTTCTATTATCACAAACAATAGTTTATCTAGTCTCCCTAATAGGTAGTTGTGGTAGTTTGAACAGATGGCCCCCAATATATTCAGTTCTTTATTGTTTGTAGTTTGCACTCTGCAGCCACCTGGCTGGAGGCAATGTCACTGGGTGGATCTTTAGGTGTGGTGGTGGGTTTCAGATTTCAATCTACAGATATGCAAAGTGTGCCTAGCAGGAGTTCCTGAAGTGTTGTGTGGCTTTTGGCTTTAGGCTTGTGCTTCTCTCTCTGCTTGGGCCTGTGAAGGCAGGCCAGCTTCTTCTGCCATTATGGAACTTCCCCTGGATCTGTAAGCTTCAATAAATATACCTTCCTTCATAACTGTGCCTGGTCTGAAAGTTCATCTCAGCGAACCTGAATCTGTCTGCTACAGAACTTGGTACCGAGGAGTGGGCTGAGATGAACCTGACCATGTGGATGTTGATCTTTTGGAACCTTTGTTTTGGAGGACTAGGCATGGACTTGGTGCTTGCAACTGAAGATGTCTTCTGGAGTAGTAAGCCAAGTTTTATGGACTATTCTGATGAGAGTCTGAGAATGCTAAGTGCAGACAGCATTGAACTTCAAGACTTGGCTTATGAGCTTTCTAAGGGGAAGGAAAGACTGCAGAGGACTTTGTAGTAACTGGGCTACTGGCATAAAGTCTGGCTGCGTCTTGCTGCCCAGGCCCAGAGTGTTTGATCAAGGTTAAATTTGTAATGGACTGATGTGCTTGGCTAGAGATATTGGACTGAGAGATTTAAGATTTTAAGCTGGGAAACCTCAAGCAAGTTAAAATTACAGGCACTGAGACTGGTTTTAGGTTACTGAATCTGCTATTGTCAAACACATTAGCAATCTTAAAGGAAGATGGTCCAATTGCTTTACCATGGAAAGGATGCCAGAGGAAAGGCTATCATAGAAATGCAAACACTTTTGGAAAGAGTTGACTAGAGAAGGAACCTGCTTCTCAAGGTTATGATTTATTTTGTCTGTGAATTAAGAATATGGCTGTGTCCTGCACACCTGGTATTGGTTTCAGAAGCATGAAAAATGTGAGAAGTGGTCGTGAATTGCACATGGTTCCAGGAGCTGCTGCTGAGATGCTGAGATGCTGAAAGAGCCTTTGGAAGATGGACCGCGGTTTGCATGAAGACCTCAGATGTTTTGGATATACCAGGACTATGCAAGTGCTACCATAGAGCGCACTTTTGGCCTGAGATGGAAGTGTTCCCTGGCTACTCTGCCCAGCTGGAGGGGTGGAATCGGAAAATTTGGAGACTGTCAGTCTTTGGTTGTATTGGACTTGAACTGCAGAAGTTTGATGTTTGTTTGATGGTGGTTGAGTTTGCATTGTTTTAGTCTCTCCTTGCTATGCCTTATACCAATTGAAAATGTTTACTCTTTGCTTTTATATGTTAGAAATGTTTAACTTGTTTGATTTTACAGGTCTTAATATCTTAAATTGGCCAAGACTGTGGGGACCTTTGAAATTGAACTGAGTACAATTTAGAATGTGTAATGGTTATAAATCTATTGGGGGCCAGGGGCGGAATGTGGTAGTTTGAATAGATGGCCCGCAATATATTCAATTCTTTATTGTTTGTAGTTTGCATTCCTCAGCCACCTGGCTGGAGGCAATTTCACTGGGTGGATCTTTAGGTGTGGCAGTGGGTTTCAGATTTCAATCTACAGATATGCAAAGTGTGCCCAGCTGGAGTTCCTGAAGTGTGCTGTGGCTTTTGACCTTTAGGCTTGTGCTTCTCTCTCTGCTTGGGCCTGTGAAGGCAGGCCAGCTTCTTCTGCCATTATGGAACTTCCCCTGGATCTGTAAGCTTCAATAAATATACCTTCCTCCATAACTGTGCCTGGTCTGAAAGTTCATCTCAGTGAACCCGAAGCTGTCTGCTACAGTAGTAGTCGATATAGTTAGTTGGAACAAAATAGGAAAGCAGAAGTCCTGGAAAGATGGCTCAGCTGTTAAGGGGCTTGCCTGCAAAGCAATGACCCAAGATTGGAATCCCCAGTACCCACATAAAGCCAGATGAATAAAGTGGCACATGCATCTGGAGTTAATTTACAGTGGCTGGAGACCCAAGCACATCCATTCTCTCTCTCTCTCTCTCTCTTTTTCTATCTATGTGTATGTCTGTCTTTATCTGCTTGAAAATAAATAAATAAATATTTATAAAAACAGGGCTGAGCATGGTGGCACACATCTTTAATCCTAGCACTTGGGAGGCCAAGGTAGAGGATCACTGTAAATTTGAGGCCAGCCTGAGACTACACAGTGAATTCCAGGTCAGCCTGGGCTACAGTGAGACCCTTCTTTAAAACATAATAAAACAGAGGCTGGAGAGATGGCTTAGTGGTTAAGGTGCTTGACTGCAAAGCCTAAGGACCCATGTTCTACTCTCTAGATCCCATGTTAGCCTAGACACACAAAGGTGAGACAAGCACAAGGTCACAAATGCCCACTAGGTGGTGCAAGCATCTGGAGTTTGATTGTAGTGGCTGAGGCCCTGGCATGCCAATTCTCTCTAAAATTAAAAACAACAAAAAACAAAACAAAAGAAACATAGCTTGGCATGGTGACACACACCTTTAATCCCAGAACTCAGGAGGCAGAGGTATTGTATCACCATGAGTTCCAGGTCAGCCTGAGACTACATAGTTAATTCCAGGTCAGCCTGGGCTAGATGAGACCCTACCTCAAAAAACCAAAACCAAAAAAAAAAAAAAAAAAAAAAAAAAAAGGAAGGCAGAATCTTTTAGAACATGCTATTTCATACAGACATCTCACTTGTATTGTATCATTAAGGTACACTTGCTGTGCACAGGTAGATAACAGCATTCAACCTGAATTAAACTTGCACAGCAGATAATCTTTGAGAAGTTGTAACCACCAACAAAGGATTGCAACTTCATATTTCTACATCAACATTTTGGATTTCTAGGCTAAATGCTGCCTGCTATCTTTTGAGTTCACTGAGTGGATTATCATTATATGATATTAGACAGCATTCATACTCTCAGATTCCATCTCCCTTTGTGGAGGGATTTTTTAAAGTCATGTGGGATGTGGCTTCAGCTGTTGTCCCAGCTCACATATCAGCTTTTCTTGTGACATACAGTCATACAGAAATCTAAGGCTTCATACGAACTTTTGCCCATGTACCATGAGAAGGAAGCAGTTTCTATTTGGAGATAAATGAAAGCTCATTAACAGAAGGCAGAAGGTCAGAAGGGTACTTGGGAATGTGAAAAAAGTGCTTAAGAGAACATTTAATCATAAGTAGCTTATCCTTCTCAAAGGGAATGTGGTGAATTTGCATCATTCTCCTGGGCTGTTAACCTTTTCCATTTTATGTTTATGACATTTCTGTTAGGCACTGTGGGTGCTCTGATTAAGTCAGAGGTCTGTGTGACAGGTGGCCGAATGATTAAGGTGATGGACAGCTGGAGTCAGAGGTCTTTGGACACAGCTCAAGCAGCAGAGGTAGAACCTGATGTAAGGTAGTTTGGCAGAGTGGGTGGCTCATGGAGAGATATTGAACATGTGTAGAAACAGACCTAGAGAGTGAATGACAAGATGCTGAGTTCATGGTTCCATTGGAAACTTCCTGGGGGTGTCACTGGGTGTGAGCTATAGCAGAGAAGGAAGCAGTGTGGTGTCAGGGGAGGACTTCTAAACTAGCCTACACATTTGTGTGTATGGATGTTTGGACTGAGAAGTCAGTGCACCTGTGCCTATAGTCATGAAATAACTGGTTCAGTGTTCACAGGAAGAGCAGGATTCTTTTGGGAGGCAAATTGAAGCTCCATTTAAGTAAAGTGATTCAGAAGATGTTCAATAAGCTTTCTGGGAACATTGCCTCCTAAGGTATTAATTAGGGCACCAGGCAAAGTACTCAGGAATATTGTTCCAAGGCTAAAAATGTGACTCAGGGACAGAAACCATGGAAACCCACTTCATTTGTGAAATGTTGCCTTTCTTTAGAAGAAAAGACATGAGGATAAATAATGAGATACGCTATACTTAAAGGCAATGTGTGAGTCAGAGAACCCTCTGAACATTTTTAAATATGTTAAATATTCAGGTGAATGCCTACATTTGAAAATACCCTTAAGGGTGAAATCATGGCATGGATTAGAAATTTAAAAACGATACTAAAGGCAGAACTTTCAATATTTCACTTTTTTTTTTTTTCGAGGTAGGGTTTCACTCTAGTGTAGGCTGGCCTGGAATTCACTCTAAATTCTCAGGGTGATCTTGAACTCATGGCGATCCTCCTACCTCTGCCTCCTGAGTGCTGGGATTAAAGGCGTGTGCCACCTCGCCTGGCTAATATTTAACTTTTATAAAAAATTTTCTTCAGGATCTGAGGCACAATTTTATTTCATGATTAGGACTTTTAATTAAGATTAAAATCCTGTCTCTCTTTAGCGTCTATCAGTATTTTTCTGTTTATTGAATGTTGCCTAGCTCATAGGGTGGTTGTGAGATTCAATGAAATAAATGTGCAAAGTGTTTATAATAGGACATGGAGCAGATCAAATGCTTTAGAAAAATTAAGTCCTACTAGCATTTTAGCTTGTAAGCCATAAAGAACATTTATCACTTACTTCCAAATGGAAAGACTCCTAGTTGGGAACATGTAGTTTGAATGTGAAATGTACTCTGTAGGCTCATGTATTTGAATACTCTGTCCCCAGCTGCTGTTTGGGCAGACTGGAACCTTTACCGGGTGGAGACTTGCTGGAGGAAGTGGGTCGCTGGAGGCAGGACTTAAGGCTTGAATAGCCTGGCCCCGCTTCCTGTTGCCCGTTCTTTTAATTCTGGATGACATGTGACCAGCCAGCTTCCTGCTGTCATGCCTTCCCTGCCTTGAAGGAAAGTACTCCCTCGAACTGCCACCTGAAACGAACAATTTCCTCAAACTGCTTCTTCACAGAAATGAGGAAAAATAATTATCGCAGATGGTATTTTCAGTTTACTCAAATACAAGTATTCTTTGTACTCCAAGAAGTAATAATAAAATCATTAAAATAATAAAACTACCTGTCTAGGAAATATTTTAATTTTGATCTTAATTATTATTATTATTTTGTGAAAAGGTCTCATGTAGTCCAGGTTGGCCATCAACTTGTTATGTTGCAAAGGATGACCCTGAATTCCTGATCTTTTTTTTAACCTCACAAATGCTGGGATTACAAGTGTGTGCCACTACATCTAGTCTTACTTTTGACTTAAAAAAGAATAGCACTTGGTATTTTGGACCCCTACTATGTCCCAGTCACTCTGAAAATTACTTTATTTAACAAAAGTTCTGTGAAGTGGCTCTGACATTCCCAACTCTTACCGGCGTGGTGGAGCGGCTAAGCTCACACGCTGTGGTGAGCAGCAGAGGTGTGTGTGCCGAAGGCTCAACTCTCACAGCACCACGGGCTTCTAAGAGCGAAACCTCACGTGCTGTCTGGCCCTGTTGCGGACTCTGAAGCAATCACAACATTCCCTTTTTTCGTTTGTTTGTTTGTTCGAGGTAGGGTCTCACTCTAGCCCAGGCTGACCTGGAATTCACTATGCAGTCTCAGGGTGGCCTCCCGAGTGCTGGGATTAAAGGTGTGCACCACCATGTCCGGCAACATTCCCATTTTGATGTTCCTATTTATCTCTTATCCTTGTGCTGAGAGGCGGGGCAGGATGGCAAATGTCAGTCCAGAGTACACACCTAAGTCAGGCAGTAACACAGTGAGCATTTGTGTCCTTTCTTTGGCTCAACTTCATCAGTTGGCCATTCAGAACTAACAGGAATTGTACAGATTTAGCCAGTAATAAAAGCTTCTTTTTTTTTTTTTAAGTAAAGTTTTATTTGCAGGCAGAGCTAGAGAGAAGAGAGACACGGAGAGAGAGATAGGGAGAATGTGCCGGGGTCGTCAGGTGCTGCAAATGAACTGCAGACACATGCACCACTGTGTGCATCTGGCGTTATGTGGGTACTGGGGAGTTGAACCTGGGTTGTTAGGCTTTTCAAGCAAGCACCTTAACAGCTGAGTCATTTTTCCAGCCCAGTAAAAAGCTCTTCTTCAGCACTGTGGATAGTTGGCATGCAGAAATATTGAATTTAAAAACATGCACCTTATTGTTTACCAGCTTCAAAATGATCTAAGAGACAAACGTTCAGTTTTCGAGGAAGGCTGTTTCGGCAGAGTGATGCTGAGAATGCTGGGCAGTTACGGAGACTGCTTAGTGCAAGGCAGATAGTTTCCATGTTCATATGCTGTTTTGGAATGCTCTGTTCCTTGCACATTTTTTAAACCAGTGGCCAACAAGGATGCAAATGCTTTACTGACTCTTTGCACACACATCTCTTAGGGGGTCTTTGAATAAAGCAGGCTGTGATTATTAGAGATATTTCTTCACGTCAGCTGCCTTCTCTTTCCAGAACACTTGTATTGACAACTCTTAGCACTTTCTAGCTATGAAACACCATGAGCGCCACGTTTGTGCTCTACGTTTTTCCTCATTTCCTCATTAAGAAAAGAGAAGCATTGATACTTTCTTTTTAGGATTTGCTGTGGATATTAAGTGACATAATGTAAATATAAGTACTTTATAAAATGTACAAACCACTTAAATAGAACCACTGTTTTTCTTGTTTTTAGGTTATGTGTCTGTGCTATGTGTGCGTGTGTGGTATATGCATGTGAGTACATGTGTGTGCAGATGGGTGCACCTGTGTGCATGGGTGTGAAGGCCAGAGGAGGATGTTGAGTGTCCTCCTCTATTGCTCTTCCCATTTATTTTCTTGAGATAAGATCTCCAACTGAACCTGGAGTTTCCTGTTTTTGCACGAGAATGGCTGACCAGTGAGTCCCAGTGCTCCTCCTGCCTCTGCCCCACTCAGCGCTGGAGTCACAGCCATGCCCGGCTTTAAAATTTTTTTTTTTTGAGACTTGATATTTTATAACAATCCATTTTCATGGGAAATAGTTTACACTGAAAGATTAGCAATTATTCTTTCTAAGGAATGATTTAATCACTCCTCCCCACCTCTTCAAGATTCCACCTCTTTGTAATATTGTCATAACCGTCCAGTACATGAGCTCTTGGAACACATACCCAAGCCATATCAACGTGCTCATTGCTTTATTTAATAGAATCTCATATATGTCCCACAGCATGCCTAACTTTTTATGTGGGTGCTGGGGTCAAATTCAGGTACTCATGCTTGCACAGCAAGAGCTCTTACCCACTGAGCCATCTCCACAGATCCCTAAAAAGAGCCATTCTTACTATTTATATTTGTGGACAAAACTCATCCAGTACTCATTAACATGTGAGTGGCATCCTGAAAGTCTAAAATTAAATCAGAGTGAGAAGCTAGAAATTGGGTGTATAATTGGGACATGTGGTAGGAGGTGTTTTGGAGAAGGAACAAAGGGATAGAAAGAACATGGTTCAAAGACTTTCCATGAGAGATATACCTTTCTTTTTTAAAAATATTTTATTAATTAATTTATGAGAGAGAGAGAGAAAGAGAGAGAGAGAGAGAGAGAGAGAGAGAGAGAGAGAGAGAAAGAGAGAGAATAGGCATGCCAGGGCATCCAACCACTGCAAAAGAACTTCAGATGCATGTGCCATGTGCATCTGGCTTACGTGGGTTCTGGGGATTTCAACCTGGGTCCTTTGGCTTTGCAGGCAAGTGCCTTAAGTGCTAAGCCATCTCTCCAGCCCAATATACATTTCTTTTAAAAATGTCATTTCTATTTTTATTATTCATGTGTGTGTATGTATATGTGTGTCAGTATGGGTGCACATGTGTCACATGTACATGTGGAGGTCAGAGGACAACCTTGGTGTGTTTCTCTTCTACATTCTTTTGAGACAGGATATTTCTTGCTGCTGTTGCAAGCTTCTGGATGTTCCTGGCTCTGCCCCTCATGGCTTTAAGCACATTGGGATTAC
Source organism: Dipus sagitta (assembly GCA_036346955.1). Lineage (NCBI taxonomy): Eukaryota > Metazoa > Chordata > Mammalia > Rodentia > Dipodidae > Dipus > Dipus sagitta. Next base: position 33,178,069 of record CM070788.1, read on the forward strand.
AGATGTACACCCCACTTTGCATCTGGATTTATGTGGGTTCTAGAGAGTATGGAACTTGGTTGGGCAGGCTTGCAAGCAAGCACCTCTAATCCCTGAGCCATCTCCCCAGCGATAGATTATGAATTTCTATGATAGATATTTCTCTTTTAGTCCTCAGAGGATTGTTGTATGATATCAGTTGTATGATATCAGGGAGTAAGAATCAGATGAGGGAGGCTGTGATCCACTTCCTCCTAATCTGTTCCTTCTTGAGGTATTTCTGCAAAAAACAAAATTTAAGACGTAGACTTCCATCGAGGGTTATGAAACTAAATGGGGACAAATGTAAAGGGATTAGTGCATAATATAATATATGATATAATATAATAATATATCTCCGCCCTGTTTCCAAGTTTTGGTCAGACAGGAGCTTTGTCTAGACAGGCCACTATCAGTGCTGCTGGAAGCCTTATGTGCCTCTCAGAGCGCTCAGGCAGGGTCTCAATGCAACAAGAGGCTCCCAGTCAACACCCCGGGATTACACGGTGCTGCCCAAACCTGCTGCTAGAGCCTGAGTATACATAACTATTTCAATTATCAACAGGCACAGAGAGTGTTGTAGGTGTTCATTGTGTGGAAAGACTGAAAGGCAGTTCTGAGGAGAAGAAAGGAGGTGTCTTTATGGAGGGAAAGGCTTACAGGCATTAGCCAAGGAGTCATTAGAGATAAGCGTTCTCTGTGTGAAGAAAGCAATCATCAACTTATGTGAACTCTGTCAGAAGCTCTAGCTTAGGGATGCCACATAAAGAACAGGGTGTTCCAACCCATAGAGGCAATTTGTTCTTGTTTATTCTTTAAAGTGCTTATTATCTACTGCTTAGAAGCATTTCATAGTTTTGAGCAAACAACTATGGAGTTTATATAAGTCAAAATTTCAATAACATAACCTTTTAAGAGGTGATAATTTCAACAACATCTAAGTAAGGGGGAAACAGTCAATATTTTTACCTGTTAAATATACAAGTGTATGTAAGTAAGCAAGTAAATTAAATCAGTCAAAAAAAAAGGAAGTCCCTTTCTAGTGTTCATTTTTGGTTTATTGAGAAATGCTGTCTGTGTGGTGAGTGGGGAGAGTGTTGGCCATGGGCCAGCTGCTGCTGACTCTGATTGTTCAGGTCTTTCCCACTGTTCTCACTAAAGATTGCCAATTGGAGTGAGTGAGATTTTAAAAGTTGTCAATATTTCAAAGATGGGTAGACTTTAAATTACTGTCATGATTATACTATAAAAAATCCATCTTTCTTCCATGTGTAGGTTAGAAAATGACTACTTTTGCCTTTCCTGTGTTTCTCCAATGCTATGTATTTTTTGTGATAATTCCAAGGATACCACCTTTTAAAAATATATTTTATTTATTTATTTGCAGAGAGAGAGGGAGGTAGGGTGGGAAAGAGGAGCATATGGGCATGCCAGGGCCTCCAGCCACTGTAAGCCAACTCATGATGAATGAGTCACTTTGTGCATCTGGGCTTTACATGGGCACTGGTGAATTGAACCCAGGTTGTTAGGTTTCACAGGCAAGTGCCTTAACCCTTGAGCTATCTCTCCAGCAGCCCCCATCTTATTATAGATGAACTTTCTAGCTTTTATTTTAAGGCAAAGTAATCTGAAAACTTTATCTGTTATTCTAGAAGTTGTCTGACTACTGACTGTACATGAGGGAAAGGAAAGGACACAGAGAAATATAATGAACACCTTTGACCAAATAATCATGCAAGTAGGAGGAAGATGTTAGTGGAGTATTCCTAGATATTGTGTCTTCCCTTCTACAGTGTCATGGTTGTGACTGAGATGGCATGAGAGAAGTAGATGGAAGGATAGTCTATATACCTTGTCCTAAGGTGAGGGTGGGTACTAGGGCTGGGAAGGACTGATTTTGTTCACTATGTACCAGGTAGGTTCAAATAGTCCAGTGCAATTACTTATTAATTTGTTTGATAACCCTAAGGGATACATACTTTAGGAAACACACTCAGGGAGGTATGGACAACTTGCCAGGATGCATTTCAGAAATAAAAGTAGTATTTATATAGCCAGATAACATTTGCTGGAAAATGTCTGTTACTTCCTGGTAAACTTTCTAGTTTTACACAGAAAGCAAAATGGAAGATATGAGAGTGCTCCTGAAAAGTGAATGGGTCTTCTACAACATGGGACAAAGCCAAAATATAAGTCATTGTGGGGCAACTCAGCAAGGGCTGTACCTGAGGATACTTTGTTCTAGAACCTCGATCTGGTGCTGGTCTTGTTGGTTCTGCTTCTTGATCTCTTCCTGATCCTTCCCGCTGCTGATCCCATCGAAGAGCCATTTCTCCCTCAAGGTTTTTTTCTGATGTCAGGGAATATAAACAAATGTTCATATATGAAACAATTTCTAGATCTCTTCTTGCTTTCAAATCTTATGAATTGCTGTAGTGGGTATATTTAAAAAGAATTATTTTCTCCCACTGTCTTGCCTAAATGAGGCTGACGTTTTCCTTTGCAACTTTTCCTGACCCTTGTCTAAAGTCAGTTTCTATACATCTAAACCCCATCTTTTTTCTTTTAAATCTAGTTCAGGTTCATTCATACATAGGAAGACCCTTGTTCTCCTCCACCCTAAAGCCCCCATCCTCACTGTTAGGGGGCTATTTTTTTTCAAAACCTATACTTGTCTATCACTGTCATAGAGAAACCTCAGAGTGTCATATCCTGGGGCTGCAGAGATGGCTCAGTGGTTAAAGGCACTTGCTTGCAAAGCTTCATGGTTGCAGTTCGATTCTCCAGTAACTATATAAAACCAGATGCAAAAAGTGGTGCATGCATCTAGGGTTCATTTACAATGGAAGGACGCCCTGGTGTGTCCATACTCATTCACTGTCTGTCCATTTCTCTCTCTCTCTCTCTCTCTCTCTCTCTCTCACATGAATAAATAAAAAGTATTTTTAAAAGTGTGATGTCCTTATTGCTATTTCTTTGGTTGATGTGTGTAGGCTTTACGTCCATAACAAAGTTAAAAGCAACTTGATGGCCCTTTATTTTTTATTCAAATGATAGCATAAATGGCAATATGTAGTCATATAACATGATTTCCTTGAAAACATGTATAAAAAATAATTGTGACTGACTGAGTAGGGGAAATGGGTATGATGGAGAGCAGAGTTGGGAAAGGGAAGGTGAGGGGGAAGGGAACGACCATGGTTTATTATCTATAACTATGGAAATTGTCAATTAAAAATATAGAAAATTTGGGCTGGAGAGATGGCTTAGTGGTTAAGCGCTTGCCTGTGAAACCTAAGGACCTCGGTTCAAGGCTTGATTCCCTAGGACCCACGTTAGCCAGATGCACACGCATCTGGAGTTCGTTTGCAGTGGCTGGAAGCCCTGGCATGCCCGTTCTCCCTCTCTCTCTATCTGCCTCTCCCTCTCTCCCTGTCACTCTCAAATAAATAAATAAAAATGAACAAAAAATATAGAAAATTTAAACAAACAAACAAAAAAGAATAATTGGAATGGTGGATACATTAAACCAATCAGTGTTGGTCTTAGTCGATGTGATAGATGTTTATTGTTTTGCCTACCCAGCACCATTTCCTTCTTCTCCAAATCTCTTTGGTTCTAGACATTTATTTATTTATTATTTTGAGGTAGGGTCTCATTCTAGTTCAGGTGTGCTTGGAATTCACTATGTAGTTTCTGGTTGGCCTCAAACTCACATCAGTCTTCTTACCTCTGCCTCCTAAGCACTGGGATTAAAGGCATGCACCACCAGCCTGGCTCTAGACATCCTTAAGGGTAGCTTCCTACCTGTTCCAGTAATATGATGCACAAAATTTACAGATCTGCTAAATGTTGGTGAAAAATATTGATGAATTGATACTTTTGTAAATTTTTACAACACAAAAGATTTATGCTTCACAATATGAGAAAAAAATCTTTTTGAATTTGCACGGAAGAATGAAACTCTTGGAATTGAGCCTCAGATGATTTAGAACAGTGAAACAGATAAAATTCTGGAGTGGTATTATGTAGCCTCTAGTCAATGTGTCAATGGATATATAGTTACATTATTTTTTAAGAAATCTGAGGTTCCCCTTTTTTCCTGAAGAAAAAGGCTATTATATGTATTCTATCACCCTTTATAAATTATTAGCTCAGTTATTCATTGTAAATTATTCATTGGGGAGTTACTAAGTTTACAATTGTGAGGAAAGAATGGGAACTTTCTCTTACATTACAATTAAAATAGGGGGCTGAAAGATTGTAAGAGGTAAAGGTTGGGACATCATACCTAGAAGCATTGTCCCCACCTGACTAAGCTTTTGCTGCTCTCACATTGCATAACTCACAACCCCATAGGGAATACCAGCAACTCCATGGAGGAGGACCCTCAGTGGAATGGGGGCAGGGAGGAGGGAAAAGATGGTATCAACACTTGATGTATCCATACAAATTATGCTGTTAATAAAAAATAAAATAAATGACAGAAAGTAAAAAGAATTTTGTATCTTTTTTAAAAAGGATAGTAAGATGAATATAATTGGGCTAGGAATGTCTCTGAATTAAAAAAAATTAAGCTTGGTTGTGTGAGATAATTACCATAGAATGGTTATTTTAACTAAGGCAATAGTTTTCAAACATTTTTTTAGAAAAGAAAATTAAGGGCTGGAGAGATGGCTTAGCAGTTAAAGTGACTGCCTGCGAAGCCTAAGGACTCATGTTCGACTCTCCAGATCCCACATAAGCCAGACACACAAAGTGATGCAAGCACTCAAGGTTGCACTGAACACATGTCTGGAGTTCAATTACAGTGGTTGGAGGTCCTGGAATGCCAATTCTCTCTCTCTCTCTCTCTTGCTCTCTCACATAAAAAAGGCCAGTTTTGCCAGGCGTGGTGGCGCACGCCTTTAATCCCAGCACTCGGGAGGCAGAGGTAGGAGGATCGCCGTGAGTTTGAGGCCACCCTGAGACTCCATAGTGAATTCCAGGTCAGCCTGGCCTAGAGTGAGACCCTACCTCGAAAAACCAAAAAAAAAAAAAAAAAAAAAAAAAAAAGGCCAGTTTTTGGGTTTGCCTCAGGGAAAAAAAAAAAGGAAAACTAATATTACATCAATTAACAATAGATATTATCTGGAGTGATGGTTGTAGGGCAGATAAAAGCTGTACTGCTATAGTTGAAGCAAAGAGGAGCCTGGAACTCAAGGATGCTCAGAACATCCTAAAAATACCACTCAATAAAGTAAGAACCTTCCAGACCATCATACTGCTGCTGAACTCAGAAATTTAGGCATTTCATGCAAACAGTACACACAAGAAGCAGTCTATTTTATTCCATTCTGTGGCCTGAGATCTTTTTCCCAGTGTTGATTTAGTTCTTTATTATAGCTGGTGAGTTGTTTGTGAAAGTGTTTTCCCACAGGTCCAGTAAATATGATTAATATAGGTTTAGATCTGAGTCCTGGTGCTCAAGATGCCAAGAAAATCAGACTATATCAGCATTTTAAGAATTTACCTGGGGTTTATTTTATTTTTGTTGGTGGAATTTGAAGATAGCTAGTGTGTAATAAAGAAGACATGTATGTCCTTATATTGGTCAGTGATGTCCAAAATCTCCTGTTGCTTTCAAATCTCATGAATTACAAGTCTTAAGTGGGCATATTAAAGAGAAATTATTTTTTCCCACTGCTGTACCTCAAGCAACCAGGTATTTTCCTTCTTTGCAACCTTCTAGAGTCCAGATTATCTTCTGAAATCAGTTTCTATACTTCTAAATCTTGGATATAAACCATCCTTACAAATCAGCCAGAAGCATGGCTCTAGTTGGTGACACACTTATCTCTAACAAACCCTCCCATGGCACAGACTAGAAGGTTCTCGTGACATGATGATGTTAATTGTGGGCTACATTCTAGATTCTAAGCTGGAATAACAAGAATATCTTTGACTCAGCCTTTAAAACTTTCCCCACACTTCACAAATTATCATTTACTCCTGGTGGAATTTAAATATAAAACATTCTATTTGTATGTGTAGTACAATCATCATGTAGTTTAGACTATTGCCATAACCAAAACACAGTTATTTTGCTACTGTGTCACAGATTGGATTCATGCTTTCGTGCAATAGGCATGAATATAATAATATCTATTTCACTACAGTGAAATTCATGATAAAAAACCATATGGGGCTGGAGATGGAGCTCAGTGGTAGAATGTTGCTGTTGCCTACAATGAGTGAGGCCCTTGATTTGATGATCAACAGCACTGCAAGCACTGTGTTTGTGTGTGTGTGTGTTTGTGTGTGTGTGTGTGTGTGTGTGTGTGTGTGTATGGTTATCCGTGTGGAATGGCATGTGGGTGGAGGTCAGAGGACAACTTCCTCCCTCACCTTCCACCTTGTTGAGGCAGGGACTCTTTACTGATTGTTCCTACATTCACCAGTCTAACGGGCATGTGAACTAGCCAACTGGTTCTGTGTTTGTTCTGTTCTTCCTTACAGATATACACTGCTGCATTTGCTTTTAAGTGGGCACTGGATATACAATCTCTAGTCCTCACACTTGCACAGCAAGCATTTTATCCACTGGCCCATTTCCTTAACCCCTTGGAAGTTTTTTACAGGAAGGTTTTCCTGAAGAATTTCTACATTATACCCAGCAACTGTAATAAACTGATTATTCATACTATGAACTGAATGGAGTTACAGAAAAAGATAATACAAATAATAATTTGTATATGGCTATATTTTCACTAGGCATGAAGATCCACAGTGTGAAAATGTCAGAGTCATTTGAATATTACAATATTGATCAATGTCCCTGGGAATTCCCTTGCACATGCATTATGGGGCCAACCATCCGGGTCAGGAGAAAATGATCACAATGAGTTATGACAACCATTCTGAAATGTGTGTACATCGGGACAGGTGGAGCTGTTTGTATGTGTTTATGCTTATGTGGTTTAATGTGTGCTGTTGAAGAGTAATGAGGTAGCTTGCAACAAGGGAAATAGTGGAGAGTCATGAGAATCTGGGTAAATGGATGAAGAAGATGAGACAGGTAGGTAGTGAGAGATGCCAATAGAACTTTCGTGGCTTTGTGAAATATAGAATTGATTTCTAAAGTACTTTTGCACATTTTTAAGCCTGGATTTGGAATTGTGCCTAATTGCTGCTTGGAATAGCCAACTATTTCTGTAAACTTTGAAGAATGTTCTCTGGTGAAATAGCCAAACTTTCCTCTATACCCCCTTATAGCCAATGCTTCCTACATTGTGGTCATTACAGAACAAATTTTAGGAGTTAGTTTATTTGTAAGAGAGAGAGAGAGAGAGAATATGTACGAGTATGCCAGGGTATTTTGCCACTGAAAATGAATGACAGATGATTGCACCATGTTTTTGCAATTAGCTTTATGTGAGTGCTGGGGAACTGAACCCAGGCTGACAGGCTTTGTAAGCAAGCACCTTTAACCACTGAACCATCTCCACAGCCCTGTCAGTTATCACTTTAAGGGCACAGGCCAAGGTCTATTTCTATTCATTTTAAAAAATATTTATTTTAATTTGGCATGTGTGTATATGATATATATGGAGGCATGTCAAGTTGCAGTGTGGAGGTCGAAGGACAACTTTCTGGTACTGGTTCTTGTCGTCCATCCATTTTGAGGCAGGGTCTCTTGCTCACTGCTTTGTTCACCAGGTGGCTGGTCCACCGACGTCTGGGAAATTATCCTGTCTCCACCCCTCTTCTCATAGAAGGCATGCTGGGATTATAGAAGCCTGCCACAGCTTTCAGCTTTTACGTGACATCTAGGGATCCAAACTCAGGTACTCAGAGTTGAAGGTAAGCACTTTTTCCACTGAGCTATTTCAGCAGCCCTCTTTCTTTCTTCCTTCCTTCCTTTCTCTTCTTTCTTTCTTTCTTTCTTTCTTTCTTTCTTTCTTTCTTTCTTTCTTTCTCTCTCTCTCTCTTTCTCTCTCTCTCTCTCTTTCTTTCTTTTCCCGTCCTTCTATTTTTAGTGTCCAACTTGGTACCATACACATCACTGGTGCTTATTACATGTCTGTTCACTGAAAGGATTTACGTATACCCATATAAATTCTACTTACCAGTTAAGACTGCTTAAGTCCCACATCTTTATTTTATTTATTTACTTATTGTTGAAAAATATTTTTACACGAGGAGTGGGGGAATACAAGTATGGGCACACTAGGGCTTCTTGTTGCTGCATGAGCCACTTGGCGCATCTGGCTTTATGTGAGTACTAAAGAATTCTTTAATCCCAGCACTGGGAGGCAGAGGTAGGAGGATCGCTGTGAGTTCGAGGCAACCCTGAGAATACAGAGTGAATTCCAGGTCAGCCTGAGCTAGAGTGAGACCTTGCCTCGAAAAACCAAAAAAAAAAAAAAAAAAAAAAAAAGAATTGAGCCTGGGCTGGTAGCTTTCCAAACAAGTGCACTTTTATTTTTTTTTTTAATGACACAGGGTCTCACTGTAGCCCAGGCTGACCTGGAATTCACTATGTAGTCTCAGGGTGGCCTCCAACTCACTGTGATCCTCCTACCTCTGCCTCCCGAGTGCTGTGATTAAAGGTGTGCGCCACCACGCCCGGCTCAAACAAGTGCCTTTAACTGCTAAACCATCTCCCCAGCAGCCTTCACATATTTAATGGAATCATCTTTGACCACCTCAGATTACAGAATCAATGCTCATTTTCTAGGTGGAAACATCATCATTTAACTTGTGTTTTAAAATTTAATCTTTCATTTCTCAAAAGTCAGGAACAAGCTGTATTTCCTTCTCCACACACCCTCACCTTGAGAAAGGAGTGTGTGTTTGTACAGGAAAATGCAAAGCTCTTGCTGCAGGCATGAGCAGCCCCTGGGGGAAGCAATCAGCTGCAGGGAAGTGTGGGCAGGATTTCATGCTCTTCTGTACTTTGTGCAATTCACAATCTGCTCAACTGTGTACAGTGGTCCAAAGCATAATACATGTTTTGATTGGATGAGGTTGGAAGAAGCCTTCTAGTTTCAGAAGGTAAATCAATAGGGAAGATTATGTACTACTTTCTGTGGACTTTTTTTTTTTTTTTTTTGAACAAGTACTGAAATGAAGAGCCATCTCAGAAATAGAACTTTTAGTGACTCAGGCTTTTCCTATGCGAAACTTACTTCCTAAAGTGAACTGAGGGGATATTTAATCCCTGTCTTCTATTTCTGCTGTTACATTGCTTTCCATTCTGCAAGGCTAGCAGTTGTTGAAAGTTAGAGATGTGTCTGTTTACTCAGATGCGGGAGGTTGTTCCTGCAAGAACTAAATAGTGTATATGTGTGTTTGTAAGATGAGAGAGAATAAAGGGGGGGGGGGAGGGGGCGGGAGATACTCTGGTACTGCTCTATCTCAAAGATTGTTCTAAATTTCACTTCTTTATTTGAATTGCTGAAATACCTTGGTAAGTTTTGTTTTCATTTCATTGATTTTTCTGGGAGTGCACACTGCATTTCTTGAGAGTGTCTATTACTCATGTAAATTCAATGTGACATTTTGTAAGGATGGCAGGTTAACTGTGAGTTACAGCTATCCATCAAACCACAGAAACGTCAGTTGGAGCAAAGAGGTAACAGAACCACGAGAACCGAGGCTAACTGCAATCTTAAATGTTTCTTTCCAGAAGTGGATTCCTGTTCCATTAGAAAAATGGATTCAGCTGAATTTGGCAAGTTTAATTTAAGTTTGGGGCCATTGTTTTGTTGAGGTGATTTGGTAAACCTATTGATGGCAGATAAGAACAGTTTCCTGCTTGGACCTGTTCACAAGGAGCTCCTATTTGCCATTTGCTTGTATCCTGTGACTAAGCGACATAATAAACTGTTGAAACTCATGGCGCTTTAGTTACCAAATGACCACACCCAGTGAGAGATGTAAAGATTTTCAAAATGGAGATTTATTTATGGTTATGATCTCATGTTCTGTCAAAACAAAATAAAACAGAAACCCAAACCATCCTTAGACAACATAGCATTCATTGCACCCAGCTTTTGAACACAAGAATCCTTGGCCAGGCTAGACACTGTCTGCCTGCACCCCCTGGGGAATGGCTGGCCTTTCATTGATTTCAAAAGGAACTTCCTTGCTGGATCCACTCCCCAGGGATGTTAAGCAAGACTGTGTCTGGGCCAAATTCTGAAGGCTGAATTCTCAAGGTTACTGAAAATTTAGGAAATTCAGTACTAAAGGCTAAATGTAATAAAACCATGTTTGCAATTTCCACAGGTTTGCCAGAAGGCATTAATCTCATATGCGAATATTACTGGAAATATGCTGTTCTCTTCTCTAGTGATGAGAGTGTTAGGAGAGCTGTGTTGGGAATTTCTTTTCTTTCCTAAATCATCTTTACTGTTGAAATTTGATTGCCATTAAGGTACTTGAAAACATATACTTGAGTATATTATTATATTATTTTATTTCAGTGAAATAAAATTAAAGTCATAAGTTACCTTCAAATGCTGGTGTTTTAATTTTTCTTCTTCTATTTTCAGACGCTTCTGTGAGATTTCTTCTTGTATTTTTCTTTTATCCTGCAAATAAAAAAAAGTTCTAATCCAGCCAACATTTTAGTTTTGTAAGTAAAGTTTTATTAGAATACATACACAAAAGTTCCAACATAGTAATTAATTTTAAACATTTGCTTAGGCATGCTGTCTTGGGATTATCATTAACTGAATGGTCTGGCAGTGATATACTTTCAACATTGTTAAGAGGCATTGTTAAGAAGCTGCTCTGGAAATTTATATTTCAAAACAAAGGAGAAAAAAGGGAGTTGGTGAAAAGATTTTCCTTAAGGGAGATAACATCTTCTCCATTAGTCTAATGAAACCGACCTAGAGTGAAGCAATGGAAAAAGTGAATTTTCAGGAGGGAATTTTGAAACAGACCTGAGGAGGCTCTGTGAGAAGAGAGATTGTTCTGGAACAGGTCAAAGAAGCTGCTGGGTGAAAGGCCTGCACATGTGGAAAACAGGATAGCCTAGGAGTTGGGTCGTTAGAGAGGTAGGAAGCTAGAAAGCGGGCTGTTTCCTCCTCCTGGGACTGGCAGACAATAGAAAAAGGGAGTTGAGATTATGTTTCTTTACATTAGCTAAGGCAAAAACTAATTCCCAGGGAGGTATACTATTCTTCAGCAAGCTTAAATACAACACTTTAAAACAAACAACCCACCCCACAAAAGAAAAACAGAATCACTAATAAGGGTTATATTTTCTACAAGATATAGCATATATTGGGGTTGGAGAGATGGCTCAGCAGTTAAAGGTGCTTGCATACAAAGCTTGATGGCTTGGGCTCAAATCCCTAGTACCTATGTAAAACCAAATGCACAAAGTGGTACATGCATTTGGAGTTCATTTGCAGTGGCAAGATGCCCTGGTGTACTCTTTCCTTCTCTCCTCCTCTTTATCTCTGCTCACAAATAATTAAATTATAGCAAAGAAAATACAGCCTACATACTGGACAATCTTGGTTTGATTTCAGGCTTCTCCACTTATCAGCTCTGTGTCTAAATGACCTCCTCTGTAGAATGGAGAAACTGAGAGCTCCCGTCTCTTCAGATATAAACACTAGATGAACTAGTATACATGAATGTTCCCAGCACTTGGGACACATTCGTTCAATAAAACTGAATAATTAAACACATAGCTCTTTCACACACAAAGCAACATGCTCATTCACACACTGCTTCCAGTGGGCTCCAGTGACTTAGACGTTCCCTGACTGGAACTGTGGCTTTTTACAAGCCAGACCAATAAAAAAAATAAAATAAGTCATCATTTTCTCACATTAAGAAAACCACAGATGTGACATTATCCTCTATCTTACTCATGAGTTAGTTTGCTAAAAACTTTTAACTGACAACATCTGTACATATAGACAATATACCATGATCATAATTCCCTCTCACCACCTTCTCTTATCTCCTTCCTGAATTCCTCCTCCACTGAATCCCTTCTTTCCAATTAATAAGAGTTAGTTTTGAATATACTTTCAAAATTGTAAACTCCCAATGCATAAAATTTTGTTGCCAATGAAGACATCTAAGAGAATTTGAAGCAGATCAAGAAGGTAATTTAGGAGGAAGAGTTCCAAAAGAATTTGGCAGCATTATTAAAACAAGTACATAGCTTCCTAATGTGATGTGGTTCCTTTGAAGATTTTTGATGAATAAGTTCAGGTGCATGTGTTGAAGAAAAACAACACATTGTTCTCCAACTTCATGTTGCGTTTCCCTTTGTAGGTAAAAGGAATACCATTAGCATCACCTTTAATTTTAATTTTATTTTTTAAAAATATATTTCTTTATTTATTTGAGACACACACACACACACACACACACACACACACACACAGAAAAAGAGAGAGAGAGAGTGTATAGGTGCACCAGGGCATCCTGCCACTGTAAGTGAACTGTAGACACATGTGCCATTTTGTGTATCTGGCTTTTACATGGGTACTGGGGAATTGAACCCAGGCAATCAGGCTTTACAAACGAGTGCCTTTAACTGCTAAGCTATCTCCCCAGCCCCAGCATAACTTTCAAAAGATATTTTTATTTATTTACAAGGAGACAGAGAGAGAGAGAGAGAGAGAGAGAGAGAGAGAGAGAGGAGAGAATGAATGAATGAATAAATGAATGAATATGGGCACTCCATAGCCTCTTACCACTGCAAATGAAGTCCAGATTCATGTACTAGGTACTGGGGAATCAAACCCAGGCTGTTAGGCTTTGAAAGCAAGCACTTTAGCTGCTGAGCCATCTTTCCAACCCCCACACAGCATGACTTAATTTATTTTTTTGAGACAGAGTGTCAGGTAGTCCAGGCTGGCCTCAAGCTGATTATGTAGCCAAGGGTGACTTGAATTTCTCTTCCTCCTGCCAGTACTTACTGAGTACTGGGATTATATGGCCACTTAGTATAGCTTTTCTTTTTCTTTCTTTAAAAATTATTTAAATTTTGGGTTCTGGGGAATAAAACCTGGGCCATCAGGCTTTGCAAGCAAACAATTTTAAGTGCTGAGCCATCTCTTCATCCCTGTTTTAAAAGTTTAGTTAGTTTAATTGTGCATATGTCTGTGTATGCGATGTGCACACACATGCAAATGTACCTTGTGCAGCTGTACATATAAGGACAGAGGTCAGTGCTGGATTTCTTCCTCCTCAGTTCTGGCCTCCTGATTATTCTTGAGACAAGATTTGTCATTGAACATAGAGCTTACCACTTCTGCTAGACTAGATAACCACTAAGCCCTAGTCAGCCAGCATAGGCCTTTGTAATCACATTTTAGGAATAAAATTTAGTCATTACTTAGAAAAACTCTAGAAATCTCTGCAAGCCAATTCTCCACTGTTATTCAGCAAATGTTCGTAAAACTTTGTTTACATCAAACATTTTCTGAAGTACTTACAGGCACTACCTCACTTAGTTATAATAACAAACAGATACCATAATAATTTTCATTTTACGAAAGAGGAAATGGAAGTTTTGGAGGGATTAACTCCTTAAATTCTCAGAGTTGTAGAGGCAGGATCTGAATCCAGGAAATTTGAGATAAACCTCCACATTTTTGGTCAAATTACTATAGATTTCTTTGAGTGGGAAATTAAACAAGTCCCAGATCCTCTCATCTCATTCTAAAACATTAAGTCTTGAAGGCAGCACCAGGACTGGAAGGAGAGGACACATCATTAAAGGGAACACATGTTTAGTTCCGTAGGTGTGGTACCACAGTTATCCACCCTTCTACAGGAGTAGCCTGCAGAGCGGTGCTCAGGATGTGCAGTGGGCAGTGACTGCTGAGCCCAGCAATACTTCCCGACCCGAGTTAGCTGCTGGTTTGGGCGGATTTCATCTTGGGGTTAGTAATCAGGTAGTGGAAACAGTGGGTAGAAGCAGGATCTTTGAAGTGTTTTGGCAACACTGGGTTTATGCAAGTGTTGCTAAGGAGTTCCAGTGTTTTGTCACTTGGAGGTAATGTGATGCCTTGCTTCTATCAATCTAGGTAGGTGGGAAGGCAATTTCATAATGTAGATATGGTCCTATTTCAAATAGTATTTTTTCCTCACATTAATAAGCAGTAAGCTATTATTCCTTTGCTTCTTGATAGGAATACACACACACACACACACACACACACACACACACACATATACTTGTGTGTGTGTGTATGTATGTATATTTGCAAAAGTAATATGTCAATACTTTAGTTTCAATATGCCTAGGTAAACTGTAAGTCACCCTCAAGCTCCATATCTATCAGAAGTTGTCAAAGGCAGCTCCTTCCTTCCCAAACTTGCATGAAACAAATAGATGTGAAATCTCACTGTTTCTCCAAATGTCTACAGCATCTGGAATACCTCTGTAGACAGCTCCTGTGACTTGGCACACCAAACATTTATTACTATGATTACTCTGAATAACCTTTATTGTTGATTGCTTCATCAGTGTTCAACCACCCTTGTTCAACTGGGCTTTTTGTTCAGGAACAAGCTACTTGGATTTTTGGCTGTCTTATTTACCCTTTTTTAGGAGTTGAGATACACAAATTCCAAGTCAGGAAAAGACTGCCTCTTATTTTGAAAATTTACTGTTCACTTTGGGCAACAGAAAGCTATTAGGACCATTTATGACATAAAGATGTGACTACTTGAGGAAGTAAGCACATTATTAAGAAGGCACTTTGGAGATGCTATTAACAGTTAGTTAATATTCACATATGCTTAGTTCTGTCAAGCAAGCACCTACCCTAAATTATTTACTATTTTATCCAATTCTTAGGGACTCATATCAATGTTATAGTCATGTCCACTTTAAGGGGTTTTCAGTGTTTAAAAATTATTTATAGGGCTGGAGAGATGGCTTAGCCAAAGGACCTTGGTTGGATTCCCCAGGACCCACATAAGCCAGATGCACAAGGTGGCACTTGTATCTGGAGTTCATTTGCAGTGGCTGGAAGCCCTGACATGCTCATTCTCTCTCTCTCTCACTCTGCCTCTTTCCCTCTCTCCAATAAATAAAAAAATACAATATTAAAAAATTATTCATAAATGCCAGGCTTAGTGGTGCACACCTTTAATCCCAGCACTCAGGAGTCAGAGGTAGGAGGATTGCCATTAGTTTGAGGTTACCGTGAGGCTACATAGTGAATTCCAGGTCAGCCTGGGCTAGAGGAAGACCCTACCTAAAAAAAAAAAAAAAAAAAAAATTCAAAAGGAGATATTTTCTCTAAAATCTTACCTTCTCATAAAGAAAATCATTTGTGTGCGTAACTGTAGTCTGAGTTATAGTGATACAGGCCATTACTTGGGCACAAGACACCTATGAGGTTGAGAAGAGACAGGGAAAGTTTGGTTCTAGCTGACATAATTACAAGAGGCTTTGGAATAGCATCTGAGAGGGCTGATGCTGGGGCATGTGGGGGGGGGAGGGCGCTCAAGAGCTCAGTATGGAACCAGAACATTGGAACATTATTGGAAGGGCAAATCTGTAATCTAAATTGCTGTCCAGGGAGCAATAAACTAAGAATAACAGGATGAGGCTAGATTCCTAACAGAGAAAATCGAATTGGAATTTATTTATGTGCTGAGTGTGATAGGGAGCAATGAAAGGTTTAAGGGGAGAAAAGAATGACATAGTTAAAAATCACATTTTTAAGAAGTTGGGGAAATGTGGTTAGGCTACTATAATAGGACAAAAGGCCACAGATGCTTAGACTGGAGGAGCACAGAAGATTCCAAGAGAGCGAGGAGTTAAAGTTGTCCAGACTTGGCACTCGATGACATACAGATGAAAAAAGGAACAGAGGAAACAGAATATAGTGTAACAGGAGAATAGAATTACTCAAGGAAACAGGAGATTCGGGTGAAGGAAAACCAGTTTGGAATTCATAGCAATTTTGAGGTGCCCTTGGGACAATTTGGTGTAGCTATGTGTTAGATAGTTGGAGTGTGAGATGCAGAGAAATGAGTCAAGCTGGAGATAAAGATGGGGGATTTTGGGAGGGATGGATGAGAGCAAGATCAGGGATATTTTCATGAAAAGAGAAGAAAAGCTAAGGACTTCTTTTGTGAACCACTTACACATAACAAGTAGAAACTTTCACATGCAAGTTTAGTTTGGGCTCACGGTATTATATATAATGAAACTTAGTGACTTGGGCAGGTCACGTGACTGAGAGGAACATGTGTCATTTCAGATAAACTCATTTAAAGGAGGAAGTCAGAACAATCACTGTGTTGTGATATTGTAAGTTCAAAGCAATTCTGCTCTCATATGGTCCAAATCATTCATTTTACATATGACAGGTAAAGTGACTTGTTTACAAGGGTATTTAGAAGCAGAGCCAAGACTAGTCATCAGGTGCTCTGTATTCCAGCCCTTGGCTCTTTTTCCTTGTTCTGTGTAGACACACACACACACACACACACACACACACACACACACACACAGAAAGGAAAAGCATTGTTGGCAGCATGTTTTCAATTTTAAAATTTACATGAAAGTAAAGAAAAGTAGATTTTTTTGGCAATATGAAGCAATTTCAATATATTCCTTAAAGTATACCTTAAGAAATATTTTATGGTCAGAAAAATGAGAGAAAAACACAGAATTGTCTTGAGTTACACTAGATGTTTTGTATCTACTACCAAAAGAATATTTTCTAAACCAACTGAAGAAATTGGAAAAGGCAAGTTAATGCAATGATGGCAGATTTGATTAGAAGCTGAGTTATCTTATGACTTCGTGACTGGCTTTGCTATTTTCTTTCCTAGCATCTGAAAAAGAACAATAGCAGAAGCTGATTATTTGAATTTAAGTATGACCAACAAGTGATCAGCTGGTTGATGCTATGTGAGTAATGGTAACTTTTTCTTCTTATTTTTATTTATTTATTTACTTTTGGTTTTGTGAGGTAGGGTCTCACTCTAGCCTAGGCTGACCTGGAATTCACTATGTAGTCTCAGGCGGGCCTCAAACTCAGAGCGAGTTCTACCTCTCCTACTTCTGCCTCCTGAATGCTGGGATTAAAAGTGTGTGCCACCATGCCTGGCTAATAATGGTAACTTTGAAAAAGAAGACATGTGAGGACACATATTTCCTAGAGAAAACTTCTAGCCACAGTAAGAAGTTTATTAGCATTTAGTGAAAATAGACCCTCATCACTGAAGCAGACCAAAAATGAACCCAACATGGCTCAGGGAAATTTTGCGGAAGAGGGGGCGGAAAGAATGTCAGAGCCACATGTTGGGTCATGATATGCAGAGACATTTAGCTTACCCATAACTGTGGGCTAACTCCACAATGAATGACCCGTATACCTCAACAAGGAGGGGCCAAGGGGAGGGGGTAGGTCATGGATGAGCCTAATAATGGTACCAAACTGACTGTATTTGCTGAATACAAAACTAACTAATAAAGAAAAAAATACCATAAAAAAATCTTGGAAAAAGTTCTTAAAATTCTTGAGGTGGTGTGGAGGTAAGAGTACTTGCCCAGCATGCATGAGGCCCTGGGTTTGACCCCTGCACTGGAAAAGGTTTATTGAAAAAAGAACAAATATCTAAAGAAGGAGGACAGATCGTGGAATATAGAGAATTTATAAATGAAAACACACACACACACACACACACACACACACGATCTCAGAAAAGAAGATAAGGAAACTACCATGAACAAATAAACAAGTGTAGTAGCTTAGTATCTAACTGGGACCTATCCAATGACCTCACATAACTAAGGGTACAGATAAGAAGGTGGCATTTATTTGTAATGGCGTCAGTAAGGTGAACATCCGGGATGATGTGTAGATGGGGGAACACATAAAAGCCACTGAGGAGTGTGTGAGTTTACGCTGACAACAACGTGATGAAGGCTTGTAGACCACTGCTGTACACACTGTGTGCAGGTACTGAGGGCCAGAGACGAGCTGGAGAAATGACTCAGAGGTTAAGGCTCTCGCCTAAGGGCCAGAGATAAAACAGGACAATTCTATTTTCATTTTGTTATCCTGTTTTTGTTTAAGGAGAAAGTCTTGATTATGGGAAGGGTGGAGGAAATCTACTGGTAGAAAGGCTGATGCTCTAAGAGGAAGTAAGCCTTCTAAGACAGAACTTTTTTAATTTTTAATTTTTATTTATTTATTAGAGCGAGAGGGGGGGGAGAGTAAGAGTGAGAATGGGCGCACCAGGGCTTCCAGCCACTGCAAACAAACTCCAGATGCATGCGACCCCTTGTGCAGCTGGGGTCCTGGGGAATTGAACCTGGATCCTTTGGCTTTGCAGGCAAGCGTCTTAATCACTAAGCCATCCCTCCAGCCCAAGAGATAACTTTTTTATTTTTTGGGGGGGTTTTGTGAGCTATGGTCTCACTCTAGCCCAGGCTGACCTGGAATTCACTATGTACTCTCAGGATGGCCTTGAATTCATGGCAGTCCTCCTGCCTCTGCCTCCCAAGTGCTGGGATTAAGGGCATGTATCACTACACCAGGCCTAGAACTTTTTAAAAAAAATATTTGCAAGCAGAGAGAGACAGACAGAGAGAGAAGAGAGACAGAGATAGAGAAAGAGTTAGAGACAGATAGAGAGAAAGAATGGATACACCAAGGCCTCTAACCACTGCAAATGAACTTCAGACACAGGTATTACTTTGTGCATTTGGCTTTAATGACTTTCAAAGGATACCTGGGTCATTAGGCTTTGCAGGCAAGTGCCTTAACTGCTGATCCATTTCTTCAGCCCTAGAACTTTAGTTTTCCAATTTTCCAATGGCTTCATTTTAGGGAGAAGAAAAATTTATAGACATGACAGAAAATTATTACCATGCAATCTTCTTGGAATCTTGGACAAAGTGGAAAGATATAGAATACTCAAAATGGCAAATGCCCCAAGTTTTAGAGGAAAGATAAAGATAACTTATGGATATTTGAGGACTGGTGAGTTTATTAGTTAATTGCTCGTAACATTGTGCAGTGAGCTGTGCTTATCCAAAGAATGTTTTATTTGGAGAGGAAAGTCTAGGAAGTGGGGTTGATTATTAAAAAGCAAATTGCCTAGTGTGCTTGAGGGCCAGGTTCAATCTCTAGCACTAAAAAACAAAACTTAGAAAATAACATTGGTACCATTGCTACTGTGTAAAAAATAGAAAATAAATGATGGTGCCATATCCAGATGGATAATGCTTCTCCGAGTAGTCATGAATTATCAAACAATAACAAGGGCCAGGCATGGGATACTTTTCAGTGAGAAGCCCCTGAGGCACCCAAGTAAATATGAGCTTTTAGCATGGCTCTTGGCTGTTCACCAAAACTGGAAGGTGAAAGCCTGTTGCTGAAGACATTATACGTGATGGGTTCAGGACATAGAGAAATCAAGCCTGCCTGATGTAGGGACTCTTCCTGTTGCTAGCTGGTATAGTGCTATGTAGCCTGCTGACAGAGAAAAGTCATCAACATTACCACTCAGCAGTGAATCCTGAATTCTGTGATACCAACCCTCTACGCAGGATGTGCAATAGTGATATGAAGGCTAGTTATGGGGGTGAATAATGACTCTATGATTGGATTTGAGGCCTGCTCCTTAAGAGAGAATGCATGCCTGTTCCTAAAACCAGTCGAATGGGGACAATATAGTCCCTAAGGAAAGAACCTACTATTGCTGTATTGCTAAATGGAAGTGCTGTCAGACTGCTTTTCTTAATTTTTAAATTTTTCTATTTATTTATGAGATAGAGAGAGAAAGAGAGAGAGAGAGAGAGAGAGAGAGAGAGAGAGAGAGAGAGAGAAAGAGAGAGGTAGAAGGAGAGAGGGAGGGAGAGAGAATGGGCGTGCCAGGGCCTCCAGCCGCTGTAAGTGAACTCCAGACGCATGTGCCACCTTGTGCATCTGGCTCACATGGGTTCTGGGGAATCTAACCTGCCTTTTTAAAAAAAAATTAATTTATTAGAGAGAGGGGAGAAGGAGAGAGAGAGAGAGAGAGAGAGAGAGAGAGAGATTGATCGTGGGTACATCACAAACTCCAGGTGCATGTGCATCTGGCTTTATATGTGTACTAGGGAATCAAACTTGGGCTTTAACTTTGGAGCCATCTCCCTAACACTCAAACTGTCTTCTAAATATTTATCTTTATACACACAAATCAGTTCTATTCTCAGCCTCTATCAGAAAAAATTTTTTTTAAAAATTTTGTTTTTACAGTGGAAGGTTGTCAATGCAAAGAATCCTAGCTGGTCAAGAGCTGAAAATAAGTGACTGATGAATGTATGACCTTCAGACTCAGGTTGTTACAGAAAGAATGTAAGAGCTGAAGGATGGGGAGGAGTGTTGTGTAACTCTTGTGTCTGGACATGACATAAACTCACATCAGATGTGGTTACCTTCATACGACCTGCACATGAAAGGGCCAGTCAACATTCTATTATAGATAGGGAAGATCTTGGGAGTCCACTTCCATCCCTAATGAGCTAATAGCAGCTAAAGGTGTCTGGGGGAGGAGCTAGTCATTCTCTTCTTTGATATAGTGATGAGTAAGATACAAGAAGAAGAAAGAATAAGACTGTAGGGGACAAGAGATGATAATGTGGAGGACATATGATCAAAGTATAATACATATATGTATGAAAATGTCAAAAAAACCCAAAAAACTAAAATGAAATAATATTTGAAACTCACTGTTTTTGTGGTTTAATCATTTCAAGATATGGAGGTAATGATCATGATGCTGATAGTAATGGCTAATATTGATTGAAAAGTGCTACGTGTCAGGCCCACTTAAGGTGCATATTTGTTCATTTTATTTCATTTTCCCCAAATCTCTCTTTATTTCTTTTCTTTTTTTGCTTTCTTTATGTCTTTAAAAAAATATTTTATTTATATTTATTTATTTATTTCACAGGGAGAAAGAGGGGGAATGGGCGTGCCAGGGCCTCCAGCTACTACAAACGAACTCCAGATGCATGTACCACCTTGTGCATCTGGCTCTCGTGGGTTCTGGGGAATTGAATATGGGTCCTTTTGCTTTGTAGACAAACACCTTAACTGCTAAGTCATCTCTCCCTTTATCTTTATCTCTTTTTTAAAAAATATTTTTCAGCTGGGTGTGGTGGCACGTGCCTTTATTCCCAGTACTTGGGAGGTGGAGGTAGGAGGATCTCCGTGAATTCAAGGCCAGTCTGGGACTACATAGTGAATTCCAGGTCAACCTGTGCTAGAGTGAGACCCTACCTTGAAAAACTAATATAAATAACTTATTTGCAAGCAGATAGATAGATAGAGAGAGAGAGAGACACAGAGAGAGAATGAGGGAGGGAAAGGAGACATACAGAGAGAATGGGCACACCAAGGTCTCCAGCTGCTGTAAATGAACTCCAGACACATGTACCACTTTGTGCATCTGGATTTAAGTGGGTACTGTGGAATCAAACCCAGGTTGTTAGGCTTTGTAGGCAAGTGCCTTAACTGCTGAGCCATTTCTCTAGACCTGAGTGTTTATTTCTGTAACATATGTGAAGGAACTAAGGAATAAAGACAAGATAAAGGAAGTGTGGTGTTTCCTGATTTTTGTATTCTTTAGACAAAAAAGCCTTGTTATGATTTGAATAGTAAATGTTTTCACAGGGTCACATGTTTAATACTATCTCCATCTGGTAATGCTAAATTGGAAGGTGGTGGGACTTCAGGAAGTGGGAACCAGCTAGAGGAAGTAGGTCACTGGAGGTGAGTCTTTGAGGTTACACATGGTTCTAGTGCCTTCCTCTCTATGTTTCCTTCAACCATGAGGTGAAGAACTGTACTTTACACAGTCCAGCTGCCATGACATTCTGCCCAAGTGACATTCTGGCCAAGCAATAGTTGGCTAAAGCCTCTGAAACTGAGAGCTGAGGTAAATCTTTCCTCCCTTAAGTTGTTTTCTTAAGCATTTGGCTATAGCAATGAAAAAGTCTAACACTCTCTTTTACAACTTTATGGAAATGGATACATGAAGGAATATTTACTTGAAGTTGACTGTCTTAGTATTTCTAAAACCAGTGTTCCATGATAAGATAGATAAAACATAACTGAAATAAACTGTGCTTGAAAATGCCAGGACAAAAGATAGCTAAATCTCTGTATGCTATCTAAAAGTACAATTAAATTTAAAATGAAACTAGATAGAAAACTAAAACTGAATCCAACAAACATAAACATATTGAGATAACTTTCTGGATAGAATTTCAAGGATGAAGTAGGAAGAGGCTGAAATTTTATTGTTATAAACAGTTTCAGGCAACTTTAATGATCAGAAAATGAAGCTTATAGCTTTGGTGGCTAGAGACATGATGGGTGAATAGGAGAACTCTTAATGCTGAGAGCTATTCTCAGTTGGAGTTGGGTATGAGCCCACCAGATGCTGGAAATGATGTGGCCCAGGAGAACCTGGGCACACAGCAAGTGAACAGGAGTAACAAGGGTCAGAATGTGGACTCAGAGACCTCTAAGCTATCTTTGGGTCCTATGATGATTTCTGCATGTAGTATTGAGAATCTTGATTCTTAAAGCAGCCATGGGAATTGGCATTGGGTTATCACTACTACTTATGAAGAGAATTCAAAGCATACATTTTATAAACCCCACTTTATTCTGCAATTTTCATCTTCTGTCCCAACCTTACAATACAATCTAACAATGTATGTTCTACTGTTTTATTCCTTTGTCTATCCTTGTTTTTTTTTTCTAATGAGTCATGACAACACAAATAAGGTCAAACAATAAGCGCAAATGAGCCCATGAATTATTAACAGGTGATGGCACAATTGGCTGGCTCTCCAATGAGAAAAAGTCTGTTAGCAGGCCAGATGATCATTAGCTTCCCCATATCAGCTTATGTTTTTTCATCCATCCACTCATTCCTACGATATTTTTGGTACATCAGTATTGTTAGGATAACTGTGAAAGATGCAAAGATATCCTAACTTTAGTAAGTCCTGACTGGAGGAAACAGACTATAAAATGGAAGTGAGATCAGAACAAAGACTTGGAATATTTCATGCTCTGAAAATTGACTTTGATTCCATCCCAACACTCTAACACTAACAAACGCTTTTGAACTGTCACTCTATTCTGTTTTTGCTCAGTCCTACTCCTGGAAGGCTGAGTAGGTATGGGGAGACTGTAGGTAGTAGAGAACTGATTGAAGTTAAAAAAGTCATTCAGTGAAGCAGAGCCATCAAAGACCCTTTTGCTTGCGTACTTCAGCCTCTAGCTATAGGGATGAACAGGAGTCAGGGCTGCTGAGGGAGGGGGGAGGGTAGTGGTTTTAATATTCCTATGAATTTATTGTAGGGCTGGAGAGATGGCCTCACAAGCATGAGGGCCTGAGTGGCCCAAGACTACCCAACATCAAATCTCCAGATCTCATGTAAAACAGCTGGGTATGGTCATGTGTGCTTGTAACCCCAGTCATGCATAAGATACTTGAGAATCATCCAAGCCCACAAACTCAGAAATCAATAAAAAAATAAGATCCTGCAGCTCAAAAAAAGACCTGGTGGAAGAGTGTTGGAACAGGATACCAGACATTCAACTTCAGACACCTAGGCAACTGACCCCCGCCACAGGGAAATGTATGGGCACCACAAGGGCACATATATATGCATACACTACATACCTCACACTAAACACATTACACACACACACACACATACACAAGCAAAAATACATTTTAAAAATAACAAAAAGACTTTAGTATGATGTGTTTAGAGAATCTGAAAACAAAATAGATTCATATTCCACCATAGAACTAATCCCTTCATTTTTCTTGGCTTTATGCTTTCCGTGTATAAACTAGAGAGGTAATACCAGGTTCTAAAGAATCTTCCTTACTCTCTCTCTCTCCCTCTCTCTCTTTGTGTGTGTGTGTGTGTGTGTGTGTGTGTGTGTATGTGTATGTGTGTGTACATATACCAAGGTTTATGTGTAAAGACATATGTGCCAAGAGCACCTTATTTGAGGCAGAGTCTTTTGTTCACCATTTCAAGTTCTAGGCTGGCTATTCCACAAACTTCTGGGATTCTCCTAGCTGTACTCCCATTTTACCATAGGCATACTGGGATTATACATGTGGTACTGGGTCTGGTTTTAGGTGGGTTTGGGGGATCTGAATTCAGGTTGTCATGTTTGCACAGCAAGCACTTTACCCACTGAATCATCATCTCTCCTATTCCAGCACCTGCTTTTAAAAGTATTCATAGGAGACTGGTGTGGTGGCTTATGCCTGTAATCTCAGCAGTTGGGAGGCTGAGGCAGGAGGATTGCCATAAATTTGAGGTCAGCCAGGGTTACATAGGGAATTCCAGGCCAATATGGATTATAGTATGAGATCTTACCAACTCAAAAAATACAATATGAAACACCCCCCCCCCAAACCCTACAAATCACAAACAAGAAAATTCAAATAACACGTGTGTGAACAGTTTTATTGTTTGGAAGACTAAATACTATGTACGAATAGGGATGTTAGCTGGGTGTGGTGGCACATACCTCTAATCCCAGCTCTTGGGAGGCAGAGATAAGAGGATCCTTATGAGTTTGAGACCACCCTGAGACTACATAGTGAATTCCAGGTCAGCCTGGACTAGAGTGAAACCCTACCTCAAAAACAAACAAACAAAAAAGAATAGGGATGTTGCTATTTTTGTTTTTAATCTCAGAATTCTTTTGCTTTAGAGATGTTCTTTATGACCTAGACTTGGTTGTGTAGCTTGATTAGGAAATGCTGTTCTAATTCATTTTACTGTTGCCTCACACTGCCAGTTGCTGATGCAGCTACACACTGAAAGGTTAGTGGTTAGAACAGAAGGAAGTCTTGATTTCTGTCCAGAGCCTGACTGAATTCTCTCAGGCTCTCTAGCATTTTGTGGAAAAACTGTAGAGATCTCCTTCTCAAACTTCTCCAGGGATGTTTTAGGAAAGTATATTCCCTACAAGGTCCTGAGTTGAGAGGATGTCTTAAGGTAGTAAATTTTCACAGAATCTCCTCACAAAATGACTTTACTCCCATTTTTATGATCTAAAATATTCCCATTTTATCTGGGTGGTGTGATACTTTGAGATGTGGAAGTAGAAATACTATTTCAGTATTAGCTCTGAACTCTCCTACATTTGTTTACGCTGTGGTTAGATGCTTAGATGATCATCTATTTTACCCATAGTTTTTCACAGGAGTAAATTATTTTTCTTTAGATCATTTAGTAACGTCCAGGAAGTTCATGAGGATCTAGAGAAGTCACATTATCATTCTATAACACATGTGAAAAGCCTCCCCATTATCATAAAGCAGTTTCCTTAATGAGCTTTCATAATTATGATACTTCATCACATGGTCTCCTATATGGGTGGGCTATTATGTTTGGCAAAGAAATGAGGCATGATACATTTGCTTGAAGAAACCTTTCCCTCTTGGAAGAAACATGTAATCTTGGTACAGTGTAATGGAAAAGTGTGTAGAGGCTCTATTGTTTGAAAGTCCTGGCATGGGGACCTCTTTATTTAGGAGATTGCTACATCTTCATGCTCATGACAAATTGGAAGTTTTTTTTTTTTTTAACTATGAGGTATGTTGGTTAATAATAGTGTGTTCTGCATTCTTTTAACCACTGGGACTTTAAGAAGTCCTGGGAATGCTAAATAATATGGTGGTCCAACACAGCCATAGGGAATAACTTTGGTTTGCTCTGGTTTTCATTCCTTCATTTGTGCATGTAGAATGAACAGGGAGAAAGGGATATGATGGGTCTGGAATACAGACAGGGTTGGCTTCTTGGGCATGTGATTTCTTAAGTCACATGAGAAATCATGCTCAGATGGACCCACTTGAAATTTCAATTTTTTAATTTTACTTTACTTTTATTTACTTGAGAGAGAGAGAGAGGCAGAGAGAGAGAGAGAGAGGGAGAAAGGGCATGCCAGGGCCTTCAGCCACTGCAAATAACTCCAGATGCATGCGCCCCCTTGTGCATTTGGTTTACATGGGTCCTGGGGAGTTGAACCTGGGTCCTTTGACTTTGCAGGCAAGTATCTTAACTGCTAAGCCATCTCTCCAGCCCTCAAGTATTTTTTGAACAAAGGTCTTTGCATTTTGATTGTGTCTTGGGCCCCACAAACTCCACAACAGGTCCTTTGGTGTCATTTGGTCCAATGTTAGGTAATCTCAGAGAATGACAAAAAGAGACAGAGAACATGAATGAGCTAAGGAAGTAACTAGAACCTACCTGTCTTTATGTTATTGCTTTAATATGGGTTTTTGCATTGGGAAATTTCTGTTTATGTGAAGAACTTCTTGCCCCTAAATATTTATATTTACAGGTTCAGAAAATACTCTTTGGGAGTGGAGAGAAATAGGGAGGAGAGCCAGGGAAATGTGAGAGCATCTTTCTTCTTTTTTTGCATCATGAGCAGCTTTGGCCAGTAAACCTGATTCTGGTGCTCAAATTCCAGTGCCAGGACTTGCTGTGGCTCATTTCCAAATGGAGGGAGGCTCAGGCAGGCATCTCTGGTCTAACCTCTGTCAGAGCTTACCTCCTGCATGTCTGCACTCAGGCGTCACCCTCTCTCAGACTATCTTGCCCACTCCACTCAAACCACAGCCTTCTTTCTTCCTTAGTCCTAATGCTCTAGATTCTCATTTCCCTGCTTTTAATTTAAATGCATAAACTTGACACATGATTGTAAACTGAATCAAGGCTTGAGCAAAGGAGTTGATGGACACATTCTAAACTGTGAAAGCTAAACCATTATTGAAAGTAAACATGCTAGCTCTCTTATCTCTCATCTCTTCAGTCAAATCTGTTCTTTGCAAATTGATATTAGGTCTCAGAATCCATCTGAGTTTGTGCCACAACCATGACTTTTTTTTTTTTGCAAGTCTATAAACTCCAGACTTTTAAGATCCAGGAGTTTTCCAGCTTGAATATTCCCATGTTATGAGCTGTATTTTTTACCATCCATCCCATAGGAATGGAGATAAGACATTGCGTTCCTGTAGAGGATGACGGTCAAGAGTGTTGCTTATCCAAAGCGGATCTCTCTGTTCTCCAGGAATCTGCTTGGGCCTTTTCTTTGTTCTTAAATGTGAACCATACTCCCTTCCCTAGAGAACCTCTGTGGATAACCCTCTGTTTGTGATGCATTCCAATCTTCTTGCCACTCAAAAATGCTGGAGACATTGGTATCACCATTTCCAGTAACATTAAAAAGTGAATTTCAAACTTTAAGCCTATTTCAATAGCTCTCCCTTTGGACAATAATCATCTGTGTTAAAATGTGTGGCAAGCCTCAAAAGATGGCATAAGTATGAAGCATAATATTTAATTAGTTTGAAGTTGTCCTAGAACACTTGGCCTAAAGGGCACCTTGACCATCAGATTAGTAAAGGAAGAATTGGTTCATGGATGAAGTAATGAAGGAAGAGTATGAAAGTAATTAAGAGTCTCTATCTGGAATATCCACATGGAAGTGCCTTCATTTAATTGTTTCTGGGTACTTTCATAATTTTGCCTCATTATTCTTAAATTTTAAAGAACATTTTGACGAATCTAAAATTCAATTTACTGATACAAGAAATGAATGGCACTATCAAAGGATCTTACTATTCAGTTTTAGAGGCCAGGTACAATATTCCATCTACTTAATGTGTTAAAAAATATTTTTAGAGGGTTTCATTCGATTCAATTAGATCATAGGCAGATACATTCATTTTTTTCAGTAATTTGCAGTAAAAATAATGTCTTTTTAGGCAGTAGAAACCATGTGGAATAAATACAGTAGTGAAGTTCATTTCATTTCATAGCTAAGAGTTGGAGAAACACATTTTAATTAAAAAAATCAAACAGATCTCATAATGTAAAAACATTTTCTTTCATAGTATTGAGTTGCTATGCCTTTATACATTAGGAAATGTTTTCTGATTTTGTCCTTGAAGCTTATAAAAATTATTTCCATGTAGGAAAATGTTTGTTAAAAGGAAAAGATTCTCTCTGAGTTTTAGTCTTGGTCAGTGATTCTGGTGATTTTAATGACTTCCAAAAATGGTACAATCTTTCAAAACTTCAGATACTATGCATAGGAAGAGGTAGGATAGCTGAGGTGATTTTCTGGGTAAGGCCAGGACAGAAAAAGCTGGCATTTCCCAGGGTGTTCAGGAGGGAGGAGAGAGGTTGTGTTGTTTCCATGGACACATCACTGCTCCATTTTCCCTCTAGGTGGTGACAAATGTGACTGAGTTTAGCCTGGTGAGTGTAGGGTAATGGAAATTTGTTCCTATAAACTTTTTCCTATCATCTCTATATAAGTATGTTACTTCTAAGCTATACCTATTTTCTGATCTTTGGAGATTTGCTTAACTCTTTGTAGTGGGATATTTCTGAGCATATGGAATAATTTGAAAGTAGTTTATTATTTTTAATAATCAAGAAAGCACATGTCCATACAGGAACCTACCTACCCACCTTGACTCCTTTTAAGGCATTTTAACCCTTCATCACTATTTGCATTTGGACCCTAGTCTTCCTGAACAACTACATGCTGCCATCTTTTCAGGCCAAGAGCTGCCTCAGTAAGAAGCTTAAGGTGCTCCTGAGGTAATAAGAATCTAAACTACGATATGCCCAATTCAAAAGGGGGAATATGGAAGGGTATACTTGGTACTTTATTGAGTGAGTAATTTTATTTGATTAGTTATGAGATAGAAGCTTTAGAAAAAGTGGGCTGGTGACTACGCAGCTCACAGAGTCTAGTGAAATAACCTTTAGACAACAGCTGTAATGTGAAAGACCCATGCCAAGAACAACAGAGAACACAGCAGAGTTCCTGTCCTTCCAAGGACAGCTGAAACTGTGGCTGAGGTTAACAACTAAACAAAACAAATAAGAGGTTCTTTGATGAAGGAAAATATAATAATGAGACATTTAAAAGCGTCTTATGGAAAAGTGGCAATCTCATCAGTGGGCTCCTTGTCCCTTATCAAAGGTGAAGAAAACATTTTCTTGTGTTGAATCCTTTCTGGGTGAAAAGGAGACACTATATTCACCAAATTAAAGAATCCTAAACTAGGATTAGCTTTATTCATTATAGGAGAATTATAACCTCCTACCTACCCTGATTTAGTATCAGTTTATAAAAATAATTAGTACTTTCTGACAGATAATTTCAGTGGCATAAAATGTGAGTCATTGACGTATTGATTTCCAAAGTTCTTTTTTCCTTAAAAATTTATGTCAAAGTTGCAGCTAATGAGATATGATTTTGTTACACATTCCCAGGTTACTGTCAACTGCAGCATTTTTATAAAATAAAAATATAGGCTGGGTCATTTAAGAAAAGTAATTCATTTCTTACTTTGACTCATTCTCAGAACAAACATGAAAAGCACACTATTTTTCTTCCTGGCCATTAAGCAAATATTTTCCAAATCCATTGTGTGTGTTGTGTTCCTCTATCAGGATCTTATTCATTTTCTGCCTGTACTGGAAAACTGATCTCTGAGAATTACTCTGATACTTGCTTTTCCTACTTTTCTCTTGTTTAACACTTTGCTCAAATATGCCAATAATTATTTTAATTCTGTTAGCCTTTTTGGAACTAAACTATGAATAAAAGTTTACAGATTTGATTCCTCATGCTCTCCCTTTTTAAAAGAAATTTTCAACTTTTTGCTGTATTCATATTGCCTTAAAAGTTACTAAGTTGAGCAATTTTTAAAATCTAAGTTCTTTCAAATAGAATTTGAAGGAAAAGCTGCATTTTTAATACCCAAAGAAGATGAATGTCTGCGAAACAGCCTTAAAACTCTTAATAGGTATTTAAAAATGCAGACACTACGTGAAAATCAGGACTATTTGCTCTGTTCTCAGGTTCAGAAAACCAAGTCACAGAGGGTCACAAGGGTTAAGAGAAGCAGACCTGAGCCCATGAAGGCTGATCTGTTTTCTGTCTCATGGCGAGGAGCTCAGCGACAGGGACAGCTAGCCACAGTGCTGTTCTTCCAAGTAGCCACCTTAATGACTGCGGCTCTGAGCAACTTACTGTGATGGCCTGGAGTCGTCCCCTCACCAGCTCCGCTTCTTCCATTCTAGGAGTCAAGGACTGGCAGGCGCTGAAGAAAGTCCAAAGCTACCATAAATCAAGGTGCCTCCTTGGGGAGAGGGTGACAGAAGAGACACAGGGAGAAGTCCGCTCTTCGCACCAGGGAGAAAGGAAAAATTCCTGGCTTGTCAGGAGCGTCTCTGAGCAGATGCTCGGATCAGGCCAGACAGACACGTGTAATGAGAGTGTGCCGAGGAGGCAGACGCCGGGGCTGCTGGCACGAGCTGACTGACAAGTTTGAACGGCAGCGGCACCAGCCCTTTTCCTCAGGAGCGCCAGCCCTTTGTTGTACGGGTGGTGAGCAAGGCACAGCTTCTTATTAACCGTTCCTTCCCCAGTTCATTATTTCCCAGGAGTGGCACCAGGGAGTCACATGCTGAGCTTAAAATCAGCCACTGCTTCAGCAACTCTCCATCTCTGTGTGTGTTCAAAGTTACTTTAGCCCACTCTCACCCTGGAAGGAGGGAGAGAGGGAGAAAGAGAGAGAAGAGAGAGGGAGAGAGAGAGGGAGAAAGAGAGGGAGAGAGAGAGAGAAAGAGAGGGAGAGAGAGGGGGAGAAAGAGAGAGAAGAAAGAGAAGAGAGAGAGAGAGAGAGAGAGAGAGAGAGAGAGAGAGAGAGAGGAGAGAGGGAGAAAGGGAGAGAGGGAGAGAGAGAGAGAGGGGAGAGGTTTCCACCGGGGCAGAAGTACCAAGTCACTTGTTTGCCTTCTCCCCCTGCTTGGCTCTAGGTAGTAGCAGAAGCTTCTGTAGTTACCTTATAACTTCTTATGGTGGTAGAGGTGCGCTAGTACACGAAGAAATGAAAGGTGTTAAAGTGACAATATTAAAATATTGGCCTGCCGGGAGTGTTTGGTGTGGTTTACACAGCCAGTGCCACCCTCCGATGGCGCCCCACTGGCGTTTCCATGGAATGCAGCTCTTTCTTGGATCTCATTCAGAAACGACACTCAGCTTTTTGGAAGGTGCCCATTTTGACCTCAGCACTTGCGCAAGCGAAATGAGTTAGCTGTGAAAGGGTGATGAGGCATTCTGTAACTGCCTGCGGCTGGGCACTGGGTGGGTAATCCCTTATGCTCCTGGGAAGGCGCTGAGGCCCAGCGAAACTTCATGTCACAGCAGAGACCAAGAGACCAGGGAATTGACTTTGTTTTCTTTCCCTTACGAGTTCTTTAATTAAAATTTGATGTAGTCAGTCCTAATTACTGTCTACTTCATCATTATGTGTTTGGATGCTATCATCCCTTCATGTCAGCTGAAGAGGTTAAAAGGACAAACCAAACCCTGAACACATGCGTCAAAGTTCTTTGTGTTTTTGATATTGGTAACTGTGATAGCTAATATTTACTGAGCACTCTCTACAGACAAATGCATTTCATCCCATTAATCTTAGGAGGTGTTGAGTGATTGGTGCTGTTATTCCTATTTTTAAAATGAGGCAACAGGCTTAGGGAGGTATTTTGCCATATGGCTAATAGGTAGTAAAGCCAGGATTGGAACCTCAGCTGTCTGACTTTGTAACAGCCATTCATCAAGGCCTGCCCAGGGACACAGGGCAAGGTGAGATACAGGCTGAAGCTTACATCAGTCTTTATGAGAGAGTTAGACCCCAGAATCCTCCTCCATGTAGCTCCCAGAATGTTTGCAGCAGGGTATAAGACCCCCAGGCCAAACTCTGTGATTCTCTTTTCTAGAAACTAGGGGACTTAGTGTAAGAAGATGGCCCCATACTGTCACTAGTAGCTCTCCAACCAGAGGTCACATGCTGAGTTAGTCACTATAAGATGTAGCTCATCTCTTTCAAGAGTATGAAACCATACTTGAGAGAAATTTACCTTTATTCTTTACCCTCAAGAAACATTTAGGGAGACCAGAGATCAGGAGACTGAATTATGCCTGGGACTAGTTTGATTATTACTGGATGAATATTTAAACTTAAAAAATCAAATATTCAAAGCTTTTGATATTATTTGTTTGCAGATCCTGGCTGAAATTAACAACAAGAAAGTAGTCATGATAAATATCTCAGCCAGAACTATATATTTTCTTCCCAGGACAAGTGGGCAAACACCCAGTTATTAATCTGGATCTTTCTCTAATTCAATTTATTTCTCAAATTTCATTTCTGCTATAGGACAACCCATGGGTTTTTCTACCATAGGAAAGGTTTGGAGAAAATAAGAGCATCAGGAAATTTAGGAGGGAGCAAAGCGGTGAGAGTAGATAGGTCTTATCATGTGTTTATCCATTTGTACAATTGATAACACTAATCATTGTTAATATTTTCAAAACATTTGTTAGTCACTCATCATGCGTTTATTTATCAAGTGCATGTCAGACCTGGCATTAAGTGTTTGGATATATAAAAGAAGAAAATTCCTCCTCTTTATTCTGGTAAACAGCAAAAGACTTGCAGACTAAGGAAGCAGACTGCAGTAGGTGAGAAGATGATTATGCTATTCTGGGTCCTTTGAGAAACAAATGTCAAGATAGGTTCAGTGGAAAAAACTGTATCAGGAGAAATGGACATATGAGAGACAATAGGGAGGATGACAGACACAGCTGGAGTTGGGAGAGCTTGGTAGACACAAGTGGAAAGGGAGAAGGGGGTGAGTTGAGCAAAAGCAATGGAATCTGCAGTGTAGTGTAAGGGCCTTTGGCCATACCACCTGAGAGTCCTGAAGTCAAACTTCAGACTGGTCCTGTGTCCCTCAGAGATTAGCTCACTGTAGCATTAATGCCATGCCCAGTCATTGGCTGGGAGCAGCACCTGGGAATGATGGCTTGGATGCAGACATGGAGCTTGAGTTCAGGGTGAAGCATCTGGGACTGTTGGTCAGCTGTGCTTCTTTCTGGACTTTGATGTCTAAGAGATACTTTCTCATGAGAGCCACAGTGATAATTTTGTAGAGAAAAAGAGCAAGGGAGGAGAATACAGATTTCAATTCAGAATTGGTCCATAAACAAGCTTCAATATGAAGGAGAATTTGGGTAAGGTCTAAAGTAGAGGTAGGAGTTAGCCATGAAGATAAAAATCTTATGCAAAGGCCTCATGCTGGGTCATACATGTTGTAGGACTAGGCTAATGTGATGTGAGAGGGATACTGAAGGAAAGGTAATAACAGGGATGTAGCTGGACATATAACAGGTCTCAATTCATGTTGTATCTTGTCAGACATTGCAAGTCCTATAACATTTACTCTGTGATGTGAATGACCACTGATAATATGATTAATTTTTCCAGGATGGAAGCAGGGAGAGTAGGTAGGATGCAATTTCAATAATCAAGCTAAGAGATGATGGTGGCTCTAAGGTGGTGACAAAGAGGGTGGTGTGTATTGTTTGAACTGTGTATATATTTTAATCTTAGTAGAATTAATGGGACTTCCTAAGATTTAATATGGGGCTTGAGAGAAAAAGAAGGTTATGGATGACTCAAGCTTGTTTATTTTCATTTTTTTAGTGTGTGCATATGAGTGTACATGTTTCAGTATGTGCAGGTCCATGTGTGCACGTGTGGGTGCACATGCATTGTGTGCACATGTGTGTGAAGACCAGAGGACAACTTCAGCTTTCATCCTTAGGAGCTATGTCCACTTCTTTTTGAGTCTGGGTCCTTCACTGAACTGGAGCTCACAAATTATGGGAGACAGGCTACCCAGTGATCCTAGGGGACCCTCCTGTCTGCCTCCCCAGTGTCGGGAATACAGGCATATGCCATTACTCCCGCGATTTTTATTTATTTATTTTTTGAGGTAGGGTCTTGCTCTAGCCCAGGCTCATCTGAAATTCACTATGTAGTCTCAGGCTGGCCTTGAACTCACAGCAATCCTCCTACCTCGGTCTCTTGAGAGCTGAGATTAAAGGCATGCACCACCATGTCAGGCTCCTGCTATTTTTTTAAAAAAATGTTTTTATTGACTAGCTCCGTAAATAGATAGTCTACCATGACCCCACAACCCTCCATTTTCCCTGTCCTCAATCCCCTCCACTGAATCCTTTCTTCCTAACTAGTCTTCTAGGTTTTTTTTTTTTGTTTGTTTGTTTGTTTTTTTGACGTAGGGTCTTGTTCTAGGTCAGGCTGACATGGAATTCACTCTGTAGTCTCAGGAGCTTTCTTCTATTTTGATGTCATCATTTTCCCATTTTTCCTTTCCTATTATGTGGGTCTTGTGTAGGTAGCATCAGACACTTTGAGGTCATGAGTGCCATAGTCACTTTGTGTCTGGATGACAGTATTGCAAAGCATTCCTCCCCTTCTTTTGGCTTTTACATTCTTTCCACCACCTCTTCTGTAATGGTCACTGAACCTTGGAGGGTGTGATAGAGATGTCTCACTTAGTAGAGCACACTCCACTGTAAGTTCTCCTCAGTACTTTGATGAGTTTTGAGATGCCCTAGTGGTCACCACCATCTGAAAGAGAAGCTTCTCTAACCAGAAGAGAGAGTAGTATTAAGAGATAGACATAAATATAAGTGTTTAGAAAGTAGTTTGGTTGCATAATCCATTCATTTAGCCAGACAACAGTACTCCTGCCATTTCTGTGTGGGCTGTAATTGAACTGAGGTGAGGTCCTCATGGTCATGAGGCAAGCACTTTACAATTTGAGCTATCATCCCAGCATCTAAGTCTGAGTTTCTTGACTTGATAAAATAGAAGGTGCCATTTATCAATTGAGATAGGCAAGTTGGTGAAATAGTTTTCTTCAGGGGGAAGGTGTGAAGATAAATACCAAGAGTTTAATTTTCAACAAATCAATTTGTTATCCACATGGATCTGTAGACTAGGTGGTTAGGTGTGGATTTTGGAATTTAGGAAAGAAGTCTCAGGTGGGTTTATATATTTACTGTATCTCTAGAAGTAAGTTGGATCAAAAGATATCTAGAATTCTCTTTCACAAAATATTAGAGTGTAGTGAGTTAGTATCATCCAAGAATTAACTATATGATTATGATCAGATTCAACCTTTATAAAAGAGGTATGCAATCACACTCTAGCTGCTCTCAATTATCTTAAATGAGTTTTACTAAATCTTTTGTTGTCAACCACTCTAAATGGGAATGAAGATAGTTAAAAGATACAATTTGTCCAGGTCAGCCTGGACTAGAGTGAGACTCTACCTTGAAAACCAAAACAAATAAACAAACAAACAAAAAGATGCAAGTTGTATCCTGTATCAGATACTTTTTGCATAACTTACAAAATACCTGACAATAGCAACTTTACTTTTGCCCACAGTTTAGGGATGGCAGGGAAGGAATAAAGATATTTTAAAAAATGGTTGTAGAGATGGTTTAGTGGCTAAGGCATTTGCTTGCAAAGCCTAATGACCCAGGTTTGATTCCCCAGTACCCATGTAAAGCCTGATACACAAAGTGGTGCATGCATCTGGTGTTAATTTGAAGCATCTGAAGGTCCTGCTATGCTCATCCTCTCTGTCTATCTTTCTTCTCTCTATCTCTCTCTGCTTGCAAATAAGTAAACAAAAATATTTTTAAAAAAATTATAGAAAGGTTACCTAACTTATGAAGAGGTTATTAATATACCAAGTTGTAAAATCAAGATTTAAATCTAGGACTTTCTATCCCTAAAGCTTCACCTCAGTGCCACAACCCATCCATAATTTTAATTTTATTTAGAAGTAATAAGATTTTGCAGCATGAGGTTAAACCACATGAATCATGTGCCAAGAATAATATGTTATACATGGCATGCAGGTTTGATCATTCTGGTGATTTGTGAATTGTTTTTTTAAGGTTGGACACACTCTATAGCTATTTTAAACATTTTATTATTATTTATTTGACAGAGAAAGAGGGAGAGAGAGCGAGAGCGAGAGAGAGAGAGAGAGAGAGAGAGAGAGAGAATGGGCGCTTCCAGGGTCTTCAGCCACTACAAACAAACTCCAGACATGTGTGCCTCTTGTGTATCTCACTAATATGGGTCCTGGGGAATCAAACCTGGGTCCTTTGGCTTTGCAGGCAAATGCGTTAACTGCTAAGCCATCCCTCCAGCCCTATAACCATTTTTCTTTGAAATTTGTTTGTAGATTAGACTGTAACTTTTATGTAAGTATTTCAAAGGTAGGCTATTGTGCAATAAAATAAACTCTACCACAAATAGTAGAACAGAGTGTGGATAAGCAGAGTCTTTTCTCTGAATATCTATGTAGTTTTTTAAAGTCGGTGTCCTAGAGGTCAGACAACTGCTTCATTTAATGGAAGAGGAGATTCAGCTAAGCCACTTGTTTGACTTTGTACAGGTAAAAGATGGACACAGCTTTAGTTAACTAATACCCTACCCAACTAAACTCAGATAAAAATCATAACCCATTAACCATCAACACACACAGAAATATCCCAAACTCATGAAGCTAATTGAACATGTTCTATAATTTATTTCTCTTCCCATGTCCACATGAGAAGTTAATATTTAACTTGTTTGAGATTCTGCTCTCAAACAAAAAATTAGAAGTTTCTTTTTTTCTCGGTTTACAAGTGAACAGGAAAAATCATCAGCATTATAAAAATATCATCTTAGCTTTAAACTAAGGAAAAAGAAGGTTAGCCGGGCGTGGTGGCTCATGCCTTTAATCCCAGCAC
This sequence comes from Dipus sagitta, assembly GCA_036346955.1. NCBI lineage: Eukaryota > Metazoa > Chordata > Mammalia > Rodentia > Dipodidae > Dipus > Dipus sagitta. The sequence goes on from CM070788.1 coordinate 33,214,848, forward strand.
TTGGGAGGCAGAGGTAGGAGGATCATCATGAGTTCAAGGCCACCCTGAGACTACATAGTGAATTCTTCCAGGTCAGCCTGAGCTAGAGTAAGACCCTACCTCGAAAAACCATAAAAAAAGAAAAAAAAAAAAAAGAAAAAGAAGGAAGCAACAATGTCCATAACCACCATTCTACAAAGATAGAGGACATGCACTTAAGCAGAGCATGTTTTCTCCAATAAAGTTCCCACTCTCACAATCAAACCTAATTGAGTTCATACTCTTGTACAGTTTGCATCAAAAAGGAGGATGCAAAGGACCATGGGGGCTTAACTTTAATTGTATTTGCCTTGAGAAGGAGCATTCACTGAGGCCAGATTGCCTTACTCACTTTCCTTCCTTTGTTCACAGCATAAGGAAGCCGCCCTTCCCTCAGCATTGTTTCAAAGACTCTGTTTTCCACACTGATACTTGCACTTGGCACTTTCATTTTTAGCCAGCCAAGTCAATATAATATTTAAACTGTCCAGATCAAAAATGTTGCATAAATCAAAAAAGTACTTTGAATAGTATCTATAATATATGATAGCTTATACTGTTTAAAATATGTTTAAAATGACCCTAATTGCTTCTAAGGACTCAACTGCTTTTCTGAGCTTGAAAATTTTTGTCTTCCTTTGCTTTTTGTTTTGAAAAGTGCTTTCTACTTTTTTTCTACAGAAGGTTGTAACTTTAGTTTAATGGGAATTCATTGCAAAGTTTTATTTTCTAAGTAGCCTATGTGCAGTGTATCTGTGGAAGTGTGAGCCCCATGTGTGAGGAGACCACGGGTACATATTAGCTGTCTTCTACTATTGCTCTTCTGCCAATTTCCCTAAAATAGAGTCTCTTGTTGAACTTGGAGTTTGTTAGTTTTCAGCTAGAGTGACCAGAGAGCCCCAGCAATCCTCCTGTCTACCTGCTTCAGCACTGGGCTTTTAGGCATGTACAGTTATGCCAGCTTTTTAAGTGAGTTCTGGGGATTGAACTCAGGACCCCACTAAGAACAAGTGTTCTTATTCAATGAACCTTCTCCATCTCTTCATCCTCAATTGTAGGTTTGGACACTTGAATTTTTGGAAGTTTTGGCACTAGATTTGCAAAAAGTGATACTGGGTGGAATCCCTCCTACTTACCCAAGTTGTTACATTCCCTTTTTAATTTCTTTTTAAGATTGAATCTCAGTTTCTGTTGCTATAGAAAAAGCACCACATTTGCTTTTGTGCTTGGATCCATAAGTGCCAGTAGAGAAATTGAAAAGCATCTTTGAGGAGCTGCCATCTCCATGACCAAATTTTTGATTTGCTGGTTCTGCTAGCCTACCAAATTTGGACATGGGGATTCCTGGTATTAATATTTAGGTCTCAAATGCTTGTATTCCCTTAGAAGTTTCAAACAACAGTTTGTCTATCTCACAGGTGTGCCATTTAGAAATTTGGTATAGGTATGTGAAGGTATGGAATCAGGGAATTGAATTCTGATTATCTGTTTTCTTCTATTCATACATCACACTCTGGTTACACATCTATGGACTGTGTCACCAAGAACATGCTATGTGAAAGAGACAAAGGTAGATAAGGCAATGAACTCATTGTGGTGGAGAGACAGGAGTAAACAGAAGATAAGTAAACACTCTGAGAAAAGTGAGAAGATCATTAAGTTAGAGTCGGGGTGGAGGCAAGGCCACCTTCAGTCAAGTCATGCTAGCAGAGTGGACAGTTGAGCTGTGTTTGAAAGGTTTGGATTTGGACGCATAGGTGTATTGAAGGGAATGAGTCATACGCAAGGGTGGGGGATGCAAAGGGGACATCTTGTAGTCAGAGCCTTTGGTTTTCTAGATCACTGTAGACAAGCTGAATAATCTTTCCAAATTTTGTAGCAGGTTTAGGACTGACACGCTACCAAGCTGCCACAAGCACGCTTATGAGTCCCATGTGTTATATAAGGCATGTGGTGTTCAAAGTATGTGTGCATACACATATGTGTAATACATAATTATGATAAATGTATTAATCTTTAATCTTTATATATTTATTAATGATCCTTAGCTAAGTCATGCACATCAAAATCTTGGTTTTCTTACATGTGAAAATTAATAAATGGAGGTGGTTTCAGAATCAGACATAGTTCTTTCTATTTTTCAACTTTTTCTCTCGCTAGATGGATGAACTTGGGAAGACTGCTTAACATGTTGAGAATAACAAATGTATATTTACACAAATGAATGTGTAGATAACCATGGTCATGGAGCATAACAGGTATCTCACAAATGGCAACTTTAAAATCACCATTGCTACTATTTAATGATCCTATTATACAGGTGCATTGCTATTTCTTTCTGTGTTTTCACTCTTGTGGAATGCCTCTTCATACATATATAACTCAGTTCTTGCTCAGGACAAAGGGCACACTCAACATTCCCCATTACCCAGAAGTTATGGAATATCTTTATTTTCAATGTGGGAAAACTGAGGCCAGATGTCCTAGTTGATTTGGGCAGGGCGCCATTTCATTTACTGGTGTCCAGCAGATTGTCCATCAGACCAGCTATGGAAGTCTTGAATGGCTGGATCTGTTTCTTTGTATAAATTTATCCAATTAGATCAGCTTTGAGACAGAGCCACCACTCTACAAGCTAGGGTGTGAGCCCGTTATGTTAAAGTGGATTTACATGGCAAAGCAAGAAAGGGGGCAGCTGTCAGTATGTCTGCCCTTCATCCCTTTTACTATTAAGAATTAAGGCTATGAGGTTTTGCTTACTGACAGATTGTGTCCCAGACAATTGTAATTCTAGCTTGAAGACTTTTGGAAATAAGTGTTTTGAAAGATGCCAACTGAAGATTTACTTCCAAAATATTTAATAGGTCTGTTTTTGGAGAGTTGGCTGCTTTGCCAGTGCTTACTGAATGCCTCAGACCTTGAAAAAGAACCCCTCACAAAAATATTCCTAACATTTCACATTTGGAAATTTTACTGTTTTAACATAGAATTAAATCTCTTTGTTAATTCGTCATTACATCTATTAAACCAAGTGAAATTCTTTTGGATCCATACTTTTGCTTTCCTTCCTTCCCCTCCCTCCCCTCCTTATCCATTTCTCTACTGTTTCTTTCTGGTGAGGCTCTGAGTGTAGGAGTTAGATTGCTTATGTGTGCTCAGGGCAGAGACTGAAAGAATTGTATTATGCAGTCATGCAGTGGTGTGGGTGGGGTGGATTTTCCAAAAAAACACTCAGAGCTAAGAAATATTGCTGTCACACACAGATCTCAAGGAACTCCTGTAGACATGGTGGTTAATCATAGTCTTTATTCCCTGTGGAGTTTGAAGGCTTAAAATGTCATGACAGAGATAGCTGTCCCTTTATATCCTCGTCACCTGTACACGACCCACTTTGTGTGTGTGAGCGTGCTGTACACGTATGTGTGTAATGCATGTTCATGTGCACATGGAGGCCACAGGCTGACTCTAATTACTCTACACCTTATTTTTAGAGACAGTGTCTCTGCTTGTACCTGAAGCTCACTGATTCAGCTAGCCAACAAGTCCTGGGGATCCTCTTGTATCTTCCTCCTCAGTGCTGGGTTTATAGGTGCGCAATCACACTCGCTTTTAAGTGGGTGCTGGGAATTCAACTCCGGCGCTCATGCTTGTGTGGCAAGCACTTACCAACTGAGCTGTCTCCCTGTTCTTACACTCACTTCTTGAAAACCTCATCTATAAAAGTATGTTGTGTGTGTATTTCATTTTATTTAAAAATACCTTCAGAAAGGAAATTTAAAAACAAAATATAAATTTCCTTCTGAATGAAACTATTGCAGTCAGGTTCGTATTGCTGGCAGAAATCACCTGACCAAGAGCAGCTTGTGGGAAAAAGGTTTATTTTGGCTTACAGACTTGAGGGGAAGCTCCATGATGGCAGGGGAAAATGATGGCATGAGCACAGGGTGGACATCATCCCCTGGCCAACATAAGGTGGACAATAGCAACAGGAGAGTGTGCCAAACACTGGCATGGGAAAACTGGCTATAACACCCATAAGCCCACCCCCAACAATACACTTCCTCCAGGAGGCATTAATTCCCAAATATCCATCAGCTGGGAACCTAGCATTCAGAACACCTAAGTTTATGGGGGACACCCGAATCAAGCCACCACAGAAACCCCTAAGTTCTCTTTACTCTGTTCTTCTTGGAACTTGAAATTCTTAAAATGAAATCTGAAGCTATTATGGTACCAAATTGTAACCAGCATCTGAAGATAGTCCTTGAATGAATAAGAATAGCAATTCATTTGGGAAACAGAGGGCAAGCTAGATGAATATCTCTGGTTAATTTTGTTCAAGGCTTTATTAACATTTGACAGTTTCATTCTTATCAAACTCTATTCTTATCTCCTTCCTTTATTTACATATCTCTTTTGGAAATAGATATGAATGAAATAAAAATCTCAGCCTTTTAGGATGTGGGACAGGCCCATTTGTCATTCTTTGAATTTACCAAATCCATTTGTGTGAAGAAGCAAGAAAGTGCGTTTTCCTATGGCTTAATGGAGTATTGTGTTTCTAGGAGCTATCAACCTGAGCAAGCCTTTCTAGCAATGTAAACAGTCTCAGTTTTGTGTGGAGCTTTGTGTGACTACTGGGTGTTCCACTTTTCCCACAAACCTGCCAAAGGCAAATGTATATGCTGACAAACGGAATGCAAACAAGTGGCACATAACGGGTAATGCAGGGGAAATGCACAGAGAGGTCCTTACACAGTATTAAAAATGGCAGCTTCCAGATGCCAAGTTATTTATAAAGAGGAGAGGCAGTGACTTCCCAACACAGCACTCCAAATAAAGACGGGAATTGTCCACAAAAAAGAATGTGACGATTCAGTTCTGTGCATTTGTTTATTGATGATCTCTTTTTTTCCCCTTACGTCTTGACATTCCACCAAAGCACACTGCATGATCTTCCTTTGGGAAACAACTCAGAATGTAGCTTTATTTATAAGCCTCATTATTGTAAAGAGCAAAATGTTCTAGCTGGTAGAAGAGACGTTGCACGGCAGCCCACTGACCTCTCTACTTGGGAGAAATATCCACTCCTACAGAGAAGTCTTCAATACTAGCTGATTCATAGTCAGCCTCCACCCCCTGACTTTAGTTTATTTCTTCTTCTTTTTTAAACAGTAGGTTTTTTCCCCTTGTGTTTCATAAAAGTTCTTCAATAAACAGAGCTTTGGGCAACTAATCTGAGCTTTTACCCTTCTCACATCTACTTGCCTTGCAGGTATCAAGTTCATGCTTCTTTAGTTTCTCCTTAAGAAGTGAAGGACAACACAGAGTGAAGAGTAGGTGAAAATATAATTTGCGAATGCCTAGGGATGCTGCAATTGCCAGTAGTCTTCTAGGAGAAATGAGGAGCCAACCATGGACTGGATCTTTTGACTCTTGAATCTCTAGGAAGTTTAGCAACACCCTGAGTAGAAAACTCACCTGAATATAAGAGACATTGAAAAGACACATATGTGAGCTGAATACACTGACAGGCTATTAGGTAGGAGGACACTACTATGTGTGTGACCCTAGTGTCTCAGATTTTATTCTGCAGGAACCTGTCCTCAGATCTTAAGTAAGAAGAGCTACCAAACCAATACATGATGCACTGATTGCATGCTAATAAGTGCAGTCTCCAGGCTAGGGAGGTTGGTTAGTGGATAGAGTGCTTCCCAAACAAACATGAGAACCTGAGTTCAGATCCTCAGCACCTACATAAAATACCAGGCTTTGCAGTACACACCTATAATCCCAGTGTTGTAGAGGTGGAGACCAGAGGATCCCTTGGGCTTGCTGGCTAGCTAGTCTTAGCAGAATTAGTGAGCTCTAGGTTTAATGTGAGACCCTGTCTCAAGAAAATAACAGGGAGAAACTGAGGAAGACACCCAGTGTTGATCTCTGGTCTCCACACTCATGTGTGTACAGGTGTATATATACCTGCACACATATGTACCACACACATAAGCACACATTTATACATCTATATCACATGTACACACAGAAGAAGAAAAGACCAAGGCAGTGAGAATTTTGCACCCCCATCAGTGAGCTCTGAGTAGAACTGGGTGGAGAACAGAGAGAGGTCCAGAATAAGGGTCCAGAATCACTGAATCAGTAGCTATAACAGAAAATAACCAGAGGACAAGGAGAAATCCCCAAAAGGAGTAGGTGAGTGTCAGAGTCTCTGGGATAAAAAGAAAGAGCTTGGGATATTTAGATGTGGAGTATTCCCACTGGCTAGGAGCTGGAGCATCTAAGGTAATTGCTAAGATAACTACTAGTTTCCCATCCAACTACTAACCAGGCCTGACCCTGGTCAGCTTCTGAGATCAGATGAGATCCTTTACAATATCTTGCTTGTTGGGCTGTGACCTGGGGAAGATATTTCAGTGGACAATGAACTTTGCGATATCAAAGTGTAAATTAAGCACTACTGCTTCTATTCACATTTCTATGAATAGCTCTTGGTCTTTCTGACAAATGAAAAAGTGCTAAGACATTTGGAGCTTGGAACTAACATACTGATTCAGGCAGTATACATAATCAATCCCATATCATGACCAGTTTCATGTATTTCCTTTTATACAAATGCACATAGAGTCCTTGGTAGTGACCTATATGTGTTCTCATTACTTCCATGAAGCCCCTTTCTCCATTTAACCACAGAACTGTCATTCCTGGGGCAAACATAACTGAGTCTAGGCATGTTTATGAGTCTACCCATGTATTCAACTACTTAAGCCAACCTGAATGACAAATTTAGGGGTGAAAACACTTCTTGTAGTCTAGATGAGATGTGTGCTTAAGTAAGCATCCATACTTTACTGGGCAGCCAATTCCTATACTAAAAGAAGGGGTCCCCCATAAGGAAGTAGCTTGAAATCACCAAGGACAGGCTACCTAACACCCTTGTGTTAATGTCCCACAGAGTTATTTGGAAAGGATGAAGTAATTGAAGTAGCAAATATAATTTTGGTTTCAAACATGTTACTGGGGACCAAATGTTAAACAAAGCCTTCTGAGTTCCTAAACCCTGTTCACAAAGTGAAACCTTTCAATGCTACACATTGTAAAGTCATTATTGGTGTGGACTGGTTGCTTTCATACACTCAGCAAATATTTATGGCATACATACCATGGGCCACGTACAGGATACCATGAGCTAGGCAGGTACTGGATAAGTGGGTGGTGCTTAAATACTGAGCACAAGGCCATTGTCTTTGCTCTGTTGGACCTCAGATTTTTGTGGTAAAAGGCCTGAGAAAATCAAACAAATGAAGTGTTAGATTGAATTGCATGCTATCGAGAAAACAAAACAGGAGTTCCTGACAGAGTAGATGGCTTGGAGCAGGGATGGTGAAGGATGTAATCTAGAAGGGAGGCCAAGGAGGGTGTCTCTGAAGATAATATTCCTTGAATTAGTCTCAAGCTAAAATCATGGTTTATTTCTGAGTCAGAATCTTCTTATTATAGCTTAGCTAAATATTTACTTGATTTTTATTATTTATTTAAAAACATTTTATTGTCAATTTTCATACATGTACATAATGTATTTTGATCATATCCCTTATTACTTTATTTTGTCCCCATCCCTTGTTTCCCTTCCACTGTACCTCTTCTTTCCAACTAGTCCCTCTTCTATTTTGATATCTTAAAAAAATTTTTTTTTTGCCTACTCTATCATGCAGGATGAAATGTTAATGAGTTAAATATTAGGCAGGTCTTGTTCAGGTCATACTGTGAGGTCACAAATACAATGGCTACTTCATGTCCATAGGACATCATTCCACAGCACTCCTCCCCATCCTCTGGCTCTTAAATTCTTTCCATATATTTATGCCTTTCAAATATAGACATGTCTTTTTTCCCTCTCTGTTCCTGAAGAATGCCAATTGAACATAAGGGAGTTTGTTTCCCTTTAAGAATGGCAGTAAACATCTCACAATTAGAGAAGATTACCTCCAGGATATTGGTTGTGGTAGTTTGAATGGGTGGTCTCCAATATAGTCAGGATTTTATTAAAGTTTGTATTTTAGATCTGCATCTACCTGACTAGAAGAGGTGTCAGTGTGGGTGGATTCTAGGGTCAAGCCCTAAGGTGTAGAGGTGGGTTTGGAATTCCAGTGTAAAGATATGTAAAGTGCCTGAGCTTTGCCTATAGTTCCTAAGTGTGCTTGCTTATGGAACTGGTGTGGCTTGTGGCTTTTCAATTTTCTCTCTCTGCTTGGTCCTGTGAAAGAGGGTCAACTTTTTCTGCCATTATGGAACTTCCCCTCTATCTTCAATAAATCCCTTCCTACATAACTGTACTTGGTTTGGAAGTTTATTCCAGCATCCTGAAGCTGTCTGTTACATTGCTGATGACAGGGAGTAGGCAGTCGGGGTTACTGGGCCCCTGAAAGTGAAAAAAAGGCAGGAAAATCTGCATTTGCTACAGATCAAAGGATGATCTGGATTCTGATCTCTTGCCTAGTTCCCTAGACCTGGTTTTCCATAAGCAACCTGGGCCCCTCTTGGGAGGGAGGTCTTTACACTGTGGTTGGTCAAGCTTAGGCCCCAGAATTTGGCTAGCCTCTTCCTGAGACAGCCTGTAGCCCTAGCCAATCAGCTGTCCCTGTGGTTCACCTGAACCAGAAGACAAGGTCTACCACCATAAGGTTATAAATACCTTTGCGAGGGGAAGGCAAGCTGTCTGAGCTGTCTGACCACTTGGGAACTTCCAGATACTAGTATGCTTTCCCTCAACTGAGCCTGGGTTGCCCATCCAGGGCAGCCAAGGGGAAAGCCCTTTAGCCTTTACTTTCTACATGGATTCTTTATCCCCTCCAGCTCTGAACATGTCAGGAGCTCGTTGAACTTTCTTTTCTCTCATCTTTCTACAGTTTTTCCAGGACTTCATGTAGGATCTCTAGCTCTGTACTTCTCTCAATAAATATACTAATTTAATAATTATCCTTTTAAATCTTTTTTATTCAGTTATTTGATTAAAATTAGAAGCAAACCTAGGGTTCAGTGTTCAAGGACTTTCCTGGACCCTAAGCACCCCCTTACAGTGGTATTTAAAAAAAAAACTGACTCAAGACTATAATAGCCATGATCTATCTCAACATTGTTATTTCAGAGATAATAGATATTTCCTCAACGAAAAGCTAATTTGTTTTTAGTAATTCCATATACTTATGCTATTATGATGGTCTCTCACTCAAAGAAGTTATCATATAATTCATCTCAGCTTTTTATAGAAATTAGTTATGTGAAAAGAAATTTAGGTAATTTATACTTATAGCAGAGTTACCAGCCTCCTCAGAAAACATGACCCAACCAATGTCTTCACTGTTAAATCCACTACAAGTTATGAAAGTGATATAATTACCTGGCAGCAAATATTTGTTGAACTCACTGAAATTAATATCAAACTCATACAACAACAGTTGTTATGCATTGGATCTGGGTATTTGGTTTGAAATGTAGCTGTTCCTGTAACATTACCATTTCTTCTTGACAGTAAGTATCAAATACAGTGAAATACAAGAATGCATATCACAGGGGAAGTGCTGGGTAGGTGTAGAAGGAAGGAGTGAGGATCAGGCTTCACTTGAACATACTATTTCCCTTCCCTTTTTCCCTTCCTTTCCCTTCTCCCTCTCTTCTTTTGCTCTCTGCCTCCCTCTCCCTCCTTCTTTCTTTCTCCTTCCTTCCTTCCTTTCTTCCTTCCTTTCTTTTTTTCTTCCTTTGTTTCTTTCTTTTATCTTTCTTTCTTCTATTTATTTATTTTTATATTGACAAATTCTAAAATTATAGGCAATAACCCATGGTAATTTCCTCCCTCCCTCCACTTTCCCCTTTGAAATTCCACTCTCCATCATATCCCCTCCCCCTCTCAATTAGTCTCTCTTTTATTTTGATGTCATCATCTTTTCCTCCTATTAAGATGGTCTTCTGTAGGTAGTGACAGGCACTGTGAGGTCATGGATATCCATGCCATTTTGTGTCTGGAGGAGCACTTTGTAAGGAGTCCTACCCTTCCTTTGTCTTTTACATTCTTTCTGCCACCTCTTCCGCAATGGACTCTGAGCCTTGGAAGGTGTGATAGAGATATTGCAGTGCTGAGCACTCCTCTGTCACTTCTTCTCAGCACCATGGTGCCTTCTGAGTCATCCCAAGGTCACTGCCATCTGAAAAGAGAAGCTTGTCTAATCAAAAGTGAGAGTAACACTAATATATGGATATGAACATTAAGAGAAGTGCTTACTGGGCAGTCTGGTGAGCATAGTATATACATTTAACCAGACACCAGCAGACCTTACACCCCTAGGGCTCATGACTATCCCTATCGTAGGTGTTCAGTATCAGGCATGTATTTCCTCCCTTGGAGTGGGCCTCCAGTCCTATTAGAGAGCTGTTGATTTTCCCCATAACAGACATGCCACTATTGTACCTATTGGCTCATTTGGCCTGGCTGGCCAAATTTAAGGCTTGCAGTGTCCATCGTTGAGTATCTCCACTGGTGATTTCTCTCTCTCTCACTGAGCTGCATGAAGCGTGGCTTTTTCCAGGTTTCTGTCACCTGGTCTATATGAGGAGGTTTTCAGTTCATATCCAGCAGGATTTCTCAGTGACCTTGTAGCCCAAGTATATGGAGTCTTCAGCAATAGGCTCTTACCATCTATTCCTGGTGGGAAACCAAGAGCCTTGACAACAACTTGTAATGTTTTCAGGGCATCAAGGACCTCCCTGGCCAACAGCTCACTGGAAGGTATCCCATCCCTGGCACTGAAAATTTTCTAGTAATAATCTATGGTCTCTTGGTGTCCCATTGTCCAAAAAACCAGGTTTCCATATGACTTATTCACACTCTCTTAGATTTTGAATAGCCATTTCCCTTCCTTTACTCAATCTCTTCCCCTGACCTCACTTAGGCCTTTACACTCCCATTAATCTGTTCTACTTACATATTTCCTTTACCCTTCCTTCCTCCTTTTATCTTTCTTTGTTCCTTCATTTTCCTGTTCTAGATGCCTTCAAATACGTTGAATCTCTAACCACCTCACTATACATTCATAAAAACTAATAATTACTATGACTAAACAGGTATTATGTGAGAGCTACTGCAGCAAGTGCCTTACTTTTCTCCTGTCCTATAATTCTTGCAATGATACTGTAAGAAAGGCACTTAGATTTCCCTGCCCAGCACCACTGGACATTGAGACTAAGAGCAATAAGAAGACTTTCCCAAAATCACATACATAGACTGCAATAGAGTCAATATTTCAACTCATTTCTGCTTAAAACTAGATAACGCATTGTAAACATTGTGCTGTGAAACCCTGAGGCTAGTCTGGGGTGTCTGCTGGGGAAACATTCGTCACCTTGGAAGTTACGGGTCCAAGATGGTGGTGGAGCTCACTTAACAGATGTTCTGACTAGGGTCTAGGTCGAATTTTAAGGAAGGCTCAACTTCTCCTAGTGTTTTACAAGTTCTTTCCTGTATTCCATTTTTCTTTAATTCCCTTTCTTCCTTTCTGTTTCTTTCTTGATTTCCTTCTTTCTTTCTTTCAGAGACAGAGAGAGAGAGAAAGAGAGAGAGAGGAAGAGAGAGAGAGAGAGAGAGAGAGAGAGAGGAAAGAGATAGAGAGTGAGAGAGAGAATGGGTACACCAGAGCCACCGCAGATGAACTCTAGATGTATATGTCACCTTGTACATCTGGCTTATATGGGCTCTGAGGCATTGAACCTGGGTCCTTAGGCTTTACAGGCAAGTGCTTTAACTGCTAAGCCATATCTCCATCCCTATATTCTGTTTTTTTTTTAAAATTTATTATTAGTTCTGGACATACTTAGTATGCAATTCTTAGTATGTAAAAAACACATGTTGGTATCATCCTTTCCCTCATCTCTGCCCCTTTTCCAAATAGAAGGAAGAAGTCCCATGTTGTTATCATTGGGAAGAATTTCAAGGGAAGTATAAGGAAGCTCTTTCCCTTTTATTCTGCATAGTTCTGAATTGCTTGAATTTTAACTGTGCAAATATATCTCCATGTATGTGTTATATATGAATAAGATTTAAAAAGATTTTTCTTTTCAAGAAGGAATAGAGGCAGAGAGAGAAAGACGTACACACACACACACACACACACACACACATGCAGAGAGAGAGAGAGAGAGAGAGAGAGAGAGAGAGAGAAAATGGGTACTTCAGGGCCTCTTGCTGCTGCAAAGGATCTGTAGATGCATGTGCTGCTTTGTGCAACTGGCTTTGTGTGGGTACTGGGGAATTGAACCCAGGCCATCAGGCTTTGCAAGTAAGTACCTTAACCACTGAACTATCTCTCTAGCTCTCCTGTAGTCTGTTTTAATGCTGCCCTTCTAAAGCCCACCTCAACTTAGTTTCCTTCAATTATTTCTCTTTTAGCTCTTGGGATTAAACTCAGGCTTTCAGGCATGCTAAGCATGTATCACCACTGAGCCCCACACCCAGCTTCAAGCTTCTTTTCTATTAAAAATAGTTTTATTGAGATATAACTCATATTCCATACAACCAACTCAAATAATTGTACGTTAACTTTGTTTCAGTATATTCAGAACTGTACCTCTATCAAAATCATTTTTAGAACTTAAAAAAAGCAACTAGACTATTTTTTTTGAGGTAGGGTCTTGCTCTAGCCCAGGCTAATCTGGAATTTACTATGCAGCCTCAGGCTGGCCTCAGACTCACTGTGATCCTCCTACCTCTGTCTCCCAAGTGCTGAGATTACAGGTGTGCACCGCCATGCCCTGTTTGACTGTTTAGTCCATATCATTTGCATAGTAGGAGTAATTTAGTTAACTTAATATGCTATGCAATATGAACTTTATGCCCAAAACATGTTTTAAACTCATTTATTTTTATTTATGAGAGAGGGGGAGAGGGGAAGGAGAACATAGGCCTTCCAGGGCCACCTGCTGCTGTAAATGAGCTCCAGACACATGCACCAGTCTGTGCATCTGGCTTTTTCTGGGTACTGGAGAATTGAACCCAGATCATCAGGCTTTGCAAGCAAGTGCCTTTAATCTCTGAGTTATCTCTCTATCCCTAAACTTTATTTTTTATAGGCAAGGTCTTGCTCTAGCCCAGGCTGACCCAGAATTCTCTATGTAGTCTCAGGCTGGCCTGAAAGTCACTGGTAGCTCCGCCTCCTGAGTGCTAGGATGAAAGGAGTACACCACCATGCCTGGCTGCCCTAAACTTTTTTACTGACAAGTTACGTACATGTACATAATGTATTTTGACCATAATATTTTCTCTCCCTTCTCCCATCTACCTTCCAATGCATTCTTTCTTTCCAACTAGTCCCTCTTCTATTTTGATGTCTTTTTTTTGTCCCCCTCTATCATCTATGATGGGCCCAATATTACGCAGGTGGCCATTTCATGTTCAAAAGACAGCATTTCCAAGCGCTCATCCCCTCCTCTGACTCTAACTTTCTTTCTCCCTCCTCTTTCGTACTGAGCCTTGGTGCTAAATGTATTTTCAAAAGGAGTATAATGACCTCAACAAACCTGTACTTGGTAAAGTCATTGCACATAGCTCCTTTTGAGAAATGAGGTCTTTGCAGTGCCCTTTTCTTATACTAGATGCTACCTATCATTTTCTCTACACCCACAAAATGCCCAAACAGAACTGCTTAACATTCCTCATTCTCTTCTGCTTACATCTTACTGCTTTTTTTCTATAGTACATCGTCCTGAATTTTGTTATTACCTATAATTGAACCATCTCCATAATTTCTCCCCACTCTATGATCACCTAGCTTCCCAGCTTCTAGTTACAGTCCTCCCAGAACCATGATCCCAACAACTTCGTCAGTAGCACCTAGCTACTTTTTCACTGTTACCTTGCTGATGTTCTTCCTTCCATCTTGGCCAAGTTCTGTTTCAAGCACTCCAGCCCTTCCTTTGCATATACCCTCCCAATTCCTAGTCAGCTTTGGTTTTGGTATGCATAAATATAAATATATGTATATGTATTTATTTGCAAGCAGAGAGAAAGATCGAGAGAAGAGAGAGACAGACAGAGAGAATGGGACTGCCAGGGCCATTAGCTGCTGCAAACAAACTCCAGATGCTTGCACCATTTTATGCATCTGAGTTTACGTGAATATTGTGGAACCCAGGTCATTAGCTTTGCAGGCAAGCACCTTAACATCTGAGCCATTCTCTAGCCCCTTTACCATCTGTTTTTTTTAAAGATGGTAAATGATAGTGTTGTTTTTCTTATTTTGTTCCATAGTAAGCTGTAAATTTTACTGTACATTTATGAACATATTCACCCTCCCCCCCTTTTTTTTGAATTAATGAAGACTGAATCCAGGGCCTCAAGTATGCTAGGCAAACATTCTATCACATTTCTTTTTTGTTTCATTTTGTGAAATGAAATTTTATTATGTGTATTTAATTAGCTGTCCTCCCCTTTTAAGACTTTCAGATAATAGCTTTTTAAAGTGTTTATTATTATTAACAAGATGTTTTGTATGGATACATCATGTGCTTTCCTTCGTCTCTGCCTCCATTCTGCTGGGGTCACTCCTCAGTGAGGTTGTAGGTGTTCCCCATGGAGTTGTAGTTTATGCATCGTGGGAGCACCAGTCAATTATTATGGGGGGAAGGAATGCCTCTGGGCATGATGTCTCATCCTGTGGCTCTTACAATCTTTCTGCCCCCTCTTCTGCAAAGTTCCCTGAGCAGTGGTATGTGAGTTTTCAGTCTATTTCAGTGATAATCTCTTAGGAGTCTCTGGATCTCTGCTTTGGTAAGTGTTGAATATCCTCAGAGTCTGTCTCCTTCACCCTGGTGCTGATTATCAGGAACAGCATGGAAGCAGCACTCTTACTCCTCTCCCCAATTCCTCTGTGGATTCAACTGTGGCTTGGCTGAAGTGCCAGGGGTAGTTTATCTCCTCCAGTCCCCCTACCTTTCTGAGCCTACCGTGTGCACCCTCCAGTGCAGGGTACTAGGTAATCTACCATCTGTTTTGACAAAGCAGTTGGAATGATAAGCATTAGTTATATCATTTCACCTATCTATAAAAGCTTTTTATTGTAAAATCGAAAATAACACTGACCTACAGAATCCTACCCAGACCAGACAGAGCCCCCATCAATCTCTGACCTCTGCTCTTTCCTTCCCACTCACACAAACTGGCATGCTCCACCTTGGGGTTTTTATATTATTGGTTTTGAGAGCAACAAAACCTCTCAAGCCAGTGGCTTTGATTTTGTGTCTTGTAACTCATAGAGAATTGACAAGTGCACACTAAGAAGAAGAGCAGGTTAAGACATTTATTTTAGGAAAGAAAGAAAAGCAGAAAGCTCCTGAGTTGGGAGAGGTCCTAAGTTGGTAATGCACATGTTAACTAGGAGGGGGTTTCCTTAAAACCTTGGGGATGTCAATTGGGTACTGAGTTGGGATGAACTTTACCAGTTAAATTTTAATGTATATGGATGACTTTGATTGTCTGGTGGTTAGTGAGAAGAGTGAAGACTCAGAAAGAGCCCACCAGTGGGCACAAAACCAGTGCAAAATTTCTATAAGGAGGAAGAACCAGGGGATAACACCGATAGCTGCCCTTTATTGCCATTTTGAATAAGGTTTAGGTTCAGACTGATATTCTTTTAGTCTTGTCATGACAATATGCAGGTTGGCATTGAGGTTCTTTGGGGCCTTTGTCCCTAACTACTTATGAAAGAAGTCTGGAACTGGGAAGATAGCTCATTTGTCAAAGGTGCTTCCATGGAAAGGCAGCAGGCCAGGGTTTGATTCCTCAGTACCAACATAAAGCCAGATGCACAAAGTGGTGTATGCATCTGGAGTTTGTTTGCAGTGGCAAGAGGCCCTGGTGCACCCATATTTCCTCTTTTATTTTCAAGTAGATAAAAGAAAGTTAAAAATAATTCTACCTTGTTCCTGATCTCTGTTATTGACTCAGACCTCTGCCTGTAATGCTCGTCTTCTAGATACCACATGGCCACCTCAAATGTCCATTTATTTCTTTTTGTCATCTTTGAAGTAGGGTCTCACTCTAGCTCAGGATGACCTGGAACACATTCTGTAGTAGCTTGGAACTCACAGTAATACTCCTATCTCTGCCTCCCAAATGCTGTGATTAAAGGTGTGCACCTCCATGCCTGCCTAAATATATTGCTTTTCTTTATTTTGAGAAAGAGAGAGAAAGAAGTAGATAGATAGATAGATAGATAGATAGATAGGGAGCATTCCAGGGCCTCTGGCAACTGCAAATAAACTCCAAACACATGTGCCACCTTGTGTATCTGGCTTATATAGGTACTGGGGAATCAAACTTGGGTCCTTAAGATTTGCAGGCAAGCACCTTAACCACGAAGCCATATCTCTAGCCCATAATATCTATTTCTTTTTAAAAAGTTTTTATTGACAACTTCCATACTTACAGACAATAAACCATAATTCCCTCCTCTCCCCAACTTTCTCCTTCACAAATCCACTCTCTGTCATATCCTCTCATGCTCTCCATTAGTCTCTATTTTATTTTGATGTCATCATATTTTCCTCCTATTATGAGGGTCTTATGAAGGTAGTGCTAGGCACTGTGAGTTCATGAATATTGAAGCCAGTTTCTGTCTGGACAATTGCATTTTAAGCAGTCCTATCCTTCTTTTGGCACTAACATTGTTTTTACCACCTCTTCCGCAATAGACTCTAAGCCTTGGAGGGTGTAATAGAGATGTTTCAGTGCTGAGCACTCCTCCATCACTTCTTCTCAGCACTATAGTGACTTTTGGTCATCCCAGTGGTCACCACCATGTGAAAAGAGAAGCTTCTCTAACCAAAAGTGAGAGTAGCATGAACATATGGGTATGAATGTTAAGTAAAGTGCTTACAGGGCAGTTTGGTGAGCATAATATATGCACCTAGCCAGACAAGAGTATGTGTTATGCTTATAAGGCTCATGACCTCCCCCACCATAGGCTTTTGATTAGGTTTTCAGTACCAAGTATGTATTCCTTCCCATAGAGTGGGCCACCAGTCCAATTATAGAGCAGTTGGTTTCCCCCATAGCAGACCTGCCACTATTGCACCTGATCGGTCATTTGGCCTTGCTGGCCAAACTTAAGGTTTGCAGTGTCCACTGTATTCACTGCTGATGACTTCTTCTTCCCACAGAGCTGCATGCAGTACAGCTTTTTCTAGATTTCTGTCAGCTGGTCTATAGGGAGGAGGTTTACAGCTCAGCTCCAGCTTGATTTTTCAGTGACTTTGCAGTCCAGGCATGTGGAGTCTTCAGCAATAGGGTCTTACCATCTATTTCTGGTGGGAAACCAAAAGCCTTGGCAATAGCCTGTAATGTTTTGGGGGTGTCAGGAAACTCCCTGGCCAACAACTCACTGGAAAGTATCCAATACTTGGAACTGAAATTTTTCTAGTAACATTCTATGGGTTTCTGGGTGTGCCATTATCCATAAATGTAGGTTCTCATATGGCTTATTCACAATACCTTGAATTTTGATTGACTCTCCCCTCACTCTTATGTTACTCCATCTCTTCCCCTGACCTCACTTAGGCCATTCCATCCCCAGTAATCTGTGTGTCTACTTACATGTATACAATACAATCCCCCTAAGTTCTCCCCTGTCCTTCCTCCATTAGAACCCTTTTCTAGCTTACTAGGCTCTGCTATTGTTTTTTATTCCAACTTTCACACAAGTTTAAATGCTTGTAGCTAGGTTCCACATATGAAAAAGTACATGCAGTGTTTGGCTTTCTGGGCCTGGGTTACCTCACTTAGTATAATCCTTTTCAGATCCATTCATTTCCCTGAAAATTTCATTTTTCTTTACTGCTGAATAGAATTCTATTGAATAAATGTTCCACACCTTCATTATCTACTCATCACTTGAGGGACATCTAGGCTGGTTTCATTTCCTAGCTGTTGTGAATAGAGCTGCAGTAAACATGGTTAAGCAAATATTTCTAAGGTAATAAGAATAGTTCTTAGGATATATGCCTAGGAGTGCTATAGCTGCATCATATGGCAAATCTATTTTTAACTGTCTCAGGAACCTCCTCACTAATTTCCACAATGGTTGTACCAGACTGCATTCTCAAGAAGAGTGTAGAAGGGTTCCTCTTTTTCTGCATCCTCACCAGCATTTATTGTCATTTGTTTTCTTAATGATAGCCATTCTGACAGGAGTGAGATAGAGTCACAAAGTAGACTTAATTTGAATTTTCCTGATGGCTGAGGATGTAGAATTTTTTTATATGTTTATATGCCATCTGTATTTCTTCTTTTGAGAACTCCCTATTTACTTCCACAGCCCATTTTTAGTTGGACGGTTTGACTTTATTATTTAGTTTTCTGCGTTCTTTGTATATCCTAGATATTAATTGTCTATGAGATGTATAGCTGACAAAGAATGTTTACCCATTCTTTAAGTTGCCACTTTACTCCATTCACAGTGTCTTTTGCTGTACAAAAGATTTGTAATTTGATTAATGGTTTTATTTCCTGAGCAACTGGGATTATATTCAGAAAGTCATTACCTCTGCTAATATCCTGAAGTGCTTCCCCTACTTTTTCCTCTAGCAGTTTCAGGGTCTTTGATCCATTTGGACTTGGACAGAGACAAGGATTTATTTTCATCCATCTACATATAGATACCTATTTTTCCCAGCACCATTTGTTAAAGAGGCTGTCTTTTCTCCAATGAATATTTTTGGCATTTTTTCATTGAAAATCTGATGGCTGTAGCTGTCTGGTTTTACATCTGGGTTCTCTATTCTGTTCCATTGATCTATGTGCCTGTCTTTTTTTCAGCACCATGCTGTTTTTTTCTACTATGGGTTTGTAATATAGCTTATATTGGGTATGGTATTGCCACCAGCCTTATTTATTTATTTATTTTCCGAGGCATGGTTTCACTCTAGCTCAGGATGACCTGGAATTCACTATGTAGTGTCAGGGTGGCCTAGAACTTGTGGTGATTCTCCTATCTCCTCCTCCCGAGTGCTGGGATTAAAGGTATGTTGTTGTTTATTTTTATTTATTTATTTGATAGCAACAGAGAGAGAAAGGGGAGAGGGAGAGAGAGAGACAGACAGACAGACACTGGGTGCACCAGGGCCTCCTGCCACTGCAAATGAACTTCAGATGTGTGTGCCCCCTTGTGCATCTGGCTAACGTGGGTCCTGGGGAATCGAGCCTTGAACCGGGGTCCTTAGGCTTCACAGGCAAGCACTTAACTGCTAAGCCATCTCTCCAGCCCATCAGCCTTATTTTTGTTGCTCAAAATTGTTTTGGCTATTCAAGGCTTTTTCTTTCTTTCTTTCTTGTTTTGTACTTCCAAATAAATTTTAGGACAGTTTTTTTTTCTTTTCTATTTCTGTGAAGAATGCCATTGGAATTTTAATGGCAATTGCATTAAATGTGTAGATTGCTTTTGGTAAGATTGACATTTTCACAATATTGGTTCTTCCAATCCAAGAACATGAGATGTTTTTCCATTTCCTAATGTCTTCTACAATTTCTCTCTTGAGTGTTTTAAAGTTTTCATTGTAGAGATCTTTCACTTCCTTGGTTAGGTTTATTTCAAGGTACTTTAGTTATTTTTTTTCTTTGAGGCAAATTTTAATGGGAATGGTTCCTTGATTTCATCCTCTGCATGTTCGTTGTTAGGATATAAGAAAGCTACTGATTTCTTGTATTTATTTTGTATCATGCTGACAATAACCCATGGTAATTCCCCCACTTTCCCTTTTGAAACTCTACTCTCCATCATATTCCCTCCCCCTCTCAATCAGTCTCTTTTTTATTTTGATGTCATGATCTTTGCCTCCTATTATGATGGTCTTGTGTAGGTAGTGTCAGGCACTGCGAGGTCATAGATATCCAGGCCATTTTGTGTCTGGAGGAGCACCATTGCAAGGAGTCCTACCCTTCTTTTGGCTCTTATATTCTTTCTGCCACCTCTTTCACAATGGATCCTGAGCCTTGGAAGGTGTGATAGAGATATTTCAGTGCTGAGCACTCCTCTGTCACTTCTTCTCAGCACCATGGTGCCTTCTGAGTCATCCCAAGGTCACTACACTCTGAAAAGAGAAGCTATTCTAACTCAAAGTGAGAGTAGCATTAATATATGGGTATGAACATTTAGAAAAGTGCTTACCGGGTTCTCGGGAGGGCAGAGGCCCTGCAGCCTCGCTGTTACTCTGAGCAGAGAACTGTCGGTAGGGGAAGGTGAGTTTAGAGAGGACTGGGAGGCACTTTTGTTGTACTCAATTGAAGTGAAGAGTGCAAAAATGCAGAGCAATAAGGCTTTTAACTTGGAAAAGCAGAACCGTACTCCAAGGATGCACCCTCAACACCACCACCAGCCGCACCAGCGGCAGCAGCAGCCACCGCCACCCCCAATACCTGAAAACGGGCAGCAGGCCAGCAGCCAAAATGAAGGCTTGACTATCGACCTGAAGAATTTTAGGAAACCAGGAGAGAAGACCTTCACCCAATAGCCATCTATTTGTGGGCAATCTTCCCACTGACATCACTGAGGAGGAAATGAGGAAACTATTTGAGAAAAATGGGAAGGCAGGGGAAGGTTTCATTCACAAGGATTAAGGCCTTGGCTTTATTTGTGTGGAAACAAGAATCCTAGCAGAAGCTGCTAAGGTGGAGCTGGACGAGATGCAGCTCGTGGAAGGCAGCAGCGTGAGTGCTTTGCGGCCACAGTGCGCAGTCTTCCTCAGCACTTGCCCTGCGAACTGTTGGAAGAAGCCTTTTCTGTGCTGGGCCAGGTTGAAAGGGCTGTTGTTACTGTGGACGACGGAGAAAGACCTCAGGAAAAGGCACTGTTGAGTTCTCAGGGAAGCCAGCTGCTCGGAAAGCTCTTGGCAGATGCAGTGAAGCCTCCTTCCTGCTGACCACATGTCCTCGCTCTGTGACTGTGGAGCCCACGGACCAGCTAGACGAAGAAGAGGGACTTCCAGAGAAACTGGTTATTAAAAACCAACAGTTTCACAAGGAGCAAGAGCAGCCACCTGGTTTTGCTCAGCCTGGCTCCTTTGGGTATGAGTATGCCTTGTGCTGGACAGCACTCATTGAGATGGAGACGCAGCAGAAGGACCAGGTGGACCGCAACATCAAGGAGGCTCTTGAGAAGCTGGAGATGGAGATGGAAGCAGCTCGCCATGAGCACCAGGTCACGCTAATGAGGCGGGACTTGATGAGGCGCCAAGAAGCACCTAGGAGAATGGAAGAGCTGCATAACTAAGAAGTTCAGAAGCGAAAACAGCTGGAACTCAGGCAGGAAGAGGAGTGCAGGCCCTGTGAGGAAGAAATGCGATGGCAACAAGAAGAAATGATGCGACGACAGCAGGAAGGATTCAAGGAACCTTCCCTGATGCCAGAGAGCAAGAGATAGGGATGGGCCAGATGGCTATGGGAGATGCTATGGGAATAAACAATAGAAGTGCTATGCTTCCTGCTCCTGTGCCAACTGGTGCCCCAGCTCCTCCAGGACCTGCCACTATGATGCCGGATGGAACCCTGGGATTGACTCCAGCAACAGCTGAACGTTTTGGCCAAGCTGCTACAATGGAAGGAATTGGGGCAGTTGGTGGAGCTCCTCCTGCATTCAACCGTGCAGCTCCTGGAAACGAATTTGCTCCAAACAAACGTTGCAGATACTAATAAAGTTGCAGTGTCTAGATTCCCAAAACCCTTAGAAGAAGAACCCTCTTTGGACTAGCCAGAATTCTACCCTGGAAAAACGTTAGGGATTCCTCCAAATAGATAGGTCTTCCCTGCCTGTATTACTCTAGGGAGCATGCTTGGAGGCAGAGAGCAAGGGAGGGTGGTATGTAACAAACCAATGTCTGGGTGGTATAATATATTGTTCAATCAGTTCTGTGTGGTGCATTCCTGAAGTTTCGTCATTGTTGAGGGGCTGGGGAACCATAGCAAAGTGGACTCAGAAGCCCAGTAATCGTAATCATTCCTTTTTTTGTCCACCATGTTTTAATTGCTTTTCCATCTTTATACCCCTGAGCCCCAGAGACATTGCCACATATGCCACGAAATCAACATCACCCAATGACCTAGCCCCCTTCCTCCATTTGCTCCAAGGTGAGAATTCAGACAACTGTCCACAGAGGTTAAAGCATACACACTGTTCTATTGTCTCCCATATATTTCCCCTTCATGTCCTAAGGAAGACATTTTCTCTTAGATTTTCATTTTAGTATATCTTAAAAAAATCTTGTTTTAACTTGCCTCAATCTTTTTCTTGGGTGATAAACACCCAAGAATGACCTTTTTGTGTCTATGATGTTGCTGTTTGCAGCTTTTCTTGATAGGCCTAGTACAATCTTGGGAACAGGGTTGCTGTGTACTGAAGGTATGACAGTAGCTCTTAGCCTTGCCTATCTTAGGTAGTTATGCTGTGCATTTTTTTTATTGGTGTAACATGTTTGATTTGTCTCTGATACCTTACATTTGGAGTTTTTCTGAGAAACTGAGCAGTAATGCAGCATTACCTTATTAAAATACATTTTAGCTTTAAAAAAAAAAAAGAAAACTGCTTACCAGGCAGTTTGGTGAGCATAGTATATACATTTAGGCAGACACCAACAGACCTTACACCCCTAGGGCTCATGACTACCCTTGTTGTAGGTTTTCACTATCAGGCATGTATTCCCTTCCTTGGAGTGGGCCTCCATTCCAATTAGAGAGTGGTTGGTTTTTCCCATAGTAGACATGCCACTATTGCACCTGTTGGCTCATTTGGCCTGTCTGGCCAAATGTAAGGCTTGTAGCATCCACTGTTGAGTATCACCACTGGTGATTTCTCTCTCTCCCATTGAACTTCATGCAGCATAGCGTTTTCCAGCTTTCTGTCAGCTTGTCTACATGGAGGACGTTTTCAGCTTAGCTCCAGCAGGATTTCTTAGTGACCTTGTGGCCCAAGTATGTGGATTCTTCAGCAGTAGGGTCTTACCATATCTTCCTGGTGGGAAACCAAGAGCCTCAGCAATGGCCTATAATGTTTTGGGAGCATCAAGAACTTCCCTGGATAACAACTCACTGGAAGGTGTCCCATCCCTCGCACTGAAAATTTTCTAGTAACAATCTATGGCTTCTGGGTGTTCAATTGTCCAAAGAAGTAGGTTTCCATATGACTTATTTATACCCTCTTAGATTCTGATTAGCTCACCTCCCACCTTTCCTTTACTCAGTCTCTTCCCCTGACCTCACTTAGGTCTTTCCACCCACATTAATATGTTCTTCTACTTATACATATACAATAACATCCTATTGAGTGCTCCCTCCATCCCTTTCTATTCCATTTATATCCCCCTTTAGAAGTTACTAGCCTGTCCTACTGAGTTTTAATTCAATTCACATAAAAGTCCAATCATTTGTAGCTAGGATCCACATATAAGAGAGAATATGTGATGTTTGGTTTTCTGGGCCTGGGTTACCCCACTAAGTATGATCCCTTCCAGATCCATCCATTTTCCTACAAATTTCATAACTACACTTTTCTTTAATGCTGAGTAGAACTCCATTGTGTAAATATGCCATATCTTCATTATCCATTCATCAGTTGAGGGACATCTAGGCTGAATCCATTTCCTAGCTATTATGAATAGAGCGGCAATAAACATGTTTGAAAAAATATCTCTAAAGTAGTGAGAAGAGACCTTAGAATATATGCCTAGCTATAGCTGGGTAATATGGTAAATCTATTTTTAGCTGTCTCAGCAACCTCCACACTGATTTCCACAATGGCTGGACCAGATTACATTCCCACAAACAGTGTAGAAGCGTTTCTCTTTTTCTACATCCTTGCCAGCATTTGTAGTCATTTGTTTTCATGATGGTAGCCAATCTGACAGGAGTGAGATGGAATCTCTACGTAGTTTTAATCTGCATTTTCCTGATGGCTAGGGATATAGAACATTTTTTCAGATGTTTACATGTCATCTGTGTTTCTTCTTTTGAGAACTCTCTATTTAGCTCCATAACCCATTTTTAATTTGATTGTTTGATTTCTTATTATTTAGTTTTTGAGTTTCTTTGTATATCCTAGATACTAATCATCTGTCAGATATATAGCTGGCAAAGATTTTCTCTCATTCTGTAGGTTGCCTCTTTGCTCTATTCACAGTGTCCATTGCTGTACAAAAGCTTTCTAATTTCATGAAGTGCCAGCGGTTGATCTGTGGGTTTATCTCCTAAGAAATTGGGGTTATATTCAGAAAGTCTTTGCCAAGACCAGTCTGTTGAAGGGTTTCCCCTACTTTTTCATCTAGGAGTTTTAGGGTTTCAGGTCTGATATTTAGGTCTTTGATCCATTTGGACTTAATTCTCTTTTTAAAATTTATTTATTTGAGACCAACAGAGAGAGAAAGAGGCAGGGAGAGAGAGAGAGAGAGAGAGAGAGAGAGAGAGAGAGAGAGAGAGAGAGAGAAAGAATGGGTGCACCAGGGCTTCCAGCCACTGCAAACGAACTCCAGACGTGTGCGCCTCCTTGCGCATCTGGCTAATGTGGGTCCTAGGGAATCAAGCCTTGAACTGGGGTCCTTAGGCTTCACAGGCAAGTGCTTAACTTCTAAGCCATCTCTCCAGCCCTGGACTTAATTCTTGTGCATGAAGAGAGGTAAGGATCTATTTTCATCCTTCTACAGATACATATCCAGTTTTCCCAACACCATTTGCTGAAGAGGCTGTCTTTTCTCCAATGAGTATTTTTGGCATTTTGGACGAATATCAGGTGGCTACAGCTACCTGGACTTTCATCTGGGTCCTCTATTCTGTTCTATTATTCTACATGTCTGTTTTTGTGCCAATACCATGCTGTTTTGTTACTATGGCTCTGCAATATAGGTATAGGTATGGTGATATCACCAGCCTTATTTTTGTTGCTCAAAATTGTTTTAGATATTTGAGGTTCTTTTGTGGTTCCAAATGAGTTTTTGGTTTGTTTTTCTATTTCTGTGAAGAATTCCATTGGAATTTTGATGGGGATAGCATTAAGTGTGTAGATTGCTTTTGGTAAGATTGCCATTTTCACAATATTGATTTTTCGGATCCAAGAACAAGAAATGTCTTTCCATTTCCTAGTTTCTTCTGCAATTTCTTGCTTGGGGGTTTTAACATTTTCATTATAGAGATCCTTCACTTCCCTGGTTAGGTTTATTCCAAGGTATTTTATTTTATTTTTTGATGCAATTGTGAATGGGAGTGATTATCTGATTTCATCTTCTGTGTGTTTGTTGTTAGCATATATGAAGGCTACTGATTTCTGTGGGTTTATTTTGTATCCTGCTACATGGCTATAGGTGTGTATCAGCTCTAACAGTTTGTCGGTAGAGTCTTTAGGGTCCTTTATGTGTAGAATCATATCATCTGCAAATAGTGATAACTTGATCTCTTCCTTTCCAATTTGTACCCCTTTTATGTGTGTCTCTTGCATTATTGCTATGGGTAAGACTTTCAGTACTATATTAAATAAAAGTGGGGATAGTGGATACACCTGTCCTGTTCCTGATTTTAGTGAAAGAGCTTCAAGTTTTTCCCCATCTAGTATTTTGTTGGTTGTAGACTTGTCATAAATAGCCTTTATTATGTTGAGAAATGTTCCTTCAATGTCCAGTCTCTGTAGGACTTTTATCATGAAGGGATGTTGGATTTTTTCAAATGCTTTCTCTGAATCTAATGAGATGATCATGTAATTTTTGTCCTTCAGTCCATTTGTATAATGTATTACATTTATTGATTTGCATATGTTGAACCATCCCTGCATCTCTGGGATAAAACCTACTTGGTCCGGGTGAATGGTCTTTCTGATATATTCTTGTATTTTGTTTGCCAATATTTTGTTGAGAAATTTTCCATCTATGTTCATGAGGGAGATTGGTCTGTAATTTTCTTTTTTTATTCTATGTTTGTCTGGTTTTGGTATCAGGGTGATACTGGCTCTGTAGAATGAGTTTGGTAGGAGTCCTTCCTTTTCTACTTTATGGAAAAGTTTAAGAAGCATTGGTGTTAGTTCTTCCCTGAAGGTCTGTTAAAATTCACCAGTGAATCCATCTGGGCCTGGACTTTTTTTAGTTGGGAGATTTTTGATAACTGCTTGGATCTCCATGCTTGTTATAGGGCTATTTAAGTGATTAACCTAATCTTGATTTAATTTAGGTAGGTCATATAAATCAAGGAAATCATCCATTTCTTTCAGATTTTCAAACTTAGGGGAGTATATGTTTTTATAGTATGTCCCTATGATTTTTTGAATTTCTCTGGCATCTGTTGTAATGTTGCTTTTTTCATCTTTAATTTTATTAATTTGTGCCTCTTCTCTTTCTTTTGTCAGATTTCCTAAGAGTTTATCAATCTTGTTTTTCTTTTCAAAGATCCAATTCTTTGTTTCATTGCTTCTTTGGATTTTTTTGTTTCTATTTCATTAATTTATGCCCTAATCTTTATTGTTTCTTCCTGTGTACTGATTTTTTGTTTGCCTTGTTCTTCTTTTTCCATGGCCTTAAGGTGAAGCATTAAATTGTTTACTTGAAACCTTCCTAATTTCTTAATATAGGAACTTAAAGCTATAAATTCCCCTGTTACTGCCTTCATTGTGTCCCAAAGGTTTTGTTATGTTATGTTCTCATTATCATTTGACTCTATGAATTTTTTGATTCCTTCTTGATGTTTTCATTGTCCCATTCATTATTTAGTAGTGTATTGTTTGGTTTCCATGATTTTGTTTATGCTCTATAGCCTTTCTTGCTATTGATTTGTAGTTTGATCCCATTGTGATCAGATGAAGTGTAAGGAATTATTTCAGTTTTCCTGTATTTGTTAATATTTGCTTTGTGTTCTAATATATGGTCTATTTTATAGAATGTTCCATGTGCTGCTGAAAAGAATGTGTATTCTGTAGCATTTGGATGAAATGTCCTGCATATATCTGTTAGGTCCATTTGTTCTATGTCTTCATTTAATGCAGATGCATTTCTTTTTATTTTTTGCCAGGATGGCCTGTCATTTGATGAGAGTGGGGTGTTGAAGTCACTCACTACAACTGTGTTTGGTGTTATCTGTGACCTTAGTTCTAATAGCGTTTGTTTGTTGAAGTTGGGAGGCCCCATGTTAGATGCATTTATGTTTAGGATTGTAATGTTTCCTGTTGGAGTGTTCCTTTAATCAATATAAAATGACCTTCCTTATCTTTTGTAACTAATGTTGGTCTGAATTCTATCCTGTCAGATATTAGGATAGCAACCTTGCTTGCTTTCCAGGCCCATTTGCATGAAACACCATTTTCCAAACTTTCACTCTAAGATAGTGTCCATCCTTTGTAGAAAGATGAATTTCTTGAAGGGAACAAATTGAAGGATTTTGCTTGTTTTAAACCCAGTCTGCAAACCTATGTCTTTTGGTTGGGGCATTGAGGCCATTGATATTAAGAGTTATTATTGAGTATTATTATTCTTATTTTGTAGTTCTTCTGGTTTTACTTTGCTATCTTGTATTATCTAGTATTTGAGTATGTTTTTTTTTTTTTTTTTCCAGCTTCCTTATACTTGTGCTTTTCTTTCTCTTTGGCACGGAGGATCCTGTCAAGTATTTTCTGTAGATCTGGTTTTGTCTTCAAATATTCCTTTAGCCTGCTTTTGTTGTGGGATGTCCTTATTTCTTTGTCTATTTGAATAGGTAGCTTTGCAGGATAAAGTAACCTTGGTTGACAGTTGTTATCTTTCAGAAATTGGAATACATCATTCCAAGTCCTTGTGGCTTTTAAAGTTTGTGTTGAGTAATTTCCTGTGATCCTGATGGGCTTGCCTTTCTATGTGACTTGATTTTTCTCTCTAACTGCTTTCAATATATTTTGTTTGGTCTGTATGTTTGCTAGTTTCATTATAATATGGAAAGGAGAGGTTCTTTCCAGGTTTTGTCTGGTTGGTGTTCTAAAAGCTTCCTGTATTTTCATTGTTATATCTTTCCCAATTTGGGGGAAGTTTTCTTCTATGATTTTGTTGAAGATGCCTACTATGCCTTTGGAGTGAAATTCTTCTCCTTTGACTATACCCTGAATGTTTGATCTTTTCATTGTGTCCTGAATATCTTGAAATTCCCATTCATACTTTCTTATTAGTTTGTCTTTCTCTTTGTTGGACTGTATTAGATCTGCCACCTGGTCTTCTAGTTTAGATATTCTCTCCTCTCCTTTATTCATTCTACTGGTGAGATTTTCTACAGAGTTTTTTTTTCTATTTCCCTGACTATGTTCTTCATTGCTAGTATTTCTGACTGTCTTCTCTTTATTATTTCTATTTCCTTACTTATGCCATGTATTGACATCCTTATTTCATTAAATTGGTTTCCTATTTATTCTTTCATTCCTTTGATTTCCTTGAACATATTTATAACCATTCTTTTGAAATCTTTCTCAGGAATTTCCTTTTAATCAGTCTCACTGGGGGTCATTTCTGAAGCATTAATACATTTTGGTGGATTTATATTGTCCTGATTTTTTGTGTTTCCTGTATTATAATGAAGAAATGTTTGCATCTTGGATTAATTTAATGCTTGGATTTTCTAATTATCTGCAGTATTATTACATGTATTAATCAATCAATCTGATATTATAACTCTTCAGAGTAGGAACTTAAGGTGCTAGGTGTGGCTCTTAAGACTCTCAGAGTAACCACAAAAATGACCCTAGATGGTGGGCTTGCCTGCTATGAGAGTATTCAAGTAGGCTGAGTGGAACAAAATACAGGCAAATTCTGAAATTTAACTAAACAATATACACATTCAATGAAAAACAGCACAGAGTATTTATGCAAGAGTAGGTATTATGACAACCAGATCCGCTAAGAAAATTACATTTTCTTTCTTTTTCTTTTTTTTTCTTTTTTTTTTTTTTTTTTGGTTTTTTTCGAGGTAGGGTCTCACTCTAGCCCAGGCTGACCTGGAATTCACTATGGAGTCTCAGGGTGGCCTCGAACTCACGGCAATGCTCCTACCTCTGCCTCCCGAGTGCTGGGATTAAAGGCGTGCGCCACCACGCTAGGTGAAAATTACATTTTCTAAGATTGTGTGTTGCCCCTCTCCCTTAATCCTGTCTACTGGGAGGCTAAGATTTCTGGTCTGTTGAGGGTTCCAAGTCAGCTTATGACCAAGTGAGATCCCTCCCCAATGAAGGACAGAGAGGAAACAAAGCCACTATAAATCAGGAAGCAACAAATGACAAGCCCCAAATATAGCTTATTTAACAATGGCAAATCTGACCATCCATCAGATTTAACATATAATTTACCCTGACATAGAAGGTGCAATTAGTACTTCTGAGTCAAGCCTGTATACCAGGCTCATTTTGTGGGTACTGACTTGGAGTAATCCCACTTCCCTTTTGGGATGGATTTGGTCTCAATTATGCTGCATGCCTGCTTGGGTCCCTCTTTGCTGTGCTGTGGGCTGCCTGTGCTGGGTGCTGTGTAGGTGAGCTCCCTTTCCCAGGTGTCTGATGCTTGCTAGCACTTGCGCTGGTGGTGGGCGAGGGGAGGCTATGGATGGTGGCTGAAGTTCTCCTGCTGGACCTCACAATCCTCTTCCTCGGGAGCTGCTCTGTTGATCCCTGCTGTCCTCCCTTTGGGTTTCTTGAGTTTGCAAGGAGACCAGTGTGGGTGGAGAATCCCTCTCCTGTCTCTTCCAGTGGCTCAGGCTTAGCCTTGCAGCTGTGGCTGCATGGACCTGGTGCCGCCCTGCTGGAGCCACCTCTGCCTGCTTTGTGGCCTCTAGGTGCTCTGAATCTCTCCTACTTTACTGCTGCAGTTGATAATTTCTTATATACCCCACTTTTTAGCAGAAGAGTGTATTTTGCTTTTTTTTTTGGCTTTTTGGCTTTTTGGCTTTTTGGCTTTTTGGCTTTTTCTCCCTGAGGCTGCTTTGGTGTGCTTCCTACACCACTATCTTAACCAGAAGTCCATCCCAATATCTATTTCTTAATGTGTGCCAGCCTACCCAAGTTAGAATTGTATGACACCTCCACTTTGGTCTTTTCTAGTTGTTAATTTTGCATAGTGTTTGTTACTTTTAAATGTGCCATGCTGCTTTCCTATTTTAAACATATTTATTTTTCACTTCTGTTTATACTGGTATACAAAATCTATGAATCTGGGTATTTTAAACAACATTTTTATTGAGAATTTTAATACATAAACATATTATACTTTTTTTAAACAAGCTCTGTCAAGTTTTATTAAAGAAAAAATTTATGGGACTTCTGGTCAAGATGGCGGCATAGGAACCATGCCAAAGCAGCCTAGGGGAGAAAAAGCCAAAGAAAACCCAGCAAAATACACACCTTTACGAAAAAGGGAGGTGTATAAGAGATTAAAATAGCAGCAGAGAAGTAGGAGAGATCCAGAGCATCCAGAGCCCACACAGGCAGGCCAAAGCAGCTCCGGCAGTGGTGGCTCAGGCTCAGGCAGCGGTGGTCGGGCTCTGGCAGTGGAAGCAGCGGTGGAAGCCATGACTCTGGTTCCAACAACAACATCAGTGGCTCTGGCACCAGCTACAGCAGTGGCAGCTCCAGTGGCAGCAGCAGCAGATCCAGCAGCAGCAGTTCCAGGGGTAACAGCGGCAGCTCCAGCAAATCAGCAGTGGCAGTTCCAGCAGCGGCAGCTCCAGCAGCAGCAGCGGCAGATCCAGCAATGGCAGCTCCAGCGGCAGCAGTAGCGGATACAGCAGCAGGGGTGCCAATCTGCAGGGCCACAGTTGCCAAGCTTGGTTTGCCCCGCAGGAAAAGCCAGTGGCCAGTTCCAGAAAACAGAACAGCGGCCCAACGTCCCAGCCAGCAACTTGACTGAGACCAAAAACATCCGAAAAGGTAACTGGGATTGAACCAGGGAAGGATCTCACTTGGTCACAAGCTGACTTGGATCCCTCAACAGACCAGAAATCTTAACCTCATTGTTGGTAGAGGATCTGGTTCTTATAATACCTACTCTTGCGTAAATACTCGATGCTGTGTTTGACTGAATGTGTACAGGGTTTAGTTAAATTTTAGAGTCTACCTGTATTTTATTCCACTCAACCTACTTGAGTACTCCCATAGCAGGCAAACTCAACCCCTAGGAACACTTGTCTAGATACTCTGACAGTGTTAAGAGCCACACCTAACATGTTAATCTCCTACATTGAAGATATACAACATCAGGTCAATTGATACAGCTAAGAATACCGAGCTAACTGGAAAATCTAAGCAGTAACTTAATCCAAGATGCAAAAATATATACATTATAACACAAGAAACCAAGGCAATATAAATCCACCAAAAAGTATCAATGCATCAGAAATGACCTCCAGTGAGAACGAGTTAGAGGAAATGCCTGAGAACGATTTCAAAAGAATGATTATAAATATGTTCAATGAACTCAAAGAAGAAATCAAAGGAATCAAAGAGGAAATCCAAGGAATCAAAGAAGACACAGAACACCAATTTAATGAAATAAAGAAGTCAATACTAGACATAAATAAGGAAATAGAAATAATAAAGAAAAACCAGTCAGAATTACTAGCAATGAAGAACACAGTTAATGAAATAAAAAACTCTGTAGAAAATCTCACCAGTAGACTGGATGAAAGAGAGGACAGAATATCTAAGCTAGAAGACCAGGTGGCAGATCTAATACAATCCAACAAAGAGAAAGACAAACTAATAGAAAAGTATGAATGGGAATTTCAAGACATTCGGGACACTATGAAAAGATAAAATAGAAGAATTCAGGGCATAGTAGAAGGAGAAGAATTTCACTCCAAAGGCATAGTGGGCATCTTCAACAAAATCATAGAAGAAAACTTCCCCCAAATTGGGAAAGAGGTGCCAATGCAGATACAGGAAGCCTCTAGGACACCAGCCAGACAAAACCTGGAAAGAACCTCTCCTCGCCATATTATGATCAAACTACCAAACACACAATCCAAAGAAAAAATATTGAAAGCAGTTAGAGAGAAAAATCAAGTTACCTACAAAGGCAAGCCCATCAGGATCACAGCAGATTACTCAACACAAACTTTCAAAGCCAGAAGGGCTTGGAGTGATGTGTTCCAAGTTCTGAAAGATAACAACTGTCAACCAAGGTTACTTTATCCTGCAAAACTATCCATTCAAATAGACAGAGAAATAAGGACATTCCATGGCAAAAGCAGGCTAAAGGAGTATTTGAAGACAAAACCAGCTCTATGGAAAACACTTGAAAGAATCCTCCATGTTGAAGAGAAGGAAAAACACAGATAGAAGGAACCTGGGAAACAACAATCAATACTCAAATACTAGTTAACACAAGAGAGCAAAAGTAGAACCAGAACCACACACACACACACACAAAAAATGGCAAGCATAAACACACACCTTTCAATAATATTTCTTAATATCAATGACCTCAATGCCCCAACCAAAAGACATAGGTTTGCAGACTGGGTTTAAAAGCAGGATCCTACAATTTGTTGTCTCCAAGAAACTCACCTTTCTAAAAAGGATGGACATTATCTTTGGGTGAAAGGTTGGAAAACGGTGTTTCAAGCAAATGGACCCAGAAAACAAGCAGGGGTTGCTATCTTAATATCTGACAAGGCAGACTTCAGTCCAACGTTAGTCAAGAAAGATAAGGAAGTCACTTTATATTGATTAAGGGCACACTCCAACAGGAGGACATTACAATCCTAAACATATATGCACCTAACATGGGGCTCCCAAATTCATCAAACAAACACTGTTAGAACTAAGGTCACAGATAACACCAAACACAGTGGTAGTGGGGGACTTTAACACCACACTCTCATCAATTGACAGGTCATCCTGGGAAAAATAAACAGAGAGGCATCTGGACTAAATGAGGTCATAGAAGGAATGGACCTAACAGATATATACAGGACATTTCATCCAAATGCTGTAGAATATACATTCTTTTCAGCAGCACATGGAACATTCTGTAAAATAAACCATATATTAGGACACAAAGCAAATCTTAACAAATTCAGGAAAATTGAAATAATTCCTTGCATTCTATCTGACTACAATGGAATCAAACTACAAATCAATAGCAAGAAAGGCTATAGAGCACACACAAAGTCATGGAAACTAAACAATACACTACTAAATGATGAATGGGTCAATGAAGAAATAAAGAAGGGAATCAAAAAATTCATAGAGTCAAACAATAATGAGAACACAACATACCAAAATCTCTGGGACACAATGAAGGCAGTTCTAAGAGGTAAATTTATAGCTTTAAGTGCCTATATTAAGAAATTTGAAAGGTCACAAGTAAACAACCTAATGCTTCACCTTAAAGCCTTGGAAAAAGAAGAACAAGGCAAACCAAAAATCAGTAGACAGGAAGAAATAATAAAGATTAGGGCAGAAATTAATGAAATAGAAACAAAAAAAAATCCAAAGAATTAATGAAACAAAGAGCTGGTTCTTTGAAAGGATAAACAAGATTGATAAACCCTTAGCATATCTCACCAAAAGAAAGAGAGAAGAGACACAAATTAATAAAATTAGAGATGAAAAAGGTAACATCACAACAGATGCCAGAGAAATTCAAAAAATCATAGGGACATATTATAAAAGCATATAATCCACAAAGTATGAAAATCTGAAAGAAATGGATGATTTCCTTGATTTATATGACCTACCTAAATTAAATCAAGATGAGATTAATCACTTAAATAGACCTATAAGAAGCATGGAGATCCAAGCAGTTATCAAAAATCTCCCAACTAAAAAAAGTCCAGGCCCAGATGGATTCACTGCTGAATTTTACCAGACCTTCAAGGAAGAGCTAACACCATTGCTTCTTAAGCTTTTCCATGGGATAGAAAAAGAAGGAATTCTACCAAACTCCTTCTATGAAGCCAGCATCACCCTGATACCAAAACCAGGCAAAGATAGAACAAAAAACGAAAATTACAGACCAATCTCCCTCATGAACATAGATGCAAAAATTCTCAACAAAATATTTCAAACAGAATACAAGAATATATCAGAAAGATCATTCACCCTGACCAAGTAGACTTTATCCCAGAGATGCAGGGATGGTTCAACATACGCAAATCTATAAATGTTATACATTATATAAATGGGTTGAAGGGCAAAAATCACATGATCATCTCATTAGACGCAGAGAAAGCATTTGACCAAATCCAACATCCCTTCATGATAAAAGTCCTACAGAGACTGGGAATAGAAGGAACTTATCTCAATATAATATAGGCTATTTATGACAAGCCTACAGCCAACATATTACTAAATGGGAGAAAACTGGAAGCTTTTCCACTAAAATCAGGAACAAGACAAGGGTGTCCACTGTCCCCACTTTTATTTAATATAGTTCTGAAGGCTTAGCCATAGCAATAAGGCAAGAGATATGCATAAAAGGGATACAAATTGGAAAGGAAGAGGTCAAGTTATCATTATTTGCAGATGACATGATTCTATATATAAAGGACCCTAAAGACTCTACTAGCAAACTGTTAGAGCTGATAAAAACCTACAGCCATGTAGCAGGATACAAAATAAACCCACAGAAATCAGTAGCCTTCATATATGCTAACAACAAACACACAGAGGATGAAATCAGAGAATCACTCCCATTCACAATTGCATGAAAAAGAAATAAAGTACCTTGGAATAAACCTAACGAAGGAAGTAAAGAATCTCTACAATGAGAACTTTAAAACAATCAAGCAAGAAATTGCAGAAGACACTAGGAAGTAGAAAAACATCCATTGTTCCTGGATTGGAAGAATCAATATTGTGAAAATGGCAATCTTATCAAAAGCAATCTATACATTTAATGCAATCCCTATCAAAATTCCAAAGGCATTCTCCATGGAAATAGAAAAAACAATCCAAAAATTCATTTGGAATCACAAAAAACCTCGAATATCTAAAATAATACTGAGCAACAAGAAAAAATTTACATATTTACTTTTCACCAGTCTGCTCTGGCATGCTTCTAATAATGTCAGAATCACCTGGATCAATGATAGACAGTGTGCATACTCTAGTATTTCTCGCATGCTGTGCCCAATTCAATATTATTGGCACTATAGTGATGGACTTGTTAAGACAGTTTTGGCCAACATGGCATAATATTCTTTCTCAGATTTCCTCAAAGCTGGGCAGGTGTTGGCAAGGATGACCAGTTTCGCTTTGCCCTGTCTGATCATCTTCAGCATCTGCTTGTACCCCAGCACGTACTTTCCACTCTTCATAACAAGCTGGAGCCTCGAGTTGATGGACTCCAGGGACATTTTTGTCTTCTTTGCGGCCACCATCTTCCTGCCTTAGGTGCGGGAAGGGCCCCAACCAAGAGCAGCCACCAAGATGGCTGGGGAGCAAGAAAGCATAAGCATATTATATTTTTATGTACAATTCTATTACCTTCTCTTGTCCCTGTTTTCCACTTCTAGTCTACTGAGTACCCCCTTCTTTCTAAGTAGACTTTCCTCTGTTTTGACATGGCATTCTTTTTATCCTCTTAATTTTTCAATGTCAAAATGTTGATGGAATTAGAATTGTGCAGGTCCTGTGGGGGTAACAACAACCACTGTAAGGTCATCACTGCATCAGTCAGTTCATGTTCTGAGAACAGTGCCCCAAACTACTCCTTCCCACCCTGTGGCATTCTTTCTGCCTCCTCTTCCATAATGTTCCCTGAACTTCAGAGACTGTCATAAAGACATCTTGTTTAGTGTTGAGCTTTCAACAGCTCCTTCTTTTCAGCCTTAATGACTTGTGAGTTCTCCTCACTGTCTACCACCATCTCTGCAGAGAAGCTTCTCTGGCTAGCTGTAGAAACAGCACTGATATTCTTTCCACCACATCCTCTGCAATGCTCCCTGAGCCCTGGTGGATGTGACTGAGCACGCTGGGCTTTCTATGCTTGTTGTTACCTTGTTAAGTCTTGAGTCTCCCCAGCATTTATCTGTAAGAAGTAGCTTCTCTAACCAAATGTGAGAATAGCAGTATTAATGGGCATAAACGCATATATTTGGAAGGCAATTTGATGGGCTCAATGTATTCATTTAGCCAAAGACAAGTGTAGCTTTCCTCAAGGACCTATGTTATTCTAAGAAATAGGTTTTGGATTCAGTTTTCAGTAGTAGGCATGAATTATCTCCTACTGAGTGAGCCTCAAATCCATCAGAGAGCAGATGGTGATTTCCATAACTCATGTGCCACTCTTGCACTGTGGGCACCTCTTCCTGGCTGGTTGATTATTTAGCTTGCAGATCTGCTTGTTAAGTCTGTTGATGACTTTTCTCCCCTAGCAGCCTGTATGACACTTAACAGCACTATGCAGTACCCAGAAGGGAAGTGGCCCCCAGCTCAGTTCCATCTTGATTTCTCAGCATCCTGAGACCACAGCATGTGGTGTCTTCAGCAACAGGGTCTTACTGTCTAATTATGATGAGTGACCAAAAGAATTGGCAATAGCTTGCATTGTTTTGGGTGCATCATGGACCTCTCTGATCAACAACTCACTTGTAGAGGGGGTAACCCACCCCTGGCACCCAGATTTACCTGCAACAACCTATGGCTTCAGGGAGCTTTCTCCAGCCCAGCAGGGTGCTTCTGCCCAAACACACACACACTCTCTCTCACTGTCTCTCACTCCATCTTTTAAAGTTATATTTTTCAAATTAACTAAAGAAATAGCTTGGGATTTTTAAAACTGTTTTGTTCATAAGAGGTTAGTGCTGGCCCATAGTAGGTGCTCAAGAAATGCTTGATTACTGGATTAATTTGAAATTGAGACTTGCATCAGTATAGCCTGTTAAATATATTGATCAAGTTACTCTATTGTATAAAATATCAATTGTCCTTGAAATGCAGATTAAATATGATACCATATATATATATATATATATATATATATATATATATATATATATATAAACTTCCCTTGTGAGCTTTTGTTGAAATGGTTATTTTAATAGTTTGTTATAGATATATATTTGCTCTTATTGTGTTTTATAATACCATTCTTTGTGGATAGGTAAAACCTAGTACCATACATTGATTTTGAAAAGAGAAGTTTTAGCTTTGTGTCCTTGCATTTGGTATTGAGGACCCCTTGGAATTCTCCAATTGCTTTGGCTGTAGTTGACAGCTGAGAGCAGTGCAGAATGTAAACTTCTATAGAGGCAGCTGTGAAAGCAATTTTTAGCAGCAGGGTAGACTATGGTGGTGTCAGAAAGCTTGGGAAATGGCACTGTATTGTTAGTTACATAGTTCACTATTATAAATTCAGATGGGTAAGCTTTAGGACCCTCTGTTCCCCACTAGTGCGTTCATGCTTTCTGCTTATTCATCTCCTAACTTTGTTGTGAGGGAGCAAGGGCTATATCTTACCAGGTCATTTCTTTATTGCTATATTTAATAGGAATATTTCAAAGCTCTTAGGAAAGCAATTAGAAATTTTACTCAGCACCCATTATATAGTTTATTGACTCCATTTTAGACCCAGAAACCTCATTTTTTTGTCTGAAAACTTCAGAGTAAGTCTCAATTTGGGAGGTGGGGTGATGTTGGACTTATTTTCCCCCCGCCCCATCTGATGTCCAGGATTTTCATTTTCCCTTTCAGCATGTGGTTTGCTCCTGAGAATTCCAGAGAGCTCTGTCCTCCTCTGGGAGTGAGCTGAGCTCTCGCTCTCCTGCTGCTTCCATTCTGATGAAGCCTATTCGTGATGGACTGGTTATTAGGGGTAAGCAACACTTTTTTTTCTAGTAAAATAGGGATATTGATGTAGATTGCATCCCTTTCTACTCTACAATTTTGTGATTGTACAATTAGATTTTTTTTTTTTTTTTTGCTGTTTTTGGAGGGTGGAGTAGGCTCTCACTCTAGCCCAGGCTGACATGTCAACTCAATCTGTAGTCCAAGGCTAGCCTCGAACTCACAGCTATCCTCCTACCTCTGTTTCCCAAGTGCTGGGATTAAACACATGTGCCACCATGCCCAGCCAATTCTATGTCTTTTCTTGACAAAATTGTGAATAGTAGTAGTTATAAATTTCCTGGAGGAAACTTCCATTTCTATCATGCTTGTGGGATTATCCCTTTTGTTGAATGTCTATCTCTCCACAGAACTCTGATTTGAACCTAAAATAACAATGTGCTTATAATACATTTCATGTCAGACAGTTCTGTCTCAGAACCAGTTTCTGTGTGTGAATTTAAAGTCCCAGGTGTTTGGTGGCCAGACACCCACGCATATGCATTTTCCAGTCTCAACAAAGGCTTCACCTTACAACCAACTCTGCCATTTACCTTTTCAGGTTTGGACTTAACATGGACATCAAATCCTCCATAGAATCAGTTACTAACAGGTGCATATTATTGTATATGCATTGATAGACTCAGTTCTCACAGACAGCTCCATGTGAGAACATGTTAGAGACTGGAATGTAGTAAATGAGTATTATTGCCCATCTTGAAATAGTAGGCCTCTACTGAGATTAATTGTTGGCAAACTTTCCAACTGGGAGCCTCAGCTATAGAGAACTCTAGAGAGAAAGAAAGATTGCAGTCATTACCCTGATGGAAAGCCAAGCTAATTTTGCTTGGATCTGGCCCTCTGGTTCCAGGGAGTCTGGCTATTCCAATCCTGACATTTAGATGACAACATAATCTTGACATCATCGTCAAGATCAGCTGCTCATGGGGGCTGGTGGGCAGCATTTTCTTTGTGACTTACTATATTTCCTGAAATTTAAAACGCCTTCTGAAACATAAGACCTTCCACTTTTTGTCAACTATCCTAGCTGGTCAGTTGCTGAAGCTAGTGTGGGAGGTCTTATGGCTTCAGACACTTGAATCCTGCTGTTGATCCTGTACAGCCACGAAGGAAGATGAGAGAGTGACAGGTGTGGGACTGTAGTGCACAGGCAGTATACTGTTCACAGACAGGGATGTGGGCAGGGGGACGAACTACCTGCAGGGGAACTCATCAAACTTCCTACTATTTATTAGAACATTCATCTTTGTTCCATATGACTGACAAACACCCATAGTTACACTTGATTATAGCATAGATTTTTTGGTTACCAAGGCAGCTTTATTACAAGAACCCAGTAAAATACCAGGAAGAAAGGACTTATGGGGGCTTGAGAGATGGCTTAGTGATTAAGGTGTTTGGTTATGAAGCCAGACACACAAAGTGACACAAGTGGCAAAGTTGCACTTGTGCACAAAGTGGCATACAGAGTTCAGTTGTCGTGTCTGGAGGCCCTGGTGTGCCGATTCTTTCTCTCTTTCATAAAAAGAGAAAGAACTTATGATGTGTCACTAAAGAACCTTGATGAAGGAAAATAAATTTTCAACAGAGAAGTGATATTTTGGTTCAAGATATCTCAGCATGAATTGTTGCTACTTTCATGATATAGTATGGATTTGGGAGACAGAAGAGGAAGAATATGATACACTTTTTTTTGAGTGTGTGCAATGGTGGTTTCAGTATATGGGTAAATGTGGGGAATTAAGGTTATTTAGAAATGAAATGAAGTGATTTTTGCCAATATCTGTTTAAGTAATAGCTATTGAAGCTTGGAGTGTCCTGAGTAGGAGGATTTACTATTTTCTAGGATTCCTCCCTAGCTCCAACTGTGAATCCTTCAGAACTAGTCTCTGTGGAGGTTGTTACTGATACCTTGAGACTGACTCAGAAAGAAAGAGAAAGAAAGAAAGGAAGAAAGGAAGAAAGGAAGAAAGAAAGAAAGAAAGAAATAAAGAAAAGAGAAGAAAAGAAAAGAAAAGAAAAGAAAAGAAAAGAAAGTAGGCCCACTTCAAAGACAGTGTGTGCA
Source organism: Dipus sagitta (assembly GCA_036346955.1). Lineage (NCBI taxonomy): Eukaryota > Metazoa > Chordata > Mammalia > Rodentia > Dipodidae > Dipus > Dipus sagitta. The sequence goes on from CM070788.1 coordinate 33,254,802, forward strand.
GAATAGGACACCGACCTGCATGTGTCTCCATCAGTTTTTCTCTGAGGAAATGTGCCCCATTCTAGTCTCCTTTGTGGTTCTTAATGTGTGAGGTCCTGGGCATGAAGTATTTGGTGGTTTGAATCAGTTGTCCCCCATAAACTCATGTGTCTTGAATATTTGGTCTTCAGCTGAAAAATTTGGGAGGAGATGTGTTGTTGGAGGTGTGCTTAGTGGTTTAGAGCCAGCTTCCCCTTGCCAGAACTTGGCTCACCCTCCTTCAGTGCTGTTTTCCACCTGCTGTGGCAGAGGTGATACCCAGCCTCCTCTCATGCTATGCTTTTCTCTGCCATCATAGAGCTTCCCCTGAGACTGTAAACCAAAATATAAAACTTTCCTCCTAGAAGCTGCTTTTAGTCGGTGCCTTATCCCAGCAATGTGAAGGTAACTACAACAAAGTGATAGTCTCCTCTCGAGTTTCCTTGATATACACTAATGTGCACAGCCTCAGTGAAGGCTGGAAGATGGGAAAAGAAAGTGTTTTATATGTTAATAACACAGAAGTATACATAGAATCACACTTTGCCTCTTCTAAAGTAAACCCATCCTTTTCTCTACAACAAATCTTTTATTATTATTTTTTAATTTATTTTGAGAGAGAGAGAGATGGAGAGAGAGACACACACAGAGAGAGAGAGAGAGAGAGGCATATATAGAGACAATGGACACATCATGGCCTCCAGCCATTGCAAAAATGAACTCCAGACACATGCAACACCATCTGGCTTACATGGATCCTGGGGAGTTGAACCTGGGTTCTTTGGCTGTGAAGACAAGTGCTTTAACTGCTAAGCCATCTCTATAGCCATCTTTTTTTAAAATAGCCACTTGTTTTCTTTCTCTTCACTAGAGTTGTGTGGCTCTGACTTGTTCACTCTGTTTCAAAAGGTTTATTTTTAACATGTATAGCATATATAGCTTAGCATAGTTTGGAAACCCTGTCTCATTCATTCTCGCTTTTTTATTTTTATTTTTTTAGAGAGAGCAAGTGAGAGAGAGAGCGACATGCACACACACACACAGAGGAGAGATAGAGAAGTAGTGAACCAGGGCCTCAGCCACTGAACTCGAACTCCAGATGCTTGTTCCATCTAGTGGACATGTGTAAACTTTCTCTTGCCTCACCTTTGTGCATCTGGCTAATGTGGGATCTGGAGAGTAGAATATGGGTCCTTAGGCTTCGCAGGCAAGTGCCTTAACTGCTAAGCCAATTCTCCAGACCATTCTCACTTTTAATAATGTCTCATGAACACTGGCCTTTTTAAAAAACTAATTAGTTTTGTACTCAGCAAATACCGTCAATTTGGTACCATTATTAGGCTCATCCATTACCTAACCCCTTGGCCCCTCCTTGTTGAGTCATATGGGTCATGCATTCTGGAATCAGCCAACAGTTATGGGTAGGATAAATGTCTGCATATCATGACCCAACATGTGGCTCTGACATTCTTTCCACCCCCTCTTCCACAAAATTTCCCTGAGCCATGTTGGGTTCATTTTTGGTCTGCTTCAGTGATGAGGTGTTGGGGGCCTCTGGGTCTCTTGATCTCTGATTTGGTAGGAGTTGATTTTTCTCTGTGTTGATCTCCTTCAAAACAGCACTCTTGCTTGTTTCGCCAATTGTTCTTAGTTTCAGCGGGGGCCCTTTGGAGGTATGATGGGGTGGCTCTCTCCTTAGGATCTACATCTATCTGAAAAAGAGAAGCAGATTCTCCAATGAAGAGTAAGTTAGCACCAGACAAATGAGATAACCCTTACTTTTTTATAGAGAATTTAATACGTGTAGGCTCTCTTGTAGCCCACGATTGGTGGTAGCTTGATAGTGGAGAGTGGGCTTATGTTTGGATATGGTTCTCACTTATTTCCCAGCTCCAGCTATGGGTCCTGTACCACTGAGGGGATCAGTTAGCCGAATCAAGAGCAGTTAGCTTCCCACCATGGCTGTGTGCCACTACTGCACTTGTGTGGGCATCACAACAGGTTATTTGCTGCTAAGTAGGTTAGACCATGAGTTGCTTGGACAGATATTGGTCATTTCCCCCCCGTCACCCATGTAGCACCTTCTGGCACTAGATGCACTGACTGTCTGGGGACTGACTCTATTCCAACTTCCAGCCATGCCATTCCATTTTATGTGTCAACTGCATAAAGTGCCTTCAGCAGTAGGGTCTTACCACTAACCTTTGGTGGGTCATCAAGTACTCTGACAGAAATCTGTCTTTCTTTTAGGAAACCTTGAAGGTCTCTCTGATCAAAAGCTCATTGTGGATGATAGCCCCATGCTGGTACTGGGAGTTATAGGTCAGTGCCCACTAAGAAAAGGAAGAAAAAGATAACTAATATAAAAGAGATAGAGAGAAGACAGAGAGAGAGAGAGGGAGAGAGAGAGAGGCTGTAAAAGATTAAGGTCAGTCTTCATCATACCCTCTCCAGTGGCTTCTGGGTCAGGTGTTCCCTCTAAGGGCCTGGTGAGGGTTCAGACATTAGGTCTGCCTTTTAGGATGTAGAATTTTATGGACCATTGCTGTCTGGGTCTAGATTTAATACTTGCCTTTTTTGAGAGTGCTCAATCTTTCCTATGTATGGGAAAGAGAAGGTGTCAAATTTTAGTTCTAAGCTACCATTAAGAACTAGAAATCATTTTTTGTGTAACACTAATGTGATTTGCATGTGTCTCTCAGAAGTTCTGCCATTAGGTAGGCATTCTCAGATATAAGTAATAACAATAGTAGCATTTAGTATTTATAGGATTCATAAGGCACTGGACCATGGAAATGGTTCACACATATCAACACTTAAATCTCAGAGCCCCCTGTGGGAATAAATTCTATTAGTATCACTTCAAGGAAAGGGGCTGAATGGCCAGTGATTTGAATTTGACACATGAGCCCAGAATTAAAGGGGGATGAACTGAATTTGAACTGGGGTGGTGGATGCCCTTTTGTATCCAGCTGCCCTGGCCTGTGGTTGTTGTAGGAACAATAGCTAAGAAGGTAGCAATTTAAGAGAAATAAGCTTGGAATGTGTGAGGAGGCACTGTCATTGTAACTTTCCAGTGGTGGGTATCACCTTAGTGGTGGACAGTGGTCTCCTAATAGCACAGACACTCTGTTATGGTGAACCAAACTATGGTGTAGTGGATTGAGAGACCCTTTCAATTGTTCAAGGAATGATTGACCCTGAATTGGATTGCAAAAGCTTGTGAACAACTCAGGGTTAGAATGGGGCACCATCTGTAGGAGTGCAACGCTAAGGCATATCCAAAAACCAATAGCAAAGACAAAAGTATGAAATTATTTATGTTAGAAACTGGAAGAGAGTCTTGCCTCTATAGATAACATCTTTGTGCATCACAGAGTCCAGAAAACTGTAATGACATTCAATTTATTGAATTCACTATCACATGCAACTTTCTTCCATTAGCTTTCAAGCTACCTCATGTTGAGATGTGATAATGAGTTATTCTTTTGGGGTTCCACATAGAACTTTTGTTGGATCAAAGCAGCTTCATTTTGGCTTTCTAAATATGCTTTGCTTCCTGACTTGAAGCCTTGTTTATAATTTCCTCTATGGCTCTTGAGAGGGTGAGCTTTCTTCTTTCCCTTGCTGTAATTGTAGCTTTCCTTTGCTAAAACCATCCTTCCCTTCCTGAAGTAATTTTTTCAGCCCACACAAATCTCCTTCACTTGATTCCTATGACATTTGCTGTTTACATTGTTCCTTTGCTTCTGTAGCAATAGATTGCTAGTTATCATTGAATCTCTAAGCTGTATATTTTTATCTTTTTCTCCTCAACAAACTTTGAAATTCTGAGAAAGTAGGACTACAGGATTTTACATTTCTTTTGTACTCACCACATGATAACTGGGACAGAAAGAAAAGAAAGGCATGCATTGTTTTAGACCCAGATTTCAATCTTAGCTCTGCCAGTTTTAAAAAAAATTTATTGATTGTGAACTTTACCATATGAGCATATTGCACATTAGTCATATTACCATCAGGGTATACTCTTATGTTCCCTCTATCCTCCCCCATTCTACTGAAGGGGGGGTTATTGGTATTCACAGTGGGCATGAATGCATCAGCCCATCTCTGTAAGGCTGTCATTACCCCGAGCTGCTCCTTCCCATGCTGTGGCTCTTACAATCTTTCTGTACCCTCTTCTGCTATGTTCACTGAGCTTCGGAGGGCATCTCATAAATCTCCTTTAGTGTTGATCTCTGTGCATCCTCTGGCTTTCTGCTTTGATGAGTTTTTAGTCTCCACAGTGTCTACTTCCATCTCCCTGGAAGAGGTTCTCAGGCTAGCAAAGAGAACAGCAATCATGTTTAATCTGCCTCTTCTGCCATGATGTCTCCTGGGACCTGGCAGATGTGACAGAGATGGCTCCTTTCCATATAGGGAGTTAATTTTCTTCTCATGTTTTACTAGTGGATCATGGGTCTTCCTGGTATTTGTAAAAAGCAGACTCTTCAACCAAGAGTGAGAACAGTATGGATCAAAGGGAATAAGGGCAGTCATTCAAAAAACCTTTTGATGGGAATACCCTCTCATCTTAGTCAAAGGACAGTGGTATCTTCCCTCTAGAGTGTATGACCTTCCTATCCGTAGTCTTCTGACTTGTTTCTCAGTGCCAGGCATGAATTCCCTCCCACTGACCAGGTCTCATATCCAATTATAGAGCAAATGGTTACCCCCTAACTTATATGCCTCTACTGCACATTTAGTTTGCAGTATCCCCTGCTTGTCCATGCTGTTGGTAACCATTATTCCTCCGAAGCTCTCTGAGCATTTTCCAGCACTATGAGGGCAGAGAACTGTCTGTCATTTTTACCTTGTAACTTCTCTAGCATCGGCTTCTTCAGCCATCAAGTGTAACTAACAACAACCTCATAGGGCTAACATGAGAGTTAAACAAAGTAAAGTATGTTAGAGTAAAGATCTAAGCACCAGACACATGCAAATTATTTGTTCATTAAGTCATTTTGAATGGCTGACTTTGCAATCATATTTTGCTTATTACTGAAATTTTGAACATATTGGTATCTTTATTAAAGAATTACAGACTATTTCAAAACACTGACTTTTTAAAAAAGATTTTATTATTTTCATTTATTAGAGAGAGAGAGAGGGAGGGAGAGAGGGAGGGAGAGAGAGAGAGAGAAAGAGAGAGAGAGAGAGAGATTGAGAGAGAGCAAATGGGCCCCCCAGGGACTCTTGCCATTGCAAATGAACTCCAGATACATGTTCCATCATGTGCATCTGGCTTATATGGGAGTTAGAAAATGGAACTTAGGTCCCTAGGCTTCATAGGCATGCACCTTAACTGCTAAGCCATCTTTCCAGCCCCACTTTGACTCATTTCTAATTCTTTATCAAACCATGACCTTCCTTTAAGCTACATTTGCTTTTCTATATAGCCCAAGATCTGTTGTTCATCATATCAGAAATGTACTATCTGCCATGTTGGAGTCCCTTCCCTCATTTCAGCCTTGTGGTGGTTTGAATAGAATAGATGGCCCCCATTATACTCAGTTGTTTATTTGTTTGTAGTTTGCATCTGCAGCCACCTGGCTGGAGGCAGAATCATTGGGTGGATCTTTAGGTGTGGCAGTGGGTTTCAGATTTCAATCTAAAGATATGCAAAGTGTGCCTAGCAGGAGTTCCTGAAGTGTGCTGTGGCTTTTGGCTTGAGGCTTGTACTTCTCTCTGTCTGCTTGGTCCTGTACAGGCAGGCCAGCTTCTCCTGCCATTTATGGAACTACCCCTGGATCTGTAGGCATCAATAAATATCCCTTCCTCCATAACTGTGCCTGGTCTGGAAGTTCATCTCAGTGAACCTGAAGCTGTCTGCTACAGAACTTGGTACCAAGGAGTGGGCTGAGATGAACCTGACTATGTGGATGTTGATCTTATGGAACCTTTGTTTTGGAGGACTAGGCATGGACTTGGTGCTTGCAACTGAAGATGTCTTCTGGAGTGGTAAGCCAAGTTTTATGGACTATTCTGATGAGAGTCTGAGAATGCTAAGTGCAGACAGCATTGTACTTGGCTTGGCTTATGAGCTTTCTAAGGGGAAGGAAAGACAACAGAGAACTTTGTTGGAACTGGGCTACTGACATAAGGGCTGGCTGCATCCTACTGCCCAGGCCCAGAGAGTTTGATCAAGGTTAAATTTGTAATGGACTGATGTGCTTGGCTAGAGATATTGGACTGAGAGATTTAAGATTTTAAGCTGGAAAACTTTAAGCAAGTTAAATTTACTGGCAAAGAGGCTGGCTTTAGATTACTAAAGCTGCTGTTGTCAAACACATTAGCAATCTTAAAGGAAGATGATCCAATTGCTTTACCATGGAAAGGATGCCCGAGGAAAGACTATCATAGAAATGCAAACACTTTTGGAAAGAGTTGACCAGAGAAGGAACCTGCTTTTCAAGGTTATGACTTATTTTGTCTGTGAATCAAGAATATGGCTGTGGGCTTCTGGTTAAGATGGCAGTTAGGAGCCACACCAAAGCAGCCTAGGGGAGAAAAAGCCAAAGAATACCAAGCAAAATACACACTTTTACTACAAAGTGAGGTATATAAGAAATTAAAATGGCAGCAGAGAAGTAGGAGAGATCCAGAGCCCACACAGGCAGGCCTAAGTGGCTCTGGCAGCGGTGGCTTCGGCTCCACCAGTGGCTGCTCCGCCAGTGTCAGGAGAAGCAGTGGCTGTGGCTCCGGCTCTGGCATTGGCAGCACCAGCTTTGGCAGCAGCAGCAGCGGCAGATCCAGCAGCAGTGGCATCAGCTCCACCTCCAGCTCCAGCAGCAGCAGCGGCAGCTACAGCAGTGGTGGTGCCAGGTCTGTGGGGCCACAGCTGCCAGGATCGGCTTGCCCCACAGGAAAAGCCAGTGCCCAGCTCCAGAAAACAGAACAGTGGTCCAGTGATCCAGCCAGCCTACTTGAACCCACAGGGCACCAAAGAGGGATGCAAGCAGAGTGCAGCATAACTGAGACAAAAATCATCCATAAAGGTAACTGGGATTACACCAGGGAAGGGTCTCACTTGGTCACAAGCTGACTTGGAACCCTCTTTGTTGATAGAGTACCTGGTTGTTATAATACCTACTCTTCCATAAATACACGGTGCTGTTTTTCGTTGAATGGGTACATTGTTTAGTTAAATTTTAGAATCTATCTGTATTTTGTTCCACTCAGCCTACTTGAATACTCTCATATCAGGCAAACCCAACCCCTAGGAACATCTTTGTAGATACTCTGAGAGTCTTAAGGGCCACACCTAACACCTTAAGCTCCTACCCTGAAGATATATAACATCAGATCAATTGATACATCTAAGAATACTGAGAGAACTAGAAAATCCAAGCATTAACTTAATCCAAGATGCAAAAATATATACATTATAACACAAGAAACACTAAAAATCAAGACAATACAAATCCACCAAAAAGTATTAATGCATCAGAAATGACCTCCAGTGAGAACAAGTTCGAGGAAATGCCTGAGAAAGATTTCAAAAGAATTATTGTAAATATGTTCAAAGAAGTCAAAGAAGAAATCAAAGGAATCAAAGAAGACACAGGACACCAATTTAATGAAATAAAGAGGTCAGTACAAAACATAAATAAGGAAGTAGACATACTAAAGAAAAACCAGTCAGAATTACTAGCAGTGAAGAACACAGTTAATGAAACAAAAAGTGCTGTAGAAAATCTCACAAGTAGAATGGATGAAGGAGAGGACAGAATATCTAAGCTAGAAGACCAGGTGGCAGATCTAATACAGTCAAACAAAGAGAAAGACAAACTAAAAGAAAAGTATGGATAGGAATTTCAAGATATTCGGGACACTATGAAAAGATCAAACATAAGAATTCAGGGCATGGTAGAAGGAGAAGAATTTCACTCCAAGGGAATAGAAGGCATCTTCAACAAAATCATAGAAGAAAACTTCCCCCAAATTGGGAAAGAGGTGCCAATGCAGATACAGGAAGCCTTTAGAACACCAGGCAGAGAAAACCTGGAAAGACATCTCCTCACCCTATTATAATCAAACTACCAAACACACAATCCAAAGAAAAAATATTGAAAACAGTTAGAGAGAAAAATCAAGTTACCTACAGAGGCAAGCCCATCAGGATTACAGCAGATTACTCGACACAAACTTTCAAAGCCAGAAGTGCTTGGAGTGAAGTGTTCCAAGTTCTGAAAGATAACAACTGTCAACCAAGGTTACTTTATCCTGCAAAGCTATCCATTCAAATAGATGGAGAAATAAGGACATTCCACTACAAAAGCAGGCTAAAGGAGCATTTGAAGGCAAAACCAGCTCTATAGAAAATACTTGAAAGAATCCTCCATGCTGAAGAGAAGGAAAAGCACACATATAAGGAACCTGGAAAAAACAAACAATACTCAAATACTAGTTAACACAAGAGAGCAAAGGTAGAACCAGAAGTACAAAAAGAAATGGCAAGCATAAATATACACCTTTCAATAATATCTCTTAATATCAATGGCCTCAATGCCCCAACCAAAAGACATAGGTTTGCAGACTGGGTTAAAAAGCAGAATCCTACAATTTGTTGTCTCCAAGAAACTCACCTTTCTACAAAGGATGGACATAAGGGTGAAAGGTTGGAAAATGGTGTTTCAAGCAAATGGGCCTAGAAAACAAGCAGGGGTTGCTATTCTAATATCTGACAAGGTAGACTTCAGTCCAATGTTAGCCAAGAAAGATAAGGAAGGTCACTTTATATTGATTAAGGGCACACTCCAACAGGAGGATATTACAATCCTAAACATATATGCACCTAACATGGGGACTCCCAAATTCATCAAACAAATGCTATTAGAACTAAGGTTACAGATAACACCAAACACAGTGGTTGTGAGGGACTTCAACACCCCACTCTCATCAGTTGACAGGTCATCCTAGGAAAAATAAACAGAGAGGCATCTGGACTAAATGAGGTCATAGAAGGAATGGACCTAACAGATATATACAGGACATTTCATCCAAATGCTGTAGAATATATATATATTTTCAGCAGCACATGGAACATTCTGTAAAATAGACCATATATTAGGACACAAAGCAAATCTTAACAAATTCAGGAAAATTGAAATAATTCCTTGCATTCTATCTGACCACAATGGAATCAAACTACAAATCAATAACAAGAAAAGCTATAGATCATACACAAAGTCATGGAAACTAAACAGTACACTACTAAATGATGAATGGGTCAATGAAGAAATAAAGAAGGGAATCAAAAAATTCATAGACTCAAACAATAATGAGAAAACGACATACCAAAATCTCTGGGACAAAATGAAGGCAGTTCTAAGAGGTAAATTTGTAGCTTTAAGTGTCTATATTAAGAAATTAGAAAGGTCGCAAATAAACGACCTAGTGCTTCACCTTAAAGCCTTGGAAAAAGAGGAACAACACAAACCAAAAATCAGTAGATAGGAAGAAATAATAAACATTAGGGCAGAAATTAATGAAATAGAAACAAACAAACAAAAAACAACAATCCAAAGTATCAATGAAACAAAGAGTTGTTTGTTTTAAAGGGTAAACAAGATTGATAAACCCTTTGCAAATCTGACCAAAAGAAACAGAGAAGAGACACAAATTAATAAAATTAGAGATGAAAAAGGCAACATCACAACAGATACCAGAGAAATTCAAAATATTATAGGGACATCCTAAAAAAGCAAATACTGCACTAAGTATGAAAATATGAAAGATATGGATGATTTCCTTGATTTATATGACCTACCTAAATTAAGTCAAGATGAGATTAATAAATTAAATAGATCTATAACAAGTATGGAGATCCTAGCATTTATCAAAAATCTCCCAAATAAAAAAGGTCCAGGCCCACATGGATTCACTGCTGAATTTTACCAGACCTTCAGGAAAGAACTAATGCCATTGCTTCTTAAGCTTTTCCATAAAATAGAAAAAGAAGGAATCCTACCTAACTCCTTCTATGAAGCCAGCATAACGCTGATATCAAAACCGGACAAAGATAGAACAAAAAAAGAAAATTAGAGACCAATCTCCCTCATAAATATAGATGCAAAAATTCTCAACAAAATATTGGCAAACAGAATACAAGAATATATCAGAAAGATCATTCACCCGGACCAAGTAGGGTTTACCCCAGAGATGCAGGGATGGTACAACATATGCAAATCAATAAATGTATTACATTATGTAAATGGACTTAAGCACAAAAATCATATGATCATCTTATTAGATATAGAAAAACATTTGACAAAGTCGAACATCCCTTCATGATAAAAGTCTTACAGAGACTGGGAATAGAAGGAACATATCTCAATATAATAAAGGCTATTTATGACAAGCCTACAGCCAACATATTACTAAATGGGGAAAACCTGGAAGCTTTTCCACTAAAATCAGGAACAAGACAAGGGTGTCCACTGTCCCCACTTTTATTAATATAGTAATGGAAGTCTTAGCCATAGCAATAAGGCAAGAGACACACATAAGGGGCGGAAATTGGAAAGGAAGAGATCAAGTTATCATTATTTGCAGATGACATGATTCTATATATAAAGGACCCTAAAGACTGTTCCAGCAAACTGTTAGAACTGATAAACACCTACAGCCATGTAGCAGGATACAAATTAAATACTCAGAAATCAGTAGCATTCCTATATGCTAACAACAAACACACAGAGAATGAAATCAGAGAATCACTCCCATTCACAATTGCATCAAAGAAAATAAAGTACCTTGGAATAAACCTAACCAAGGAAGTAAAGGATCTCTACAATGAAAACTATAAAGCACTCAAGCGAGAAATTGCAGAAGACACTAGGAAATGGAAAAACATCCCTTGTTCCTCGATCGGAAGAATCAATATTGTGAAAATGGCAATCTTACCAAAAGCAATCTACACATTTAATGCAATTCCCATTAAAATTCCAATGCAATTCTTCACGGAAATAGAAAAAAAAATCCAAAAATTCATTTGGAATCACAAAAAACCTCGAATATCTAAAATAATACTTAGCAACAAAAATAAAGCTGGTGGTATCAGTATACCTGATTTTAACCTATACTACAGAGCCATAGTAACAAAAACAGCATGGTACTTGCCCAAAAGCAGACATGTAGATCAATGGAGCAGAATAGAGGGCCCAGATGCAAGTCCAGGTAGCTATAGCCACATTATATTTGATAAAAATGCCAAAAATACTCATTGGAGAAAAGACAGCCTCTTCAGCAAATGGTGCTGGGAAAACTGGATATATATCTATAGAAAGATGAAAATAGATTCTTCTCTCCATGAACAAGAATTAAGTCCAAATGGACTAAAGACCTTAACATCAGACCTGAAACTCTGAAATTGCTAGAGGAAAAAGTAGGGGAAACCCTTCAACATATTGGTCTTGGCAAAGACTTTCTGAATATAACCCCAATTGCTCAGGCAATAAAGCCACAGATTGACTGCTGGGACCTCATAAAATTACAAAGATTTTGTACAGCAAAGGACACTATGAATAAAGCAAAGAGGCAACCTACAGAATGGGAAAAAATCTTTTTCAGCTATACACCTGATAGAGATTAGTATCTAGGATATACAAAGAACTTAAAAAATCAAATAATAAGAAATCAAAGAAGCTAATTAAAAAATGGGCTATGGAACTAAATAAAGAGTTCTCAAAAGAAGAAATACGAATGGCGTATAAGCATCTAAAAAAATGTTCTACATCTCGAGTCATCAGGGAAATGCAGATTAAAACTACATTGAGATTCCATCTCACTCCTATCAGATTGGCTACCTTCATGAAAATGAATGACTACAAATACTGGCGAGGATGTGTGGAAAGAGGAACCCTTCTACACTGTTGGTGGGAATGCAATCTGGTCTAGCCATTGTGGAAATCAGTGTGGAGGTTCCTAAGACAGCTAAAAATTGATCTACCATATGACCCAGCTATAGCACTCCTAGGCATATATCCTAAGGACTCATCTCATTTCCTTAGAAGTACATGCTCTACCATGTTTATTGCTGCTCAATTCACAGCAGGTGGGAAATGGAACAAGCCTAGTTGTCCCTCAACTGATGAATGGATAATGAAGATATGGCACATTTATACAATGGAGTTCTACTCAGTGGTAAGGAAACATGAAGTTATGAAATTTGCAGGAAAATGGATGGATCTGGAAAGGATTATACTAAGTGAGATAACCCAGGCCTAGAAAGCCAAGCATAGCGTGTTCTCTCTCATATGTTGTTCCTAGCTACAGATGTTTGGGTTTCTGTGTGAGAAGGAAAAAACTCAGTAGCAGAGGCCAGTAAGCTAGAAAAGAGATAGAAAGGGAAGAGAAAGGAAGGGGGGTACTTAATAGGATGGTATTGTATGTATGTAAATAGAAGAATAGATTAATGGGGGTGAAACGGCCCAAAATGAGGTCTGGGGAAGTGATTGAGTAAAGGAAAGGTGGAGGGGCAGCTAATCAAAATCTAAGAGGATATAAATAAAACATATGTAATCCTACTTTTTTTGGACAATGGAACACTCAAACCATAGATTGTTTCTAGAAAGTTTTCAGTGCCAGGGATGGGATATCTTCCAGTGAGTTGTTGGCCAGGGAGATCCCTGATGCCCCCAAAACATTATCGGCCATTTCCGAGGCTCTTGGTTTCCCACCAGGAACAGGTGGCAAGACCCTATTGCTGAAGATTCCACATGCTTGGGATGGTAACTATTACAGGCACCTTGGTTCTACCTCCTGAGTTTTCCTTCCTACTTCTTTAGGAAGAGCCAGAATTTGCAGCTGTATGCTTTTCTTTGTGTGAGTTTGTTTTCAATATTGAGGAACAAACCCAGGGCCTTGCACTGATAAGCAAGTACTCTATGATTGACCTACATTCCCAACCCCAGGTAAGTGATTTTCTAAACTTGCTTTTTCACATAGTGGCTCAGAAATCTAAAACTCTTTCATTTTATACTTTGAACTTTTGTACTTCAGTCCAGTAAGACATAATTCTTTGAAAGTTTTTTGTGGTCTTTAAACAACTGATTTAGGATCCAACTCCATTAGACAAAAGCCATGCAAGTACATCTTTGAAAGACAGGCCATGGTTTTATCATGGACTGGCAAGGCCACTGAGGAACATGATTAAGAGTCTTAGAGGTCCTTCTGTTTAAAGAAGTGAATTTGCAAGACTTAGTTTTGAGCCTTTAGGCCTTTTTGTCTGAATGAATGGTTTCCTTAAATACTCCCTGAGGTCCTTCTAAGATTTTAGTCAAAGATCTGACAGTGTTTCACTGCCTTTAGTCTTGGATTTGAAGCCATTCCTTAATTTGAGAATCTTGGGAGAGTTGAGAACAAGTTTTACTTCTGAGCTTAGCAAATCCCTTTTACCTTATATTCAGTGTTATTTTTTCTTCACCTAATCTCTCCTAACCTATTTTACTGTAAACACTAAAAAGAAGTCAGGTGGCACTTTTAGCACACTGCCTGGAAATCTCCTTAGTAGAGTCATCCAGTTCATTAGATACATCTTCCATTTGCTCATTAATGCAAGTAGCACTACTGCCATGCTAGAAGTAGAACACCCTTTTCCAGCTTTTAGTACGTTTCCTCTCTTTCTTTTTTTCCTTTTCTAGAACATTTTTGGGTTTACAGCAAGATGAAATGGGAAGTGGAGTTCCCATATGAATCATCCTCCATCTATGCAGTACCTCCCTATATCAACTTGCTGTACCAGAGCAGTCCAATTTTTACAATCAGTGGGCCTCCATGGAAATATCATTATCAACCAGAGCCCACAATTTATGTTAGGATTCATTCTTTGTGGGTTGGAAAAATGTATTGTGACATGTATGCAATATTGTAGTATCATTTACAGTGTTTATACATACTATTTGTATAGCATCAGACAGAATATATGTATTCTATTTTTTTTAACTATCATCATTGTTTTGCATTTTTCAGAATAGTTAGAATCACACAGTAGGTAGCTGGAATCTGAAAAGACTGGCTTCTTTCATTTAGCAATGTGCGTTCAAGTTTTCTCCATGTCTTTTATGGCTTGAGATCTCAATCCTTCTTATCCCTTAGATATACCATATTATTTGAATAGGTCATAGTTTAGCACACTGTTCACTAACTTTCTTCTAAATGCTCACTGGAAGCTTCTTTGAAGCACATTAGGACTTTACTAGCACTTTCTGTAAAGTCCATTAAGCTTTCCTTAACATTCCTTTAAATGTCTTTTCACTTCTGTAATACTTGATCATTCCTGTAGTAGACAGCTTCAGGTCACTGAGATGAAGTTCCAGACCCATCACAGTTATAGAGGAAGGGATTTAGTGCCATAATGGCAGAAGAACTTTCCCCCTTCTTAAAGGACCAAGGAGAAAGAGAGAGAGAGAGAGAGAGAGGCCACACCACACAATACACTTCAGGAACTCCAGGTGGAACTAGGCACTTTGCATGTATTTACACTAGAATTTCAAATCCACCACTATACCTTAGGGTTGGACCCTAAGATCCACCCAGTGAAACCTCCTCCAGCTAGTGGGCTGGAATTTCAAGAAGTTTAATCTGTTGGAGTGCATTTATCCAAACTACCACATTCTGTCCCTGGTCCCAAATAGATCAAAAAACATCTCACATTGCAAATTGTACTCAGTCCAGTTTCAAAGGTCCTCACAGTCTTTACCAACTTAAGATAGTTCCAAAGTCCCAAGTCTCATCTGAGATTTAAGATGGTCTCTTAGCTGTGAGGCCTGTAAAACCAAACAAGTTATATACTTTCAGATGTTATTGGATCTGGTGTCGCACAAATAAGACCATCTACTCACGGAATGTGAGACAAAGTTTTATTGGGTAAAAAAGAAAAAAGAAGGTCTGGTATACCAGGTCTTCCCTTAGAAGTAATCTCCGGGGGGCAGCCATGAACTGTTCAGAGTGTTAGCTTTTATTGGAAGTAACCACATGATGCTAGAAAAAAAAAGGATTGGAGTTAAACCCTAAATCACAATTTACATGTTACAGTGACAGCCATAAAAGTAAAAAAGAGCAACTTGTAAACAGATCTGTCAGTCAGTTACAGGAAGTGCCACCTGGGGGGGGGGGTGCAAGGTAGGCCTGTGACCAAGAGTTAATCTTAAGGAGTTTGCTCAACAACGCAGGTCCCAGGAAATGCTATTCATCCCAACAGAGCCTCTTGTTTACCTGTGATTAGCAGAGCCTCTGGTTTGTCTGCCATAAACAGAGCCTCCTGACTTCTGTATTTCTCTAGGCTAGGTATAAAGAAATGTAGAGAAATATAACATTTTGCTCTCTTTACATAACATACACAGGCACGTAGTAAACATTTTTAACTGGTATAAAGCATAGCAAGGACAGACTAGAACAATGCAAACTGAACAATCAATAAGCAAACATCAAAGTTCTGCAGTTCAAGTCCAGTATAACCAGTTACTGATAGCCTCTGAATTTTCCAATTCTGCCCCTCCAGCTGGGCAGCATAGTCAGGGAAAACTTCCATTCTAGGCCAACAATGCACTCCATGGTAGCCCTGGCATAGTCCTGGTATATTCAAAACATATTCAGGTCTCCATAAAGCCAAGGTCCATCTCCCAGTGGCTTTGCCAGCATATCAGGTCATCATGCCTTGCCTCATGCCTCAACTTGGCAGTGGCTTTTGGAACCATGTGCAATTCATGACCACTCCACACATTTTTCAGGTTTCTGAAACCAATACCAGGTATGCAGGTCACAGCCATATTCTTAGTTCAGGGACAAATTAAATCATGACCTTGAAAAGCAGGTTCCTCCTCCAGGCAAGTCTTTCCAAAGGAGTTTGTATTTCTATCATAGTCTTTCCTCAGGCATCATCTCCATTGTTTTAATGTAAAGTAGTTAGACCATCTTCCTTAAGATTGCTAATGTGTTTGACAATAGCAGCTTCAGTAACCTAAAACCAGTCTCAGTACCTATAATTTTAACTTGCTTGAGGTTTTTCAACTTAAAATATTAAATCTCTCAGTCTAATATCTTTAGCCATGCACACAAGTCCATTACAAACTTAACCTTGATCAAACTCTCTGGGCATGGGAAGAATAATGCAGCCAGCCCTTATGCCAGTAGCTCTGTTCCAACAAAGTTGTCTGTAGTCTTTCCGTGCCTTTAGAAAGCTCATAAGCCAAGCCTCTAAGTTCAACTTGCTCTGCACTAAGCATTTTCACTCTCATCATAATAGTCCATAATACTTGGCTTACCACTCCAGAAGGTGTCTTCAGTTGCAAACACCAGGTTTCCCATTCCTCCAGCACACAAGTTCCAACAAAACCAAAATCCACATGGTCAGATTCACCTCACCCCATTCCTCAGTACCAATTTCTGTAAGTAGGCAGCTTCAGGTTGCTGAGATGAACTTCCAGATCAGGCATAGTTATAGAGAAAGGGATTTATTGAAGCTTACAGATCCAGGGGAAGTTCCATAATGGCAGAAAAGGTGGGCCCCCTCTTAAAGGACCAAGGAGAGAGAGAGGGAGAGAGGGAGAGAGAGAGAAAAAGAAGCTACACCACACAGCACACTTCAGGAACTCCAGGTGGAAGTAAGCACTTTTCATGTCTTTAGATTGGCATTTCAAATCCACCACCACACCTTAGGGCTGGACCCTAAGACCCACCCAGTGACACTACCTCCAGCTAGGTGGCTGGAATTCCAAGGAGTCTTAATGAACTCCTGAATCTATTGGGGTGCCTTTTTTCAAACTACCACAATTTTTTACATTTAAAAATTTTTGTTATATAGGCATACTAACTCTGGATAATTCTAGGGTTTGCTCTGAGAACTACCAATTCTTATATACATATATGTATATACATATCTTACATTATGTTTACTTATTTGGGAGGGTTGGAGAGGAGAGAAAGGAGAGAGTTTCCCAGGTCCTTCTGCCACTGCAAAGGAACTCCAGATGCACATGTCACTTTATGCATCTGGATTTATGTGAGTATCTGAGAATCAAACCTGGTCCTGTAGGTTTTGCAAGCAAGTGCCTTTAACTGCTGAGCCATCTCTCCAGCCCATATTAATTAATACTTAAAAATCAGTGCACACATATATACTATGAAGGGATTTTTAAAAAGGATTTGAATATGCAATTGTGGAACTGACTGCACAATTTATATGAAGCTGTTTTTGTCCTGGCGGTGGAGTCCTAAATTTGCAAGACAGGCAGCTGGAAGAGAAGAAAGCATAGGCTAGTTCCTAAGGCAGTTTAACACAGAATCAACCTCTCTCCTACCCTAGTCCTCTGACTTGATTGATGGGCACGTCCTGTAGGAGAAGCTCTCAGTCTTTGCCACAGAGTTAAACTTGTGCCTGGCCCAGGCCTTGGAGAAGCTGGAACAGGGGTCCAGCAGGAGTGGAGACATCATGTGGTTGGCTGGCTACCCATGATTACCAGGTGAACATCACAGTAACAACAGTTGGCATGAGGAGAAGAGATGTCACAGTGACCCCTCTTGCTTTGTCCTTCGCAAAGCTCCCTGCCTATCATGTCAACGTTTCTTGTGATACAAAGTTCTTCCAATGAAGGTAAGGGAATCCCAGGAAATTTTACTAAGTTAACATACTACAAGTCAGCTACACTTGTCTATCTTAAATTCAGTTTTTATTAATTTTTAAAAGGAGCATGAAAAATAATGGATTTCATTATGACATTTTCACATATGAATATTATTCCCTTATGTTTACTCCACCATTACGCTCTTTTGTCCCCCTCTCCCTCTTCTGGTCCATTTTCCCCAAATAGTCTTATTATTCCTCTTCCTTCTTTTTTTCATTTCTTTCTTCTTCTGCCTTTTCCTCTTTTTTGTTTTATTCCTCCTCTTCCTCCCCCTCTCTCCTCCCTCTCTTATTGTCCCCATCTCTATCTTCTCATAGGGTATTGCTAAGTATCCCAAAGTGGCTTTGAATCTGTGCTCCTCTGCCTCCTGGTACTAGGCTCACAGGTGCATATTACTATCCCTGGCTTTGCTTCCTCCTAAGTGGAGGCTTGCAAGATGAGATGCAAACTTTTGTGTAGATTTGAGTAAGTGTGAAAATTAAATTGAATCTTTTGTACTAAATCCCTTTGTCTAACACATCCAATTCCTCTTCAGGTCTGATTAAATTCTTCCTAATAGTAGTTTTAGACTCAGCCTTGTCAACTCCTTATCATTGCCTGTGCCACTTTTTCTTATTACCAATGACATTTAAGATGGTGAGATATAGATGAGATCTGTGGCTCTCAAGCCTTAGTGTGCTTGGGACTCATTTGGAGGCTTAAGACCAAGTTCTCATTTCCATCCTATGAGTTTCAGACTCAGTGAATCTAGGTAGATCAGAGAAGATATCTTTCTAGTAACTTTCCATGTAATGCAGGCAACAAAGATGTTTAGTGGTCAATAAGAGATGAGGTGGGGATTGAACAAGAATGAGTTGAGTAATGATGGACTTTGGGGAGAGAGCCTGCCTGAAGAGCCTAGCTTTATAACATTCAGATAGCTTCATTGATCCTCACTTTTCCCACACCACCCGTGTTCTGAAAAAGAAGGAAAGAGGAATTTATAGAACTGTAGTCTATGCAGAACCAAGCTGGCTGATTCAGAAGACTATGGCCCTAAAAATAGAGTCTATTACAGGGAATAAGTATGTATAGTTTACAGAGTGCCCTTGTAGGGTTTAATGATTAAATGTGGTCCTGACATGGCTGGCAACTTAATTTGGGGGTCTGGAGCAAAATGTAAATGAGGGGTCCAGTGTTAAAAAAAATGTTATTTAAAGATTGAGACAGCAGAGGACTAAGCCAAGAATGGGTCTTGCACGAACTCATACAGGGTACACATGTTGAAGCTGATCTCAAGTGAAAGCAGAACGATCTCAAAGACTATCATATCTTTCCACCCAGATGCTGTTCTGGAACAGGTGAAATTGTAACTAAGAGATGATCTTACCTCTCCCAATTCTTTGAAGTTGATAGACATTGAAGAACACTTGCTATAAAGATCGATATTTCAGCCTGGTGCAGTGGAGCACAGGACTCTGGAGGTCAAGGTTCTGGGGCTACAGAGTGAGTTCCAGGTCAGCCTGGATTAGAGTAAGGCCTAACCTTGGTAAACCAAAAAATAAAAAGATATATTAATGCCATTGTGATGGTTTAGTCTTAATTGTAAACTTGACTGGATTTTATTTATTTATTTACTTATATTTATATTTTCATGTATATGTGTATGGGGGGAAGAGTGAGAGAGAGAGTGTGTGTGTGTGTGTTAAGTGTATCTATTCGTCTGGGTCTCTTGCTGCAAATGAATGCCAGATGTTTAGCATTTGGGTGCTGGACAGTCAAACCTCAGCCTTCAAGTTTTGCAAGCAGTGCTTTTAACCACTGAGCCTTGACCCCAGCCCTTGACTGGATTTAGAGTCACTATGGTAACACACTTCTGGGTGTATTTATGAGGGCATTCAGGGAAATGTTTGACTGAAGATATAATTCACACCCTGAATATGGGCAACACTCTCCTATGGGCTTCAGTCCTAGCCTGAATAAAAAGGAAAAAAATAAAAAGCTGAGAATCAGCATCTATCACTCTCTGCTTCTTGTCTGTGGATGCCATGTGTCCAGTGACTTTCATGTTCCTGCTGTTATATATCACTTCCCTGCCATGATGGACTGTTTCCCCAAACTGTGAATCACTATGGTAATGAAACCTTGTATCCAGTTGCTGTGTCACAACAACAGGAAAAGTCACCAACATTCCCATTAACAGGATCATACAATGGAGGGTAAAGTTCAGATCAAGTTTTGTAAATTTTAGTTGCTTTGCTTCCAGGCACAGATAAGCTTGTGGATAGTTACTTTTATAATTTTTTTTCTTTTTTGAAAGGAAGACAAAGAATAGAGTACAGGGCTAGAGAGATGGCTTAGCAGTTAAGGTGCTTGCCTGCAAAGCCAAAGGACTAGGGTGTGATTCCCCATGAGCAAGTAAGCCAAGTGCACAGGAGGCATATGTGTCTGGAGTTTGTTTGCAGTGGCTGGAGGTCCTGGTGTGTTCATTCTCTCTCTCTTTGTCTCAAATAAATAAATAAATAAATATTTTTTAAAAAAAGAGTAGAGTGGAGATGTTGAAGGAAAATTAGTGTTCACAGTTACGTCAGCTGTTGCCTCTGACATCATGGATGGACGAGATCACAAGAATGTGAAGATGCATTTCTGTATATCAATATTTACTAGCTTCCCCTAGTTTCTTTTTCTGACTCTGTAATGAGAAGTAAGGAAATAAAAGAAGCAATCTTTTTGAAGAAGTGACTATTGTTTTACATCTAAGCAATTCTTTAGACAATTCTCAGAAAAGCTGGTGGTTGAATTTATGAAGAAAGGTAAGGATGAGAAAAGGAAAACTTTTAAGCATTCTTGGAAAAGTTCTGAGTCAAGAGGCCATCTGGAAAAGGTATCATGTAAGGTAGACACAAGATGGCATTCACTACAGATTCTGGGAGGCCATTACGTAATTTTCCTACAGTTAATGGCTGTGAGTATGTGGGGAAAGCAGAACCCTTACTGATTGCTGGTTGGTGCAGCCAGTATGGAAATCAGTGTGGAGGTTTCTCAAAACAAAACAAAACTGAAAACAGAACTACCATATGATTTACTTATACCACTCCTGAGCATATGTCCAAAGGACTCTACATCCTACCACAGAGATACTTACATGCCTATGTCTATTGCTGATCTATTCACAATGCAAGAAAATGGAATCAGCCTAGATGTCCATCTATAGATGCACAAATTATGAAAAATGTAGTAACAGTGCAATATTATTCAGCCACAAAGAAAACATGAAATTATGAAATATTCAGGAAAATAGTTTGACATGGAAAAATATTTAAAAATGTTTTATTTATTTATTAGAGAAAGACAGAGGCAGATAGAGACAGAGAATGGGCATGGGAGGGCCTCTAGCCACTGCAAACAAACTCCAGATGCATGCACCACTTTGTGCATCTGGCTTTATGTGGATCCTGAGGGGACTGAACCTGGGTTTTTAGGCTTTATGGGCAGGCACCTTAAACACTGAGCCATATCTGCGCCCTGGAAATTATTTTAAGCAAGGTAGCCTAGACTCAGAAAGACAAATACCGCATGTTCTCTCTCAAATGTGGAGCCACTTTTAATTTCTGTATATATGTATATACATGGGTTTGTGGGTATAGGTCATGAAACCAGAAAACAGACAATAAGGGTGTGGGAGAGTCTTTGGAGAAGGAGGGAAGGGTAAAAGATCACAAGTGAAATGAAAACAGAAAGGAGACCACCAGGGGTGGAAGAGTATAAGATAGGGGTAGGGGAGTGAGGGAGAAGAGAAGATCAAAAGAACCATCTGAAATACCCTATTTTAGTGGGTAAATTTGTTTCTAAAGGGGTATGCATGGGTTATCAATTTTAGAAACAGATTTGCATTTACACTGGGGTTGAAGAAACAAGGAACTGGATAGTGTGTTTTGAGCTTATAATTATTAGTGTGGGATGTCATAGGCCAGCAAGAGGCTAGTGCTAGAAGGAGCCCTGTTTTGAAGGAGTTAAGGACATCAGTATGAATGCAATTATGCATACAGAATGAATACAGATATTGATTGTGATTGATACTGCCAAGTTTTCAGATACGTGTGCATACCTACATTAATATACATACAGTATCTAATGCTGTCCACTCAGAAAGTTCTAGAAGCAATGGCATCTCAAATTATACAAGTACTTTAATACACTGATCTTGTTTCCTAGATATAGTTTTCTTTTTTTTTTAATTTTTTTGTTCATTTTTATTTATTTATTTGAGAGTGACAGAGAGAGGAAGAGGCAGATAGAGAGAAAGAGAGAGAATGGGTGCGCCAGAGCTTCCAGCCACTGCAAACGAACTCCAGATGCGTGCACCCCCTTGTGCATCTGGCTAACGTGGGTCCTGGAGAATCGAGCCTCGAACCAGGGTCCTCAGGCTTCACAGGCAAGCGCTTAACCGCTAAGCCATCTCTCCACCCCTAGATATAGTTTTCTAATGAAAGGATCCAGAGGTCTTTCAAGAAATGGCTGGGCAAAGAAAATACTTGATGAATCATAGAATGCTTTTTAAAAAAATATTTAATTGAGAATTTTTACATCTATGTTTATCAGGGATTTTAAATTTCAATTTTATTTAAATTATAATAGGCTATACTATTTTATACCCTTGCCTCAGGTCCCATTTCCCTGGAGACCATCCTCAGTGGGGTTATGGTATTCACAGTGGGATCATGTCCTCATGATCAGTCCCTGTGGGGTAGCAGAGTGGGGATGGGGGATGGGGAGTGTGCCTCAGTGTATTCCTTCCCTAGAGTTCTGTTTTTATAATGAGCAATAAGGATGTACTAAAAATATCCAAGGATGATGGCATTGCAATGAGACATAGGTGTCAAATAAAGGAATTTTCAGTGTCTAAGGGTGTAAAAGTTTGAACAGCAAAATAAATAAGGAAGTATAGTATTATAATATGAAATATATGTTCACTTATTCATTATGATACACACAAATACTTGCAAATGTAGGAAAAGATATCTCTTCTTTTTTAATTTAAATTTTTTTTTTGTTTTCACAAGGTAGGGTCTTGTTCTATCCCAGACTGACCTTGAATTTACTATGTAGCCTCAGGTTGGCCTTGAAATCATAGCAATCCTCCTACCTCTATTTCCTGAGTGCTGGGATTAAAGATGTGCACCACCATGCCCAGCAAGGTCTCTCCTTGATAGGAGAACTTCCAATTATTTCTATAAATAAGTCCTCCTCTTTGTGATTCGAGTTGCTCTTACTGACTCAATTCTAAAGAACAGAGTAGGCAATGGTCCAACAGTAAGTCTCTAGTGGGAAAACCTGGAAAATGTTAACTATGCCATGTGACCAAGGTTGATATCACCACTGAGGTTTTGTGTGCATCTGAGATCAGAAGGATATTTACCCATTGTGGCATTCTTTCCCCAAACTCAAACTTCTAATCATGAGAAAAGCAGCATCCAAAATCAATCTGATGGGTACTCTACAAAATCTGTAACAACCAGTTCTCAACTTAAGTTTATGAAAAAAAAAGAAAGAGTGAAGAGCTGTTGTAGAACAGGTGATATGATAACTACTCACAGCGTGGTACCCTGGAATAGCAAATGGACATTGTATTAGTTACTTTCTTGTAGTGCTGCTGAATTTCCTAACAAAGCATCTCCAGGAAGGAAGGGTTTATCCTGACTTACAGTACAAAGAGGATAGGCCATTACTGCAGAGGAAGCATGATGGCAGGAGCATCACACTGATAGTCATGAAGCAGAAAGAGTGAAGAGGAAATGGGATCCAGTTAAAACCACAGGTTCCAACCTAAGTGACCCAGTGCTTCCAGTGAGGCTGCACCTCCTAAAGGTTCCTCAACTTTCCCAAAGATCACCACCAGGTGGGAACCAAGTGTTCAAATACCTGAACCTATGAGGGACATTTTATATTCAAATCACAACAAACATTAGCAGAAAAATAACAAGTCTTGAGTTTGCATTAGAGAAATACAGCAATGTTGACATATTGTTGACAAATAATCATGGAAATGTAAACTGATAATGTTTGGAAAATCTAAAACTGAGGAAGGGTATTTAAGTAGTCACTGGACCATCTTTGTGACTTTTTTGCTGTTTTTTTGAAATAGGGTGTTGCTCTAGCTCAGGCTGACCTGAAATTCACTCAGTCTAGCCTTGAACTCATAGCAATCCTTCTACCTTGGCCTCTCAAGTGGTATGCAACACCATGCCTGGCTTTGTGAATATATTTATAAGCCTAAAATTATTAAAAATAAAAACTTCAGTTTTAATATTAAAATCTTAATAGTTACATCATTTAACAAATAGTTACTGTATAATAAGTATGAATAAGAGGCTACATCTGAATTCCTGGAGCTCACACTTTAGTGGTGGGTAAAGTCAACAAGGGAGTTCAAAACAATTATGTTTTGTGAAAGTGCTATAGAGTTAAAACACATTTCCCCCTCATATGTTGAAGTTAATAAATATGGAATGTTAACCAAATCACAGAACATAACATGTATATTGGTACACTAAACTAACTTCTGCTGAATGTTTTACATAATGGGTAATTCCTACCTGCAGAAGTATTTGCCATCTATTTTAAAAGAGCTTTTTGAAGATATTTTGGGACATTCTTTAGTTTTCAATACTTTATTCATAAAGAAATTATGCTGTTTCAAAGGAGAGAACTTTTTCTCCTTTTCCTGTGAAGATGAAGAATTGTCTCTATAAGTGTTGTTCAATTTCACAGTCAGTGAGCTTTGTCAAAAGAGAGGTTTTTTGGCCTGTTTATTAGATCAGCACAGGTTTGTTTACTAATAACATAAAGCAAACATTATATTTCTTTTTATCATCAAATTCTTGTTTCTTTTACTTCAAGTAGTAAATTATATCCCAAAGAAGGAAGATGTTTCCATAGTAAGAAATGAAAAAGGCATTTATTCCCTGAAGCAGACAGTGCTAGTCAAAAGAAGCCTGTTTGAAGGCTGAACCCTGAAATGCAGGCCCCTAAGGTCCAAAGGTCAATAGCTAGAAAGCTCAATCAATCAACCTTAGATCCCAAAAGCATCAGGAATAGGGTAAAAGAAAATTATTTTGTGGATATATAATTTTTAACTGCCAAGATATTTATTTCAAGTAGAACTCATGGAGGCAAAAGTCAGGATTCCTTTGGGAATGTCTGATGGTAGATATTCATTCTTTCTCTCTTTTGTGAAAAAGAAATTTCATAAGGGATTTATAGTCTAGAGTTGCACCTGGAGGAGTGACTTCTTTTGCAAGTGTATGTGCAGGTGTGTGTGTTTGTGTGTGTACATGTGCATAAGTGCACATGTGTGAGTGTGGGGGCCAGAGGCTGACATTGGCTGTCTTCCTCAATGGCTTTTCTCTGAGCAATTGACACTGAGGAGACTCAAAATAATCAAAGCAAAAAAAAAAAAACAAAAAAAAAAAACAAAAAAAAAAAACAAAAAACAAACAAAGGTTGTTGAGAGCTCAGCACTAAAGAATAGTTATAACATGCCCTCTGAGGTTCAGGGAATATTGTGGAAGTGGGGGTAGAAAGAATGTAAGAGACACATTGTGGGAAGGTATTTTCTGAGGCATTGTCTTCCTCACAGAGACTGACTGGTACATTCATGACCCCACAGTGATCACTGACAATCCCCTTGAGGAGGGCCCTCAGGGGAATAGGGTTTGGAGAGAAAGAACATAACAGTATATATAACCTGATGAGAATATGCAGTGAAGTTCTCAGTCAAAAAATTAACCTCTAAAAAATTGTCTCTTTGTTTGGATTATTTCATTAGTCTCCTATTTTTTTACCATTGCACCACTGATTTCCTCATCTTGCAACTGATTCTGAAAACTACTTTCTCAGTGATCCTCCTGTCAAGTTATAGTGAGAATATAATTTTTATGGTCAAAAGTGTTCAATGACTCATCATGGAATTAGTAACTTTTCCTATATAAACAAGCCCAAGAAGGCAATTTAGAGAAAAATTCATTTTGGTTCATGGTTTGAAGAGCTATAGTCCATAAGGTGGGGAAGTCATAGAGACTGGGGTGGTTCATGGTAGTGGATTCTTGCCATGGAGTTTATTTCTTGTTGAGTCAGGAAAGAGAGAGAGAGCGAGAGCAAGAGAGCGAGCACACCAGAAGCAGGGCCAGGCAATAACCCTCAAGGCCTACCTTCAGTGACCCACTTCCTCCAGCCTGGCCACCTCTTAAGGTTCTACAACTTCCCAAAGCAATGTCACTTGGGGACAAAGTATTCAAACACATGAACCTGTTAGGGACATTTCACATTCAAAGCATGACATTGTCCCAGGAATAAAAGTTAAGCCTCTTAACTTTAGTTTTCAAGTCTTTAGATGATTAGTCAAATCATAAGACTTTCCTGGGCCATGTTTTCTTATCTGTAAAATTGCATTAATATATTATAAAAATTATAGATCATCTCAGCAATATAGCCAAGACATTGTTGAAATAATTTTTAAAGAGTTCAAAATAGCATTTTGCTAAATCTATCATCTGTTCATCTAGAGGTCAAGCTATTAACTATCTCATGTTGTCTCTAAGTATCTGGTTCTTGCTTCATTACTTGGCATAGATCATGGTACATAGAGATAGATGCCCAGTGCTATAATGAATGAACTCACCCACACACAATCATGAAAGACTTTATTTCTCTAGTTTGTCATTGTCTTTTTATTTCCTAGTAGTAAGCTAATATCATGGCACCTGGTACATATATGTGTTTGGTGCCAAACCATTGGCTGATTCATTCAAACTTAGGAAAACTCTAAGGATTGAAGAGGTATCAGCATTTAACTAGAGTAAAGCTCTTGAAAATCAGAATATAAGCTGTGATGTTTCATGTTGAGAATTTTAGGAACTCAGAGCATCACAGCAATTTTTGCAAACTTTAGCCTAATAGAATGAGGGTTTCCCTTCTTTGAAATCCACTCTCTTCAACTGGGGAGATGGTTCAGTGGATAATGTGCTTGCTGCACAAGCATGAAGACCCGTATTCAGATCCCCAAAGCCTATGTAAATGCTGGGCATAATGGCCTGTATCTAGACTCCAAGTGCTGGGGAGACAGGGGCAGGATATCCCTCGGGCTCACTGACTAGATACTCTAACCAAATTGATGAGCCCTAGGTTCAGCAAGAAATGCCATCCCAAAGAATAAAGCAGGGGCTAGGGAGATGTCTTAGCAGTTAAGGTGCTTGTCTTCAAGGCCTAATAACTTGGGTTTGATTCCCTAGTACCCACATAAAGCCAGATGCACAAAGTGGTGCATGCATCTGGAGTTTGTTTGCAGTGGATAGAGGCCCTGATGCACCCATTCTCTCCCTCTCTCTCTCATAAATCAATAAATAAATTTCTTTTAAAAAATAGAGAATTTCTGTATCAGCCTCTGGCCTTCACATGCATGCACACATGTTCACCCATACATATACAAATATGCACATACACACCATGCAACTATACATACCCAACAAAGAAAGAAAGAAAAAGAAAGAGAGGCTGGGGAGGTGGCTCAATAGTTAAAAGTTTAATGGCTAGAGTTCAGATTCCCAGAACCCACATAAAACCAGATGCTATGGTGCAGTTGTCTTTAATCCCATTATGACTACAGCAATGGGAGGTGGGCCTGAAGGTCAAGGGCCAACTATTTTGGCATTTGTAAGAGCAAAATAACAAGAAAAACCCTGTCTCAATGTGAAAAGTGAGGACCAATGTGGGTCCCTGGTTCCTCAGTGTGCTGTTGTGCGCCAGCTCCCCAAAGACATCCAGGCAATTGTAGAGCAGGGTCTTGAGTGGCTGTGAGTATGACATGAAGAAACACCTGGGAGACAGCTTCAGAGAACAGCTCCTTTATTTGTCAGGGGACTGAGTTTTTATAAGCAGTTGAAAGAGAGCAGGAAGAGGGTACTAAGGGGATTGGTGGGTTCAAAGGATGCCTAAGGATGTTCATTCCAGCATGTAGGGAGAGAGTCAGGTGATCTATGTAGTGGTGGGAAAAGTATGGGGTTTGAGTTGCAGGGAGATGGGCTGTGTGAAGGCTGCTGGCTGATACCATATAAGGAGTTTCCTAGGTAATTGGCCAAAGGTCACAGGGCTATGAGTGAAGCCTAAATCTTATCAGGATGTCCAGGGGTCCTGGGCTAGAAAGGGAGTGGCCCTACTTCCTGCCGATCTTAGGGCCTGAGATTTTTGTCCCAGGGTCCAGGATCACTACAACCCCCCAAAATGTGGGGAGGAACCTCCCTGCCAGTCTGGGACCCGAGATGTGTCCAGCGTTTAGGCTGCTGGGACTTCTCAGTCTGGGGCCCTTAGTCCTGTCTGATAGCTTAGGTTTGCTGTAACCCAGGACCCTGCCTGTGCCTGACAGACTAACACCCCAAGATTGTCCTCTAACCTCCTCAATGTCCTTATCAATACATACATACATATACACACAGAAAAAGAAAGAAATCCATTTTCTATTCCAAAGCATGGACTAAATAAAATTTTCACAGAGTTTGTTGGGGGAGTTACAAACCCAGGAGCAGCAATGGCTGCCTCTCAGAAAAAAAAAATTACAAAAATAAAAACCACTATCTGGTCTTCTCATATTGAGTCCTTGTGCACTGGAATTCACAGACTTGGATGAAGATTAAACAGCAAAAGTGCCTGCCCTCTTTGGGGGCTGGGTAGACACTCTACAGAAATAGCAGGATGTGAAGAGTTGCTGTTACCAACCCAGCAAAGCAACCGTGGAAAAGAAATCATTGTCAGGGTGTGCAAGAGGGATAGATAGAGTGCTCTGTGTCCTAATGATGATAGTGTCAAATGTGTCCTGTGTATTCAAGAGGCACTTCCAAGTAATGGAGGGAGCTAGAGACACAAAAGGCACAAGAATGAGGATGGGAAGATGGCTCAGCAATATATGTAGACCAACAACCAGGGCTCATGTGGGACATGCAGATGCCCCACAGATACCTACAAGTTAAGAGTAGATATACCTCCACTGTGCCTAACCCTTCCCTCCAAAAGTGTACCCCCAATTAGGCTCAAATTTAGAAATCAGGAGGAGTGAGGTTCTAACCAATGAAAATTACATTTTCATCTCCTGGTGGATATGTCATCTAAAACCTGTGTTTCAGGCAGAAAAATAAGGTCAAACTTTGCTTTGTACACATGAGTTTTGGACCATCTGCCTGTCACAAAATGTTGATCAAAAAGGTGGTCTACTATTTAAATATTAAAAACAAAATTAATATTCAAACAGTAAGCTTAGAAAGTAAAATAGCTCTACTTTTCAAGGACAGTGTATAATAAAAATCTATCAAGAAGGGAGAAAAGGAATTCTAGGAGATGGCTCAGTGAGTAAGAGCACTTGCTGTGCAAGCATGAGTACCTGAGAGGGCCTTAGTTTGGTGCTCACTACCCCCACAAAAATCTGGACATGGCCACACACACACCTGTACCCACAGTCCTGTGGGAAACACAGAATTGCTGGGGTCTCACTGGTCAGCCATACTGACTGAAAAACAGCTGCTCCAGGTTCAGTGAAAGACTCCTCCTCAAGGAAACAACACAGAAGAGCAAGATAGTCTCCAACATTCTTCTCTGGCCTCTGCACCTGTGCACGTGGGATGCATACATTTGCAAACACACATGAATATACTACACTATACATACACACATCACACACCACACAAGTAGTACACTTTTGCATGCAAAAGAAATAGAGAAAGAAGAACAAGAAAAGCCATGCTAGTTGATTTAATATTTAATTAACTGATCAACACCACTCTTTCAAAATAATGGAAATTTTTTTTTTTTTTTTGGTTTTTCGAGGCCACCATGCCCGGCTATAATGGAAATTTTGATGCTAATAAAAGTTAAATACTTTGCCGAGCATTGTGGTGCACGCCTTTAATCCCAGCACTCGGGTGGCAGAGGTAGGAGGATCGCTGTAAATTCAAGGCCTCCATGAGAATACAGAGTGAATTATAGGTCAGCCGGGGCTAGAGAGAGACCCTGCTTTGAAAAAACAAAAAACAAAAAACAAAAAACAAACAAACAAACAAACAAAAAGTTTAATGGCACGTGAGCACACCAGGGCCTCCAACTACATCAAATGAATTCCAGACACATGCAACCCCTTGTGTATCTGGCTAACATGGGTCCAGGGGAATCATTCCTGGGTCCTTTGGCTTTGCAGGCAAACACCTTAACCACTAAGCCATCCCTCCAGCCTGACATGCCCATATCTTTAATAAATGAAATTATTTCTTCTTTATATTTGCTGCTATTCTCTTATCAACAAAAGTAACATGGCTTGCTAAGTGATTTCCTTGCCATATATCAAGTCTGGCAATATTGTGATAAAGCTTTGGGTTAATCCAAATATATTTAACCAGGGACAGTTTGTTAACACTGTCAATCAGGTTGCAGAAGTCTGGACTCCATTAAAATCCACAGGCCTAGCTGAATGGCGTGTTTCCCTGCCATGCATTTGTGCCAGCACTCAGTGTGAGAAATGCGTAATGATCCACATTAATTGCAGAACATGCTTTTCTAGAGGCCCCTGACCCCTCCCAGGCAGCGAGAGGGATATTGTGAGGGAGAAAAACCTCCTCAAGCCACTGAGGTTGTTATTCATTACTGTCACTAGTCTTGATGCCCCGAGTTTACTTCCAGTGAGGGTAAAAGGAGATAGTCTAACTGAGGAAGTTTTTCAGACATAAATGGCCAAAAAAAGACACTTCCTCATGAAGCTCCCTTGGCTCAGGCTGACTCCTGGCTCAGGAATGAAGGGGTTTCTAACAATTACTGAGGTGAATTTGACCTCATCTACTATTTCTGTTATCCCATTAGATGCCAAGTGGTAGGAATCAAGAAACTACTATACCTCATTATTACATACTACAACTGTGGGAAGTATTTGTTTGCAAAGGCCAATTAATGACAGAATAAAAGCTGGGTGTGGTGATGCACGCCTTTAATCCCAACACTCTGGAAGCAGAGGTAGGAGGATCGCTGTGAGTTCGAGGCCACCCTGAGATTACATAGTGAATTCCAGATCAGCATGGGCTAGAGGGAGACCCTACCTTGAAAAACCAAACCAAACCAAACCAAACAAACAACAACAACAAAAAAAACCAGAATAAAATGAAAATAGGCTGCAAAAGATTTCTAAACTGGGCGTGGTGGTGCACGCCTTTAATGCCAGCACTTGAGAGGCAGAGGTAGGAAGATTGGCCTGAGTTCAAGGCCACCCTGAGACCTACCTAGTGAATTCCAGGTCAGCGCGGCTAGAGCAAGACCCTACCTTGAGAGACAAAACAAAACAAAAAAGATTTCAAAAAGGGGCTAAGAAGATGTCTCAGTGGTTAAAAGTGCTTGCTTGCAAAGCCTGCCAACCCAGGTTCAATTCCTAAGCCACTTACATAAGCTGGATATAGAATGTGGCACAAGCATCTGGTGTTTGCAGCAAGAGGCCCTAGAATGCAGACGTGTGTGCTCGTGCATGCACAACACACACACACACACACCACAAATGAAAATGAGCAAATAAAAATTTCAAAAGCAACAAGTTGTATCAAATAATATGTAGAAAAAATATTAGAATAGAAGTTACATTACATTGTCTGGCATGCAATAATATTATTCAAACAAAAAAGAAAGGATTTCTAAAGAAATACAGATGTTTTCTATTGGCTATGCAACCATTAATTCTGAGTAGCAACTAGAATGTGCACATTTTATCCAAATCAGTGAGTGCTCAGGAAAGAAAGATGAGTGAGATGAAACCTCCATTCTGCACTCTTAGCTTTCTCGTGGCTATAAAATCTGCATTCTTCTAGAATGAATCACACTCTCAGAAATGACACTATCACTGCCAGTTTCCTGGAATGATCAGCCTCCCACACTGGTTGAAGGTCAGGCAGCTGCATGGCTCTCCTGTGGCTCCTGATACCAGAGGGTCATGTAGGGTCATGGCCTGGCACTGTCACACAGCATCCTCCCCTCTGACGACTGCACTGCCAGCATCCAAATGAAGGTAATTCTTTAAAGTTACTTGTCTAGTTGCCCTAGAGTCCATCCACACCAATTCATTTTGTGTTAGTTGAAAAGCAGTGTTTGCATAAGTTTGAGGAATGGAGCTGAAAGGACCACTTGCTCAGCTTGCTGGTGGCTTCTTAGTTGACTAAAATTGTTAGGTCCAAACATTCAGAATCTTAACGCAAAATCCAGCAGCAAAGCCAGCCATCTTTGCTGTCCTACCATTGACCTGTGAGAAGGCCATAGGACACTGACTCTGCATCACCACAACCTCCCACATATTGGACCTTAGAAACTGCTCTCATCATGAAGTGTGAATTGTTATTGCCAAAAATGAGAACCCTCAACAATGTCCACTTAGGTTAAAAACAATCTTAAAGTAAGGCATGATGTCTTACTCCTATAATCCCAACATTCAGATGGCAGAGGTAGAAGGATTGCTCTGAGTTCAAAGACAGCCTGATCTACAGTGTGAGTTACAGGTCAGCCTATATTCCTTCCTTCCTTCCTCCCTCCCTTCCTCCCTCCCTCCCTCCCTCGCTCCCTCCCTCCCTCCCTCCTTTCCTTCTTTCCTTCCTTCCTTCCTTCCTTCCTTCCTTCCTTCCTTCCTTCCTTCCTTCCTTCCTTCCTTCCTTTGTCTCTCTCTCTCTTTCTTTCTTTGGCTTTTCAAGGTAGGGTCTCGCTCTAGCCCAGGCTGACCTGAAATTCACTATGTAATCTCAGGGTAGCCTCGAACTCACAGTGATCCTCCTACCTCTGCTTCCAGAGTGCTGGGATTAAAGGTGTGCACCACCACACCCAGCTTTTATTCTGTTATTAATTGGCCTTTGTAAACAAATACTTCCCACAGTTGTAGTATGTAATAATGAAGTATGGCAGTTTCTTGATTCCTACCACTTGGCATGTAATGTGATAACAGAATAATAGATGACATCAAATTCACCTCAGTAATTGTTAGAAACCCCTTCATTCCTGAGCCAGCTTTAGGGTTGTTTTTTATATTTCTGTGAGGAATGGCATTGGAATTTTAATGGGGATTGCATTAAATGTGTATATTGCTTTTGATAAGATTGACATTTTCACAATATTCGTTCTTCCAATCCAAGAACAAGGGATGTCTTTCCATTTCCTAATGTCTTCTCCAATATCTCACTTGAGTGTATTTTAAAGTTTTCATTGTAGAGATCCTTCACTTCCTTGGTTACATTTATTCCAACATACTTTTTTTTTTGAGGCATTTGTGAATGGAGTGAGTCCCAGATTTCATTCTCTGCATGTTTGTTCTTAGTATATAGAAAAGCTACTGATTTCTGTGTATTTATTTTGTATCATGCTACATTGCCAAAAGTGTTTATCAGCTCTCACAGTTTGGTGGTAGAGTCTTTAAGGTTCTTTATGTATAGAATCATATCATCTGCATATAATAATAATTTGATCCTTTCCAATTTGTATCCCTTCATGAGTGCCTCTTGTCTTATTGCTATAGTTAAAACCTCTAGTACTATATCAAATAAGAGTGGGGACAGGAGACACCCTTGTCTTATTCCTAATTTTATTGGAAAAGCTTCTTTAAGTTTTCCCCCATTTAGTATTATGTTGGTTGTAGCTTTGTCATAAATAGCCTTTATTATGTTGAGATATGTTCTTTCCATTTCCAGTTTCTATAGAACATTTACCATGAAGGGATGTTGGATTTTGTCAAATGACTTTTCTGCATCTATTGAGATGATAGTGTGATTTTGTTCTTCAGTCCATTTATATAGTATATTACATTTATCAATTTGCATATGTTGAACCATCTCTACATCTCTGGGTTACAGTCTACTTGGTCAGGATGAATTATCTTTTTGATATATTCTTTTATTCTGTTAGCCAATATTTTGTAGAGAATTTTTGCATCTATGTTCATGAGGAGGATTGGTCTGTAATGTTTTTTCTTTCTTTCTTTTATTGTTTTATCTTTGTCTGGTTTTGGTATCAGGGTGATGCTGGCTTCTTAGAAGAGTTCAGTAGAATACCTTCCTTCTCTATTTTATGGAAAAGTGAGAAGCAGTGGTGTTACTTCTTCCATGAAGGTCTGTTAAAATTCACTAGTGAATCCATCTTGGCCTGGACTTTCTTTAATTGGGAAATTAAAAAAAATAAGTTTATTTGTATTTATTTATTTGAGAGAGAGAGAGAGAGAAAGAAAGAATGGGCATGTCAGGGCATCCAGCCACTGCAGATGAACTCCAGACACATGCACCACCTTGTGCATCTGGCTTATTTGGGTCTTGGGGAATCGAAACTGAGTTCTTTGGCTTTGCAGGCAAGCATCTTAACTGCTAAGCCATCTCTCCATCCCCAGATTTTTTTTATAACTGCTTGGATCTCCATACTTGTTATAGGTCTATTTAAATGATTTATCTCATCTTGGTTTAATTTTTGTAGGTCATATAAATCAAGGAAATTATCCATTTCTTTCAGACTTTCAAACTTATAGGCGTTCATATTCTTAAAGTATGTGTTGCAGTCAAGTTCGCATTGCTAACAGAATTCAACCAACCAAGAGCAGCTTGTGGGAAAAGGTTTACTTTGGCTTACAGAATTGAGGGGAAGCTCCATGATGGCAGGGGATAACAATGACATGAGCAGAGGGTGGACATCATGTCCTGGCCAACAACAGATGGACCACAGAAACAGGAGAGTATGTCAAACACTGACAAGGGGAAATGGCTATAATACCTATAAGACCACCCCCAACAAAACACTGCCTCCAAGAGGCATTAATCCCCAAATCTCCACCAGCTGGGAACCTAGCATTCAGAACACCTAAATTTATTGGGGACACCTGAATCAAACTACCACATTCTGCCCCTGGTCCCCATAAACTGATAACCATATATGATATAAAATACAATGCATTCAGTCCAACTTTATAAGTCCCCATAGTTTTTATCAATCCTAATGATATTAAAACATCTTCATAGTCTGAGATCTTTTAACTGAGGCATAACACCAAAACATCCTCAAAAAACCCATAATGGTACAGAATAACACACTACAAAAGATGTCACTGGGCATAGCAAAGAAATATTCACACAATACAAGAGTTAATCAAGGCAACCATCAAATTCTGTCACTTCCAGTCCAACAAATACAGTCAGTGACAAATCTCCAAGTCTAATAATTCTAACCAGCAAAATTTCTGGAGTTCCAATTCTGCCCGTCTTTCTAGGCCACTCACAGTCCTAGAAAACTTTATCCAGGTCTGGCAGCTCTCCTTAGCATCCATTTCGTGGTCCTGGCATCTCCAGTGGGTCTTCACTGCAACCCATGGTCCATCCTCATGACTCCATTAGGTCTCCATGCAGGCAATCTAGCTTCACACTTACCATGGCCATTTCCAAAACACAAGACAGTGTTTCAAATTCAATGACCCTTTATTTCTTGCATTTCTTATACTCCATAATACCAGGTGGGGTTCCAGTTGGTTAACCCATGAGGGAATAAAGCAGACTTTGAAGTCTAAGACACTCTTCAGCATTCAATCCCCCTTAAAAGACTGCATTCTTTCTGTTGTCTCAGTGCAGGTCAGGTGGTCCAATCTCAATGGTTGTAATCTCTTAAACAGTTACAGCTGAATGGGCAGCAGTTTTGGCCAAAAGACTTCATTTCTGTGCCATATCCATGTGCTCACTTCAGTCTGTTTCTATGCAAAGCAGCCCTGCACAAGTTCTCAGGACATGGTCATAACAGCAAGCCTCTCACACAAATTGCTTCTAGTCCAGTCCAGGAAAAGCGCTTTCTCACCCTCACAAGCCAAACCTCACAGTCCTTAGTTCTTACTGCATTCAGGTCTTTCACCTCTGACCAGAATAGTCCATCAAGCTGTAGTACAACACTACACAGAATCTCTTAGGCCAAGGTTTCAAGTCCTTCCACATTCCTCTTGAAAATCAGCTCCAGAAGGCCAAAGCCATACAGCCAGGTGTCTAACAACAACCATGCTCTTGGTACCAACTTTACTGTTGCAATCAGGTTCATATTGTTGGCAGAAATCACCTGACCAGGAGCAGCTTGTGGGAAAAAAAGATTTATTTTGGCTTACAGATTTGAGGGGAAGCTCTATGATAGCAGGGAAAATGATGACATGAGCAGAGGGTAGACATCATCTCCTCAACAATATCAGGTGGACTACAGCAATAGGAGAGTATGCCAAACACTGGCAAGGGGAAACTGGTTATTATGCCCATAAGCCCACCTCCAATAATACACTGCATCCAAGAGGCATTAATTCCCAAACTTCCATCAGCTGGGAACCTAGCATCCAGCACACCTAAGTTTATGGGGGATACGTGAATCAAATCACCACATTATGTACTTATGATTTTCTGAATTTCTTTGGTATCTGTTTTAATAGTGACTTTATCATCTCTAATTTTATTAATTTGTGTCTCTTCTCTCTTTCTTCTAGTCAGATTTGCTAAGGGTTTATCAACTTGTTTATTCTTTCAAAGAACCAACTTTTTGTTTCATTGATTCTTTGTATTTTTTTTGTTTCTATCTCATTAATTTCTACCCAATCTTTATTATTTCTTCCCATCTACTGATTTTTTATTTTGCCTTGTTCTTATTTTTCCAAGGTCTTAAGGTGAAGCATTAAATTGTTTACTTGTGAACTCTCTAATTTCTTAATTTAGGCACTTAAAGCTATAAATTTCCCTCTTAGGGCTGCCTTCATTGTGTTCCAAAGATTTTGGTATGTTGTATTCTCATTACATTTGAGTTTTACGAATTATTGATTTCCTCAATGACCCATTCATCATTCAATGGTGTAC
This sequence comes from Dipus sagitta, assembly GCA_036346955.1. Classification (NCBI taxonomy): domain Eukaryota; kingdom Metazoa; phylum Chordata; class Mammalia; order Rodentia; family Dipodidae; genus Dipus; species Dipus sagitta. Next base: position 33,291,370 of record CM070788.1, read on the forward strand.
TGTTTAGTCTCCATGAGTTTATGTATGCTCTGTAGTTTTTTATTTTTTCTGATTTGTAGTTTAATTCCATTGTGATCAGGTAGAGTACAAGCAATTATTTCAATTTTCCTGTATCTGTTAAGATTTGCTTTGTGTCCTAATATATGGTCTATTTTAAAGAATGTTCTATTTGCTGTCAAGAAAGATGTGTATTCTACAGCATTTGGATGGAATATTTTGTAGATATCTTTTAGGTCCATTTGTTCCATGACATCATTTAATCCAGGTGTCTCTCTGTTTATTTTATTTTTTAAAAATATTTTATTTTTATTTAGTTATTTATTTGACAGAGAAGAAGGGAGGGAGGGAGGGAGGGAGGGAGAGAGAGAGAGAGAGGGAAAATGGGTATGCCAGGGCCTCCAGACACTGCAAATGAACTCCAGATGTGTGTGCATCCTTGTGCATCTGGCTAACGTGAGTCCTGGATAATTGAATCTGGGTCCTTTGGCTTTGCAGGCAAATGCCTTAATCACTAAACCATCCCTATAGCCCTCTCTGTTTATTTTTTGTTGGGATGACCTGTCTATTGATGAGAGTGGGGTATTGAAGTTATCCACTACAACTGTGTTTGGTGTTATTTGTGACCTGAAGTCTAATAGTGTTTGTTTGATAAAATTGGGAGCCCCCATGTTAGCTACATATATATTTAGGATTGTAATATCCTCCTGTTGGAGTGTTCCTTTAATGAATATAAAGTGACCTTCTTTATCTTTCCTAACTAATGTTGGTTTAATGTCTATCCTGTCAGATATTAGGATAGCAACACTTGCATGTTTCCTATGTCCATTTGCCTGAAATACCACTTTTTGTCCTTTCACCCTAAGATAGTGTCTGTCTTTTATTGAGAGATGAGTTTACAGCAGGCAACAAACAGCAGGATCCTGCCTTTTAATACAGTCTGCAAGCCTGTGTCTTTTGGTTGGGGGCATTGAGGCCATTGATATTGAGTTTTTATTGAAAGGTATGTATTCATTCTGGCCATTCTTCTTGTTTTGTAGTGCTTCCTGTTTCCCCTTTACTCTCTTGTTTTAAATGTTATTTGAGTATGATTTATTTTTTCCTGTTTTCTCTTGTGTGTGCTTTGCTTTCTCTTCAGCATGAAGGATTCCTTCAAGTATTTTTTGTAGAGCTAGTTTACTTGTCATATATTCCTTTAGCCTGTTTTCTGTTGTGGAATGTCCTTATTTCTCAATCAGTTTAGATAGATAGCTTTGCAGGATAAAGTAATCTTGGTTGACAGTTGTTATCTTTCAGAACTTGGAATGGATCATTCCAAGCTGTTCTGGCTTTTAAAGTTTGTGTTGAGTAATCTGCTGTGATCCTGATGGGCTTGCCTTTATAGGTGACTTGCTTTTGCTCTCTAAGTGCTTTCAACATATTTTCTTTGGTTTGGATATTTAGTAGTTTAATTACAATGTAGTGAGGAGAGATTCTTTCCAGGTTTTGTCTGTTTGGTGTTCTAAAAGCATCCTGTATCTGCATTGGCATTCCCCTTCCCCCCCACCCAATTTGGGGAAAAGTTTCTTCTTTGACTTTGTTGAAATGCCTACTATGCCTTTACAGTGAAATTCTTCTCCTTCTCATATACCCTGAATTCTTACATTTGATCTGTTCATAGTGTCCCCCAAATCTTGAAATTCACACTCAAGCATTCATATTAGCTTTTCTTTCTCTTTGTTGTACTGTATTAGATCTGCCACCTGGTCTTCTTGTTTAGATATTCTGTTCCCTCTTTCATCCATGTTACTAGTGAGACCTTCCACAGACATTTTTATTTGACTTACTGTGTTTTTCATTTCTAGTATTTCTGCCTGTTTTTTCTTCAGTATTTCTATTTTATTACTCATGGCTTGTATTGACCTCCTTATTTCATTTAGTTGGTTTCCTGTGTCCTCCTTCAGAAGTTTGTTTTCTTCTCTGATTCCTTTCTTCTTCTTTGAATATATATAATAATTATTATTATATTTAAATATTTTATTCTTATTTATTTATTTGACAGAGAGAAAGAGGGAGAGAGAGAGAGAGAGAGAGAATGGGCATGCCAGGGTCTCCAGCTACTGTAAATGAACTCCAGACACATATGTTACCTTGTGCATCTGGCTAACATGGGTTCTGGGGAATTGAACCTGGGTCCTTTGGCTTTGCAGGCTTTAACTGCCAAGCCATCCCTCCAGCTTAGTATTATAGTTTTAAAAATTCTTTGTTAGGCATTTCAACAGTGTCATTAGGGGTCATTTCTGATGGATTTATAATTTTTTGGTGGGATTGTATTTTCTTGATTATTTCCATTTTTTGCGCTATAATGTAGATTTTTTTTTTTGTATCCTGAGTTAATTTGATGCTTGGGTTGGTTTTCTACTTATATGTTGTGTTCTTAGCCATGCAAATCCAACTTTATATACCTTCAGGGTAGTAGTTTAAGGTGCCAAGTGTAGCTCTTGTACTCTAAGACAACAGCAGAAGTACTCAGTTGAGTTTGCTTGCTACTCAAGTATTCTACTGGGCTGGGTGGAGCAATTACTTTCAAATTCTAAAATTCAACCGAGCAATAGAAACATTCAATAAAACCCAGCTCAAAGTATTTATACAACAGTAGGGATTAAAACCAACAGATAATCTTATAAAGCTGAGTTACCTAAGGATTTGTGTTGCACGTACACACTTAATCTTGTCAGCTGGGATGTTGAGATTTCAGTTCTGAAATGGGTCCCAGGTCAGCCTGGCTCTGAATCAGACCCTGGCCCCAGTAATGACAGAAGAAAAAGACAAAGGTCCTATAAATTGGAAAGCATCAAAGGCAACAATAGTCAACCCCAAATACAGCTTAATTGAGAATGGTAAAGGCAACCAAGAATATGTAACCCGTAACCTGCACTAACATGGAAAGAGATTAGCACTCACAATGTAGACCTATGTACCTGGTTTTATTTATTTATTTATTTATTTATTTATTTATTTATTTAAGAGTGAGAGAGAGAGAGAGAGAGGGAAAGAGAGAGATAGAGGGAGAGAGAATGGGCCCGCCAGAGCTTCTAGCCTCTGTAAACGAACTCCAGATGTGTGCGCCCCCTTGTACATCTGGCTAACATGGGTCCTGGGGACTTGAGCCTCGAACTGGGGTCCTTAGGCTTCACAGGCAAGCTCTTAGCTGCTAAGCCATCTCTCCAGCCCTGTACCTGCTTTTTTAAAAAATATTTTTATTTTTATGTATTTATTTATTAGACAGAGAAAGAGCGAGAGCGAGAGCGAGAGAGTGAGAGAGAGAGAGAGAGAGAATGGGTGTGCCAGGGCCTCCAGCCACTGCAAAGGAACTCCAGACACATGCGCCCCCTTGTTCATCTGGCTCACGTGGGTTCTGAGGAATTGAACCAGGGTCCTTTGGCTTCGCAGGCAAACACCTTAACTGCTAAGCCATCCCTCCAGTCCTGTACCTGCTTTTTTGTCAGTTGGCCATGTTACCTTTTGGGGTGGCTTCCAATCTCACCAGTGCTGAGTGCCCTTGATCCTTCTGTGCCAAGCTGTGGATCTGGTGTTCTGATCATCTGTGCAGGATGCCCTGCTGCCAGGTGTTGGGCCTTGAGAGGCCGGGACACGAGGCCTAGTGGAACTTCCTGAGCCTACCTAAAGGCTGGCGACCTGTCTCTGGCCAGCTATGACTCAGCAGGGCGCCAAATTGCCTCTGGCCTGCTACTTCTGCAAAAAAGTTAGAGTTCCCAGGTGTGCTTAGAACCAATCATTTCAAAAGTTGCGATATGCTATTGGCCCTTACACCTTGTCCCCTCCTGAGATCCCCGCCTTCGTTCTCCACATTATATAAACACCTGCCTATTACAATAAAGCGAGATCCTGCTTCGACAAGTCTCCTGACTCAGTTGTGGTTTCTCTCCGGTGACTAGGAGAGGTTCTGAGTCCTCGACACTCACCATCCCGCTCAGCCCCAGGAAGAGACCGGCGGGACCGGCTCTCCTACAGCCCTACCTGCCAGTGAGCCCAGCAGCCAGGGGCTAAATGAGTTCTCCAGAGGTTCAGGGCCCTGATGGTTAGGGGATAGGAGAGTGCAGGATGCCTGGAGTTGTACAGGAGCTGCTTAGCTGGTTCTGTTTGTATCTCCTTCAGCAGCTGCTCAGCTGACCCCTGCCATCTTCCCCTTCAGGTTTCTTGGCTTTGTGAGGAGGTTGTTGTGAGTGGAAAATCCCCTCACTTGGTTTCTGCTCCTGCAGCTTGGTGTGGGGCTGGGCGGGCTCCTTGACGGGATTCTGGCCAGTTTCTTCCATTCTGGAAGAGCTTTGACTCTCCTTTTCAGAAGAGTGTATTTTGTTGTGTTTTTGCTTAAATCCCTCACTAGGCTGGTTTGGTGTGGATCCTATGCCACCATCTTACCCAGAAGTCTATCCAGTTCTTTATCATTGAGACAGTCCAACATAACAAGGGAAATCATGATAGGAAAATATAAGAGATTGGAAAATTTCATTGTAAAACAAAAAAGAAATGAGAAAGTTTGGAGATGTCAAGGGAAGGAAAAGTAGAGAAACTCCACACAAAAAGGACACACTTTGAGGAGAGGTCCAAAATTTTAGAAGCAAAATGTTGTTAATATTACTGTTTGCTTTTTCCTCAAGAAACATCCAAGCTGGAAGGTGATGAAGTCAGCTAGGAATATACAGTATGACCTTCTGTTCTAGGGGCATGAGAAATAAGTAAGTCCAAGGTTACTTCCTTCTAACCCATTCTTGAGGCAAATTTTCATACCATTGCTGGACTTGGCATTTCTCTCTGGTTGCCATGGCATCAGAGAGACACGTACCTTGCTTCCATTTGAAAACTGAATTCCCTTAGACACAAAATTGTCTCCATTTGAGGATGTTCTCACCCTTGCACCAATCAGCATGATTTCAAAAGAATGTGTCAGTGTAAAATATAGATAAAACACGTTGCATTTGGTTTTAGGAGGAACATACTTTTATTCTTTAAAAAATTAGAAAATGCAAAAAATAGTCTTAAAATGGAATGGAATTGGTCTTTCAGCACTTCACCTAAAAGTGACCCATGTAGTCAGCATTTGGACATTTCCATCCACAGAGGTACAGGTATACTTTGTATCATGCATTGTAAAGTTGCAGCCTCATGTGTATGATTACACACGTCTTCCTTGTCCACTTGTATCCTCAGACCCACTGCCCTGAAGCTGGTCTCTAAACCCAGAAATACTCCATACACAGCTTGAATAGTGTGCTCATTTGGATCTTACATATCATTATGAAAATTTTTTTTAAAGATTTATTCTATTTATTTCTTTGAGAGCAAAAGAGAATGAGAATGGGCACAACACAGCCTAGTCCCACTGTAAACAAACTCCAGACACATGCTCCATTTTGTGCATCTGGCTTCAAGTGGGTACTAGAGACTCAAACCTAGGCCACTAGGCTTTGCACACAAGAGCCTTTAATTGCTGAACCATCTCTCCAGTCCAGAATTTTTTAAAATTGTAAATGTTTATTGCTACAAAGAATAAAATAAAACAATATTATAACACATTACATTCTCTCATTGGTAAACTACAAATGGTGGCAAATGTGCATATACACATATCCCTGGCATCTTCTGTAGCCAACAGACTACATTTCTCCAGGACACAATCAGAATAAATAAGGATGGAAATAGGTTATTATCAACGGAATATGGTAAGAACAATATGGAGCCAAAAATCATCCTTTGGAAAAACCCTTGAAAATTTAGTAAAATGTTACATTTAGAAGCTAACCTACTATAATGTCATTAAATACAATAGGAAGCTTTTCTTTCCAAATTTAAATATATCAGCTGTTTCTTCACCCAAGTGTTACTGTAATTTATTTGCTAATCTGGGACCACCTAAAAATGCTTAGTTAGATATACATTCATAAGGATTGGGTTCAGATGCTCATATTAAGAGAAAAATTTATTTTCTGTTACATTTTTGTTCTGAGCCAAAGGAGTAGAATGGAATCACCCAAACTTTTCTCTTCATCAATCATAACTAAGTTTCCCTAAGTTAATTGCAGAAGGAAAAAAAAAAAAACTATTCTATATGAAGCTATTATTCACGGTCATTGACTAAGAGAATTATCCAAATTATCCAAAACTGCATGCTTGACCTATTACAGGGTTGTGTGACTTAGAGCTCAGTAATGTTTCTTAAAACACATTTTAATTAAAAAAATCAGAGCTGCAATTATATGTATGCATACATGTGTCCTTAGTAGGTATAATTTTCTTACTCTGAGTTATAATTTCTAGGAAAATTTTAATACAGTATTTTCTCAGGTGCTATTTCTAGGTAAATAAATTAATGTAAAAAGACATAAAAGGACTTAACTTTTTCACAAAACAATTCAGAATTTAATTTTTTTGCCCAAATCTCTCCAAGAGCAGGAGTCTGGTTTGGCTAAAATTTTGTTTCTCATCACCTAGCCATATTCATATGACAAAAAAAAATCTCCAGAATCATCATTCTAGGTTAATCAGGACTGTTTCTATAGTCTTCCATCAGCCTCAAGTATTGTAATTATCTTCCTAGTCCAAAAGTGTCCACGATTTCATATGAGAAGCCTACATTTTTAAAGAACATAACAGTAAAAAGGATTTAGAGGCAGGGAGGCTCAAGCTGCTTGCAACAGACTGATTTTCTTACTCACAGATGTCACAAAAAGTATCTTAGTGCCTTAGTCAAGTAATATTGTTAAACATGGGGAGGGAGTATGAAGGTACAGTGTAGAAAATTTGGGCAGTGTTGGCAAAAAGCTTTAGTTCATTGTTGTTTCATTAATCCCCTTGTTCCTTTGCCCAGTGAATAGGAAATGAGAAATAGAAGGGGGAATGCCATACAGCAGCTCCACAACTTATTTAAACAAACGTGTACTCTGTTTGAACAAGACCTGTTTTTACTGCCTTGATTCTGCAAAGACCTGTAAAGGGGGGCAAAACAACCCAATAGAACAGACTGGTAGCATGAACTTTATGATTTTATTCTCTAAACTGGTGATATGGTCACAAAGTTATCTTGGTGTTGTCAATTTCTAACTGGTATTTCTGTTATAGACAGTGATTTATTATAGTTGGTACTTCTGGTATAGATGGTGATTTAAAGAGCTGTAGTTGAATGACTTCTCAATTTTCTAGTTCCTAGCCCTATATAAAGGTTTGGCAAAATCGGGAGATGGTTTAAAGGAAAAATAAATATGAGTTTAAGGACAGTCAAGCTCATCCTTAGAACACACAAGCTAAAAAGATCATAAAAATAATGCCAGTGCAATTGATCTGTCAAGTGCTTTTCACCGGCAACATCACACGAAAATATCTCAGTCCTAGTCGATGGAATTGCTACAGTTAATAAATGAGTATCATCGACTTTATTGTGTGAAGTTCCCAGTCCCAAGACTTGCTAAAAATTATGAGTCTGTGTTTATAATTCAAGTTTGACAATGTTAATAGGGGCAAGTGTGTATTTGAACATTCAAAGCAGGCTACTTCATTGATGAATTTTATTTTCACACAAGTATTCCGGTTTCCACTTCAATAAGTCATAGGTGCACTCCACTCTCCTCCACTCTCCACTTGTGGGCACCGGGTAAACACTACAGGCACCATCTGGAACTTGGGCCCTGACACAGGCCAGCTCCTCCTTTAGGGCGCTCAGTTCTCCCTGCAGCGGCTGCATCCGCTCACCTTCGCCTCCTCTACCGAGATGCCCCGGAGCCGCGTGGCCCTCGCCGGCCCGGACCCGTCTTCGCCCGCCACACTCCATCACTTCTGTCCGCCACGCCCCCCGCGCGGAGCCCACACCCGAGGCCTCGCTGCGCACGGCGTGCAGCTCGGCTCCGCGCCCCAAGTGTGGGGTCCTGGAGACCCAGTGTCGAACTGGGGGCCAAGGGAGCGGTGAGGGCGGCGAGCGCGCCGCCATGGCCGCGGCTCCTAACCCAGAATTTTTTTTTTTAATAAGACAGTATTTTGCCATTCGGGAGTCTAATGATGAAAAATTGCTGCGAGTTTGAGGGCAGACAGAGCTGCATAACAAGATTTTGCCTCAAAAATAAAAATGAGGCCAGACATGGTGGCGCACGCCTTTAATCCCAGCACTCAGGAGGCAGAGGTAGGAGGATCACCATGAGTTTGAGGCCACCATGAGATGACATAGTGAATTCCAGGTCAGCCTGAGCTAGAGTGAGACCCTACCTTGAAAAAACAAAAATAAATAAATAAAAAATAGAAATAAAATAAAGTAAATAAAATAAAAATGAGGGCTAGAGAGATAGCTTAGCAGTTAAGGTGCTTGCCTGAGAAGCCAAAGACCACATATTCAACTTGCCAGGTCCCATGCGACACATGCGCAAGGTGGCACATGCCCACAAGGTGGCACATGCGTCTGGAGTTTGATTACAGTGGCTGGAGGCTCTGGCGCACCAATTCTCTCTCTCTCGCTTGTGTTCTCTCTCTTAAAAAAGACCAGTCTATTGGACTTGCCTCAAAAAATAATGAAAGAAGGAAGAAGGGAGGGGAAGGGAAGGAAAAAACAACCAAAATAAAAAATATAGCAGCCTGGCCTTTATAACCACATAAATCTAAAATGTGAGAGATGTTTGTAGTGGCCAGAATGAATGAGTTAACCATACATAGAAATGATTTCAGTGGCTGTTTGCTCCACATCATCATGCTACTTAAGAAACAGTATAGACAGCTTTAGATATTATACTGAGTTTCTTTAACAAAGAATACCTGGTCTGGAGAGATGGGTTAGTGGTTAAAAGCACCTACTGAACAAGTCTGATAATCTGAGTTTGGATTCCCAGAGCTCACAAAAAGCCAGGTACAAGTAATTCCAAGTATCTACAGCAATGGGTGGTGGACTCACGAGAATCCCAAAGCTTGTTGGCCAGCGAGTCAGACATTCACAGAGACAAACAAGAGGGACACTGTCTCAAACAAGTTAGAAGGTAAAGAATGACAACCCAAGATTGTTCTCTGACTGCTACATCCACTCATACATACACACACAGCATACCCACAATAAAAGGTAACTATGAAAGTCATGACTTTTCTTTCAAGTTACATGTTCTCTACACTGACGCCTACTTTACAATCAGCAATTCATTTGCCAATCTATCCTTAGAAAACACATCAAGATTACTAAACTAGTAGTCCAGTCAACCAGAAAACCAGACTTGAAAGAGTAAAAAGCGTCATGAAAATCAAGCTGTAGTAGTAATCATATGAATTTTTACATCAAGCAAATATTTCAAAATTAAAGCTTTCAATTTAATATATGTGTGATCTTGAACACCTTAATAAAATTCTCTAGAGCTTAACTTCCTTCTATCTAATGATTTGTACAGGGAGCAAAAGCACAGCCATAGGTTTGTACTGAACATTAAGTGAAATGAAATATGAAAAAAATGGGGAAGTTGGGCTGGAGAGATGGGTCAGTGGCTAAGATGCTTGCCTGAAAAGTCTAATGACCCTAGTTTGAGTCCCCAGTACCCACATAAAGCCAGATGCACAGTGGTGAATGCATCTGGAGTTTGTTTGCAGGGGCCTTGGCACACACATTCTTTCTATCTCTCTCTGTTTGTAAATAAGGAAGAATATTTAATTTTTTTTTAAATGGGAAGTTGGGCTGGAGAGATGGTTTAGCAGTTAAAGCACTTGCCTGTGAAGCCTAAGGTCCCAGGTTTGATTCTCCAGGTCCCACGTAAGCCAGATGCACATGGCGGCACATGCATCTGGAGTCCATTTGCAGTGGCTGGAGGCCCTGGCACACCTAGTTTTTCTCTCTCTCTCTTCCCCTCTCTCTATCTCTAATAGATAAATAAAGAATAAATCTTTAAGAAAATGGGGAAGTCTTATACTGTGTCTTAGACACTGCAGGTGATTAGCAAATATTGCTCTTTTTCCTATGACAATCTGAGCTGGGACTTAGAGCTCCCCCCAACAGGAGTCTTAATGGTATAACACTGGTCAAATCATTTCTGTAAGCACTGGTTTTCCCATTGTTTATATAATAGGTGGTGGTTCTATGGTTCTAGGTATAGTGAACCATGCTTATAATCCCAGCACTGGGGAGATGAAGTCAGATAGACCTCCGAGGCTCTCTGATCAGCTAATCTAGCCTACTTAGTGGATTCCAAGTCAATAGGAGTTCCTATCTCAAAAAAAGTGGCCTGTGCCTGCGGAATGACACCCAAGGTTGCTTGCTGGCCTCCACATGCATGTGTGTGTACACATACAAACAGTAAAAGTTTTCCAAGCTGGGAATGGTGATTCACACGTGTCATATCAGGAGGCTGAGGCAGGCAGAAAGATTGTTGTGAGTCCAAGGCCAGTCTCCAGTACAGAGATCTCCTTAAAAACAATAGCAAAAATAACTTTCCAATGAAACTTAAGAGTCAGGAAGGATAGGAATGTTTATAGTTCCAACAGATTCTTTTTTCTGAATTCCCAGCTCAGAAGAGGAAATGAGTTAATTTGCATAGTATCAAAGCTGAAAGAGAGTCCTGTCCACTGTTAAGGAATCTTCCTAAGTATTTTACCAGGGCTTCCAGGACCAAGGTTATAAAGGAAAGGAAGAAATGATATTTCCATATATTTCATATCAATAGGAGGATGTTAAGACTGTACTGGTAAACAGAATGAGGAAGAAAAGGTCTCATTAGAAACCAATTGTTTTACAATTAAGCACACTGGAAGCAGATACTATGGGGAGTTCGTCAAGAGACTTCTGCAGATTATGACATTAAATTAGGCCAATTACTAAAATTCTTAAAAATATATATCAGGAATCAAAGGTTCTTATATCTTAATATGGCCAGGATTAATCTGGTGCCCAATAAATAGTAAAAGTGGTTCATTTTCTTTTTTATATTAAATTTACATATTTAGTACACTTCAATAAAATAAAATAAGAGTAAAATAATTAATTAATTAATTAATTTAAAATATAAGTGCATAGATGAATCAGTATAATACTTGAAATTAAGACAATTCACATCCCACATTTATAATAGAAAAATTGATGATGATAGATAGATTATAGATACATAGGAGATGATAGATATGTAGATGTTATATAGATGATAGATAGGTATATAGATGGGCAGGAGACTATAGACAGATAATAGAAGATAGATAAATCATAGATTTAGCAAAATGCTATTTTAAAAAATTGTGTATTTTTATTTATTTATTTGAGAGCGACAGACAGAGAGAGAGAGAGAGAGAGAGAGAGAATGGGCGCTCCAGGGCCTCCAACCACTGCAAACAAACTCCAGATGCATATGCCCCTTGTGCATCTGGCTTACGTGGGTCCTGGGGAATCAAGCCTGGAGCCGGGGTTCTTAGTCTTCACAGACAAGTGCTTAAAGGCTAAGCCATCTCTCCAGCCCCCAAATGCTATTGTTGAACTCTTTAAAAATTATTTAAACAATGTCTTAGCTAGGTAGCTGAGATTATGTGTAATTTCTTATAGTGATGTCATTTTATAGCCAAGGAAACATGGCCCAAGGATTTGATTTGATTACATGCTTTGATTAATCATCAAAAGACTTGAAAACATTAAGATGCTTGGATTTTCTTCCTGGGACAATGTCATGATTTGAGTGTGAAACGTCCCCAACAGGTTCATATGTTTGAATACTTTGTCCCCAAGTGACACTGCTTTGGGGCATTGTGGAACCTTAAAAGGAGGCCTAGCTGGAGGAAGTGGGTCACTGAAGGTAGGCCTTGCGGGTTATTGCCTGGCCCTGCTTATGACACTCCTCCTGTCCTGACTCAACAAGAAGTGAACTCCACAGCAAGTTTCCACTACCATGGACCAGGCCACCCCAGCCTCTATGACTTCCCCACTTTATGGACTATATCTCCTCAAACCATGAACAAAACAAATCTTTCTCTAAATTGCTTCTTTATTTTTTTTTCTTAATAACAGTTATAAGAAAATTAACTAATACAATGATGAGTCATTGAACACTTTCACCATGAAACTTATATTTTCACTATAACTTGGTAAGAGGATCACTGAGAAAGTAGTTTTCAGAATCAACTGAAAGATGGGCAAATAAGTGGTAGGGTGGTAAAAATAGGAGGCTAGTGAAATAATCCAAACAGACAATTTTTTTAGAAGTTAATTTTTTTCTTGAGAACTCTACTTCATGACCTTGTCATATTCCCATTAGGTTAAATATACTCTTATGTTCTTTCTCCCCAAACCCCATTCCCCTGAGGGCCCTCCTCAAGGAGGTTGTCAGTAATCACTGTGGGGTCATGAATGCACCAGTCAGTCTCTGTGGGGGAAAAATGCCTCAGAAGACACCTTCACACCCTGTGGCTCTTACATTCTTTCCATTCCATTTTCTGCAATGTTCCCTGAGTCTTAGAGGGCATGTTGTAAGTCTCCTTTAGTGTTGGGCTTTCAGTAGCCTCTGATTTTCTGCTTTGATTAGCTTTTTTTGTTGTTTGTTTGTTTTTTGAGGTAGGGTCTTACTCTAGCCCAGGCTAACCTGGAATTCACAATGTAGTCTCAGGATAGTTTTGAACTCATGGCAATCCACTTACCTCTGCCTCCTGAGTGCTGGGATTAAAGGTGCATGTCACCACAACCCACTTTGATTAGTTTTGAGTCATCTGAGTGTCTGTTGCCATCTTTCTGGAGTAGGTTCTCTGGATAGCAGTGAGAATATAATTCATATTTAATTCCCCATTTCCTCTGTAATGTTTCCTGGGCCCTGGTCTAGGATAGAAATGACTCAGAAAGAGGCAATTTTTTTAAAGAGGGTTACTAGATAGACTTACTTTCATTAGAAGTAATTTTTTTGTTTCTATTTTCATTTCCATTTTGGGTTTTTATTCCCCCTACCCTATTATCACTACATTTATTATTCTCTTTCCATCTGAAAGCTGTGTTGCCTATTCTTTCCCAAACACATGCCCAAAGATTGCTGCCTGGTGACATTCCATTCGTTCTCTAGAGTCTAGCCTCTGGTTCTGCATCTTACTATGAAATTATGGGACAGATGTTGGGTTCAACTAGAGTTTCACATTCACTCTTCAGATTATTTGAAGTACATATGAGCTTGGGCTCCTCAAAGAAGTCATACCTTGAGGGTTGAGGAGATGGCTCAGTTGGTAAAGTGCTTTACCACCCAAGGACCTGAGTTTGGATGCTCAACATCCATATGAAAGCCAGATGCAACCGAGTATGCCTCTAATCCCAACACCAGGGAGGCAGAGACAGGAGGATTCCTTATACTTGCTGGCCTGCTTGTCTAGTAGAGGCAGCAAACTCCAGATTCAGTGAGAGACCCTGTCTCGATAAATAAGGAGGAAAGCCATTGAGGAAGGCAGCCAATGTCAGCCTCTGGCCCCCACACACATATGTGCACTTGTCCCCATATGCACATGCACGCACACAAACACACGCACCTGCACATACACTTGCAACAGAAGTCACCCCCTCAGGTGCAACTCTAGATTATATGAAATTCTTTTTCACAAGAGAGACTGAGAATGAATGAACATCTACCACCAGGAATTTCTAAAGGAATCCTGATTTTTAACTCCATCAGGTCTTTCTGAAGTAAATATCTTTGCACTTAAAAATTATATTACAGAAATATGTGGCCATGCCCAAATGTTCATATGGTTCCTGAGCATCAAACTTAGGTTTCTTAAGACTTGTCAGGTCCTCCTGCATGCACAGAAAGTGCTTTTGGCCACTGAGCCATTTCTAGCCCTAAATCACACATTCCTAATGGCTCTTTTCTCTGATTCACATGGAATGAGTGCAGAGGCAGTGTGGTCCTGTGGTCAGCAGTTTCCTGCATGAGCAGTTTCCTGTAAAGGCATAGGCAGAGAGCTGCTGAGTCCTGGTGCTTTCTGAATGCCTATAATCTTCTGATTTTCAATAACTTTATGGGTCTTGAAACCTACTGATAAATGTCTTTATTCTTTTACTAACCCCAAAATTTTATTATCTGACCTTCATCCATGCAAAATCACATGGCCCATGATACCCCAGAATTAAACAGGGAAGGGAATTTTACCAGAGCAACTTAAGGGGAAGGATTTATATGGCTTACAGTTTTAGAGGGTCACAGTTTATTGTGGTGGGGAGAGGAAAGTAGAGTGACCTGGTTTGTGATGGTGGGAGCTTCCAATGAGGCATTTTACATATGGTGGCTAAACAGGAAGGTGAGAGAAGGTCAGAACCAGAACCGGACTTACCTTGCAAAGGTATGACCCTAGAGATCTACTTTTACTTGCAAGGTCTCACCTCCTAAAGACTCCACAGCCTTCCAAATAGTGCTACAAGCTGGGGATTGAGCATTTGAAACATGAGCCTGTGGGGGACATTTCAGATTCAAACCATAACAGAGCATATGGCTTTGCAAGAGAGACTGCATGAGTGGTATGCTCCTTTTCCTCCCATTGAAAAAATTTCCTTTGATACTTTCCCCGGTTCCCAGGAAGGAAGTAGTGGTGCTTTTTCCGGTTACATCAAAGGAAGCTGGGGTGGAGGGCCTCTTGCTGAAATGCACACAATGGTTTGGGGTGAGAGCTGATGTCTTGCTTGATGTTTGTACCATGATTTTTGATTCTGAGAAGCAGATACTTTTTATTTTAGTTTGGGAGAACATGTTGGGAAGTATTTTTCTTCTTTTCTAATTTTTATTTTCAAGGTAGGGTCTTACTCTAGCCCAGGTTGACCTGGAATTCACTCTATAGTTTTATGACCCTCCTACCTCCAAGGAAACAAATGTTTTATTTTATTTATTTATTTGCAAGCAGAGAAAAAGAGAGAAAGATGGAAAGAAAGTGAGAATGTGCATGCTAGGGCCTCTAAGCCACTGCAAATGAACTCCAGATGCATGAGCCACTTTGTGCATCTGGCTTTACATGGGCCTGGGGAATCAAACCCAGGCGATCAGGCTTTGCAAGCCAGCACCTTAACTGCTGAGCCATCTCTCCAGTTCCTTCTTTGTATTTTTTAATGAGAGTATGTGTACATATGTGTATATACATGTGGAAGCCAGACCTCTGTCTCCCTTAAGAATATCATCTATCTCTTCTGTGACAGGGCTTCTTACTGGATGGAGCTTTCTAATTAGGCTGAGCAGGTTTCTCCAGTCTCAAATTCCTCAGTGCTGAGATTACAGGTGCACACCACCATGTCATAATTGGATGTGGGTACTGGGGTTTGAACTCAGGTCCTTAGACTTGTGAAGCAAGCACTTTACTGACTGGAATATCTCCCCAGTCCTTGGGAAGTATCTTATTACTAGATATGACAGTGAAAGAAAATATCTGGTTCAGAATATTTCAAACTATAAGGAGGAACAAACAAACCAATAGACAGAAGGACCTCTCTAGAAAAAGTATGTCATTAGGATCAGAACACCAAAATGAAGCTACGAGTAATGCAACCATAACCAAGTTACTGGTAGAGCTTGCAGAAAAGCAACAAAGGACTGATAATTGTGTGGATGCTTCCATCACTAGACTAGACCTAATAGATAGGAAAATGGAAATAATTCAAAGACAGTTAAGAGATATGAAGGAGACTGAAAATAAAGGAGGACCTCAAAAATCAGCTGGCAATGCTAAATGGACATAAAGAAATGCAAGGATGAATTCCAAGAAGCATCAAGAAAATCAGAAAATGATGTGAAAAGGGAGCTTGACAGAGGGATGGAAACTATACATAGAAAAGTAGTAGAAAATGCAAACCTCATTGAACAAGTCCAAAACTCTCAAGAAGCTCTCAAGAATAGAGTCAGCCAAGTGGAGGATAGAAACTCCCATCTGGAACACAAGATGGAAGAAACAGTTAGAGAGTTCAACAGTTTCAATAAGTTCAAAATTTTCTGTGAACAGAACATGAGGGAATTGTGGGATACCCTTAAACGATCTAATATCAGGATCATTGGAATACCAGAAGGAGAATAAATTCAGACCAAAGGCATGGAAAATTTATTTAACAAAATAATCGAAGAAAACTTCCCCACTCTCTCAAAAGAAAGGCCCATCACGATAAAAGAAGCTAATAGAACTCCAAACAGATTGTACCAAAGGAGAAACTCTTCAAGACATATTGTTGTTAAGACTCTAAACATTGACCTCAAAGAGAAAATGCTAAAAGCAGCTAGGAAAAGACAGCACATCACTTTTAAAGGTAACCCCATCAGAATTACACAGACTTCTCAATGGAAACCCTGAAAGCCAGAGAAGCCTGGAATGAAACACTGCAAAATCTAAGAACCTATGGCTTCCAACCCAAACTACTCTACCCAGCAAAAGTATCCCTCATAATAGATGGTGAAAGAAAAACGTTCCATGCAAAACTCAGCTTTACAATTATATGAACACAAAACCAAATCTACAGAGAGTATTTCAGGAAATTCTCCACAGAGAAAAATCAAATAATCAAACTCAAATGCCTACAAGAAGCAGATCACAATAACCAAACTCAGAGAAGGCACAAAACACTTCAAAGTCCATGAAAACACAAAACTACATTTACCAACACAATATGGCAGGGATCAAATCAAATCTCACAGTCATTACCCTAAATATTAATGGCCTTAATTCACCCATCAAGAAACACAAGCTAACAGCATGGATGAGAAAATTAGACCCCTTGATCTGTTGGCTTCAAGAAACCCATCTCTCCACTAAAGACAGACACCTCCTCAGGGCGAAAGGGTGGAAAACAATATTCCAAGCAAACAGAAATAAGAAACAAGCAGGCATAGCTATATTAATATCTGATAAAATAGACTTCAAACCAAAAATAATCAAAAAAGACAAAGAAGGCCACTTCCTACTTATCAAGGGAACAATCATAAACCTGTATGCACCAAACACAGGGGCACCACAGTTCATAAAGCAAAACCTATTTGACAATAAAACAGAAATAACCACCAACACCATCATAGTTGGGGACTTCAATACACCATTATCAGTAATAGACAGATCATCCAAACAGAAACTCAACAGGGAAGTAAGAGAGCTCAACCAAACCACAGATCACTTAGACCTAACAGACATCCACAGTACATTCCATCCCAAATCCACATACTACACATTCTTCTCAGCAGCCCATGGAACATTCTCTAAAATAGATCATATACTGGGTCAAAAAGCCTGCCTTCATATGTTTAGGAAGACTTACATAATTCCATGCATGATATCAGATCACAATGTTATATTGCTAGAAATTAGCAACAAAAGACCCACCAAGAATCCCATCGGCACCTGAAAATTGAGCAGCACACTTTTAAACAATAAATGGATAGTGAATGAAATTGCAAAATTTCTGGAAATGAATGACGATGAGAACACATCATACCAAAACTTACAGGACACAATGATGGTGGTCCTCAGGGGAAAATTCATAGCACTCAATGCCTTCATAACAAAGACAAAGAGATTCCAAATCAATAACCTAACCATCCACCTAAAGGCACTGGAAAAGCAAGAAAAATCCAACCCAAAAAGCTCTAGAAGGAAAGAAATAATTAAGATCAGAGCAGAAATTAATGAATTGGAAACTAAGAAAACAATTGAGAAACTTGACAAAACAAAGAGCTGGTTCTTTGAAAAAATAAAAAAGATTGACAAACCCCTTGGCCAATTTGATCAAGCAAAAGAGAGAGAGAGAGAGAGAGAGAGAGAGAGAGAGAGACGCTTCAAATTAACAAAATTTGAAATGAAAAAGGAGAGATCACAACAGACATAAGTGAAATTGGAAGAGTCATCAGGACTTGTTCCAAAAACCTCTACTCCACAAAACTGGATAATGTGGAGGAGATGGATAAATTCCTGGATACATACCATCTATCAAAGCTAAACTCAGAGCAGATCAATCTCCTTAACAAACCTATCACACTCATTGAGATTGAAAAAGTAATAAAAAACTGCCCCCAAAAGAAGAGTTCAGGACCAGTTTGCTTCTCAGCTAAATTCTATCAAACCTTCATAGAAGAATTCAAACCAATCTTCCTCAAACTGTGCCATACAATTGGAGAACAGGGAAAGTTACCCAACTCCTATGAAGCTAGTATCACCCTAACTCTAAAACCAGGCAGAGATGCCACAAGAAAAAAAAAACAAAAAAAAAAACAAAAAAAAAAACTACTGGCCTATTTCCCTGATGAACTTAGATGCAAAGATCTTGAACAAAATCCTTGCAAACCAAATCCAACAACACATCAAAAGCATTATCCACCTTGATGAAGTGGTATTCATCCCAGGAACTCAGGGGTGGTTCAACATATGGAAATCTGTCAATGTAATACACCACATAAACAAGGTTAAACACAAAACCACACGATCATTTCGATAGATGAGGAAAAGGCCTTTGGAAAAATACAACATCCCTTCATGATCAAAACATTGGAGAGAATTGGAATGGTTGGTTCATATCTTAACATAATAAAGGCAATATACAAAGCTCCGAAGGCCCAAATAATAGTTAATGGAGAGAGACTGGAGGAATTCCCATTGAGATCAGGGATAAAACAGGGTTGTCTCACCTCTGCTCTTCAATCTAGTACTGGCAGTCCTAGCTCAAGCAATAAGACAGGAGAAAGAAATAAAAGGTATACAATTTGGAAAGGAAGAAGTTAAGTAGGCTGTATTTGCTGATGACTTGATTGTATACTTAAGAGACCTGAGAGACGCCATCCCCAAACTCCTGAAGGTGATTAACTCCTATAGCAAAGTATCAGGATACAAAATCAATGCACAAAAATCAGTAGCCTTTGTATATGCAAATGACAAGGATACAGAGAAAAAAAATAAGGGACATGGACCCATTTTCAATGGCAACAACAACAACTAAAAAATAAAATACCTTGGAATAACATTAACCAAGGAAGTGAAAGATCTATACAATGAAAACATAAAAACACTTAAAAAATAAATTGAGGAGGACTTGAGAAAATGGAAAGACCTCCCATGTTCCTGGATCTGAAGAATTAACACTGTGAAAATGGCAATCCTACCAAAGACAATATACAGGTTTAATGCAATTACAATTAAAATCCCAACCTTGTTCTTCACAGAGATAGAAAAAATGATCTCAAATTTCATATGGAAAGGCAGAAGGCCTCGTATATCCAAACATATACTCAGCAAAAGAAATACCTCTGGAGGTACCACCATACCTGATCGAAAGCTATATTACAAAGCCATAGTAATAAAAACAGCATGGTACTTGCATGAAAACTCTAGTATAGACCATTGGAATAGAACTGAGGACCTGGACTTTGGGTCAAGCAACTACAGCTACTTGATATGCAGGAAATTGAAACTTGATCCACACATCTTGCCATGCACTACACTCAAGTTCAAATGGATCAAAGACCTCAATATAAGACCAGAAACTCAGCTACTACTAGAAGAAAATATAGGAAGAACTTTCCATGATATAGGAATGGAGAAAGTCTTCATGAACAAAACCTCAGTAGCTCATGATCTTTAACAGCCACTCAACCAACGGGATCACATGAAGCTGAAGAGTTTCTCTACAGACAAGCATACAATAAGCAAAGCCAATAGATTACACACAGAATGGGAGAAAATACTTGCTCATTATCCAACTGACAGAGGCCTCTAGAATCTACAAAGAACTCAAAAACCTAAAGAATAAAAACAATCCACTCACAAAATGGGGCAAAGGGCTGAACAGGCAGTTCACAGAGGAAGAAATACAAATGGCAAATACACACTTAAGAAAATGTTCACCATCCCTAATCATCAGGGAAATGCAATCTAAGACAACCAGGAGATTCCACCTTACTCCAGTAAGGATAGCAAACATCAAAAAAATCAAATGGAAATAAATGCTGGTGAGGATGTGGAGAATTAGGAACCCTCATCCACTGTTGGTATGTAAGATGGTACAACCACTTTGCAAAGCAATATGGAGACTCCTGAAAAAGCTGACTATAGAGTTACCAACAGACACAGTTATTCCCTTACTGGGCATGTACCCTAAAACCTTTAAACCACAGTCCAGAGAGATTTGCTCAACCATGTTTATAGTGGCTCAATTTGTAATAGCTAAGAGCTGGATTCAACCCAGATGTCTACCACTGGAAGAATGGATAACTAAGATGTGGTATATCTACACAATGGAATTCTATACATCAGTAAGAAAAAAATGGCACAATGAAATTTGAGGAAAAATGGTTGAACCTGGAACAGGTCATTCTCAGTGAACTTACCCAATCACAGAAAGATAATTGCTGCATAGTCTCACTCATCTACAGCACCTGACCTGAATCTACCCAAGATGCTGACATACCTAGCAAGCATCTTGAGGACTATACAATAGGGTAAGTGGGGAGGGAGGGGAGGGCAACAGAGGGGGTGGGAGGCACAAATCTAGACCCAAAGGGCCATAAAATTCTACACCCTAAAAGGTAGACAAAATGGTCGAATCTTCACCAGGCCCTTAGAGGGAATACCTGACCACAAGACATTGGAGAGGGTATGATGAAGACTGATTTTAATCTTCTACAGCCTCTCTCTCTCTCTCTCTCTCTCTCTCTCTTCTCTAACTCTTTTATATTAGTTATGTTTTTCTTCCTTGTCGTAGTGGGCACTGACCTGTATCTCCCAGTACCAGAATGTGGCTATCATCCACAATGAGCTTTTGATCAGACAGATCTACAAGGTTTCCTAAAAGAAAGACAGATTTCTGTCAGAGTGCTTGATGACCCACCAAAGGTTAGTGGTAAGACCCTACTGCTGAAGACATGTAAAATGTACATGGCTGGAAGCTGGAAGAGAGTCAGTCCCCAGACAGTCAGCGCATCTAGTGCCAGAAGATGCTACATGGGCGACCGGGGGAAAATGACCAATATCTGTCCAAGCAATGCATGGTCTAACCTACTTAGCAGCAAATAACCTGCCATGATGCTCACACAAGTGCAATAGTGGTGCACAACCATGGTGGGAAACCAACTGCTCTTGATTTGGCTAACTGATCCCCTCAGTGGAACGGGACCCATAGCTGGAGCTGGGAAACAAGTCAGAGCCATATCCAAACATGAGCACGCTCTCCATTATCAAATTTCCAGCAATCATGGGATATAAGAGGGTTATCCCATTTGTCAGGTGCTAACTTTACTCACTGTTGGAGTATCTGCTTCTCTTTTTCATATAGACTCAGATCCTAAGGAGAGAACCTCAAAAGGGCCCCAGCTAAAACTAAGAATAATTAGCAAAACAAGCAAGGGTGCTGTTTTGTTTGTGAACTGGGTACCAGCACAAGGGTGAAGGAGATTGGCACAGAGAACAATCAACTCCTACAAAATCAGATATCCAGAGACACAGAGGGTCCCAAGACCTCATCACTGAAGCAGACCAAAAATGAACCCAACATGGCTAAGGGAAATTTTGAGGAAGAGGGGTTGGAAAGAATGTTAGAGCCACTCGTTGGGTCATGATATGCAGACATTTCTCCTACCCATAACTGTGGGCTAACCCCACAATGCATGACCCATATACTCAACAAGGAGGGCCCAGGGGAAGGGGGTAGGACATGGATGAGCCTAACAATGGTACCAACTTGACTGTATTCGCTGAGTACCAAACTAATAAATAATAATAAAAAATAATAACTGTGATTATGGAAAATACTAGATATTCTACAAATATTTCTCTTTTTCTTTAATGTTTTATTTGCATATATGTGTATGCATATGTGTGCCAAGGCATGAAAGGCATGCATATGTAGGTTAGAGGATAGCTTCAAGGTGTCTATTCTCCACCTTCTTTGAAACAGGGTCTCTTGTCACTGAACTCTGACTACAATTGTTCTGGCTATGTCTCTATTGTTGTAGGTTCCACTTCCCATTCATGTAGGCTTGTTGGGATCACAGATGTATGCACCACTTTGCATGCATGTGTAGGTGCTGAAGAACTGAACCCACATCAACAGGCTTTTCAAGTAAGCCCCTTTATCATCTGAGCCATTTCCTGAGACCCATCTCTTTTTTTGGTTGAGTCAGGATTTTATGTGTCCCAGGGCTGGCCTTGAACATGCTATTTGACAAGGCTAATCTTCCTGACACCGCTTCTCAAATGCTGGAATTGCAGGTGTGAATCACCATGCTCAGTTTAGAATAATTTTTGACTAAATAAACTGGAGTGCATTTCTTTTCTTTTTAAGAGGTAGGTTTTCACTCTAGCTCAGACTGACCTGGAATTCACTATGTAGTCTCAGGGTGTCCTTGAACTCATGGAAATCCTCCTACCTCTGCCTCCCGAGTACTGGGATTAAAGACATGAGCCACCAGCTAGAATGCATTTCTTACATCTCTACCTTCTCTCTAACCATGTCGCCACAAGAATGCCACTATCTATACGTAGTTGTTGGACAAAAAAGTTTGGCATGTACTTCTTAAGATTACAGTATTCTGCAGAATTTATTCTTATAATGATTTATGTATGCATTAAGATCCAACAGAATGGGAGAAATTTTTCACCAGCTACACCTCTGACAAAAGTCCAATATCTAGAATCTACAATGATCTCAAAAGTCTAAACAACAGTCAACTCACTCAGAAAATGTGGGAGAAAATTTCCCAGATAATTCTCAAAGGAAGAAATACAAATGATCATGACACATGTGGGATGTTCATTTTTTTGTCATCAGAGAAATGCAAATCAATGCAACTCTGAGACTTCATCTTATTCCAGTCAGGATGGCATTTGTGGTGGTTTGAATAGAATAGATGGCCCCCAATATATTCAAATGTTTATTTGTTTGTAGTTTGCATCTTTAGCCACCTGGCTGGAGGCAGTGTCACTGGGTGGATCTTTAGGTGTGGTGGTGGATTTCAGATTTCAATCTAAAGATATGCAAAGTGGGCTGGAGAGATGGCTTAGTGGTTAAGCGCTTGCCTGTGAAGCCTAAGGACCCCGGTTCGAAGCTTGACTCCCCAGTTAGCCAGATGCACAATGGGGCGCACTCGTCTGGAGTTCGTTTGCAGTGGCTGGAGGCCCTGGCGCGCCCATTCTCTCTCCCTCTCTCTATCTGCCTCTTTCTCTCTCTGTCTGTCACTCTCAAATAATAAATAAATAAATAAAAATAACAACAACAACAAAAAAAAAGATATGCAAAGTGTGCCTAGCAGGAGTTCCTGAAGTGTGCTGTGTGGCTTTTGGCTTTTGGCTTGTCTTCTCTCTCTCTCTGCTTGGTCCTGTGAAGGCAGGCCAGCTTCTTCTGCCATTATGGATCTTCCCCTGGATCTGTAAGCTTCAATAAATCCCTTCCTCCATAACTGTGCCTGGTCTGGAAGTTCATCTCAGCAAACCTGAAGCTGTCTGCTACAGAACTTGGTACCAAGGAGTGGACTGAGATGAACCTAACCATGTGGATGTTGATATTTTGGAACCTTTGTTTTGGAGGACTAGGCATGGACTTGGTGCTTGCAACTGAAGATGTCTTCTGGAGTGGTAAGCCAAGTTTTATGGACTATTCTGATGAGAGTCTGAGAATGCTAAGTGCAGACAGCATTGAACTGCGAGGCTTGGCTTATGAGCTTTCTAAGGGGAAGGAAAGACTGCAGAGGACTTTGTTGGAACTGGGCTACTGGCATACGGGCTGGCTGCGTCCTGCTGCCCAGGCCCAGAGAATTTGTTCAAGGTTAAATTTGTAATGGACTGATGTGCTTGGCTAGAGATATTGGACTGAGAGATTTAAGATTTTAAGCTGGAAAACTTTAAGCAAGTTAAGTTTACTGGCACAGAGACTGGCTTTAGATTACTAAAGCTGCTATTGTCAAACATATTAGCAATCTTAAAGAAAGATGGTCCAATTGCTTTACCATGGAAAGGATGCCCGAGGAAAGACTATCATAGAAAGGCAAACACTTTTGGAAAGAGTTGACCAGAGAAGGAACTGCTTTTCAAGGTTAGGATTTATTTTGTCCCTGAATTAAGAATATGGCTGTGTCCTGTACACCTGGTATTGGTTTCAGAAACATGAAAAATGTGAGAAGTGGTCGTGAATTGCACATGGTTCCCGGAGCTGCTGCTGAGATGCGGCATGAGGTAGGGCCTGATGCCCTGATAGGCTGAAAGAGCCTTTGGAAGATGGACCGTGGTTTCCATGAAGACCTGAAGATGTTTTGTATATACCAGGACAATGCAAGGGCTACCATGGAGCTCACTGTTGGCCTGGGATGGAAGTGTTCCATGGCTACTCTGCCCAGCTGGAGGGGCAGAGTTGTAAAATCTGGAGACTGTCAGTCTTTGGTTGTATTGTACTTGAACTGCAGAAATTCAATGTCTGTTTGATGGTGGTTGAGTTTGCATTGTTTTAGTCTCTCCTTACTATGCCTTATACCAGTTGAAAATGTTTACTCTGTGCCTTTATATGTTAGAAATGTTTAACTTGTTTGATTTTACAGGTCTTGATATCTTAAATTGGTCAAGACTGTGGGGACCTTTGAAATTGAACTGAGTACAATTTACAATGTGTGATGGTTATAAATCTATTGGGGGCCAGGGGCGGAATGTGGTGGTTTGAATAGAATACATGGCCCCCAATATATTCAGTTGTTTATTTGTTTGTGGTTGCATCTTTAGCCACCTGGCTGGAGGCAGTGTCACTGGGTGGATCTTTAGGTGTGGTGGTGGGTTTCAGATTTCAGTCTAAAGATATGCATAGTGTGCCTAGCAGGAGTTCCTGAACTGTACTGTGTGGCTTTTGGCTTTAGGCTTGTGCTTCTCTCTCTCTCTGCTTGGTCCTGTGAAAGCAGGCCAGCTTCTTCTGCCATTATGGATCTTCCCCTGGATCTGTAAGCTTCAATAAATCCCTTCCTGCATAACTGTGTCTGGTCTGGAAGTTCATCTCAGCTAACCTGAAGCTGTCTGCTACAGCATTCATCAAAAAATCCAACGACAACAAATGCTGGTGAGGCTGTTGGGAAAGAGGAACCCTTACCCACTGCTGGTGGGAGTGTAAACATGTACACCATTATGGAAATCAGTATGGAGACTAGTAAGATGTATGAAAATAGAACTTCCACCTGATCCAGTTGTCCCACTCCTGGACATAGATCCTAAAGACTTGACTCTTTGCTACAGGTGTACTTGATCAGCCACTCCTTTTGCTGCTCTATTTACTAGGAATTGAAATCAGCCCAAATGCCCTTGAACTGATGAATGATAGTGAAGATGTAGTTCATATACACAGTGGAATTATACTCAGCAGTAAGGAAAAATGAAATAATGAAAATTTTAGGAAAATGGATGGAGTTAGAAAAAGTCATTCTAAGCAAGGTCACAGAGGCATAGGAAGACAAGCTGGGAGGAATTGAAGATAGGCTCAAGTAGTAGTAAGCATCAGGAAATGGGCATAAAACTAGAATGATACCAGGAGAGAGAGGAGATAGGGGGAGAGGGTTGGAGGAGTTATCTGATAGATGAGGGGAGGGATAGAATATACGGGGCAGGAGGGGCTTGGAGGGGTAGGGAGTAGGGTGGGTGGGAAGGGAATTAAGCAAAGGTTTAAGCATTATTCAGTTCCATAAAAATTCTGTGGCTAGCATGCTACAAGATATAACCACCAATAAAGGGGGAGGGGGAACAGTCCAGACAGAAGGTTAGCAAAGCCTAACCTTGAAACCATGATCTCTGGCCAGTAAATCTCAGGCCCAGAATTAGGTTGCCATCTACAGTGTGTTGTTGGCCAGGGAGACCCATGAGGTCCCCAAAATAATGTAGGTCATTGCCAAAATACTTGATTACATGCCAGAGCTAAAAGGTAAGACCCTATTGCTGAAGACAGCACAGGTCGGGGTACAAAAAACAAAACACATCAAAATACCATGCTGTAACAAAAAGGGAAGCCAACGCCTTCCTAGCTAGCCCTCATAGTGCTGGAAACACCTATGGGAGTTGCTGGAGGAAAACGGCCGCCAACATCATGAATAAGTAGGGGAATCTGCAGACCATGAAATTAACCAGCTGGACAAGAAGTGTACACTTGTGCAATAGTGGCATGCAGCTTTTGCGGGTAACCAACTGTTCTCTGATTGGACATGAGGCCCACTCAGTGGGAAATAACTAATATCTGGTACTGGAAACAAATCAGAATCCCATGGTCAGGAGAGAGAAGCCCCCACTGCTCTCTGGAGAAGAAGAGTGGGCCTGCACACCAAAAAGTCTCAAATAACTTTGCATCTCCCCTTTAACCCAAGCTGCTCTCACTCGTGGTTGGATAATCTATCTTATTTTACAGAATACACAGAAAATGGAGGAGAGCCAAGATGCATTAAAACAAATAGATAGGCAAATACCCACCATGAGATGTGCCACCTCTACCACATCTGTTGGGGCCCAGGAGAAATTATAGAGGAAGCAGTGACATAATTACTGCTTTTACTGCTAGCCTGACATCCAGCTCTAACGTGATGGTGACAGACATGGTGATCAATCAAAACCCATCAAAGAAGAAATCCAGAGGCAACAGAGAACTGAACACTAAATCAGACTGCCAACAGGCCGGCCATATCTCAGGGAACATTAGGGAAGAGGGGGAAGAAAGATTCTAAGAGCCACAGAGTGTGTAGGAGTACCCTGAGGCAAGGTGTCCCTCCCCAATCCCTGCTTCCCCACAGGGACTGAGGCCTCTGTGATCCCACAGTGTATACAGTAACCCTACCGAGG
This sequence comes from Dipus sagitta, assembly GCA_036346955.1. Lineage (NCBI taxonomy): Eukaryota > Metazoa > Chordata > Mammalia > Rodentia > Dipodidae > Dipus > Dipus sagitta. The sequence continues at coordinate 33,318,124 of CM070788.1, forward strand.
AAGGAATTTCTCAAGGAATCGGGAGCAGGGGTGAGGCAATAAAAGTGTATAACCTGTTATAGTATGTATGTATGGCATGGTAAAATAAAAAGTAAAAATGGTTGGAGAGATGGCTTATTGGCTAAGGCATTTGCCTGCAAAGCCAAAGGATCCCTTTTCGATTCTCCAGGACCCACATGAGCCAGATGCAAAAGGGGGCACATGTATCTGGAGTTCTTCTGCAGTGGCTGGAGGCCTTGGTGCACCCATTCTCTCCCCCTCTCTCAAATAACTAACTAAATAAATAAAATATTTAAAAAAGTAAAAAAAAAAAAAAAAACGGTGTCCCTATTTGTGTATTCAGGCACAGTATTCTATTTCTGTCTACCAGGTTAAGTTAGTGGTGGTAGAATATGTTTTCTGCATTTTTCTATGATGATTAATTTTAGATGTCAGCTTTCTGGATTAAGGAAATACTTACAGTCCTATAAAGAATCTCTTCTGGGTGTGTCTTGGAAAGTGCTTTGTATGAGATGGCAGTCTGAGTCAGAGGACTGAGCTCAGAGATTGGCCCTTCATTTGGGCGGGCACCATACAAGGGTCAGATGGAATAAAATGGCAGAAGAGCCAATTATCCTTTCTTTCATCTGGACTTGGGATGCCCTTGGTTTGGCACTCTGACATCAGAAGTCAGAACTCCAGGAAACTGCCTTTGGGCTCCAAGACTTACACTCCCCACAACAAGGGCTTTTCAAATGTTTGAAGAATGTTATGGAAGGGACCAGAAGCATATAAAAAGGCCAGTCATGGTGGCACAAACCTATGAATCTAGCACTCAGGAGGCAGAGACAGGAGGAACATAAGTTTGTGGCCAGTGTGGGTTACCCAGAGTGTTCAAGGCCAACCTAGACTACAAAGCAAGACTATCTCTCTCTCTCTCTCAAAAAAAGCACAAAACAAAAACAACAGGGCTGGTTCAGGGGTTAAGGTGCTTGCCTACAGAGCCTGATGACTCATGTTCTAGTCCACAGTACCCACATAAATCCAGATGCACAGTGGCACATGCATCTAGTTTGTTTACAGTGGCTGGAAGCACTGGCACACATTTTTCTCTTTCTCTCTGTTTCTATTCTCTCTCTTTGCTTGCAAATAAATAAGTAAAATATTTTTAAAAGAACAACAAAAACCTCAAAAAAGTGCACATAAACAATAGTCTGCATGAGTGCCTGTGATTTGTACTTGATTCTCTCTTGTTCCAATGCCTCAGATGGTGCAGCCTCAAAGTTACATGCTAGTTCAATGAAGAATAAGAATAGCCATCTGCACTTCCACTGTATGTACAGGGTCATTGGTGGTGGGGGTGCTGGTGGTTGGATTCAGGTGTCCCCATAAACTTAGGTGTTCTGAATACTGTGTTCCCACATGATGGAGATTTGGGAATTAATGCCTCCTGGAGGAAGTGTATTGTTGGGGGTGGGCTTATGGGTGTTATAGCCAGTTTCCCCTTGCCAGTATTTGGCACACTCTCCTGTTGCTATTGTCCACCTTATGTTGGACAGGCGGTGATGCCCACCCTCTCCTCATGCCATCGTTTTCCCCCCATCATGGAGCTTCTCCTTGAGCCTGTAAGCCTAAATAAACCTCTTCCCCCCACCCCCCATAAGCTGCTCTTGGTTGGGTGATTTCTACCAGCATTGTGAACCTGAATGCAACAGGTGGGAATTGTTGAATAGTTCTGTGAAGCTATGGTACTGACACATACAGGCTAATATGTGAAAGGCTCTTCTAACAGTTTTGGCTGTGTTTTGCTTTTGAAAAAAATTTGTTTGCATTAGATGTTTTCCAATCTAACCTTATCTTGGGTATTCTAGTCACCATTTCAGGAAATCTCAGACTGAGGTTTGGTTTGAACTTGTGGAGCTATTTTTTTTTAACTTTTTTGTTGACAACTTCCATAATTATAGAAAATAAAACATGATAATTCCTTCCCTACCCACCTTTCTCCTCACAAATCCACCCTTCATCATATCCCCTCCCTCTCTCAATTAGTCTTTTATTTTGATGTCATCACTTTTCCTCTCATTATGAAGGTGTTGTGTAGGTAGTGTCAAGCACTGTGAAGTCATGGATACCCAGACCATTTTGTGTCTGGAAGATTGCACTGTAATCAGTCCTACCTGTTCTTAGGTTCTTACATTCTTTCTACCACCTCTTCCACAATGGATCCTCAGCCTTGGAAAGTGGGATAGAGATGTCTCAGTGCTGAACACCCCACTGTCACTTATTCTCAGCATTATTGTGGCTTTTTTCCCAGTGATCAACACCATCTGAAAACAGCAGCTTCTCTAACCATAAGTGAGAGTAGCATTAATATATAGGTATAAACATTAAGAAAAGTACTTACAGGGCAATTTGGTGCGTAATATATGCATTTAGCCAGACAACAGCAGGTGTTACTTCCTAGGGCTCATAACCTCCCTTGCCAAAGGTTTTTGACTGGGTGTTCAGTAGCAGGTATGTATTCTCTCCTATGGAGTGGGCCTCCAGCCCAATTAGAGAACACTTGGTTTCCCCCATAACAGACATGCCACTGTTGCACCCGATGGCACATTTGGACTGGCTGGCTAGTCTTAAGGCTTGCAATGTCCACTGCTGTTTACCACCACTGATGACTTCTCTCTCCCATAGGACTGCATACAGTGTAGTTTTTTCCAGCTTTCTGTCAGCTAGACCACAGGGAGGAGGTTTTCAGGTCAGCTCCAGCTTGATTTCTCAGTGACCAGCAGCCGAAGCATGTGGAGTATTCAGCAATAGTATCTACCATCCAGTTTTGGTGGGAAACAAAGAGCTTTGGCAATGGCCTGTAATGTTTTGGGGCCAACAGAGATCTCTGTGGCCAACAACTCATTAGAAGGTATCCTATCCCTGGCACTGAAAATTTTCTAGTAATAATCTATGGCTCCTAAGTGCACAATTCTCCAAAGAACTAGGTTTCCATATGCTTATTCATAATATCCTAATTTTTGTTTAGCTCTCCCCTACCTTTCCTTTACTCAATCCTTTACTTCTCCTGACCTCACTTAGGCTATTGCACCCCCAGTGATCTGTTCATATATATATATATATATATATATATATATATATATATATATATATATATATAAATTTATAAATATATAATATATATATATATATATATATAATAGCCTCCCCTTAAATCTTCCCATCCTTGTCCTCCTGTACAACCCCTTTCTAGCTTACTGACCTCTGCTACTGAGTTTACTCCAACTCACATACAAATCTAAACATTTGTAGCTAGGATCTACATATGAGAGAGAACATGTAGTGTTTGGCTTTCTGTGCCTGGGTTACCTTACTTAGCATAATCCTTTTCAGATCCATTCATTTCCCTGCAAATTTTATGACTTCATTTTCTTTACCACTGAGTAGAAAAATCTCAATTGTGTAAATATACCACATCTTCATTATCTATTCATCAGTTGAGGGACATCTAGACTGGTTCCATTTCCTAGCTATTGTGAATAGAGCAGCAATAAACATGGATGAGCAAGTATCTCTAAGGTAGTTATAGAGACCTTGGTATATATGCCAAAGAGTGGTAATATGGTAAATCTATTTTTAGCTGTCTCAAGAACCTCCACACTCATTTCCACAATGGCTGAACCAGTTTACATTCCCACCAATAGTGTAGAAGGGTTCCTCTTTTTCCACATATTCACCAGCACTTATCATTTGATTTCTTGATGATAGCAATTCTGACAGCAGTGAGATGGAATCTCAAAGTAGTTTTAATTGCATTTCCTTTATGGCTAAGGACGTAGAATGTTTTTAGATGTTTATAGGCCATCTATATTTCTTCTTTTTAGAAGTCTTTATTTAGTTCTATAGCCCATTTTTTGATTGGGTGGTTTGATTTCTTATTTAGTTTTTTGAGTTCTTTGTGTATCCTGGATATTAATCCTCTGTCAGATGTATAGCAGGCAGAGATTTTATCCCATTCTATAGGTTACCTTTTTGCTGAATTCACAGTGTCCTTTGCTGTACAAAAGCTTTTTAGTTTGATGAGGTTCAATGGTTGGTTAGTGTTTTTACTTCCTGAGCAACTGGGGTTATATTCAGAAAGCCATTGCCTATGCCAATATGTTGAAGCATTTCCCCTACTTTTTCCTCTAGCAATTTCAGAGTTTCAGGCTTGGTATTAAGGTATTTGATCCATTTGGACTTGATTCTTATGCATGGAAAGATATAAGGATCTATTTTTATCCTTCTACATATAGGTATCCAGTTTTCCCAGCACCATTTGTTAAACAGGCTGTCTTTTCTCCAGTGAATACTATTGGCTTTTTCATCAAGAGTCGGATGGCTGTAGCTTCCTGGGTTTACATCTGTGTCCTCTATTCTGTTCCCCTTGATCTACGTGTCTGTTATTATGCAGTGACATACTGTTTGTTACTATGACTCTTTAATATATCTTAAAATGGTAAAATAATATATCTTTAAAAGGTATTATGATACCACTAACCTTATTTTTGTTGCTCAGAATTATTTTGGCTATTTGAGATTTCCTGTGCTTCCAAATGAATTTTAGGATTATTTTTTCTGTTTCTTTGAAGAATATCATTGAAATTTTGATGAGGATTACTTTAAATGTGAAGACTGCTTTTGGTAAGATGGACATTTTCACGTTATTGATTCTTCCAGTCCAAGAACATGGACTGTCTTGCCATTTCCTAGTGTTTTCTGCAGTTTCTCTCTTGAGTGTTTTGACATTTTCATTGTAGAGCTCCTTCACTTCCTTGGTTAGGTTTATTCCAAGGTACTTTATTATTTTATTTTTTGAGGTAATTTTGAATGGGAATATTTTCCTGATTTCATCCTCAGCATGTTTGTTGTTAGTATATATGAAGGCTACTGATTTCTGTGTGTATATTTTGTATCCTGCTATGTTGCTAAAAGTGTTTATCAGCTCTAACAGTTTGCTGGTAGAGTCTTAAGGTCCCTTATGTGTAGAATAATATCATCTGCAAATAATAATAATTTGATCTTTCTTTTCAAGTTGGTTCAATTTTTTATTTGTGTCTCTTGCCTTATTGCTATGGCTAAGGCTTCTAGTACTATATCAAATAAAATTGGAGACAGTGGATAACCTTGTCATGTTCCTGATTTTAGCAGAAAAGCTTCAAATTTTTTCCTATTTAGTATAATATTGGTTTGTCATAAATAGCTTTTGTTATGTTGAAATATGTTCCTTGTATTCTTAGTTTCTTTAAGACTTTTACCATAAGGGATGTTGGATTTTGCTAAATGCCTTTTTTGCACCTATTGTGATGCTCATGTGATTTTTGTCCTTCAGTCCACTTATACAGTGTATTACATTTATTGATTTTCATATGTTGAACCATCCCTGCATCTGTGGGATAAAACCTACCTGGTTGTGGTGAATGATCTTTCTTTAAAAAATTTTTTATTTATCCATTCACAGGGGAGAGAGAGAGAGAGAGAGAGAGAGAGAGGCATTGAGAAAGTGGGATAATGGGCATGCCAGGGCCTTCAGGCACTGCAAACGAACTCTAGACACATTCCACTTTGTGCACCTGGCTTTACATGGGTACTGGGGAATTGAACTTAGGTCCTTTGGCTTTGCCAAAGCAACTTAAACATTAAGCAATCTCCCCTGTCCAGTCAATGATCTTTTTGATGTAGTCTTGTTTTCTGTTTGCCAATATGTTGTTGAGATTTTTTGCATGTATGTTCATGAGGAACATTGGTCTGTAACCTTTTTTGTTGTTGTTGTTCTGTCTTTGTCTGGTTTTGGTATCAAGGTAATGCTGGCTTCATGGAAGGAGTTTGGTAGTATGTCTTTATTTTCTATTTTATGGAAAAGCTCAAAAAGCATTAGTATTAGTTTTTCCATGAGGGTCTGGTAGAATTCACCAGTGAATTCTTCTGGCCTGGGCTTTTTTAATTGGGAGATGTTTTCTACAACTAATTTCATTGATCTCAGTGCTTGTTATAGGTCTGTTTAAATGGTTTATTTCATCTTGATTTAATTTTGGTATGTCATATATTTTGAGAAAATCATTCATTTCTTTCAGATTTTCAAACTTAATGGAGCATATGTTCTTAAAATATGTCCTTATGAATTTCTGAATGTCATTGGTATCTGTTGTAATGGTGCCTTTTTCATCTCTAATTTTATTAATTTGTGCCTCTTCTATATTTCTTTTTGTCAGATTTGTTAAGGGTTTTTAAATTTTATTTGTCCTTTCAAAGAACCAACTCTTCACTTCATTGATTCTTTGTATCTTTTTTTGTTGTTTTTAGTTTCCATTTCATTAATTTATGTCCTAATCTTCATTATTTCTTCTCATCTATTGGCAGGCAATTGCTGCATTACTATAAGGTGGGGACAATGATACAGAATGCTATGGTACTCTCGTGGGAGGGGACTTTTTGGCTGGCTCCTGCTGACATGGGTAAAAGAGGCTCGATGATGATGATGATGATGATGATGATGATGATGAAGATGAAGATGATATGGAGCCTGACTGACAAAGTAGGTGACAAAGGTGAGCACATCCTCTGATAGGGACGTTGGCCTTCAAACAGAAACTTCTCTCTTCCAGGTCCCTTAGTCTTCAGAGCAAGCTCTTTCTAACAGACACCCACTGTCATTCTTATTTTGTTAGGTAAGCTATTTTCCCCAGGTCTGTGAGTGTGTTGTTTCACTTGTGTATTAAACAGACTGCGTGAGCTAAGGTGTGGCTTTATAACCTTCAGAATCCAGTGTTGATAAGTAGCAGTGCTGTTATAGAACAGTTGGTTGCCAAGACAAACTTCCTTGCTCTGTGATTCTGTTTTCCTAGGGTTATAAGGCTTTGAAACTCCAGTCCTAATGATATAGGACTTTGGGGATTCATGAGGGGTCCTCCAAATTTATGAACCCCAAGTCTGGGTTCTGTCCTACCTTTAACAAAGAATTAATAAAGATGGACTCAAGAAGGATAAATTATGAATTTGTAAGTTGATTTAGGGGGAAATCACAAATTATGGGGTGCATTTAAGGGAGAAATCACAAATTGTGGGATTTACTTAAGGTATATTGGGAGCTATAGCAGAGCCATCAATGTGTGGGAAGTAAACACAATCTCATGTGGAAACTGCATAATTTATAAGGTTCATTTAAGAGAAATTGAGGTTTTTGGTAAAAAACTAGAGTACAGCCACAAGCACATGGAAGATATAACTTAGGTGAATATGTAGGGAGACTTAGAAGGAACTCACATGGCATCTGTCATGTGCTTTTTTTGTGCAGGGAAGTTAAGAGGGTAAATGGTTAGCTTCAAGAAAAAATACGAGCGAAAATATCACAGCAGAGATCAGGAAGTCCAGAAAAGAAATGAGTAATGAAGAAAGTTATACTCGTGACTACCCCAAGTTTAAAGAAATTACATAGGTAGCAGACTTAGAGTTAGTGAAAGCACCCATATGGTAGAGCTAAGGCATAAGGGAAATATGCATGTGGTAGCCCAGGAGACCAGAGTAAAGTCATGCATGTGATCAAAGCCAGAAGCTACCCAAACTGTAAAGCAGAGACAAGCAGAAGAGTTTCCGCAGACCAATAAACAGTTTTATGCTCTTCCCCCACCACCCAGCCAGGGGGGAAACTATACTCAGGTCTGTTCATGTGGCTAAACAAAGAGAGGCAGAACAAAGCCAGAAATCCTGAGCTGAGAGGGGTGGAGCCAGTGACAGGAAGAAGACAGCAGCCTTTATAAGCAAGGGGAAGACCTGACTGTTTTTTAGATTTGGAGGGTGGGATCCAGAGCCAGACGGCCTGGGCCAGTCCATCTAGGTAATGTGCTAGACTGTGGGCAACAGGGGCCACTTAATACCAGTCTACATCTTACAGGAGTTCCATTTCTTCCAAGAGTTTAATTCTTGTGCCAGAGTGAGATGACATGTAGGATGGCATCTCCTGGTTCTCTCTGTGCCTCAATCTCTAAGTAAAACTGTCTGAAAAAAAGCTACTTTTCACCTATCCTCCTTCACTAAGGCATTTGAAGAGAGCAGAAAGAATTACTTCTTCTGCAGGGTCTGCCATGGAGTTGTATGTGCAGTGCTTCTACGGTGGCCACGTGATGGTAGACGTCACTTCACACCCTGCTTATTCTTGATTAATTAATTAATTAAAATTTTTTTTTGGTTTTTCGAGGTAGGGTCTCACTCTAGCCCAGGGTGACCTGGAATTCACTATGGAGTCTCAGGGTGGCCTTGAACTCACGGTGATCCTCCTACCTCTGCCTCCCGAGTGCTGAGATTAAAGGCATGCGCCACCACGTCCGGCTCAGTTTTTTTTTTTTTTTTCTTCCCTGCTTATTCTTATTCACTGAGACTTTCTCAAATCAAAGGTTCTGATTCCCAACTCCCACCTTCAGGTGTGACTCTGTGAAAATCTTTATAATATTTGACTTTGTAGTCATGTAAAGAGATCTTAAATGAAATATTTAAATTAAATATTTGGCAAATGAATAAAATATTACTAAATCATCTTGACTTTGCTCAAAAATTAGTGACAAGCAAGTTGTGATTTGTTTGGTCTTAAACTGTTATTTGCCACATTGGAACTTGTTCCATCAAATATTAGAAGTTTTTTTTTTTTAAAAACCTTCCACTAGAGTCACCTACATTTTATACATCTTGTTTACTAGGTTGTAAATTCTTAGTAGAAATTATATCTTGTTCATCTCCTTGCCCAACTCTATCTATGGGCTTTAGCCATAGATAGGATTCATAATTGGAAAAATAAAGAGGGCAGGGTGTGGTGGTGCATGCCTGTCATATCAACACTTGGGAGCTTGGGAAGTGGAGATAGGAGCATCAAGAGTTGGGAGACACTCTGTGCTACATGAGAGAATGTCTCAAAAAACTGAAAAAGAGGAGAGGCTCAGTAAAGTATGTGCCTTGCAAGCATGAGGACATAAGTTTCATTCCCAGAATCCATGTAAAAATCTGGGCATGGTAATGTGTGCCTGTAATCCCAATTATGGTGGGATAGAGACAAATGGATCTCTGGAGCTCACTGGACAGATAGCCTAGCCTAAGTAGTGAGCTCTAGGCCAGTGAGAGACTTTGTCTAAAAAGCAAGAGAGTTCCTGAGAGGAATGACACCTGAGGTAGTCCTCTGGCCTTCATGCATACACCTCCTCCACATAAACACACACTGAAAAAAAAGAAAAGCAGTCATGCATGGAAGTCTTCCCAGTTTTTATACCATCTCCCCATCTGTGATGTTGACACATAGCCTTGATGGTAAGAACATATTAGAAATCATTTTAATAATTTTTATTTGCAATGTATGTGCTTAAACACTTTTCCTATTCTGGCTCAATCTAGGATAAGACAAATAGTATGTTCTCTAATAACTTTTGTTCTTTTTTGCACAACTGAGTTGAAAGATTTTTTTTTTTTTGTGCCTTGAATTTGGAGTCTCTTGAATGGACGGACTTAAGGTATAAAATACATTTGTTGATATTATCGATCCAGCTGTTTCCATGGATTTCTCATACAGAATTCCACCAGTCAGAATCTAGCCAGGGAAATGAAGCTAATACTATATCAGGGGTTCAAAATCAGAAATTTATTATAGAGACAAGACTTAAAAATTTCAGGAGGAGCTGGTGAGTGAATGTTATACACAGGAAAGTTGGAGAATAGGAAGAGTCACTAATTCTCTGAAAGTATTTTCATAGGTAAACTCAGAGTTTGTGGGGAGTACCTGAGAAGCTAAGTTTGTCCAGTCATTGAGACAGAATGAGGACAGAAATTCATATAAATATCTATTGAATCTGTTTTATCTAAGCATATATGACCACTGTGAGTCTACAGCCAACCATCTGGTGTTGAGCAGGGCCCACCACTGGTCACCAGGACCCATAGTCAGGAAGAAGATACCAAATCTTATGAAACTTTCTCTTTTGGCAAGCTTTAACCTAAAACCATATAGGGAAGATGATGTTCGGAACCTTGGCTTCCATATAAATGATGTTGACTATAGCACATATAATATATAAACATGCAAAACATGAATACTGTGATAAAGCACATACACTCTACAGCTATGTCCTACATGTTTGGAACTGAGGGGAGAATTAAAAACATTCACTTAAACTGGGTGTGGTGGCACACACCTTTAATCCCAGCACTCAGGAGGCAGAGGTAGGAGGCTTGCCATGAGTTTGAGGCCACCCTGAGACTCCATAGTGAATTCCAGGTCAGCCTGGACTAGAGTGAGACCCTACCTCGAAAAACAAACAAACAAAAAATCCATTCACTTGCTCTCCACACTGGATCATCTGATAGTCCATTGTGATTCCATTTCTGAAGATGGCTATAAGATATGTTATCTAATCCCAAATGTTCTTCTTAGAACATGACTATATATATCCCCATCAGGGAGGGAGTCTTGGGTCTTCATTCTCTCAGTCTGGGTTTTTATTCATTATGGTAGATGTAGTACTTGATGACTTTTGAGGCGAGGTTCATAGAAAGGACGCATATTTTGTCTGTTTCTCTCCATCCTCCAGGATGCCAGCCTATAAAGCACAGCCACCACGTTGTAAGGAAGCGTGTGTCAAATGGAGAAGCAACGTGTGGGTATTCTAACTCCTGGTACTGGAAACTCCCCGCAGAGGCTTGACACCTTTAACAGAGATGAGCTCTTACCATTTTGCCCTGTAAATTCCTTATTCACAGAAGTCCTGAGAGGTAATAAATGTTTATTGTGCTAAATCACAAAGTTTTGGTGGTAATGGTAATGTACCTATAGATAACTGAAAAGTTCTTCCATCTGGCCCTCCAACTGTCTATCTCCAAGTCCACACCTTTGCCATCTTCCATCATTCTGTTCTCTCATCAAATTATAGCCAAGGCTTTTGGGATCCATTTTTGGTTCTTGCCCAGGAAAATTAAGTAATTGTTTTATAGTCATAAAGTGGTAACTCCTTCAAACCAATGATCCTCTCTTAGTAATACAGTCCCTCTCACAGTATCACTTAAAATTATTTATTTATTTGCAAGGAGAGAGAGAGAGAAGAGAGAGGAAAGAATGGGGGTGTTCCTGGGCCTTTAGCCACTGAAAATGAACTTCACATGCATGTGCCACTTTGCATCTGGCTTTACATGGGTACTGGGGAATTAAACCAGGATCGTTAGGCTTTGCAGGTAGTGCCTTAACAACTGGGCAATCTCTTCAGCCCAGCAGTATCACTTTAATGTGTTCTTGGGCTAGGCAATATATTCTTCTCTCAAAGAAGCATGAGAATATAGGATAAGAGGGGTCACAAGAGAAAGAAGCCTTTCCCGATGCCAGTTGTATGGTAGATTAGGGACTTATGCAAGTGGACAATCAATATTTGTTGAATAAATGCACACATTCCTATAACTTAGCATTAAGAGACTTATTTGGATTCATGATGGCCATCCACACTCTTCAACAGCAAGTTACTACAATTACATATGCAAATGAGGCTGTTGCTCTCCACAGGAGGCTTTGTTGCCCTGTCCACTGAGCTGTTATTCTAAGCACCTTGAGCAACATGTGCTCTGACTACGAAATTCTGGAGCACCAGTCCTCATGCACTGTGCTTTCTGTGGGTATCATCCACCCAGCATGAAGAGTTGGTGAAACTGATGAAGGGCTCTGTTCTGGAGCGTACAAAACTTATGTTTGAATTTTAGCTGTTGACCACTATGATGACAAGAACCTTCTTAGCCACTTTAAACTTTAGCTTAACTATTTTTAAAATGAGTCTAATAATAGTGTTAGTATCACTGTGTAGATTAGGGGTCGTAAGACATTACTATGATATTATACTGTGTATCTGACACATAGTGAGCAGTCATTACGTGGTAACTATTAGCATTATAAATGTATTCTTTGGCTAAGATATTTCTGACTCAATTGTCCTTTGAAAACATCAAAGCCTTTCATTGTGATGAATTTGATTTTCCTATTTCCTGACTTTTTGTACAAAGTAAAAAAAGAAAAATAAATTCATCTTTTTAAGTTGTCTCCCTCAATACTTAAGTTTTTAAGTGTAGTCTCCCTAATACTTCCTTTTCATTTATGTCTTATCTTTCCTAAGATTCATATTACTTTATTAATAAGACATACACCAGCATATCTAATTTACAGCCACTTATTTTTTAAACAATAATTTTTAAAGTTTTAATTGACATTAATTATGAATATTTGTAGGACACAGTGTGGATTTCCAATACATGGACAAAATATAATTATCAAGTCCAGGTAGTTGTATATCTGCATATTTTTTCTCACAAGGATCTGGGTATAGTCTTTTAAAAAATATTTATTTATTTGAGAGAGAAAGAAGTAGAGAGAGAGAGAGAGACAGAGAGAGAGAGAGAGAGAGAGAGAGAGAGAGAGAGAAAGAGAATGGGCATTTTTGCAGGGCTTCCTACCTGTGCAAATGAACTCCAGACACATGTACTACTTTGGCTTTTTGGGAAATCAAACCTAGCCTTGCAGGTTTTGCAAGCAAGTGGCTTTAACCACTGAGAAATCTGTTCAGCCTGGTTCTGGGTATAGTCTTGAATCCTTATAACCATTCAATGCTGTTAGGACAGATGTCTTATACTATATCTATACCATCTTCAATATTATAGATAGATTTAAGCAGATAATTGAGATAAAAATAATTGTCAGTTTCAATTTTTCACTTGGAAGGTGATTAAAATTATATTCCTCCACTGGAATGGCTCAAAAGAACAGTTTATGAAATGTTACTGAATGCTCTGGGCTGTGTGCCCACAAGGTGATGGTACTTGGGCTGTGTAAGGACCAAAAAGATTTCTGGCTATATATCACATATGTCCAGGATATGGAGGTACTCAATGTACATTCTTATTTTCTTTTCAATGTTTTATTTATTCATTTATTTGAGAAAGAGAGAGAGAGAGAAAAGAAAGAAAGAAGCAGACAGAGTGAGTAGGGACATGCTAGGATTTCCTGCCACTGCAAGTGAATTCCAGCTACATGTGCCACTTAGTGCATCCAGCTTTATGTGAATACTGGGGAAGAGCCTTTAACCACAGAGCAATCTTTCCAGCCCTCTTATACTTTTTAAAAAATATTTATTTATTTATTTATTTGAGGCAGAGAGAGAGGGAGAGAGACAGGCAGGAAGAGAATGAGCACCCTAGGGCCTCTAGCCACTGCAAAGGAACTCCAGACACATGTGCCCACTTGTGTATCTGGCTTATGTGGGTCCTGGAGAATTGAACCAGGGTCCTTATGCTTCGCAGGCAAGTGCCTTACCCACTGTGGTGGTTTAAATAGAATAGATGGTCCCCAATATATTCAGTTGTTTATTTGTTTGTAGTTTGCATCTCTAGCCATCTGGCTGGAGGCAATGCCATTGTGTGGATCTTAAGGTGTGGTGGTGGGTTTAAGATTTTAATCTAAAGATATGCAAATTGTGCCTAGCTGGAGTTCCTGAAGTGTGTGTGGCTTTTGACCTTTAGGCTTGTACTGCTGTCTCTCTGCTTGGTCCTGTGAAGGCAGGACAGCTTCTACTGCTATTATGGAACTTCTCCTGGATCTGTAAGCTTCAATAAATATCCCTTCCTCCATAACTGTGTCTGGTCTGGAAGTTCATCTCAGCGAACTTGAAGCTGTCTGCTACACCCACTAAGCAATCTCTCCAGCCCCTCTTGTACTTTTTTATTAAATATTTTTATTAGTGTATGAAAGAGAGAGAGAGAGAGAGAGAGAGAGAGAGAGAGAGAGTGTATGGGCATGCCAAAGCCTCCTGCCATTCCAAATGAACTCCAGATACATGCACCACTTTATGCATCCCAGGCCATCAAGCTTTGCAAGCAAGTGCTTTCTAACCACTGAGAAATCTCTCTAGCCCCCCAGTGTACATTTTTAAACACCAAATGATCACATACCTTCTGCTCTATCCCTGCCCATTGCTAGTCCAAAGCCAGTGAAATGTGGCTGGAGATGTGAGAAAAGATCATCTGCCTGTCTGAATGATCCAATTCATTTATAGACCTCTTTCTTTTCCAACAACTCCCAGATTTCTCAGCAGGCCAAGGGCAGGACCTAGACTAGATTAGAAGGTTGACAGACAACAGAATATGGTGCATAAGCAGGACTGGGGGAATGGAAAAACTGATATACAGAAAGAGGCCCACCCTGCCAATATAGCAGCTGTTGGAGGAAGTGCTTTCAAAACATAATGTGTGGAGGCTGGCAGGACAGCACAGGAGGGCATGCCAAAGCCTGTAAGCTTCCTATCTGAGACAGGGTGGATTCTCCCCAGCTAAATCATAGCTTCAAAAGCTATGGTACCACCCAATTATCTGAATTGGTGCCAGCATACTCTGGATGGTCACTATTAAGGTAGAGACCTAAGAGAAAGTAATCCAGATATACAGAGGGTTAGTAGGCTGGCATGCAGTTTACCCTTCAAAATATGCCATCACTTCCTATCCTTAGTAGACTATAGTTCAAATGTTGAACTGCGCAAATGAACTAAAGTTTTGAAGTTACACATTTTAAATTTCATAGCCTTCCAACCTGCTTACATCATGGAACATGTGAGCAGAACATGCCCCCATTCTACTATTTTGGGCTAGCTTCATAAGCCAAATATTCAATAGTAGGTCTTTTAAAACATCAGTGCTCAGTGACTATCCTATGGAAGGGGACGGCTTGGTTTTCCTGGATTGGGAAGACAGAAACCCATTTAGTCAGATGACTTCATCCATATCCTAGCGACTGAGACAGTATACCAAAAAGAATAATGAATGCAAGAATGATGTTCCTTGTGGGGACAAGGATAAGAAGACAATGGTGTTGTTGGAGGGATAGGTTGTGATTGCCTTAGAAGAGATGAAGTGAAATTGTGCTGACATTCAAGACTTTTTTGTATTTCTTTTTTTTATTTAGTTTTTCTCCCTCCCTGCCCAGTTTCTTTTCTTTTTTTTTTTTTAACTTTTTTTTTTATTATTGACAACTTCCATAATTGTTAACAATATCCCATGGTAATTCCCTCCCTCCACTTTCCCCTTTGAAATTCCACTCTCCATCATATCCCTTCCCCCTATCAATCAGTCTCTCTTTTATTTTGATCCCATGATCTTTTCTTCCTATTATGATGGTCTTGTGTAGGTAGTGTCAGGCACTGTGAGGTCATGGATATCCAGGCCATTTTGTGTCTGGAGAAGCACGTTGTAAGGAGTCCTACCTTTCCTTTGGCTCTTACATTCTTTCTGCCACCTCTTCCACAATGGACCCTGAGCCATGGAAGGTGTGATCAAGATATTTCAGTGCTGAGCACTCCTCTGTCACTTCTTCTCAGCACCATGATGCCTTCTGAGTCATCCCAAGGTCACTGCCATCTGAAAAGAGAAGGTTCTCTGCCAAAAGTGAGAGTAGCATTAATGTATGGGTATGAAGTGCTTACTGGGCAGTTTTTTTAAATTTTTTATTTATTTATTTATTTATTTGAGAGCAACAGAGAGAAGGAGGGAGACAGAGAGAGAGAGAGAGAGAGAGAGAGAGAGAGAGAGAGAGAGAGAATTGGCGCGCCAGAGCTTCCAGCCTCTGTAAACGAACTCCAGATGCGTGCGCCCCCTTGTGCATCTGGCTAACGTGGGTCCTGGAGAATTGAGCCTTGAACCGGTGTCGTTAGGCTTCACAGGCAAGCACTTAACTGCTAAGCCATCTCTCCAGCCCCTTACTGGGCAGTTTGATAGGCATAGTATATACATTTAGCCAGACAGCAGCAGACGTTACACCCCTAGGGCTCGTGACTACCCCTGTTGTAGGTTTTCAGTATCAGGGATGTATTCCTTCCCATAGAGCGGGCCTCCAGTCAAATTAGCAGGCAGTTGGTTGCCCCCATAACAGACTTGCCACTATTGCACCCGTTGGCTCATTTACATTCCAGATTTTTAACATTATGTCTGAAGTAGCTGACTGAAAAGAAAGCAAAATCACTGATGTGAGAACACAAAGTATTTTGGCTTTAAAAAATATATTTTATTTACTTAGTTAGATAGTTAAGAGAGAGAAAGAGGGTGGGAGAGAGAGAGAGAGAGAGAGAGAGAGAGAGAGAGAGAGAGAATGGGTGTGCCAGGGCCTCCAGCCACTGGGAACGAACTCCAGATGTATGCACCCCTTGGGTATCTGGCTTATGTGGGTCCTGGAGAGTCAAATTGGGATCTTTTGGCTTTGCAGGCAAATGTCTTAACCACTAAGCAATCTCTCTAGTCCTATCTTGGCTTTTATTTGAGAAAGAAAATGTGGCCATTTTTAATTGGAAATGGCAAACATATAAAGTTCATGCTGCCTGGTTCATAGAAATCTATTTTTCATGTTAGTTCATTAAAATATTCCACTTTCATAATACTTCTGTGAAAAAGATGGAGAAGACCTTGAACTTTATACTTTGGAAATCAAAATATGCCTCCTCTTACCTCACTTCTGCCAAACATACAGAGATTTCAGCCTTGGCACCACAGGGACGGGAAGTCTCTTGTGAAGACCCTTGAGTGAAGAAGAAGACCAATCTGTGATAATACAGTGGAATAGATGCCGATCACCCTTTAGTTTTACAATGGCTTCAATTTTCTCAGCTTTTCCTAATGTGTCTGTGATCACAGAACACTTGAAAAATCTTTGTAAAGTAAGTCTTTTTTGTTGTTTGTTTGTTTTTCAAGGTATTGTCTCACTCTAGCCCAGGCTGCTCTGGAATTCACTTTTTGTAGTCTTAGGCTGGCCTTGAACTCACAGCAATCCTCCTACCTCTGCCTCCTAAGTGCTGGGACTAAAGGCATATGCCACCATGTAAATCTTATATTTCATCTTGTCACATGTGTAGAGCAAGTGAACAGACAGTGGCTCTGAAGAATACTCAGCCCTTTGGTGTGGGCAGGAGACTGGTAAATTCTCAGAGTGCTGGAATGTCACTTCTTACTTATATAAGTAGGGACACTTAACTCATTTCTTATGGAGGGGGGCATGAAAAGTTGATGCTTTCATGGCACTTGGGTGATTTTGCAATGATTTTTCAGAACTTTAAAATTTTATATGCCTATTCTAAAATATCACTGCATGAAATAATTCCTTTTAAATTTAAAACACATGTGTTAGCAAGAAATTGAGGGCTGGGGAGATAGCTTAGTGGTTAAAGCACTTGCCTGCAAAACCTAAGGACTCATATTCAGCTCTCCAGGTCCCATGTAAGCCAGACACACAGTGATGCAAGTGCACAAGGTTTCATATGCACACAAGGGGATGCACACATCTGGAGTTTGATTGCAGTGGTTGGAGGCCCTGGTGTGCCAATTCCCTCTCTCTCACATAAAAAAGAAAGAAATTTAGGTATGGAACTTTATGTAAACTCTATAAGGATGTCAAATTAATAATCCTAGCAGTGTTGGTTAATGACATTTTGGAGACATACAGAATCCTGAAAGAAAGATATTTTGTTTACTAGATTTGGGAAAAATCAGAACAAAGAATAAGAAAAAATATATCAGGACTGGAGAGATGGCTCAGCAGTTAAGACACTTTCCTGCAAAGCCTAATGATTTGGGTTTGATTCCTCAATACCTACATAAAGCCAGATGCACAAAGTGGTGCATACATCTGGAGTTCATTTGCAGCAGATGGAGGCCCTAGTGTGCCATTCTCTCTGTCTCTTGTCTGTCTCTGTTTGCAAATAAATCAATAAACATATTAAAAAAGTCAATAGTGCTGGGCATGGTGGTGCATGTCTTTAATCCCACCACTCAGTAGGCAGAGGGAGGAGGGTTGCTATGAGTTCAAGGCCACCCTGAGACTACATAGTGAATTCCATGACAGCCTGGGCTAGAGTGAAACCCTACCTTGAAACAACAACAACAAAAACAAAGGCAATGTCTCACCTACCTATATCAAGTTAAATTCCAAATAGAATATAATTTAAATGTGAAAAATAGATATAGTAGTGGAAACAAATGTAAGCAAGAATTAAAAAAAAATATCAAGCTACCATCAATCATGGGCTACAAGAGGGCCTACACCTATTAAATTCTCTATAAGAAAAGTAAGGGTTATCTCATTTGTCCTGGTGCTAACTTACTCTCTGTTTGAGAATCTGCTTCTCTTTTTCAGATAGATGTAGATCTTAAGGAGAGAGCCACCTTATCATACCTCAAAAGGGCCCCAGCTGAAACTAAGAAAAATTGGTGAAACAAGCAAGGGGGCTGTTTTCCTGATGAACTGGATACCAGCAGAAGGAGAAAGGAGATCAACACAGAGAAAAATCAACTCCTACCAAATCAGAAAGCCAGAGCCTCAGAGGCCCCCAACACCTCATCACTGAAGCAGACCAAAAATGAACCCAACATGGCTCAGGGAAATTTTGCGGAAGAGGGGGCAGAAAGAATGTCAGAGCCACATGTTGGGTCATGATATGCAGAGACATTTATCTTACCCATAACTGTGGGCTAACTCCACAATGCATGACCCATATACCTCAACATGGAGGGGCCAAGGGGAGGGGGTAGGTCACGGATGAGCCTAATAATGGTACCAAACTGACTGTATTTGCTGAATACAAAACTAACTAATAAAGAAAAAAAGAAAAAAAAAACTTTTAACTGATAACTTCCAATTATCATGTCTGATCATAATGATCATAATAATTCCCTCTCATTACCCTCCTTGATCCCTTCCCCTGTTTTCTCATCCAATGAATCCTTTCTTCTTTCCAACTAGTCCTTCGATTTTGATGCCATCATTTTTCCCTTCCTATAATGCAGGACTTGTGTAGTTAATGTCAGCCACTGTGAGGTTATGAATGCAATGGCCACTGTCTAGAAGACAGTATACAAAGCACTCTTCCCCTTCTTTTAACTCTTACATCCTTTTTTTTTAAAATTAAGTATATGCTTTGTATGGACACATCATGTGTTGGCAACATTTCCCTCCTCCCTCCTTCCGTTCTGCTGAGGGCCCATCTCAGTGGGATAGCTGGAGTTCTCCATGGGGTTGTGGGTTAGGAGTAGTGAGAACAGCAGTCAGTAATTGTGGGGGTGGACAATGCCCTCCCAACCTGTGACTCTTACAATCTTTCTGCCCATTCTTCCATAAAATCCCCTGAGCCACAGTGGGTGTGTTTTATGTCTACTTCAGTGTTGAGCTCTCAGGAGCCTCTGGATTTCTACTTTGGTATGCACTGAGTGTCCTCAGTATCTGTCTCCTGCACCCTGGCACAGGTTGTCAGGCTGGAAGCATGCACCCTTGCTCATCTCACCAATTCCTCTGAGGTTTCACCTGGGCCCTGGCTGTTGTGTGAGGGGTGGTTTATCTCCATGGTTCTTGCTACTTTCTGAAAAAGAAAAACAGATTCTCCAACAATGAATGAGATCAATATAAGTTAAATGGGGTAAGCATTATTAACTTAGATGGACGTATCCCCTCTTTTGGCTAAAGACTGCTGGGAGCTTGTCATTGAAGACCATAATCTTGGTCTCCATTGGATCCTGACCTGGTTTCCAGTTCCAGCTATAGGTTCCTTTCCATTGAGCAGATCTCTTAGCCAATCATAAAACAATGGTTACCTGCCAAGGCTGGGTGCCACCATAGCGCAGGTGGTCAGGCTGGTTGCTTTTAATAACAGCATCCCTTGGTTGCTCACAATGTTGTTGGCCACTGTCCCCCAGCAGCTCATGTAGTACTTTCATCATTATATGGGATAACCATCTGGGAACTGGGGCTCCCTTCTGGGTTCCAGCTGGATCTCTTGGTGTTCTATGTTAGCAGCTTGTGGTGTCTTCAGCAAAAGGGGCTTAACTTTTATATCAAGTGCTTTGGTAGAAGTCTGTCTTGTTTTGGGGACCTCATAGGTCTCTCAGATCAACAGGTCAATGTGAGTAGCAACCGATTTCTGATACTGGGAGTTACAGACCAGAGCCAAATATTTTAAGGTTAAGCCTTATCTCTCCAGGGTGCTTCTTACCAGACATTCCCCCCATACTCCTGTTGAGGGTTATTTCTTTATTCTATTATCCAAAAGAAAGTTTTCTATGGTATTAATTCATTTTGGGTTTAATTTTGTGTGCATCTTCCCCTACTATCCCATTCCCCTCCTCCCCAACCTTCTCAGTCCCTCTTGTCTGTCCCTTGAGTTGCCTGTCAGGCATGCTAGCAACTCAAGCTGTTCCAGGTTAGGAACCACAGATGAGGGAGGACATGCGCCATTTTCTTTTACACTGCCTCTTTTGCAATAGGTCTTGAGCCTTGGAGGGTGTGATAGAGATAGCTTCTTCTATGCTGGACACCTCACTGTCACTTTTTGGTGCTTTGATAAGAACTTCATTGTTTACACGAGGGTTAGTCCAGAGCAAGTTACACAGATTTTACACAAATAATGACCCTGTCCACTTTGCCCTTCCTATGAAGATGCCATTGCAGGTTATAAGCAGATGATATGTTATAAATTACTTTAAGATTTAGGAATTGGCTAATTACATTTGTGCATATGTGTTCTCTAGGTAGTATATATTCATACTTTCTCCTTTCTCCCCATAGCTGACCTCATTGGTTGAGTGTTTTTTTTTTTTTTTTGTAGAATTCTTTAGCAAAACTGTTTTCACAAATCAAAACTCAAGTTTACAGAGAAAAGATAAGGACCCAAAATACCAAACATGTTCTGTACAAATGTATGACTCTATGTTAACTTATGATGTTTGATTAGTCTTTGCCAATTTATGTTAACATTAATTTTCCAATTCATTGTAGCTTATCAAGCTGCTATAGAATTTAGGGTGCACTGCTTTCAATGAATCATGCCCAGATTGCCTTCTATCAAGAATTTTTTCCGAGATACTTGGAGGTAGTGATTAACTCTACCATCCTGAAGTGTGATCTTTTGAGAGTGCAAATTTAAATCTTTTAGCCTGGTTTCATATAGCAATAATAGCTATAATTTGGCTAAATATTCCCAATTATTTTTGTGTAAATGAGTAATATTCAGAAGCAAGGCATTATGTTTGCAGGCTAGGGCTTTGTAATAAACCTATAGATTAATTCTCTAAGTGCACTTGAGATGCAAATCAGTATACAAATGAAATAAAATGTTGGAATTGTCCATTTGGAGGCAAACAGAAGGCAGAAATACTCTTATAATATGGAAAACACAATATCATCCTTAAGACATGTACTGGAAAATGGATAGCAGCAATATTATATCTGCCTGGTATGCAGAGAATGACCATGAAAGTATCTGGCTTTGGTATATGAAGCTTAAAAAAATTGGGTTCAAGTTCATTGTCTGTGCCTGAGGAACAATATGACCTTGGGCACATTAGAGTGCATAAGTGCTCTGCTTGTCCTAAGTAGGGTGAAGGTGATGTTGTTCATTCTTCAGAGCCCAGGGAAAACTGTCATGTCAGCACCTTCACTTTTCCCTTCCTCACCAGCACCACAAACGTTAGCAAGTAAAAACAGCCAGAACTCTAAATTGTTTTTACATCTAAGGGTTGGGCTCTAGGTTCGCCCTAAATGTATTTTAGGGTTTGGCTCTGAGATCTGTCCTTAGTGATGTATCTATTTTTTTCTTTTCAATTTTTTTTTATTAACAACTTCCATGTTTATAAAAAAAAATATCCCATGGTAATACCCTCCGTCCCCCCACTTTCCCCTTTGAAATTCCATTCTCATCATCTCAATCAGTCTCTCTTTTATTTTGATGTCATGATCTTTTCCTCCTATTCTGATGGTCTTGTGTAGGTAGTGTCAGGCACTGTGAGGTCATGGATATCCAGGCCATTTTGTGTCTGGGGGAGCACGTTGTAAGGAGTCCTACCCTTCCTTTGGCTCTTACATTCTTTCTGCCACCTCTTCCGCAATGGACCCTGAGCCTTGGAAGGTATGATAGAGATGTTGCAGTGCTGAGCACTCCTCTGTCGCTTCTTCTCAGCACCATGATGCCTTCTGAGTCATCCCAAGGTCACTGCCATCTGAAAAGAGAAGCTTCTCTAACCAAAAGTGAGATCAGCATTAATGTAAGGGTATGAACATTAAGACGAGTGCTTACTGGGCAGTTTGATGAGCATTTATCCAGAGAGCAGCAGACGTTACACCCCTAGGGCTCATGACTACCCCTGTTTTAAGTTTTCAGTATCAGGGATGTATTTCCTCCCATGGAGCAGACCTCCAGTCCAATTAGAGGGCAGTTGGTTTCCCCCATAACAGATGTGCCACTATTGCACCCGTTGGCTCATTTGGCCTGGATGGCCAATGATAAGGCTTGCAGTGTCCATTACTGAGTATCTTCACTGGTGATTTCTCTCTCTCCCATTGAACTGCATGCAGAATGGCTTCTTCCAGCTTTCTGTCAGCTGGTCTACATGGAGGAGGTTATCAGCTCAGATTGAGCAAGATTTCTCAGTGGCCTTGCAGCACAAGTATATGGAGTCTTCAGCAATAGTGTCTTACCATCTATTCCTGTTGGGAAACCAAGGGCCTCAGCAATGGCCTATAATGTTTTGGGGGCATCAAGGACCTCCCTGGACAACAAGTCACTGGAAGTTATCCCATCCCTGGCACTGAAAATTTTCTAGCAACAATCTATGGCTCCTGAGTGTTCCATTGTCCAAAAAAGTCAGTTTCCATATGATTTATTTCTATTTTAGATTTTGATTAGCCCTCCCTCCACCTTTCCTTTACTCAATCTCTTCCCCTGACCTCACTTGGGCCTTTTCATCCCCATTAATATATTCTTCTACTTATATATGTAAAACACCATCCTATTAAGTAACCCCTCACTTCCTTTCTCCTCCCTTTCTATCTCTTTTCTAGCTTAGTGGCTTCTGTTACTGAGTTTTCTTCCTACACACACAGAAGTCTAGTGATCTGTAGCTAGGATCCACATATGAGAAAGAAAATGCAACGCTTGGCTTTCTGGCCCTGGGTTACCTCACTTAGTATAATCCTTTCCAGATCCATCCATTTTCCTGCAAATTTCATAACTTCATTTTTCTTTACTGCTGAGTAGAACTCCATTGTATAAATGTGCCATATCTTTGTTATCCACTCATCAGTTGAGGGACATCTAGGCTGGTTCCATTTCCCAGCTATTGTGAATTGATCAGTAATAAACATGGTTGAGCAAGTATCTCTACAGTAATGAGATGAGTCCTTAGGATATATGCCTAGGAGTGCTATAGCTGGTTCATATGGTAGACCTATTTTTGGCTGTCTTAGTCTATTTTTTTAAAATATATTTTATTTATTTTGACATGGAGAGAAAGAGAGAGAGAGAGAGAGAGAGAGAGAGGGAGAGAATGGGCACTCAGGGCCTCTAACTACAAATTAACTCCAGACACATGTGGCGCCTTGTGCATCTGGCTTACTTTTACTTGGATTCCAGGAAATCGAGCCAGGGTCCTTTGGCTTTCCTGGCAAACACCTTAACCTCTAGGCCATCTCTCCAGCCTGATATATCTCTTTTTAATAAGACATATCAAGGAGAGATTGGACTAATACAAATCAATAACTATCATGTAAACATAATCAGTGAGGACAATTTTGGATCTTTGAGTTAAAGGCAAACATTGGCTGACTTATCAGGGCCAGGTAGAGGCAGAAGGCATGAGATAATAATTTAGTACTGTAAGCCGGTATCAGGCAGGACAGTCTATTTTCTGAATCTTGGTTTATATTGTAATATCTTGTAGCTATATTCTCTTACTTGGTATTTAAGACCATGTAGGCAGCAAAATTTAACTCTGTATTATATTTTAGAGGTCATTCATGGCTTTGTAGCAGAGACTATAGGGACCTGTGAGGAGTTCTATGACTCTCAGCATTGTCATCTGCTAGGATAAGTCAAGGCCATGCTGAACAAGTGTCTCTCCCTCTCTTGGAAAGCCCAGAGGCCTGATTTTTCTCCAGTGTGATTCTCCTGTTGTAGATACAATAATTTGGAGTCCATCTCCAAGTCTCCCGATCCTCCCTGATAAAGAAGACAGGCAACTTACCAGACTTTAGAAGTTAGCAAGTGTTTCTTCATCTCCTGTGGCCTCCTGACCTGGGAGCAGGAACCAAAATGTTGGTTATCCTCTTTTAAACTTTTTAAATTTTTATTTATTTGAAAGAGAGAGAGAGAGAGAGGGAGAATAGATGTGCCAGGGCCTCCAGCCACTGCAAATGAATTCCAGATACAAGCACCCCCTTGTGCATGTGGCTAATGTGGGTCCTGGGGAATTGAACCTGGGTCCTTTGGTTTTGCAGGTAAATGCCTTAATAGCTAAGCTATCCCTCCAGCCCTTGGTTATCTTTTTAACTCCAATATTTTTTTAATTTTTTTTTATTTATTTGAGAGAGAGAAAACGAGGCAGAGAGCGAGAGAGAGAATGGGCACGCCAGGGCTTCCAGCCACTGCAAACAAACTCCAGACACGTGTGCCCCCTTGTACATCTGGCTAACGTGGGTCCTGGGGAATCGAGCCTCAAACCGGGGTCCTTAGGCTTCACAGGCAAGCACTTAACCGCTAAGCCATCTCTCCAGCCCTTAACTCCAATATTTTTAATTGACCTCAGTGTGGTAGTTTAAATAGATATACCCCAATATAGTCAGTGTTTTATTATAGTTTGTAATTGAGATCTGCAGCCACCTGGCTGGAAGAGGCATCTTTGGACCTTAAGGTGTGATGGTGGATTTGAAATTCCAATCTAGAGATATGCAAAGCGCCTGGAATTCCTGAAGTGTGTTGTAGGATTTGGCTTGTGGCTCTCTCTCTCTCTCTTTCTCTCTCTCCCTCTCCCGCTCTCTCTTCTCTCTGTCTGTTTGGACCTGTGAAAGCAGGCCAGCTTCTTCTGCCATTGTGGAACTTCCCCTGGATCTGTAATTTATTTGTAATAATCCCTTCCTCCATAACTGTGCCTGGTCTGCAAGTTCATCTCAGTGACCTGAAGCTGTCTATGATAGTTGGCTTCTACATATGGTTATTAATTACTCAGAGACTGTACATATCTGATTAGCAAAACAGATTTAGTTAAAAATGTACCTAACATATTGTTTTAGCAAATCAGATCTGGTCAGTGAGTGACACAATCGTTTAAAATAATTCTGGTTAGCTTTTAAGTTTAGTTGTCAGGTGACAGTGTGAGCTATAACTGGAACATAGAAAACATACACATTTTATCAGTTATAAGTACAGGCAGAACATGTTAGCAGCCCTGGAAACAATATTTTATTTACAACTTTAAATCGATTGATTTGATCTAAAAATTGTATACCAGGAATAAAGCAAAACAGTATAAAAACCTGGCATCTGTGTTTGAACACAACTTCTGCTAATTTTGCAGTCAGGTTTGCATTGCTGGTAAAAATCATCTGACCAAGAGGAGCTTGTGGGAAAACAGGGTTTATTTTGGCTTACAGACTTGAAGGAAAGCTCCATGATGGCAGGGGGAAATGAGGGCATGAGCAAATGGTGGACATCAACTCCTGGCCAACATCAGATGGACAATAGTAACAGGATAGTGTGCCAAACACTGGCAAGGGGACACTGGCTGTAGTACTCATAAGCCCACCCCAACAATACACTGCCTCCAGGAGGCATTAATTCCCAAATATCCATCATCTGGGAACCTAGCATTCAGAACAAGTTTATGGGGGACACCTTAATCAAGCCACCACAGCTAGTCTCTATACTATGTAGGTACCAATTACCCCATAAACTGGAAGCAGAATAGCAGAGTTTATTTTTTTAGAGCAGGGAACATGATTTCAGTATCAATATATCTATAAGCAATGAACTTAAGTCACCAGAAATGAGTCAATTACCTAAGTAAAACCTTGACTGAGACTGATTATACATAGCTTAAGAATAAAACCAAACCTTGTCATTGTTGAGCTAAATTAGTCTGATTTTAACATACATTAGAGACATAAAGTGATTTTTTCATCAACTACCTTTAATCAGTAAGCCATTTTTTTTTCCCACTATGTCGTCTCAGGGTGGCCTTGAACTCACAGTGATCTTCCCACCTCTGCCTCCCAAGTGCTGGGATTAAAGGTGTGTGCCACCACTCCCAGCTTTAATAAACCATTTTTTAAATTTAACATAAGGCAATATTTATGACTGGTAGAATATATGAAGCTTAGACAAGCTATATTAATATTGTTTGTATATTGCAGGCTTTCCTAGAATAGGAGGCGTTTCCTCAGTTTCCCTAAGAACAAAGTTACAATGACTGAATCACCTTTTATAAGATTTAGACAATAATCTCAGTGATAATCACCCAGTAAAACAGCATCAACAACAGAGGAATCATCTTAAGGTTACAGTGCTTTTTTGTTTGTTTGTTTTAGGATATAATAGCCTTATTAAATATTAAAACACTGATAAATAGAGGAACATAGCAAACTTGGTTGAGAACTTTAAAGTCAGTCTTTTACAACCTTATAACTGTTATTATGGCCTGATTAATATCAGTAAGTTAAAGTTTTAAATTTACAACCTAAATATCACAGCATCCTGCAACAAGCCAGGACCATCCTTTGTTAGTCTGATATAAGATCTAGTCTAATTTAGCTTACCCATAACTGTGGGCTAACTCCACAATGCATGACCCGTATACCTCAACAAGGAGGGGCCAAGGGGAGGGGGTAGGTCATGGATGAGCCTAATAATGGTACTGACTGTAAAAATAAATAAATAAATAAATAAAAATGAAAAAAAAAGATCTAGTCTAATAGTCATCTTAATCTCAAGTAGTCTGTAATCTGATCAAGCACTTTAAGATTTAGTTAATCAACTTTGTCTTTAAGCCTTTTGTTTAAGTTTACTCATACCATCATCTACATATTTTTACCTTACAATCTATGTAACCATTCTCTAACAATATTTTTATCAAACATTTAATATTTAACATTTAAAGGTTTTTTTAAATTTATCCATTTATCTTATTATAATAACCAGCAACAATTTTACTGTCCTTATCATAAGACCTTTTAATATGACCATTTAAGTGTTTTTTTCTTTTGTCCTCAAAAGGCTCTTTGAAATAATTTTTTATACAAAAGTAGACTAGACTTACATTCTTTATTGAGAATATACAGATAGATTTATCATTTGTTGATTTTGGACCCTATTTTTATCAGGTTTTTGAAACATATGTTTTGAAAATATGAAAGCAGAATAGAACATTATTAGAAGTTTTAAACTTTTTCTGACAAACTCAGTATTAAATACTTCTCAATTTAAACACAAACATTGGGGCTGTTGTCTGTTAACAGTTCCATAGAAGCATAAAGGGATTAAGTAAACTTAAAGCAGTTACACACTTAAAAATTTTTTTTTATTAACAACTTCAATGATTATAAAAAATACCCCATGGTAATACCCTCCCACCCCCACTTACCCTTTTGAAACTCCATTCTCCATCATACCCCCTCCCCATCTCAATCAGTCTCTCTTTTACTTTTGATGTCTTGATCTTTTCCTGGTCTTATGATGGTCTTATGCAGGTAGTGTCAGGCACTGTGAGGTCATGGTTATCCAGGACATTATGTGTCTGGACGGGAGCATGTTGTATGGAGTCCTGCCCTACCTTTGGCTTTTTAATTCTTTCCACCACCTCTTCCGCATTAGACCCTGAGCCTTGGAAGGTGTGATACAGATATTGCAGTACTGAGCACTGCAGTCATTTCTTTCCCTTACCATGATACCTTCTCAGTTGTCCCAAGCTCACTGCCATCTGAAAAGAGAAGATTCTCAACCAAAAGTGAGAGTAGCATTAATATAAGGGTGTGAACACTAACAGAAGTGCTTACTTGGCAGTTTGATAAGCACAGTATATGCATTTGGCCAGACAACAGAAGACGTTACACCCCTAAGGCTCATGACTACCCCTGTTTTAAGTTTTCAGTATCAGGGATGTATTCCCTTCCCATGGAGCGGGCCTCCAATCCAATTACAGGGCAGTTGGTTTCCCCTATAACAGATGTGCCACTATTGCACCCATTGGCTCATTTGGCCTGGATGGCCAATGATAAGGCTTGCAGTGTCCATTACTGAGTATCTTCACTGGTGATTTCTCTCTCTCCCATTGAACTGCATGCAGAATGGCTTCTTCCAGCTTTCTGTCAGCTGGTCTACATGGAGGAGGTTATCAGCTCAGATTGAGCAAGATTTCTCAGTGGCCTTGCAGCCCAAGCATATGGAGTCTTCAGCAATGGGGTCTTACCATCTATTCCTGGTGGGAAGCCAAGGGCCTTGGCAATGGCCTATAATGTTTTAGGGGCATCAGGGATCTCCCTGGCCAACAAATCACTGGAAGATATCCCATCCCTGACACTGAAAATTTTCTAGCAACAATCTATGGCTCCTGAGTGTTCCATTGTCCAATAAAGTAGGATTACATATGATTTATTTGTATCCTCTTAGATGTTGATTAGCCCTCCCTCCATCTTTCCTTTACTCAATCACTTCCCCAACTTCATTTTGGGCCTTTTCATCCCCATTAATCTATTCTTCTACTTACACACCCTTCCTTTCTCTTCCCTTTCTATCTCTTTTCTAGCTTACTGGCCTCTGCTACTGAGTTTTTTCCTTCTCACACAGAAACCCAAACATCTGTAGCTAGGAACAACATATGAGAGAGAACATGCTATGCTTGGCTTTCTAGGCCTGGGTTATCTCACTTAGTATAATCCTTTCCAGATCCATCCATTTTCCTGCAAATTTCATAACTTCATTTTTCTTTACCACTGAGTAGAACTCCATTGTATAAATGTTCCATATCTTCATTATCCATTCATCAGTTGAGGGACATCTAGGCTGGTTCCATTTCCCAGCTATTGTGAATTGAGCAGCAATAAACATGGTAGAGCATGTACTTCTAAGGAAATGAGATGAGTCCTTAGGATATATGCCTAGGAGTGCTATAGTTGGGTCATATGGTAGATCAATTTTTAGCTGTCTTAGGCACCTCCACACTGATTTCCACAATGGCTGGACCAGATTGCATTCCCACCAACAGTGTAGAAGGGTTCCTCCTTTTGCACATCCTCACCAGCATTTATAGTCATTCATTTTCATGATGGTAGCCAATCTGATAGGAGTGAGATGGAATCCCAACATAGTTTTAATCTGCATTTCCCTGATGATTAGGGATGTAGAACATTTTTTTAGATGTTTATATGCCACTTGTATTTCTTCTTTTGAGAACTCTTTACTTAGTTCCATAGCCCATTTTATAATTGGCTTGTTTGATTCTTATTATTTAATTTTTTGAGTTCTTTGTATATCCTAGATATTAATCCTCTATCAGATGTATAGCTGGCAAAGATTTTTTCCCATTCTGTAGGTTGCCTCTTTGCTTTATTCACAGTGTCCTTTGCTGTACAAAATCTTTGTAATTTCATGAGGTTTCAGCAGTCAATCTGTGGCTTTATTGCCTGAGCAATTGGGGTTATATTCAGAAAGTCTTTGCCAAGATCAATATGTTGAAGGGTTTCCCCCACTTTTTCCTCTAGCAGTTTCAGAGTATCAGGTATGATGTTAAGGTCCTTAATCCATTTGGACTTAATTCTTGTGCATGGAGAGAGAGAGATGAATCTATTTTCATCTTTCTACAGGTAAATATCCAGTTTTCCCAGCACCATTTGCTGAAGAGACTGTCTTTTCTCCAATGAGTATTTTTGGCATTTTTATCTAATATATGGTGGCTATAGCTACCTGGACTTGCATGTCAGTCCTCTATTCTATTCCATTGATCTACATGTCTGCTTTTGTGCCAGTACCACGCTGTTTTTGTTACTATGGCTCTGTATTATAGGTTAAAATCATGTATACTGATACCACCAGCCTAATTTTTGTTGCTCAGTATTATTTTAGATATTTGACTTTTTTTGTGATTCCAAATGAATTTTTGGATTGTTGTTTCTATTTCCTTGAAGAATGCCATTGGAATTCTGATGGGGATTGCATTAAATGTGTAGATTGCTTTTGGTAAGATTGCCGTTTTCACAATATTGATTCTTCCGATGCAGGAACAAGGGATGTTTTCCCATTTCCAAGTGTCCTCTGTAATTTCTCACGTGGGTGTTTTATAGTTTTCATTGTAGAGATCCTTCACTTCCTTGGTCAGGTTTATTCCAAGGTACTTTATTTTCTTTGATGCAATTGTGAATGGGAGTGATTCTCTGATTTCATTCTCTGTATGTTTATTGTTAGTATATAGGAATCCTACTGATTTCTGTCTATTTATTTTGTATCCTGCTACATGGCTGTAGGTGTTTATCAGCTCTAACAGTTTGCTGGTAGGGACTTTAGTGTCCTTTATATATAGAATCATGTCATCTGCAAATAATGATAACTTGATCTCTTCCTCTCTGATTTGTACCCCCTTTATGTGCATCTCCTGCCTTATTGCTATGGCTAAGACTTCCATTACTATATTAAATAAAAGTGGGGACAGTGGACACCCTTGTCTTGTTCCTGATTTTAGTGGAAAAGCTTCCAGGTTTTCCCCATTTAGTAATATGTTGGCTGTAGGCTTGTCATAAATAGCCTTTATTATATTGAGATATGATCTTTCTATTCCTAGTCTCTGTAGGACTTTTATCATGAAGAGCTGTTCAACTTTGTCAAATGATTTTTCTGTGTCTAATGAGATGATCATATGATTTTTGTCCTTCAGTCCACTTATATAATATATTACATTTATTGATTTGCATATGTTGAACCATCCCTGCATTTCTGGTATAAAGCCTACTTGGTCCGGGGAATGATATTTCTGATATATTCTTGTATTCTGTTTGCCAATATTTTGTTGAGAATTTTTGCATTTATGTTCATGAGGGAGATTGGTCTGTAATTTCCTTTTTTTGTTCTATCTTTGCCTGGTTTTGGTATCAGGGTGATGCTGGCTTCGTAGAAGGAGTTTGGTAGGATTCCTCTTTTTCTATTTTATGGAAAAGCTTAAGAAACAATGGCGTTAGTTCTTCCCTGAACCTCTCGTAAAATTTGTCAGTGACTCCATCTGGGCCTGGACTTTTTTTATTTGGGAGATTTTTTTTTTTTTTTTGAGGTGGGGTCTCACTCTAGCCCAGGCTGACCTGGAATTCACTATGGAGTCTCAGGGTGGCCTCGAACTCACAGAAATCCTCCTACCTCTGCCTCCGGAGTGCTGGTAGTAAAGGTGTGTGCCACCACACCCGGCTTTATTTGGGAGAGTTTTGATAACTGCTTGGATCTCCATACTTGTTATAGGTCTATTTAAGTTATTAATCTCATCTTGATTTAATTTAGGTAGGTCATATAAATCAAGGAAATCATCCATTTCTTTCAGATTTTCATACTTAGTAGAGTATATTTTTTTATAGTATGTCCCTATGATGTTTTGAATTTCTCTGGCATCTGTTGTGATGTTGCCTTTTTCATCTCTAATTTTATTAATTTGTGTCTCTTCTCTGGTTCTTTTGGTCAGATTTACTAAGGGTTTAGCAATCTTGTTTATTCTTTCAAAAAAACATTCTTTGTTTCTTTGACTCTTTGGATTGTTTTTTTTTTTGTTGTTGTTGTTGTTTGTTTCTATTTCATTAATTTCTGCCCTAATCTTTATTATTTCTTCCCATCTACGGAGTTTTGGTTTGCCTTGTTCTTCTTTTTCCAAGGCTTTAAGGTGAAGCATTAGTTCGTTTACATGCGACCTTTCTAATTTCTTAATATAGGCACTTAAAGCTATAAATTTATATCTTAGAACTGCCTTCATTGTGTCCCAGAGATTTTGGTATGTTGTGTTCTCATTTTTGTTTGACTCTATGAATTTTTTGATTTCCTTCTTGATTTCTTCATTGACTCAGTCATCATTTAGAAGTGTATTGTTTAGTTTCCATGATTTTATGTATGATCTATAGCTTTTCTTGTTATTGATTTGTAGTTTGATTCCATTGTGGTCAGATAGAATGCAATCTATTTGTTAAGAT
The DNA here is from genome assembly GCA_036346955.1 of Dipus sagitta. Lineage (NCBI taxonomy): Eukaryota > Metazoa > Chordata > Mammalia > Rodentia > Dipodidae > Dipus > Dipus sagitta. The sequence goes on from CM070788.1 coordinate 33,350,150, forward strand.
TTGCTTTTTGTCCTAATATATGGTCTATTTTACAGAATGTTCCATGTGCTGCTGAAAAAAAAGTATATTCTGCAGCATTTGGATGAAATGTCCTGTATAAGTCTGTTAGGTCCATTCCTTCAATGACCTCATTTAGTCCAGATGCCTCTCTTTATTTTTTCCCCAGATGACCTGTCAGTTGATGAGAGTGGGGTGTTGAAGTCCCCCACTACCACTGTGTTTGGTGTTATCTGTGACCTTAGTTCTAATAGCATTTGTTTGAAGAATTTGGGAGCCCCCATGTTAGGTGCATATATGTTTAGGATTGTAATGTCCTCCTGTTTGAGGGTGCCCTTAATCAATATAAAGTGACCTTCCTTATCTTTCTTGACTAACATTGGACTGAAGTCTACCTTGTCAGTTACTAGGATAGCAACCCCTGCTTGTTTTCTAGGCCCATTTGCTTGAAACACCATTTTCCAACCTTTCACCCTAAGATAGTGTCCATCCTTTGTAGAAAGGTGAGTTTCTTGGAGACAACAAATTGTAGGATTCTGCTTTTTAACCCAGTCTGCAAACCTATGTCTTTTGGTTGGGGCATTGAGGCCGTTGATATTAAGAGATATTATTGAAAGGTGTGTATTTATGTTTGCCTTTTTTTGTAGTTCCAGTTCTACCTTTGCTCTCTTGTGTTAACTAGTATTTGAGTATTGTTTGTTTTTTCCAGGTTCCTTATATATGTGCTTTTCCTTCTCTTCAGCATGGAGGATTCTTTCAAGTATTTTCTGTAGAGCTGGTTTTGTCTTCAAATACTCCTTTATTCTGCTTTTGTAGTGGAATGTCCTTATTTCTCCATCTATTTGAATGGATAGTTTTGCAGGATAAAGTAGCTTTGGTTGACAGTTGTTATCTTTCAGAACTTGGAATACATCACTCCAAGCCCTTCTGGCTTTTAAAGTTTGTGTTGAGTAATCTGCTGTAATCCTGATGGGCTTGCCTTTGTAGGTAACTTGATTTTTCTTTCTAACTGCTTTCAATATTTTTTCTTTGGACTGTGTGTTTGGTAGTTTGATTATAATATGGCCAGGAGAGGTTCTTTCCAGGTTTTGTCTGCCTGGGCTTCTAAAGGCTTCCTGTATCTCCATTGGCACCTCTTTCCCAATTTGGGGGAAGTTTTCTTCTATGATTTTGTTGAAGATGCCTACTATGACTTTGGAGTGAAATTCTTCTCCATCTACCATGCCCTGAATTATTATGTTTGATCTTTGCATAGTGTCCCGAATATCATGAAATTCCCATCCATACTTTTCTATTAGTTTGTCTTTCTCTTTGTTTGACTGTGTTAGATGTGCTACCTGGTCTTCTAGCTTAGATATTCTGTCCTCTCCTTCATCCATTCTTCTGGTGAGATTTTCTACAGCGCTTTTTGTTTCATTAACTGTGTTCTTCATTGCTAGTAATTCTGACTGGTTTTTCTTTAGTATGCCTAGTTCCTTATTTATGTCTTTTATTGATGTCTTTATTTCATTAAATTGGTGTCCTGTGTCTTCTTTGGTTCCTTTGATTTCCTCTTTGATTCCTTTGATTTCTTCTTTGACTGCTTTGAACATATTTACAATCATTACATTTTGAAATCTTTGTCAGGCATTTTCTCTAACTTGTTCTCACTGGAGGTCATTTCTGATGCATTAATACTTTTTGGTGGATTTGTATTGTCTTGATTTTTAGTGTTTCTTGTGTTATAATGTATATATTTTTGCATCTTGGATTGAGTTAATGCTTGGATTTTTTAGTTCTCTGGGTATTCTTAGATGTATCAATTGATCTGATGTTATATATCTTCAGGGTAGGAGCTTAAGGTGTTAGGTGTGGCCCTTAAGACTGTCAGAGTATCTACAAAGATGTTCCTAGGGGTTGGGTTTGCCTGCTATGAGAGTATTCAAGTAGGCTGAGTGGAACAAAATACAGATAGATTCTAAAATTTAACTAAACAATGTACACATTCAATGAAAAATAGTACCAAGTCTTTATGTAAGAGTAGGTATTAAAACAACCAGATCCTCTATTAACGAAGAGGTTAAGATTTCTGGTCTGTTGAGGGTTCCAAGTCAGCTTGTGACCAAGTGAGACCCTTCCCTGGTGTAATCCCAGTTACCTTTTTGGATGATTTTGGTCTCAGTTATGCTGTGCTCTGCTTGCGTCCCTCTTTGGTGCCCTGTGGGTTGAAGTAGGCTGGCTGGATTTCTGGACCACTGTTCTGTTTTCTGGAGCTGGGCACTGATTTTTCCTGCAGGGCAATCCGAGCCTGGCAGCTGTGGCCCCATAGACCTGGCACTGCCTCTGCTGGAGCTGCTTCTGCTGGAGCCCACGCTGCTGTTGCTGCTGCTGAAGCTGTTGCTGCTGGATCCACTGCTGCTGTAGCTGACGCTGCTGCTGGAGCTGCCGCTGCTGTAGCTGCTGCTGCTGCTGCAGTAGCCAACACTGCTGCTGCTGCTGGAACTGGAGCTGCCTCTGCTGGATCCACTGCTTGCCGGAGGTTCTGCTGCTGCTGCGGGAGCCGGCACTGCCAATGCCGGAGCTGGAGCTGGAGTCGGAGCCGGAGCTGGAGCCGCCGCTTCCACTGCCACTGCTGCTACCAGAGCAGCCACTGCCAGAGCCTCTTAGGGCTTCCTGTGTGGGCTCTGGATGCTCTGGATCTCTTCTACTTCTCTGCTGCTGTTTTAATTTCTTATACACCTCACTTTTTAGTAAAAGTGTGTATTTTGCTGGGTATTCTTTGGCTTTTTGTCCCCTAGGCTGCTTTGATGTTGTTCCTAAGCCACCATCTTAACCAGAAGTCCAGTTACACATTTCTTACAAGAAGGCCCCATGTGTGTGCAGCAATTTGGAACTCAACCATCATCATCTTGGGCCCAGGACCCCGAGATTCCCTGTGTCTGTAGATCCTCCTCTCCCACCCCAGCTCTGCAAGGCAGGAAGCCATGAAAGCAGAGCCCTCAGGGATTTCCCTGGGGTGGCATAAGCCCAGAGAGGCTTGTGCCCAGTCTCCCTGTCCACTGAGACTTGTGTGCTAGGCTGGCCCTCGTATTTTAAGGTTGCCTGGCCATCATGTGGATAAGCCCTGCAGGGGAAGCACTAAGTGACACATTGCAATTGCAGGTGTCTGCTCTTGTGCAGTCCCCATTTTTTCCTGCCTTGGAGAGCTGCCCCCGCTGCAGCATGTGAGAGCAAGGCGGACAGTTTCCCCAGGTTTCCAGCATTGCCTGGGATGGCCCCAGAATTTAGCTATTCCTCATTGACCTTTTCTCTCTGGGGAACACAGCAGGACAACATAACCCCTTTTTGTAAGTGTGAAGGGGCTTTCCCTCCTTTTTTGGTAGGTATGTAGCTGGGTTTAGGGCTTGAGTGACTTTTATCACATTTGTTTAGCTCAGAGGCATTTGTAAAACCTTGTAGGTGAGCCCTTCTCTGCAAGAGTGGAGGGGCGTTTCCTCCTCTTCTGGTAGGTATATGGTTGTGGTTAGGACTTGAGTAACTTTTATCACATTTAACTCAGAAACATTTGTAAAATGTTTCATTGAGACTTCTACCTTGGTTTGTCTTTTTCACCATTTAATTTCTTTCTCAGTGTCAGACCCTGGAGTGCTGGAATTTCTCAGTAGCACAGACATTATCTCCCTTTAGCCCCCATTTTTGTGGCCTTGGGTTTTGCCAATTTTAATTTCTGCCAGCCAGTACCTCGTTACTAGAGAGTGTGTTAGGAAGCAGCTGTGTGGGATGATCTCTGCCCTTGAAGCTTCTGTTTTGACTCTAGGGTTTTTTTGTTTGTTTGTTTGTTTTTGTTTTTGTTTTGTTTCTGTTTTTGTTTTTGTTTTTCTTTTTTTTTTCTTTATTAGTTAGTTTTGTATTCAGCACATACAGTCAGTTTGGTACCATTATTAGACTCATCCATGACCTACCCCTCCCCTAGGCCCCTCTTTGTTGAGGTATACGGGTCATACATTGTGGAGTTAGCCCACAGTTATGGGTAAGCTAAATGTCTCTACATATCATGACCCAACATGTGGCTCTGACATTCTTTCCGCCCCCTCTTCTGCAAAATTTCCCTGAGCCATGTTGGGTTCATTTTTGGTCTGCTTCAGTGATGAGGTGTTGAGGGGCCTCTGAGGCTCTGGCTCTCTGATTTGGTAGGAGTTGATTTTTCTCTGTGCTGATCTCCTTCCCCCTTGTGCTGGTATCTGGTTCATCAGGAAAACAGCTCCCTTGCTTGTTTCTCCAATTTTTCTTAGTTTCATCCGGGGCCCTTTTGAGGTATGATGTGGTGGCTCTCTCCTTAGGATCTACATCTATCTGAAAAAGAGAAGCACATTCTCCAACAGAGAGTAAGTTAGCACCAGGACAAATGAGATCACCCTTACTTTTTTTTTTTGTAGAGAATTTAATAGGTGTAGGCCCTCTTGTAGCCCACAATTGATGGTAGCTTGATATTGGAGAGTGGGTTTATGTTTGGATCTGGTTCTGACTTGTTTCCCAGCTCCAGCTATGGGTCCCATACCAGTGAGGGGATCAGTTAGCCAAATTGAGAGCAGTTGGTTCCCCACCATGGCTGTGGGCCACCACTGCATTTGTGTGGGCATCACAACAAGTTATTTGCTGCTAAGTAGGTTAGACCATGCGTTGCTTCGACAGATATTGGTCATTTTCCCCCAGTCGCCCATGTAGCACCTTCTGGCACTAGATGCGCTGACTGTCTGGGGACTGACTCTCTTCCAACTTCCAGCCATGCCATTCTAATTTGCATGTCAATCACATAAGGTGTCTTCAGCAGTAGGGTCTTACCACTAGCCTTTGGTGGGTCATCAAGTACTCTGCCAGAAATCTGTCTGTCTTTTAGGAAACCTTGTAGGTCTCTCTGATCAAAAGCTCATTGTGGATGATAGCCCCATGCTTGTTCTGGGAGTTACAGGTCAGTGCCCACTAAGAAAATGAGGAAAAAGATAACTAATATACAAGAGTTAGTGGTGAGAGAGAGAGGGGGGGGGGAAGTGAGGGAGGGAAGATATAGAAGATTAAGGTTAGTCTTGATCTTACCCTCTCCAGTGTCTTGTGGTTCAGGTGTTCCCTGTAAGGGCCTGGTGAAGGATCAGCCATTTGGTCTGTCTTTTAGTAAGTAGAAAATTGTGGTACCATTGCCGTTTGGGTCTAGGTTTGTGTTTCCCACCCCTTAGATACCCCCCCCCTTCCATCCTAATGTCTAGTCTAGGAGATGCTTGCTGGGTATGTAAGGTATCTTGGGTAGATTCAGGTTAGGTGCTGTAGATGAGTGAGACTATGTGGCGATTTTTTTTTCTGTGATTGGGTAAATTCACTGAGAATGATCTGTTCCAGGTTCAACCATTTTTCCTCAAATTTCATTGTGTCATTTTTTCCTACTGCTGTATAGATTTCCATTGTGTAGATATACCACATCTTAGTTATCCATTCTTCTAGTGATGGACATCTGGGTTGATTCCAGCTCTTAGCTATTACAAATTGAGCCGCTATAAACATGGTTGAGCAAATCTCTCTAGCCTGTGGTTTGAAGGTTTTAGGGTAGATGCCCAGTAAGGGAATAACTGGGTCTGTTGGTAACTCTATACTCAGCTTTTTCAGAAGTCTCCATATTGCTTTCCAAAGTGGTTGTACCATCCTACATTCCCACCAACAGTAGATGAGTGTTTTTGTTTTTCCCAGGGAGAGTTTTGTATTTCTCTCTGAGCTATAGGGCAGCTCCTTGATGTTGCCATTTTATAACTTTTTTTTTTCTTTTTTTGAGGTAGGATCTCACTCTATCCCAGGCTGACCTGGAATTCACTATGTAGTCTCAGGGTGGCCTTGAACTCACAGCAATCCTCCTACCTCTGCCTTCCACGTGCCAGAATTAAAGGCATGTGCCACCATGCCTGGCTTCATGTTATAACTTTTAAGAGTAGCAGAATCTTGCATTTTTCCTGTCTATAATCTTAGTTACTTTCAGTGTTTCCTCTGGGGGTCATTCAACATTAAAAGCTGGCCTTCTTAATTTACAGAGGCCCTTAATTATTCTGGTGTCATCCTAGTATTATAATCTCCTGAATATTCACTTTTGAAATATGGTTTATTTTTGTCCATGTGTTAGTGCTGCAGAACGGACACAAAGACAAAGCCTTCCTGCACACGCACTGCTCAGGACAGAAGTCATTCTGCAGCCTTAGGGCTGTGAGCCATATGCATACTTGTACACACATTCACATCAAGTGCACTTTTCATACAGACTCCAGATGGTAATCTGCCCCTCACACATTCATTTATTTATTCATTCAGAGTTTAAACAATTTTTTTAAAAATCTAATCTCATTTATAACCCTGATGGAGATAGTTACAGAGACTGGAGCAAAATCAGTTCTTGTCTAGCTAGTTACTCAGACTGGAATACCATTGGTCCACCTGATGGAAAGAGGCATGTCATCTGAGAACTGCAATTGAGGCTTGGGGAATCCTCCTCTTGTGGGGATCAGTTCAAACCAGCTCTTCCAGACCTGACCTAGTCACAATACCAATTTCCAATTTTCCTGAGGAATTCTTACCTGATGTGGATGTCTGACTCACCTTCCTCTCCCTCCACTAAGGAGCTCTGGTCTGGAGTTTCACAGTCTCCTTGGGCCACCTGGAAGGGGACCCTGCCATCATATCAGGGGCACATACTTCCCAGTTCCAGGACCCTTGGCAGGCTGGGAGGATCAGGAACAGCAGTCCTTCCTGACCAACTTGTGTTGTGGTGAAGGAAAATCTGGGGCCTCCAGAGATGTTGTAGAAATTCTCTGGAAAGATCACCCCAATGCCAGTGTGAGTGAAAGTAGAGGAGTTTATTGCCTAGGGGCCAAGGAGCTTGAGGTAGTCCTCCAAAGAAGCTCTGACCCTGAGCTGAGATTTCATTTTTATTTTATAGTTTTTATAGCTCAGGGAGGGGTAAGTGAGCACATAAAATGTGGCAATTTGCATATCAATCATTTCTTGTAGTTAGGCCACCATACCAATGAACTCCATTTTACAATGTTTTAGTCTAAACTGTCTTTCCTTTTTCTTGTCCCTTTGGGCCCTTTCTGGACAGTTTCGTTTTTGGTATTTTTCCATCTGCTCATGAAGATAAGTTTTAGCTCCTCAGAAATTAACTCTTACTCAGTGAATCAGTTCAACTTTCAGTTTCTTTTCTATCACAACTTCTTGTTAAGAATTTGATCATAGAAACAAGAAGTAACTAATATATTCATGTTGAGGAAATGGTCAGTCTGACATTGTACCATCAAACACTGTCTATATATGTTGAACAAGAAGCCCCTAGAAGGTGAGTAAAGAAAAATGTTAGGTGACTTTACAAATGAACAAGAAGCCTTCTCGTAGTTGAATAATGGAAAATGTTAGATGACTTTACAAATGAGCCTAGAGGAAAGACTTCCACAAATATGTACAGACAGAAAGCAGAATCAGAAAGGTGGGAAATGATGCATGTGCCTTTCCAAAAGAAAACTTCCATGGAAATGAAAGAAACTAGAAGTGGTATTAACACACAATGGATTCATTGTTTTAAGTACTGGGAAGACTTAAATATCCAGTTGTTTCTTCATGCTAAATTCACCAGAATAAATGCATAAGAAGGCTTTCTATGAATGAAGCTAGTCAGCTCTTGAGATGTTGGAATGTCCTAGGACAGGAAAAAATGCCACCTATGCCACTTATAAGCCAGGCCTGGAACTTGTCTGACTGGCCCAGATGGAGTCTGAGTTGCTCTGGTGTATGCTAAGAAACCCTGGTTTCTTTTTTTATTTCATTTTTTTTAAGTAGGAACTTTATATGGACACATGACATGCTGGTACTATCACTACCTTTCTCCCTTCCTCCATTCCACTGAGGGCCCTCCTCCATGGGATTGCTGGTACTCACCACCGAGTTGTGGGTTATGAGTTGTGAGAGCAGACATCAGTCATGGGGGGTGTGGAGCAATGCCCCTGGATATTCGCTGCCACCCTGTGGCTCTTATAATCTTTCTGCCCCCTCTTCTCCAAAATTCCCTGAGCCATGGTAAGTGTGTTTTATGTCTCCTTTAGTGTTGAGCTCTCAGAAGCTTCTGGATTTCTGCTTTAGCATGTTTTGAGTATCCTCAGCATCTGTCTCCATCATTCTGGCATAGGGTATCAGGCTCATCATGGAAGCAGCACTCTTGCTCATCTTGCCAATTCCTCTGTGGTTTCATTGGGCCCTGGCTGATGTGTGAGGGGTGCTTCACCCTGGAAGTTTTTGAGAAGCCTGCTTTTATTTATTAGTGAGAGAAAAAGAGAGAGAAGAGGCAGATATAGAAAGCTAAATGTCACATATTCTCTCTTATATGTGAACCCTAGGCACAAATGTTTAGACTTGTGTGTGAGTTCGAGTAAAAAATCAGTAGCAGAAGCCAGTAAGCTAGAAAAGGGCTACAAGGGAGGGAGGAGAGGGGAGGACTTAAAGGATTGTATATGTGTAAATAGATGAACAGATTACTAGGGGTGGAATGGCCTAATGGTGGTCAGAAGAAGAGACTGAGTAAAAGAAGGGTGGGGGGAAGGTTCACCAAAATTCAGGATATTGTGAATAAGCCATATGGAAACCTGCTTTTTTAGATAATGTCACACCAAGAAGCCATAGACTCTTACTAAAAAAAATTCATTGCCAGAGATGGGATACCTTACAGTGAGTTGTTGGCCAGGGAGGTCTCTAATGCCTCTAAAACATTACAGGCTATTGCCAAGGATCTTGGTTTCCTACCAGAAATAGATGGTAAGACCTTATTGCTGATGACTTCACATGCCTGGGCTGCAAGGTCACTGAGAAATCAAGCTGTGGCTGAGCTGAAAACTCCTCAGACCAGAAGACAGAAAACTGGAAAAAGCTTCACTGCATGCAGCCCTATGGGAAACAAGTCATCAGTGGTGAAAACAGTGGACACTGCAAGCCTCAAGTTTGGCCAGCCAAGCAAATGACCAAATGGATACCATAGTGGTATGTCTGTTATGGGTGAAACAAAGTGCTATCTAATAGGTTTGGAAGCCTGCTCCATGGAAGGGAATACATGCCTGGTACTGAAAACCTAATCAAAAGACTATGCTGGGGGAGGTCATGAGGCTTAGGAGTCTAATGCCTGCTCTTGTCTAGCTAAATGCATACATTATGCTCACCAAACTGCCCTGTAAGCTGTAAGCACTTTACTTAATGTTAATGCCCATGTGTTAATGCTACTCCCACTTTTGGTTAGAGAAGCTTCTCTTCTAAGATTGGAGAGAGCACTAGGATGACCTAATAGGCACCATACATGGGTAGTGGGCAATCAAACATGGGTCCTTGGGCTTAGCAGGCAAGCGCTTTAACCATTAATCCATCTCCCCAGCCCTGTTATTGTTTTTGTGTGTGGGGGGGGTTGAGGGGAAGGGTTGCTTAGTTTTATTTTACTCTGATATATTTATTTATTTATTTTGCTTGAGACAGAGTCTCATTTAACTCAGGTTAGGCTCAAACTTGTTATGTATATGAATTCTTAATCTTCCTGCATCAACCTCCCACTAAATCCTCTTGTTTACTTAATTTTTGAAGTTTTTATTTTTATTTTTTAGAGAGAGAGAGAGAGAGAGAGAGAGAAAGAGAGAGAGAAAGAGAGAGAGAAAGAGAGAGAGAGAGGGAGGGAAGGAGAGAGGGAGGAGGAGAAAGGGAGAGAATGGGCAAGCCAAGGGCCTCTAGCCACTGAAAACAAACTCCAGACACATTTGCCACCTTGTGCATCTGGCTTATGTGGGTCCTGGGGTGTCGAACCTGGGTCCGTTGGCTTTGCAGGCAATCGCCTTAACCGCTAATCCATCTCTCCAGCCCCATATAATACTCTTTTAAGTCTATGCTTTTGCTTCCTCTTTTCATATGTATAAGTGTATATATGAACCAAATAAACACAGTTTTGGCTTGCATGTATATGTTCTATACTGGGGGGTGGGGGAGTATGTGCATGGGTATGTGTCATGGCCGAGCCCCGTCACTCTCCTGCTGCAGGAGGTGCTTGCCTGCAATGGCCAGAACAGAAAGTTGGGTGGTTGGGTGTCCTACTCCAAAGCTCTTCCACTCATTCATTTTAACATTAAATTAAATTTACATATTTACTTTTGAGAGAGAGAGAGACAGATGAAGAGAGAGAATGGGTGCACCAGGACCTCTAGCCACTGCAAATGGACTCCAGATGCATGTGCCACCTTGTGCATAGGCACATAGGTACTGGGGAATGGAACCCTAGTCTTTAGGCTTCGCAGGCAAGCACCTTAACTGCTAAACCATCTCTCTAGCCCTCTTTGGCCCGTTCTTTTTTGAGCCAAGTCTCTTACTGATACTGGAGGTTGCGCTATTGCTGGTGATTTACAGGCTGATTCCCTGGTCACTGCTCCCCTTTGCTGGACTGCAGTCACAGGCACATAAGGCCGTGCTGTTTAGGTGGGATCTGTTGTTTCCAACCTGGGCAGTTTCAGACTCTCATGCTTGCACAGGAGTGCACTTAACTGCCGAGCCATTAGTCCAGCCCAAACAAACACACTTAATCTTTAATCTGAGCATAAACTCCCCCAGCTTCTTACCACAGAACTTTCAGCCTGGGATACTCGGTGCCCTCAACTCCTTCTCACCCAAGGCTATGAGGGTTAGGGTAAGAGTGAGAAGTGACCTAGGGGACAATGGAGACAATGCTTCTCTCCTATAGGAATCCTCAGAGGTGCTTTTCAAGCTTCAAAGTTTACACATTTAGTGAAATATATTTTTCTAGTTTTACTTATTCTCTTTCCCTGTCAGAGGGAAGGTGCCACAGTGGATTAGTCAGGGTTCTCTAGAGGAACAGAACTGATAGAATGAATTGTATTAAAAGGGAATTTATTGGATTCATTTATGACAGTCCAACAATAGCAGTTTGAGGGCCCGAGAGTCAAGGAACCTGGTAACTGGTCAGTCCACAAGGCTGGATGCCTCAGTAGTTCTAACCCAGCACTGAAGTCCTGGAGGCGTCCTGGAGAGCTGCTGCTCTTCGGTCCACGCGACTCTTGAGTCCATGTGACTCTTGAGTCCACACTGGTCTTCAGTCCACACTGGAAAGCAGCAAGCAGGGAGCAGCAAGCAGCCAAGTGGGAGGGGGGAGACTTTCCTTCCCCAAGCTTCCTTAGATAAAGCCCCCCCCCCCCAGAGCGGCCCCCACTCTGAGGGAAGGGCTCATCCTGGGGGAAGGATTCCTCCTTTAGTCAATCCTCCTTAGAAGCAACCGCAGAGACCCGCTTACGGGGAATGTCTATGGATTCCTAAACAGATCAAGTTGACACAAAACTTAACCATCACACACACTCTTATGTTCAGAACTATTTTCTTCATCAATGTGGAAGACTTTACGAGCCAACCAAGCATGGGGTCTGGCTCTCTTTACTTTTGGGTGATTTTTTTTCTACTCTGACAAGCTCAGCCTGTGCATACATGGACCTGTCAACTGCTGCATCATCTCCCCGGACATATCCAGCATGTCTGAACCCTGTAAGAGGCTTGGACTCAAGATGATGCTCCACTTAAGCTAAGGAGAAAGAGAAAGGACCAACTATATAAAGCCCTCTTGGTTTTTTTTTTTTTTTTTGGTTTTTGGTTTTGTTTCTTTAAAAAATATTTTATTTATGTGAGAGGGAGCAAGGAAGTGCGAGAAAAAATTGGCATTCCAGGGCCTCCAGACACTACAACCAAACTCCAGATATGCGTGCCCCTCTGTGCGCATGTGTGACCTTGCACTCTTGTGTCACTTTGTACAACTGGTTTACGTGGGATGTAAAGAGCTGAACATGAGTCCTTAGGCTTCATAGGCAAGCACCTTAACCATTAAGCTATGTGTCTAGCCCAGTTTTTTGGTTGCATGAATATGTGTGTCTGTGTGTGTAATTTTGCATTTCAAAAGATTATATCTAAAAATAATACTTTAACCCAAAGGAAAAGAGCCAAAAATTGTTCTGGCAGAAGATAAGATAAAAAAGATGGTCTAACAAGACCACATAAAAAGGCTTCTCAAGTGCTGGAGAGATTGCTTAATGGTTATGGCCCTTGCCTATAAAGACTAAGGATCCAGGTTCAACTCCCCAGAACACATGTAAACCACATGCATAAGGTGGCACATGAGTCTGGAGTTCACTTGCAGTGGCTGGAGGCCCTGGCATGCTCATTCTCTCTCTCTCCCTCTATCGCCTCTCTCTCTCTCTCAAATAAATAAATAAATAAAATATATTAAACAAGAAAAAAATTAGTAGATTCATGTATATTGATAGCAATATCTTTCCTTTAAGAGTTATCTGACTCAATTCTGTAGTAACTATAGATTTATTATGGTCTGGGGCGAGGGCTCAGTGAATAAAGCACCTGCAGCGTTCAGTGTGAGGAGTTGGAATCCCTGCCCCCAAGTAGATGTTGGGCTGTAACCCCAGAGCTGCAGAGGTGGGACGGGGAGTCCCTGGGGCACACGGGCTAGCTAAGTCAGTGAGTCCTGCTTTCAGGTGAGAGATGCTGCGTCAGTAAATTAAGGGAAGGGTGTTAGAGGAAGACATCTGGTGCTAATGTCTGACCTCCCTCTATATCTATACCTATGCGTGTGCACACACAAGCTAACACACACACACACACACACACACACACACACCACACAAATGAACATGCATACACTCTATATGCACATACACCCTACACACACACACACACACACACACACACACACACAAACATAACTTTATTCCTCAGCATTAAAGTTTTAATTTTTTAAAAAGCTAAGGTTTTAAAAGTTGGCCTCAGTGTTCTATAAAGCCTCTATTCTCATCATTGGCACTGTGCTGGTGGCAGTAATTTGAAGGATGATGTAAAATTCCTGGCTAAGATCTTTGAAGTTAAACCAGGAATTATTTTCCAAATACTGACGGGCTCAAGTAATGGGACAGCAGAAAAATGGTGAGTTGTCTGAGCCATCAGGGCATTTATATCATTAAAATAGCTGAGAGTAAGACCCTAGGAATTGGAATTTTTTTCATGGGGAAGAGAATGATGATTACTGGAAGAAACACAAAAGACACATGGAAATGTGTACTCAGATTTGTGTGTTTGAGAGCTTTGGATCCCACAAGGCTATCGTGGCCGGGAGAAGTGATCCAGGGATGGAGGGTGAGGGAGAGGAAGGTCAGATGATGAAGTCTCCTTTAATCTCTGGCTGAGCTGTATCTTTGAGAGACACACATCCAGTGTTTCCTAGGAGATTCATGTGAGAACTTCTTATAATGTCTTAACAACAAGTGTCCTACTTATGAGCTCAAACACATTACCAAGCATGGCAACGGTACTACATTTAATGTGTAAATTCTGAAGAAAACAGGACAGGCTTCCAGAACATTGACAACTGGCAGCCTTAACATTTTCCCCTCACTTCTTTAATAGACATTAGTAAAGCCAGGCATGGTGGTGCACGCCTTTAATCCCAGCACTCGGGAGGCAGAGGTAGGAGGATCGCCAGGAGTTCGAGGCCACCCTGAGACTCCATAGTGAATTCCAGGTCAGCCTGGGCTAGAGTGAGACCTTGCCTCGAAAAACAAAAACAAAAAACAAACAACAACAACAAAAAAAAACCCCAGACATTAGTAGTATTATTATGTTCCAGGCACTGTGCTGACCCCTGGGATTAAAAAGAGAAATAATAAATGAATGTTCAAAAAGTGCTTTAGATAGATGACAGCATGAAGACTTTATTAAAAAGAAAATATTTATCAGATAATGAATTTTTCTGACATAACCATGGCTTCTTGAAGAATGTAACATAGAGGGAGTATAGGATGTGAAAAGGAATCTACTAGAGCCAGGTATAGTGACTTTAATCCCAGCACGTGGGAGGCAGAGATAGGAGGATTACTGTGAGCTTGAGGCTAGCTTGAGAGTACAGAGGGAGTTCCAGGTTAGTTTTAGCTAGAGAGAGGGAACCAACATCTAAAATCAAAACAAAATAAAACAAAAAAGAATCTAGTAGAAAGATAACAAATATAATTATGGCTAGCATTTTGTACATAAGCTAAGTTAAAGTTAGGTTCTAAAGTCTGAACTGTTAGGTTAAGAGATTTATATTCTGTTAAATAAATACATTTTCTTATGAAAGAAGTAAAGAATGATTCCATGTTATATAGTTGTGAAGGAGTTCAGAAGACTGGAGAGATATCATCATGACAACAATTATTATTTAGTGTCAGATGTTGGACTAAGTGTGGTAAGCATTATCTCATTCTTGGGTTGGGGCTTATTATACTAGTATAATGAGACACAAGAAAGAGTTGGATTTACAGTGAGAGCATGGACAGGAATCAGCAATTTAAACAACTCAGTTCATAAAATATTTCAGAATTTTGATAATTTATTCATTTACTCACTCAACAAACAAATACTGAAGCACTTGTTGCCAGGCTCCAGGTTGGGTGTGTGGTGTCAGATATTTGCAGTGTGAGCTTTCTATGCATTAGGAAATGTTCCATGTAGTTTCCCGATAAGTCAACCCTAGTTTGTCATTACTATGAATAAGGATAGAGGCCAGGAAAAATAGATTACCTGTCCAAGGCCAGACAGCTGGTATCTAGGATTTAAATTACACAGGACAGATGTAGAAGTGACATTCTTTTAAAAATATTTTTATTTATTAATTTGCACACAAAGAGAGGTAGAGAGAAGAGAGACAGACAGAGAGAATGGGTGTGCCAGGGCCTGTAGTTGCTGCAAACAAACTCCAGATTCATGTGTTGCCTTGTGCTTCTGGCTTTATGTAGGTACTGGGGAATTGAACTGGGGCTATTAGGCTTTGTTGGCAAGCACCTTAGCTGCTGAGCCATCCCTCCAGCCCCTTGAATTGACATTCTTTAACAATCTGTCCTCTAGCTCACAGTGCCATGGTTTGGTTAAATGTCCCTTGAATGCCCATGTGCTAAATGGTTTGGGCACTATTGGAAGATATTGAAACTTTTAAGAGGTAGGGCCTTAACAGAAGCCAGTTATGTCACTGAAAGAGAGCTCTTAAAAGAGGTATTGGAAACCTGTCTTTCTTCTTACTTCCTGGTCTCTGTAAAATGGACAGGCCTTCCTGCCTAAGCAACAGGTTCATAGTAGATGGACAGGGGCCCTTTTCTATTCTATATTGTGAGGATACATTTGTACTTCCTATTATAGATAGATTCACTTTATAAATGTCTCAGCATGTACATGCTGCTAATGGTTTGTTTGTTCTGAGTTAACTACCAGGTAGGTGGTGCTCCTGGGAAGGATTTAAGTCCTGACAGACAGCTGACCCTTGGCTTGTGCATACACAAGCTTGATTGTTAGGAAAGACAAGAGACTGTAGCTATCAGTGATCACCCTCTCTGCTTGGCAGATTCTGGTATTAGAGAACAGACAGAAGGCTTTCTGATACTTTATTGGTTTTCAACCCCTCATCCTTTTCTTGCTTCCTGGCTTATGTGAGGTGAGCCGTTTCCCCTGTCACACTCTACTGTCATGGTATCTTGCTTTATCACAGACTGGAAGCAATGGCCAATTGATCGTAGCCTAACTGTCCAAAACTGAATCAAAATAAGCCTTTGTCTTGATTCTTTCTCTCTGTGATGGGGAGATGGCTCAACAGGTAAGAGAATTTGCTATTTAAGCAAGAAGGCCCAAGAAGACCTGAGAACATCCAAGTTTAATTATTCAGCAGCTGTGTACAAAGCTGGATGTGGCCATGCATATATGTAACCCTAGTCCAGTGGAGCTCACTAACATAAAATACCAGCCATGGGTTAAGGGAGAGACTCTGCCTCAAGGAAGTACACAGAGGAGGGACAGAGGAGGGCATCCTATTGCTCTGGGCTCCACAGCATCTGTACACACAGGTGCATGTGACACACACACACACACACACCATATTACACATACATACTCTATATACATAAACTCATATGTCAACAAAGTTGACTATCTAATGTATCTTGTCATAGTGATGGAAAACGGACTAACATGCACAAGTAGATAAAGCCTCTGACCCCAAACATATTGCTTTTTAGTTGGATGAAGGCCATGGAAGCAAAGAAATAACATGATCATAAAATCTATGAGTATAAAATTCTATATATTTCCAGGTTTGGGCTATGATATAAATAAAAGCACCTGTAAACATTTGTGCAGTTTTGGGACGATGACAGTCTTTATTAGCAACTAAAAGTTGTTTTCTGGACTCCTTCAGATTTTTATGCAGATTTAATAATGACTTCTAAGAATATACATTTTGTTTATTTTTTCCTTTCAAAGCTCTGTACCTTTTCTTTATTCCCTTCTCCTTACTGAATGAGCTAGAGCTTCTAGAACTGTGTTGAATAGTTGTGAGAGTAACATCTTTGCCTTGTTATTTAGAGGATATC
Organism: Dipus sagitta; assembly: GCA_036346955.1. Classification (NCBI taxonomy): domain Eukaryota; kingdom Metazoa; phylum Chordata; class Mammalia; order Rodentia; family Dipodidae; genus Dipus; species Dipus sagitta. The sequence continues at coordinate 33,366,631 of CM070788.1, forward strand.
AACTGAAGAAGTGTCCCTTTATTTCTAGTTTTCTGATAGTTGATCTTTTCAAGTGTTTTCTTGCAGCAGCTTTATGGTAATATAATTTATCATTATTAGTCTACCAATATAAGGCTACTACTATGGGTTACCTTACTGACTTCTCTCTTAGTGATCCATATGTGCATTTATGTGTTTATTTGCATGCACAAGCCATGGTATATGTGAGGACAACCTTGGAATATTTGTCCTTTCTTTCTTTCCTTTGAGACAAGGTCTCTCACTCACTATTTTGCTCCTGTATGCATGAATCTAGCTGGCTGGAGAGCTTCCAGTAGAAAGGAGATGTCCCTTCAAGCTTGTTTTAATGAGACATTCTTCCAAGAGCACATTAATTCTTTCCTACTTGCTGTGATCAAATGACTGACAAGAAGTGACTCAAGGGAGGAAGGATTATTCTGGCTCAAAATTTGAGCAGACACTGTCACCACGGTGGGGAAGGCATGGTGGCTGGAGTGTGAAGCAGCTGGCTATGTTAAGTCTACAGCCAGGAAGTGGAGAGCAATGGATGCTGGTGTCCAACTACCTTCTTAATTTTATTGAGACAGGAACCCCAACCTGTAGAATGATGCTACCCATATTTATGGTGGATCTTCCCACTACAATTAATCCAATCTTGAAGCCCCCTCACAGGCATGCCCAGAGATTTGTTTCCATGGTGATGTGTGTGTGTGTGGTATATGCCATCAGGTTTCCCCTTCCATCACTCATATTTTTTGTTTGTTTGTTTGTTTGTTTGTTTTTGAGAAAGATTCTCTTACTGATCCTGGAACTTTGCATTTAGAGTCCCAACAATTCTTCCATCTCTGCTCCCCACAGGACTGAAGTTACAAATGTGCATGGCTGCAGATTCTGGATATTTAAACTCTGGTAGTCTCAGGTACCTTCAGGCCCTCATTCTTGTGCAGGAAACACACTTAGTCACTGGGCCATGTCTCAAGGCCCTGTTTCCATGGTTATTCTAAATCCTACCAAGTTGACAATAAAGACAAACACTCCATGGAGGGTGAGAGACAGACTTTGATCATCTCTAATGTGTAGTGATTACCTAACATACAGGGCCTTCTCTATATTCCTGAACTTCATTTGGGGAATTTCCACTAAGAGCATACTCTAGTGAGTCTGAAACAGCATTAAGAGCATTGCATGTCTCCTTTTGTGCCCACTAGATTGCTTTTCATCTACTGAAAATAATATAAATGAAAGATTTGGGTATATCTAAAAATCACTGAACTAACACTGAATAACTTGTACTGTTAGTGTTTATGTGCTGGTTATGACCCTTGGTTGATGAATTCCAAGGAACCTATTGACTTGCACTGGCATCAAAGGCCAAGGCTACCAGCCAGTTCTGCTTTTATGAGAGACCAATTGCCCAATATCATCTAAAAGTTTCATGCCTATGTGTGAAGAGACTCAGCACTGGGCTGCTTGACTTTTGTCCCAATTTGCAAACCATATTTTGCTATTTCAGTGTTGTTGACTTCTGGTCCTCTGCTACTCCCATGACCTATGCTCTGTGGCTGGCTTTCTTATTTGCTTTGTCTCTGTTTAGCATGCCCTTTTCTCTTTTGCTTCTAACAGCATTCAAGAATACTTTCAACTTCTCCAAAAGAATCAATATCTTAGAGTTCCCTATGTTATTACTACAGCATAAAATCTTATTATCTATGTAACCACAGCAATATCACATGATATAAAAAAATCCCTTGTATTGGGCCCAATTCAACTAATTAGGTGTGTGAAATCCTGTCCCCCTTTTAAAGTATTTTATATTTATTTGACAGAGAAAGAGGGAAGGAGGGAAGAAGGGAGAGAGCGAGAGAGAGAATGGGCGCCCCAGGGCCTCTAGCCACTGCAAATGAACTCTAGACACATGCGCCCCCTTGTGCATCTGGCTAACGTGGGTCTTGGGGAATTGAACCTGGGTCCTTTGGCTTTGCAGGCAAATGCCTTAACTGCTAAGCCATCCTTCCAGCCCCTCCCCTTTGTTTTTAACACATTGGAATTGTAAATATTTTTAAAAATTATTTATGTATTATTTAATTAGAAATAATTCAAGTTTGATAAAATAAAGTTCATTAATCCAAAAGCATGCTGTATCAAATAAATTTTCCCTCCCATAAGTTAGTCTAAGATATGAATATTATTAATGAAATATTGGCAAAGTTTTACTAGTATTGACTCCATCTGACAAGGGAGTAGGTAGTAAATTAATCACCTTTTGGAAGTAAGTGAATCCTTTCAGGTAAGCTTGGCACCAAATAGTTTGCCTGATACATTCATTGTTGCATAAGCTAAGGATTTCTTTAATCGTTTTTTTTTTTTTTTTTTGGTTTTTCAAAGTAGGGTCTCACTCTAGTTCAGGCTGACCTGGAATTCACTATGTTGTCCCAGGGTGGCCTCGAACTCATGGCAATCCTCCTACCTCTGTCTCCCGAGTGCTGGGATTAAAGGTGTGTACCACCAGGCCCGGCTTTTTCAATTCTTTTTTTTAAATATGGTATTTATTTATTTCAGAGAAAGAGAGACAGTGTGAGAGAGAGAAAGTATATGGTAGCACCAGAGTCTCCTGCCACTGTAAGAAACCTCCAGATGTATGTTCCACTTTGTGCATTTGACCTTATGTGGGTACTGGGGAATGGAACCTGGGCCATCAGGCTTTGCAATCAGGTGCCCTTAACCACTGACCTATCTCTGCAGCCTGAGCTAAGGAATTTATGAACAGATCTCCCTCAACTTCAAAACTACATGTTTCTTGACAACAATTTATCACACTTATTTTATATAACAAATTAAATTCAAATATACCTTAATTTCCTTAAGAGTCTGAAGCTTTTGAAAGAGAATCTTTGTAAAATTCAAACACACTTTAATATTAAAGGTTGACTTCTATAACTAAGAATTTTCCCCAGGTATGGACTTCATTCTGAATTGATCACTCAGAACCACATCACTGGGCAGAAATTACTCTGAGTTCAGCAACCTATAGGTCAAATTTATTTTGATAAGAATGCATACCTTGGGGCTGGAGAGATGGCTTAGCAGTTAAGGCATTTGCCTGCAAGGCCAAAGGACCAGGTTTGATTCCCCAGGACCCACGTTAGCCAGATGCACAAGGGGGTGCACACTTTTGGAGTTCATTTGCAGTGGCTGGAGGCCCTGGTGCGCCCATTCTCTCACCCTCTCTCTTTGAAACTGTAGAGCCTTAGACCTCATTACTGCTGAATATGGGGTGACATGTGTGGTCTTGGGAGAAGAATGTTGTTTTTTTGTTAATGAATCAAATGTTGTTGAACAAGATGTTAAAACACTCATAAAACTCCACAAGGAGCTGTTTGACTGCTACAAGCCTGAGGACCACATCACCTGGTTTTCTAACCCTTTAGTCACTTGGCTTCTCCTGCTCCTTAGTTCCCTATTTGCTATAGGAACTCTATTACTTGTAGCCTCCTGCCTCATCAAATTTCTCATACAACAAGTAACTAATATTGCTAAGGTTGCTACTAATCAGGTCCTTGTGCACCATCTAGCCCTATCTGAGCCTCTGGTAGACTATAAGGATTTCACTCAATATGATGACACCTTTCCATTATAAAAACAAAGGGGGAGCAACTGGACATAGGCAGGGCCCTGGATTAAAGCAAACCTAAGCTGTCTGAAATGAAGGTCCAAGGCTATGGAGAGGTTGCAGAAGCCTGAACTTCAGGTCATATTTTGGGGACCAGACCAGCAGGGAAGTTCCTCCTCCCATTCTAGGGGGTTGCAGTGAGCCTGGACAAAATCTCAGACCCAAGATCAGCAGGAAGTAAGGCCACTCTCTCTCCAAGCATGGGATACCTGGACATTCAGATAAGACTTAGGCTTTTCCCATAGCCCTGTGACCTCTGGTCAGTTACCTAGAAAACTCCTTATATGGTATCAGTCAGCAACTTTTGCACAGCCCATCCCCCTGTGCCATATACCTTCCCTTTACTATTGCCTACATGCTGGAATATATGTCCCCATATGCTAATTAGGCATCAACAAGCAACCTTGTACATTCAGTCCCCTTAGGACCCTCTTCCCACCCTCTTATAAACTCATTTCCCTGACAATAAACTGAGTTGTTCACAGAGACTGTCTCCTGAAAATGAAGTCTTTCGTGCACTCACCAAGGTTGCTTGGGCGCCTTTGGGGGAGCCATAGCCAGCCCTGGAGGACTCAGGGACCAACAGTAACCCAGACCCAGAAAGCCAAATGTTGCATGTTCTCACTCGTGTGTGGATCCTGGCTACAAATATATAGACTTGCATGTGAGCTGGAACCAAAAATCAGTAGTAGAGGCCCATAAGCTAGAAAAAGGCTATATGGAGGGAGGAGAAGGAAGGCCTTAAGGGGATGGTATTGTGTATATGTAAGTAGGAGGACAGATTACAGGGAGGAAAATGGCTTAAGCTAGGTCAGAGGAAGAGATTGTATAAAAGAAGGGTGAGGGGGGGAGGGTCAATCAAAATTCAAGCTATTCTGAATAAGACATGAAAATCTACTTTTCTGAATAATGGCATATCCAGAATCCATAGATTGTACTAGAAAATTTTCAGTGCCAGGGGTGGGATACTTTCCAGTGAGTTGTTGGTCAGGGAGGTCCCTATTGCCTCCAAAACATTACAGGCTATTGCCAAGGCCCTTGGTTTCCCATGAGAAAGAGATGGTAAGACCCTATTGCTCAAGACTTCACATGCCTGAGTGGCAAAGTCACTGAGAAATCAAGCTGGTACTGAGCAGAAAACCTTCTCCCTGCAGCCCAGCCAACTGAAAGCTAGAAAAAGCTGCACTGTATGCAGCCTTATGGGAGACAGAAGTCATCAGTGGGCAAACAGTAGACACTGGAAGCCTCATGTTTAGCCAGACAGGCCAAATGACCAAACAAGTGCAATAGTGGCATGTCTGCTCTGGGAGAAACCAACTGCTCTATAATTGGGCTGAAGGTCTGCTGTATGGGTGGGAATACATGCCTGGTACTGAGATGGCTTAAGCTAGGTCAGAGGAAGAGATTGTATAAAAGAAGGGTGAGGGGGGGAGGGTCAATCAAAATTCAAGCTATTCTGAATAAGACATGAAAATCTACTTTTCTGAATAATGGCATATCCAGAATCCATAGATTGTACTAGAAAATTTTCAGTGCCAGGGGTGGGATACTTTCCAGTGAGTTGTTGGTTAGGGAGGTCCCTATTGCCTCCAAAACATTACAGGATATTGCCAAGGCCCTTGGTTTCCCATGAGAAAGAGATGGTAAGACCCTATTGCTCAAGACTTCACATGCCTGAGTGGCAAAGTCACTGAGAAATCAAGCTGGTACTGAGCAGAAAACCTTCTCCCTGAAGCCCAGCCAACTGAAAGCTAGAAAAAGCTGCACTGTATGCAGCCTTATGGGAGACAGAAGTCATCAGTGGGCAAACAGTAGACACTGGAAGCCTCATGTTTAGCCAGACAGGCCAAATGACCAAACAAGTGCAAAAGATGATGACATTAAAATAAAAGAGAGACTGATTGACATGGGGAGGAGATATGATGGAGAGTTGAGTTTCAAAGGGGAAAAGCGGGGGGAGGGAGGGAAAGGGAATTACCGAGGGTATTGTTTACAGTCATGGAAGTTGTTAATTATAAAAAATAAAAAAGAAAAAATATGAAGTTTCTCTTTTCAGATCTTAAAATGTATATTACACAAATATATATATATATATATATATATATAATATATATATATATAATATATATATATATATGTATATATGCCAGGTATGGTGGCACACACTTTTAATCCCAGCACTTGGGAGGCAGAGGTACAAGGATTGCCATGAGTTTGAGACCACCTGAGACTTCATAGTGAATTTCAGGTCAGTCTGGGCTAAAGTGAAACCCTACCTCAAAAGGAAGGAAAAGATGATGACATTAAAATAAAAGAGAGACTGATTGACATGGGGAGGAGATATGATGGAGAGTTGAGTTTCAAAGGGGAAAAGCGGGGGGAGGGAGGGAAAGGGAATTACCGAGGGTATTGTTTACAGTCATGGAAGTTGTTAATTATAAAAAATAAAAAAGAAAAAATATGAAGTTTCTCTTTTCAGATCTTAAAATGTATATTACACAAATATATATATATATATATATATATATAATATATATATATATAAATATATTAAAGCAAAAATAAATACACAGTATGTAGATAGCCATATAAAAACTCAGAAGAGAATAATCAGGATAAAGCCATTTTTATCACTGTGATTTAATATGTATATATATATATATAAATATATTAAAGCAAAAATAAATACACAGTATGTAGATAGCCATATAAAAACTCAGAAGAGAATAATCAGGATAAAGCCATTTTTATCACTGTGATTTAATATGTATATATATATATATGTATATATGCCAGGTATGGTGGCACACACTTTTAATCCCAGCACTTGGGAGGCAGAGGTACAAGGATTGCCATGAGTTTGAGGCCACCCTGAGACTTCATAGTGAATTTCAGGTCAGTCTGGGCTAAAGTGAAACCCTACCTCAAAAGGAAGGAAAAGATGATGACATTAAAATAAAAGAGAGACTGATTGACATGGGGAGGAGATATGATGGAGAGTTGAGTTTCAAAGGGAAAAGCGGGGGGAGGGAGGGAAAGGGAATTACCGAGGGTATTGTTTACAGTCATGGAAGTTGTTAATTATAAAAAATAAAAAAGAAAAAATATGAAGTTTCTCTTTTCAGATCTTAAAATGTATATTACACAAATATATATATATATATGTATATATGCCAGGTATGGTGGCACACACTTTTAATCCCAGCACTTGGGAGGCAGAGGTACAAGGATTGCCATGAGTTTGAGACCACCTGAGACTTCATAGTGAATTTCAGGTCAGTCTGGGCTAAAGTGAAACCCTACCTCAAAAGGAAGGAAAAGATGATGACATTAAAATAAAAGAGAGACTGATTGACATGGGGAGGATTATATATATATATATATGTTATATGCCAGGTATGGTGGCACACACTTTTAATCCCAGCACTTGGGAGGCAGAGGTACAAGGATTGCCATGAGTTTGAGACCACCCTGAGACTTCATAGTGAATTTCAGGTCAGTCTGGGCTAAAGTGAAACCCTACCTCAAAAGGAAAGAAAAAAGTATATAAAAGATATACATATGTGTATATATGTATATGTATGATGCATATGAAAATAAGTAGAGATGATTTTTGTGCTCTGGACATTTTATAGACATATATATGTGTGTATATATATGCATATATATATGTATATACATACATACATACATATATATATATATATATATTAAAGCAAAAATAAATACACAGTATGTAGATAGCCATATAAAACTCAGAAGAGAATAATCAGGATAAAGCCATTTTTATCACTGTGATTTAATATGTATATATATATATATATATATATATATATATATATATGCACACACACACACACAAACATCATCATCAGCATCATCATTATCATCATCATCATTATCCACATATATAATGCAGTGAAAAAATTCTTTCTTCAAAGGAAATCTTGCATACAGGTTCAAGAATTGAAAATATTGTTATTCTACAATATCTGTGGGGGCTGATTCCAGGGCACTCCATGGATACCAAGAATCTGAAGATGATCAACTTCTTTGTATAAAATGACATAGTATTCATGTATCATCAATACAATCCTCCCATGCACTTTAAATCATCTCTGGATTCTAATGCTTGATACAATGCAAATGCTATGCAAATTGTCACATTCATAATAAGAAGAAAAGTCTGTTCATTTTTAGTTCAGATGATATGTTTTTCTTGAACATTTTGATCCATGGTTGGCTGAATTCATATGGATATGGACTCTGGGGACATGAAGAGCTGGGGACATACAAGAAGTTCTGTTAGTGCTCCCCCTCCCTCTCTCTCTCTCTGTGTGTATCTAGTTCATATTCCTGGTAGACTTAACCTACCTTTGCATTTAGGGTGGATCCTCAGGTATGGCATGCAATATGCAGGACCAGAGAACCTTCCAGTATTAATATGTGCTTCTAAGGAAAGGGAGCTGTCAGTGACAGAATATTCTTTCAACCCAGTTTTGGAAGAATATGTTTCCAAATATGCTGTTCCTGTTCTTAATTATTTTTGGTCCCTACTTTTTTGGGGGGATTGAGGGAGGGTCACATTGTAGCCCAGGCCAACCTGGATCTTTCTCTGTAGTCCCAGGTTGGCCTTGAACTCACTGATGCACTCCTCTGCCTCCAGAGTACTGGGATTAAAGGTGTGTGTCAACATTCTCAGCTGGTACCTACTTAAAAAAATTCTACTTACTTATAAGTGGAGAGAGAGAGAGAAGGAGAGGGGGTGGGGAATATGGGTGCAACAGGGACCCTTGCTTCTGCAAATAAACTCAACACTTGAACCACTTTGTGCATCTGACTATATGTAGGTACTGAGGAATCAAACCTGAGCCATCAGGCTTTGTGCCTTTAACTGCTGAGCCATCTCCTCTACACCAGCACCTACTTTTATATCCATCAACACATCAGGTTGGGAGCAGCTACCAAAGATGTCGAGAAAAGAAAAAGAACTATAGATTCTGGATAGGAAGTAACAGAACAGGAGAACAAAGAAGGGAAGAAACTTGATATTTTCTGAGCTCTATTACCTAGAGACATTTTCTGACTTATGATTCCTAGAGAATAGTTGAAAACATAGGCCTTTCTTGTACTTTAGAACCAACTGTCCATAAAGTGGTGTGAGGTCCATAGTGTACTTCTTAGAAGTTATTGCATAGTCAACCAAACACGTAGTGTTTTTGACTACCTGACCATGAGTATTATGATACCAGAGCAATTGCTCAGTTTAACTGCTAAAAGGTATCTGAGTATTTAAAAGGAAAAATGCTATGTGTTAGGTCCTGCCTATTGTTATTTGAGCATTTTAAGGGAGTCATGGAAGAAAAGGAAAAGCTGGTGTATGAGTCGTGAAAAAGAAGTAGGATAAGTTCCAATATTGAACTTTTCATATAGATAGATTGGGCCTAAGTCTAAGTGTTTGTTAGGCTGTGCTAAAATAGTGAGTGGGAAAGTACTAAATATTGTGATTTCAACTGCAAAGGGTGGTACTAAGTATGTCTGGACCTGCTTGTAGATTCCTTTGATCTGGAAAGATTTCCAAAGAACAAAACATAACATGACTGGTTTCTCCCAAGCAGGCTTTTCTGGAATATCTATAGGAGAAAGACTGATACTTGGTATTTTAATCTTGATGAAAATCTCAGAAATAAAAATCAAAGACTATAATAATGTATACCTGTATTAGAGTGAGGTAAAAGTAAAAACAAAACAAAACAAAAACCCTGTGCATCCAAATATGTTTGCTGTTAGAATTTTTGAAATTCTGTTATTTGTGTTTTGGGAAAATACAGAACCTAGAGGTCTTGAGACTTAGCTTGTCGATGTAGATCATTAGAGATGGGTCTTTGGGGACTCATCCCTGCATAAAACACACACACACACACACACACACACACACACACACACACACACACACAATGTTTTTTCAAGGTATGGTCTCCCTCTAGCCCAGGCTGACCTGGAATTCACTATGTAGTCTCAGGCTGGCCTCACAGAGATCCTCCTATCTTTGCCTCCTGAGTGCTGGGATTAAAGGTCTGCACTACCATGCCAGGTGCCTTTAAAAAAAAAAATCTATTTGTGTGTGTGGGTATGGGTATTTCAGAGGCCCCTGCCACTGTAAGTGCACTCCAGATGTATGCACTACTTTTACATTTGGCTTTATGTGAGTACTGGGGAATCAAATCCTGGTTGTCAGGCTCTGCCAGCAAGCAGGTTTGACCACTGAACTATCTCCCCAGCCCCTAGAAATTTTGGCATTTAATTTTGACTGTCAACATCAATGGATTAAAAACTCTTAGATTAGTGAAACACACCTCTGAGTGTGTCTATAAGGGCATGTCTACAGATGGTTGATAATAAGGGCTCTGACATAATAAATGGATTAGTTCCTTGATGACATTATTGGAGGTGGCGAAAGGTAAAATAGGTGAGTGGCACATATCCTTCCTGCATTGTGTTTTCTCTGCTTCTGTACAAACTATTCTGCTTTGCTAAGCACTACCTGCCATGATGGATTGATACATCTGAAGCCATAAGCCCAAACAAATCTTTCCTCCTTTGTTTCTGTTAGGTTATTACAGAATATTATTATGCAAATATTCTGTCAGGTAATAATGTCAGAAATCTAATTGTTAAATTACATCTTTTAAGTTGTGTGGCCTTGTGCTTTATTTTCCTAATCTGTAAATGAGGAATAATAAAGTCCAGGGACATTACAAGAGTGATGAATAGTGGAAGTGCTCTGAAGGTTCATGAAACTGTTGATTGTGGTTTGGCTATTTGATATAGAGCATAGACCAAGGTTATTTACCAGGGTCAGAAAATCCAGAAAACTTAGTAGTTTTGCATTTTATGGTGACATTAAATGACTGAGAAAATGAGCACAATTTGTGAGCAAGGAGTGGCAGTCAGAAAATGGAAGAGAAATCCTGTTTTATCCTTCTATATTTTCCAGATGAATTTTATTGTTATTGCCAAAAATGTAGACTACAGGAATATAGCTTAGCAGTTCTTGTAGATTGTGTTGCATTTTCTTCTTGTGTTGAATCATGACAATGTTAAAAACAGCAATAACACTGGAGCTGGGCGTGGTGGCACACACCTTTAATCCCAGCACTCAGGAGGCAGAAGTAGGAGGATCAGCATGAGTTCAAGGCTGCCCTGAGACTGCATAGTGAATTCCAGGTCAGCCTGGGCTAGAGTGAAACCCTACCTTGAAAAAAAAAAATAACAGCAATAACATTTAAGGACAGGGCCATATTACTATGACACTGTGTCTAAGACTCCTGATAGTTTTCCAACTGTAACTACATAATGATTCTTTCTTTTTAAAAAAATCTGTAGTATAACAAATTTTAATTCAAAATACTCTGAAAACATTAGGCTAAAAAAAATAAAGCCCAACAAGTTCTGAATTTACAACAGAATAGACCAATAGTACAAATCAGTTCCACAGTCTTCTGGAAAGGCACATTTAAGCAATTATATTCAAGTGTTACATTTTAAAAATTCATATAGAAAACTTAGAGTACTCCATGTAGGTCACAATACCCTGAAACTTCTATCTGAAGAAGGTGTGACAGGCTCCTCTGCTATGTGTCACTAGTGGGATGACTGGATCTAAGTTGGCTGAACCATATTACTAGTTCTAGCACTTTAAATTATTTTATATGATGTAATTCCCAGGACACTGATATGATGAAGATTCCTCAGCAACCCCCTCTGCCATTAATATGGACACCTGGGCCAATGGGAAGTCCATTTTCTCAGCTCTAACACATCTATCTCCAGCAATCCCAGCCAAATTTCAGTGCTTTGGGCTAACCCTTTCTCCTTGTGCCTGAGTCCTGTGTCCATTCCAAGTAGAATCCAAATGCAAGGACAGGAATTTCATACTCAGGTGACCATGGTTTTCCCTTCCACTAGTTTGTGGGATATTCAGATAAGAACAGTTCTAGGTGTGGTTTTTCAATATTTTCTCTCAAGATACTTATGACTTGTCTTTGAATGGAGGTAGGACTTGTCACTGTATCAAAAGAGAAAGTCTACAATGCTCCCACAAAGATGATTTATACAACACAGAATTCTTGATTATTAGCTGCATACAAGATCATTGGCTTGGAATATTTTAAATAAATGAAATCATTGGTTTCATATGAGTTACCATTTAAGAAGAAAAACCTGTCAGGAAAAACATGAAAAAGCATAAATCAAAATTATAATCTCATAAAGAAATAGCATTTGTAGAATCAGCAAAAGTTAATGCTTAAGAATGTTGCCGGGCGTGGGGGCGCATGCCTTTAATCCCAGCACATGGGAGGCAGAGGTAGGAGGATCACTGTGAGTTGGAGGCCACCCTGAGACTGAATGTGTGGTATCCTTAGGAAGCCACATAAGTCAAAGTACTCACTTCTCTAAAGGCTTTCTGTGTTGTTCACTGCTGCCTATAAAGCTAAAAGAAAAATGCTTTTTGATTAATCAAATAGTATTCTCAAACAGAAATTCTTAAAATTAAAAAAAACCCTACTTTTAGATTTCAGCCTTTTACCTTTTGGTACTGATGCTACTGGGAACAAGGTGTACATGGAATATGAAAATATTTAATGTACAAAATCCTGAAAATAACTGTTATAAACTGAACTGCAGGAAAGTCAATCTTGAGAACTATTTGCTTCCTTAACAGAAGTCTTTCTGAGCACCTCGTCCACAGCGAAGAGCCATGGACACTAACAGGACAATGGATCGAGGGACGGCAACATCCTGTGCCAGCAGGAAACCACTGTCTAGGACTTTGGAAAACTTTTCCACAGTTTGTGGTTCATACTTGAAAGTTCAATCTGTGTTTGTTACTCAAGTTCAGATATATCAAAGCCTAGAAGTAAAAGTCTGTGGGGTCTTCCTGCCTTTGTGAAAACTGACCTTCTTTCCTCCCCCCCAAACTAAGCCTCATCAGTTTTCTACACCCTTAAGGGTGAAGATAAAAGCTCAATTTCTTTTCTATTAGGATATGGTGTCTTATGAAAATACTAGCCAAGAAACTTTTCAAATTCTTCTATTAATAGCCCTCATAGTTTTCAGATCTAATGGTAAGACCTAAAGCAAGTCATCATTGACCAGTGTTCCTCTGCCCTAATTTCATTCCTTTGTTTCTTCAACCGCAGTTCTCCACATTTTTCTGGACCCGAGGCTGCAGCAGCTTCTGGGGGCTCCTCCTCTTCTCTGTCTCACTGTTACTCTGTTTCTAAATGGCTGTCTGGCAGCTTTCTCTATACAGGAATGGTGGAATTCAGACTGCCTTTTCTAATAGGTACCATAAGACCACTTCTCTTAATAAAATCCAGTTAGACTTGCAGGACTGAACTATTGTACTTAGCATCACTTATCTGCAACACAGAAAATGGGTAGAGATGGCTTCCATTATCATGTTTCCATTATTGACCCCACAGCAGACCAGAGATCTGAGCACTTTGTTATCGCCACGTGTCTCTCCTTCAGATGTAGCTCACTGGGGTCAGCCCCCATGAATGTGCCCAAACAGAAGGGGCAAGGCCAGATTCTGTTTGCTGCTGATTTTGAGTGGATCCTCAGGCTAAGGCCTCAGTTTAGCACATACATGGGCACCAGTGACTGGGGGTGTATCCTTGTAAAGAAGATAGCCAGGGGCTTTTTCTATGGTTATGTGGTGGTAAAATCAAGATGAGAGGGAGCAGTGTGTTGCATTCAAGTCTGACTGGAAAACTATTACCATAGTCCACAGACTCAATTTTTTTTCCTGAGGTGCTCAGTCCAAGGTATCCAGACATCATGAAAAGTACATGGTCAGAGCAGACAGTCCAAGCTATGCAGGAGCAAGTGGTATATGAACTTCTCTGAGACCAGACACTTGCAGAAGAGACAGTACAGGATCTTTACACCTGCTTCTCAGACCCAACTTTCTCGCCCAACTCTGACTCATTCAACTTGTCAGTCACTTCCATAGGAGCCTGGTAGACATTATATGGGAAGAGTTCATCACAAATCTGGCAATTTCCCCACCAGTTGGCCTGATTGAGCATCTGATTTTCATCCATAGCCATAACAGGTGGCACAGTTCAGAAGCCACCAGCTGGGAATGGGATGGTGGGACACAGGCAGAGTGACAGACAAGGGACATACATGTAGATGGATTCTCTACCTCTTTCCCTGTTGGAATGAACAGAACCTAACTTGAGGAAGGTGGTATTGTGTAAAGTTCAGTCTCACTGGTTGTCTCTAGGTAGGATGCTGATGTGGACAGAATAACTGAGCATGGCAGAAGGACTCCTGAGGTAACAGGCTGGCCAAGCTGAGGAATGCCAGAACTCACACTCTGGCTCACAGACTATAGTTTGGGGACAGCAGCCCGGATGGCACTATCTGGTCAACTCTTAAGGGCACTGTCTGATTCAGGTAAATAACTCACAGAGACACTGTCTGGGTGACAGGGAAGACACTTGACTGAATCACCTGGTTACTGGGAAGGACTCTTGATATCAATGTCTATTCAGGGATCACTCTAGTAGGATTCATATGGCTCACAGATACCCAGGATGCTACCAACTGGCCCACAGGAAGTATCTCTGGTGAGGCAGCCTGCATTACCTGGGGGTTGAAGAAGAGGCCCGCAGGCAGGATGCAAGATCCCATAGGCCTCCTTATGGGCTCGGTGGGATGGGTGAGAGGTGAAAACCCAGGGTAAGTGGCTGGTTTGATTCATGAGGATGCTAGCAGTTTCAGGGTTATTCACAGAGTCAAGAGGATAGCTCAGAGTCAGCATGGAAGTGTTTACAGGCTCATTAAGTGCAACTCCGTGAGAGAAAAAAACGGGCAGGGGAGCTGATGGTTGCAAGGTGAGGTTGCTCTGGCACAGGGACAGCGGACTGGAGACCAGAGTCACGTGGGACTGGGCAGCAGCGGCAGGCTGGGAATGAATGAGGTTTCTGGAAGTATCTGGGGTCATAGTCATTGGCTGAATTATTACTGCATTTTGATGGTTGTGTGGCAAGGCGAGGTGGAAGCAAGATGATAAGGCTGTGGTTCCTGGAGCACTGTTGTTTGGCTGCATGGTCAAATGGGAGGTTGGTGTTTGAGCCACACGTCCCTGCTTGAGAAGCACAGTCCTCTTGATGTGTGGTGTAACCATAGACCTCAGCATGTCCTCCAAGTCCTTGTGTGCAGGTGCTGTTAATACATGGTGCATCAGAGCATCGTGGCTCATGGCATCGGAATTGCATTTTTTACAGTAGTATCTGTCAGGTGGAGTCTTCACACATAGAGTATTGTTTGCTCTCGGTTGTGCCCCTGTTTCCTCAGTGTGGAGGGCAAAGTAGGAGTTAACTAAATATTGAAAATGGGCCATCAGCATGTGCTTTTTCATATTGTAGTACAAAGTATTCGAAAAGCTACATTTTAAACATGTGAAGCTTATCAAGTATCTCCTGGATGACATCACCTCTTTACCCAGAATGTTCGCCACGGAGCTCTGGGCTTTCTGAGCGCGCGCGTGGAACATGCTGACGTGGGCATCCACCACCCTAGGCTGTGAGGCCAACTGGCAGTTGGGGCAGGGGATCAGCAGGGCCCGGTCCGCCTCATCTTTGTGATAACGATGGACATGGTTTTTGAGGGAGGTAAGCATCTTGGTGGAGTACTTGCAAAGGCTGTAACAGTATGGCTTCGTTCGGTATCTCACTTTGTTTCTAGCAGGTTCCCAGGGAGCAACATCTCCCCATGATGTGTTATAAAAGTACTTCTCTCCTGGGTCAAACCCTTTAAGGGCTCTCAGCAACTCCTTGCAGCTGTCAAGTCCAATGTTTACAAGAATTCCTTTTACCCTTTTCCGTACCTTTCTAATCCTGTCAAGATTTTCCACAGGATTCTGAAACATTTTTCTTCCAGGGAAGGACGCTCACGCCAGTGCCTGCTCGGTGCTGCTTCTACCTCCCTAGTGCCACAAAGAGAAGATGGCGCTCAGCTACCTCAGGAAGTGATGTCACCTCATTTGCATGGCATCATAAGCAGCCAATGAGTTTAGAGTGTGCCGTGATTTGCCTCATGGTTTCCTACTGACCCTCATCTGCTGCCGTCAGCCTGGACGCTCTGGAGGCCGTCAAGAATCCTTCTTTAGGGCCTGTGTCTATGAATTGCTCCTTATATGTCATTAGAACTTTGTAAATATTGAACTTTTTTCAGCGTTTGGAATACACAAATGTAATTTATTATTTCCAAGGATTGGAACGTGGCTTGGAATCTGCAAATGAAAGATAGGAGGTGAAAGAGAATGCATAATACATTTATTTGTGAAGTAGTAGGAAGAATAGCATATAAATAAAAAAATGGAAATGATCCTGAGTTACTGGACCTTCAGTAATCCCCAAGTGTGTGATATATCTATATTTATAGCCATATCTAATCTATCTACACATATATGTAATGCACATAGATAGCAATAGCTTATATTCATTAAACATGTACTGTATTCAAGGCACTGTTTGGGGTAAGCGCTCAGTGTAGGCATTCTGCCTTCTGTCTTCTGCAATACATGGACTGACAGAGGATGCAAATGTAATTATGTTGAGAATGTTGTTCATACCCCATGTGACTATTCACACTAATTAGGTGGCATTTATATTTTGGTGAGCTCTTTTGAGATTCCTATTCATGGTGACTCCCTTTAGGTTGACTGACCGTGCCAGAGTTTTCTCCATATTGCACAACAACAAGTGACTACCCTCCACAGTTTCCAGAATCAAATTTCTGCTGTATTTTTGCTTTGAGATTAACTTTCTGCTCTCGGTGAGCATACCTCATAGCACATGATTTGATGTCATTCTAGCTTTATTTTATACAAAGGAACCCATATATGATCTTCCAGGAGTGCACAACCCTTGTAGGGTGGTTAATCTTTATTGTCAACCTGACTGCATTTAGAATCATATAGGAAATATACTGTTGGGAATATATGCAAGGGCATTTCCAGAGAGGCTTAACTGAGGAGGGAAGACCCATCCTGATTGTTGGGTGGCAGAATTCCATGATGTGGGGTCCTAATTGAATAAAATGGAGAAATGAGTTAGATGCTTGCATTTCTCTCTCTGTATGGCCTTCCTGATGCAATGTGACCAAGTTCTTACTACCATCCCTTCCCCACAATGATGACTGTATACCTCCTTAAACCATGAATCAAAATTAATTCTTACCTCTTAAAGTTGCTTTTATCAGGTATTTTGTCAAAGCAAGAAAAGTAACTAATGCACCTTGTCTCAACTAAATTTTTAGATATAGTTCAATCTTAAATTAGGATACCTTGATTAGGATCCTTCTACAGGTTGCTTTGAGTAGCTCAGGATTCAGTCTTCTGTGCCATCAAGTGAAAAAAGAAATACCTAATTTCTCACATGATAACCTGAAAGTTTAGTCACTATGTCAGAGAGAAATGAGGCAATTCTGCTCCAGGAAGTCCTCTGCCCTGCGTAAATGGAAAAAAACACAAAGCATGGCTCTTACCACAGATTATTTCTTCTCAAATTCTTTTACATTTTCATTCTTCTTCACTGTTTGCTTTTATAAATATTTCCAAAGCACGTGCAGTTTCTTAGGAAAACATTCTATAATTCTTGTAGGAACAAATTTTGCAGATAGTGATCTGTCTCATATTTGCCATTTGATGTAGATTATATTGGTGCCCTAGTAGAAATCACAGTAGGATAAATCATAGTTGTGTCCCCTTTACTTCAGTAGCAATATGCTTTGTAGTTCCAATAACCATGATAAAGAAATAGAAGTAGGGGCTGGAGAGATGGCTTCATGGTTAAGGCACTAGCCAGCAAAGCTGAGGGACCAGGGTTAGATTTCCCAGTGCCCACATGCAGTCAGATGTACAGGATGGCACATGCATCTGGAGTTCATTTGCAGTGGCTGGAGGCCCTGCTCTCTCTCTCTCTCTCTCTCTCTCTCTCTCTCTCTCAATAAGTAAAATATTTAAAAAATAAGCAGAAGTAAATTAAGTAATTATAATGACTTCATTAATTTCAGGCTTAGAACCAAGTATATTTTTGGTCACATAAAAAGGACTCAGCAAATATTTTTTCACAAAAATGGTAGGGAGGTCACCTTTTATAATCTGTGTATGTATCCATATTCCAATACTTTGTTCCTCTTTCTGTGACTTCTACCAGCTTTGACCTTGATTTAGCTCTTAGCTCTGAAGGCCATGTTTATTTTTCTTATGCATTCGACTTCTCTTTTGGTAATTGAGTGTCTGATCTTGAGTATCTCTTGGTGGGGGGCACTCAGACATGCTGATGAAGGTCCAAGACCTTCCTACACCACCCATGGGGTATAAGAGGGGAAGTCAAATGGGTGGATCTTAAGTTTGCAAAGAGTAATAGAAGTATTCCTGTTTCAATTATGAATAAAAGTAAGTTTCAGGGTCTAAGTAATTTGCTTGGAATTGTGCTTGGCTTGGATCCTTTATTTATTTATTCATTTATTCATTTATTTATTGAGGTAGGGTCTATTTCTAGCTCAGGCTGACATGGAATTCACTACGTAGTCTCAGGGTGGCCTTGAACTCATGCAGATCCTCCTACCTCTGCCTCCTGAGTACTGGGATTAAAGGTGTGTGCCATCACACCTGGCCCTGCTTTTTAGTTTTTTGAGGCAGGGTTTCGCTCTGGTCCAAGCTGACCTGGAATTTACTATGTAGTCTCAAGGTGACCTCACACTTACTGTGATCCTCCTACCTCTGTCTCCCAAGTGCTAGGATTAAAGGTGAGCACCACCACAACCAGTGGCTCTTTTTTTTTTTTTAAACCAGTTTTTTAGTTTTTAATTTTTATTTCAACTTTATTATATGAACATATTGCAGTTTGGTCATATTCCCCTTGCATTTTACTCTTATGTTCCCCATGGCCCGCCCCAATTGCACTGAGGGTCCTCCTTAATGGGGTTATTGGTATTCACTGTGGGGTCATGAACATACCAGTCAGTCTCTGTGGGGGAGGCAATGCCTCAGAAGACACATTCTCACCTTGTGGCTTTTACACTCTTTCCTCTCCCTCTTCTGCAATGTTCCCTGAGTCTTGGATGGCCTAACATGCCTCATTTAGTGTTGAGATCTCTGCAGTCTATGATTTTCTGCTTTGAGTGTTGAGTCTCTTCAGTGTGTACTGCCAACTCCCTGGAGGAAGTTCTTAGGCTAGTAATGATAGCAGCACTCATATTTAAACCACCACTTCCTCGAATGTTTTTTGGGACATGGCAGGTGTGATAGAGATGACTCATCTCATGCTAGGTAGTTGGCTATTTTTTCTTGTGGAGGGGGCGGGTGTCTTGGGTCTCCATGGTAATTGTTGCCAACTGTAAAAAGCACATTTTTGGGCTGGAGAGATAGCTTAGTGATCAAGGCTTTTGCCTACAAAGCCAAAGGACCCAGGTTTGATTCCCCAGGACTCACATAAGCCAGATGCACAAGGTGACACATGTGTCTGGAGTTCATTTGCAGCAGTGGCTAGATGCCCATTCTTTCGCTCTCTACCTGCTTCTTTTCCCTTCTCTCAAACAAATAGATAAAAAAAATATATATTTTTTTACAAAATCACATTCTGTAGACAAAAGTAAGAGAAGCATGGATCAAAGGAGATAAACACAAGCAATAAGAAGACATTTTTTTTTTTTCCAGGTAGGGTCTTGCTCTAGCCCAGGCTGACCTGGAATTCACTCTGTAGTCTCAGGCTGACCCAAAACTTAGTGATCCTCCTACCTCAGCCTCCCAAGTGTTGGGATTAAAGGTGTGTACCACCACATCCAGGTACAAGGCTTTTTGATGGGCATAACATATCCTTTTGTGCTTGGCTCTTTGTAATCCTTTCACAGCTTGGCATTATTTTCTTTAGAGAAACATTGACTGGCTAGAAGATAATGTCATCAGAATGAATAGAATGACACCATAGTGAACACATACAATATGCAATAGCGTTTTCACTAAACTGAAGAAACCCCAACAATATAAGTTCATGATTACATTAATTTCCAAAAGCAAAGGCCACAGATTTGAACTTAAAACTAGTTTTTTTTTAAATTAAGATCATGTGTCTAGGTAGATTGCTCAGTGGTTAAAGTTATTTGCTTGCAAAGCCTGACAGCCTGGGTTTAGTTCTGCAGCACTCACATAAACTTGATGCAAAGAGGCACATGCATCTGAAGGTGAAGCCAGGAGAATCTTACGCTTGCAGTTCAACCAGTCTTATGTTTGTTTGCAGCAGCCAGAAACCCTGTGTAGTCGTTTGAATAGGTATCTTCCATAAGCTCATATGTTTTGAGTGCTTGGTCTCCAGCTGGTGGCAATTTGGGAGGTGGGGCCTTGCTGGAGGAGGTGTGTCACTGGGGGTGGACTTGAGGTTTATTATTCCCCGGCTTGCCAGTGTTAGCTCTGCTCCCTTTCCTGCTGTTGTTTTCCATTTGCCACAGCAGAGTGTGATATCCAACTCTGTTCTATCATCCTTTCCCTGCCATCATGAAGCTTTCCCTAGAGACTATAAGCCCAAACAAACCCCTTTCTCCCATCAGCTGCTTTTGGTTGGGTGTTTTATCTCAGCAATCTGTAGGTAACTACATCACCCTGTGTCAAATAAGGTGAAGCCCAGATACACCATAAACTGTCCTCTGATCTCCACACATGAAGGCATGCATGCCTACACACATAGACATAAAGAAAAGTTATAGAATTGAAATCTTTTTCCTTCAGTAAGAAAAGTACCAGAATAGAGCTTTAATGCTTATATACCTACTATCCTACAAGGTCAGTTTACTTTGAAAAGTTTATAGGGAGTAAATCCTCATACATTCAAATGTCTAATAGCCTCATGCCAGTAGCTGCCCATTGCTAGAGCAAGACCCTACCTACACACACACACACACACACACACAAAGTGAGATGAGATTAGGGAAACTGAAGAAGTAAGAAAGTAATTAAAGGCAAGTTTATTACAGAGCAAATCTGCACACTCAAGGATTGAGTATGGGCCTCACAAGAAAGAGGCCCATTGTGGCAACTGTGGATAACTTGTTTTATATGCAAAGTTTATGGAAGGAATGATTATTCATGATCTCAGGAGGGTTAGATGGGTAAGGGAGTAAACTCTAAGAATGGGTCAGTGTTTACCATAAAATGATTTACTCATCTGTCTTTATGTGGGGTTTTTGGGTGTGACATGGTATCAGATACGTAATAGCAGTGAGCAATTTTGTAAGTCTAATGATAGAGAGATACTGTTGTGGTGAAGCCAAGGGCAGTTAATGTAGTCTAAGTGCACCATACTTGTCCCAGCTGGTTTTGGCTGATGTATCAGTTACCTTTTTGTTGCTGGGACAAAATAATCAGAAGCAGCCAATGGAAGGAAAGTGCTTATTTCCAGGTTGAGAATGGGAGGGGGAATAAAAAGGTCAAAATTGCTGATATGGATGGAGTTTTGCAAAACGGTGGTTTTTATGAAACCCTCTGAAGAAAGTAGCTTGTCATACCTCGGCCACAACTGGTAATTTCCCTGACCTAGAGTATAATTTGAGGTAATTCAAGTTAATCTGGATAAAAATGCAAACTCAAGTCAGTCAACATATTTTTGGGAACTGTATATAAAATAAATTATGCAGACATTAGTTTTTCCCTGACTCATGGAGTGAATGGCTTCCAAAGTAATTAGGTAATGTTTTATTTCTCCTTGATTTTGGTGGCTTGGCATTGAAAATCATGTGGATTACAGAAAGCTTTCAGAGCCCATTAAAGTCATTTAATAATGAACACTCTCCAGTCTCACCAATTACATTAAGAATGACATCATGAGTCTCTAAACCCAATGACATGGACCTGCTGTTTTTATACTATAGAGCAGTTTTGTGTTAGAGCTACAGTTCAAGAATATTGTTTTTCTTCCAGGAGATGCACTCATTTCTTAAAAATCATTTTTTGAGACAAGCACAAAAGACTGGCCTTTTGATGAGAGAAAGAGAAACAGAAAGAGAGACAGACAGAGAGAGAGAGAGAGAGAGGGAGAAAATTGGTGGCCTCCATCCACTGTAATTAAACTCCAGATGTGTGGGCCCCTTGTATGCTTGTGTGTCTGGCTTACGTGAGATATGAAGAGTAGGACATTAGTCCTTAGGCTTTGAAGGCAAGGACTGTAACTGCTAAGCCATCTCTCCAGCCCTACAAATCATTTCTATCAGCACATATTTATGACACATAAAAGATATTATTAGGATGAATGCCAGGCCTCATGAGTCAAAGATTTCCAGATTAGGTGATACAATCACTAGCTAATAAGGGTCAGTGAACTAAAATTTTTGAGAATTTGCTTTAATAAATTCATAGTAATATGATAACTTTGTACAAATACCAAACCAATCCAAAAATATATATGCTTGTTAAATAATATCTGTTCTCTTTGGGACATCATCAAATCACATGATTAATCTGGTGTCTCAGAAAAGAAGCAAGCAGTATAATAAAGACCACTTACAAGATTCTTGGGAAAGCAGAATCTCCACAAATTCAGTGGGAAAAGCAAAGAGTCAGTAATAGTAGCAGCTAGGAACATGTGATAGAGGGCATTGCTGTTGATGAATATCTATTTCCCTGTCCTGGTAAAGACTGGCTCAGCCATGTGATTTGTTTTGGCCGATAAAGCAGAAGTGATGTGTGTCTCACTCAAGGAGGTGTGAGAGCTAGTTCATGGTTTTCTGTTGCAATGCTTACAATATTCCATATGCTTTCAGTCCAGCCCCAGAACGAGAATAGGTGCAAGGCTGCAGTCAATCTGCCACACTGTGGGGCAGCAGTGAGCAATGGACCTCTGCTCTCATAAGCTAATTCAATTTTCTTTGTTGCTCTAGCTTTGCCATATTTGCCTGCTACTGGAAGCTAGACTGGCACAAAGTCAATGGGAAAATGTAATTTTGATGAGGCTGATTAATGACAGCTGCAGAGAATCCTTCCCTCTATAGAAAGCAGCTGTGTGGAGCCCAGTAGGACTGGCAATGATTGCAAGCTAATAGTCCTTTAATAGATAAGACAGCGCACTTACTGCTGGTTATGTTTTATGTCCAGTTATTTGTACATTTATCTATTTAACTTAGCAGAGAGAGGGGAATAATTTAATTACCTGAAGGGAGAAATATGTAATAACAAAGTTTGCCAATAAGTGTTTCAACTTTGCAATGTAATTCATGTGAACCTTCCCCTCAGAAAGCGGGCAGTTTCAACAAAGGAAAACCTAACACAATTTGTTTGGCTGTGACTTCTGAGTAGGGCTTTTCTATCCTTCCACAAATGCTTCCAGGACTCTATTCCATTTGCATCTTATTTATTTATTTATTTTTTGCCTTTTACCTTTTGTCCTTGCCTCCTTTCTCTAACCAACACAACTTTAATGTGATGCGTTTATGACAAGAAGCACGTACTCAAGTGAAAGCATGCTTGATGACTAATACTTACAATTTGTAAATTACTCACTAGTACATTTCCCCTGGTGCATCTCACTTAAATTCTTACAATCTTAGTTTGTCCATTTGTCAGTATAGGAAACTGAGGCACAGAAAGGTTAAGTAATACCACAGTCTTACAACCAGTAACAGAACCTGGATGCTTGAACTTAGAAAGTTGAAATGAGTAGCCATAAACTTCTTTTCAGCTCTGGGTCTGTCATTAGTGAGTGCCATGAATTTGGTTAACTTCCTATCTCTCAATCACAGGTTGTTTTTTCTAGTAAGAGAGATTGAGTTGCGGGCTGGAGAAATGGCTCAGAGATTAAGGCACTTGCCCATAAAGCCTAACAACCTGGGTTCAGTTCCCCAGTACTCACATAAACCAGTTGCACAAGGTGGCACATACATGTTGGAGTTCACTTGCAGTGGCTAGAGACCTTAGTATGACATTCTCTTTCTCTCTCTCTCTCTCTCTTTATCCGTACAAATAAATAAATAAAAAAAGAAAAGTTGAGGGCTGGAGAGATGGCTTAGCAGTTAGGGAGCTTGCCTGTGATGCCTAAGGACCCAGGTTCGATTCTCCAATACTCGTGTAAGTCAGATGCACAAGAGGCATATGCGTCTGGAGTTTGTTTGCAGTGGCTGGAGGCCCTGGCATGCCCATTCTCTGTCTCTCTCCCTCTTTATCTCTCAAATAAATAAATAAAATATTAAAAAATGAACAAGAAAGGTTGAGTTGAGAAATCTCCCCATCTTAAAAAATTTTAGTATGTAGCTGATTAAAGGAGCACAAGCAAATCATGTCACGTATGAGGAGAAGGAGCACCCATGCACTGGAGAATCTATGGGATTTGGTCTGTCTAACTCTGTCGGGCCTCTGGCAAATCTTTTTAAGCTCTTAGAATTTAGTTTCTTAATGTGTATATTGTCAGTAGTTCTTTCAGAGATTTGTTATCATGTCTAAGTGAGGATCCATATACCAAAGTTCTTTGCTAATTAAAAAAAATAAATAGGGAACTTCATTTATGCAGTTGTGGTGGTTTGAATGTAAATGTATGTCACCTTTAGCCTTAGGTATTTTTAAAATATTTTTAATTTTTATTTATTTATTTATTTATTATGAACAGAAGGAGGGTGGGAGAAGAAAGAGAGAGAGAGAGAAGGAGAGACACACAGAGAGAAACATGATGGGCATGCCAGGGCCTCTAACCACTGCAAATGAACTCCAGATGCATGTGCCACCGTGTACACCTGGCTCACATGGGTTCTGGGGAGTTGAACCTAGGTCCTTAGGCTTTGCACTGCTAAGCCATCTTTCCAGCCTGCTTTAGGTATTTTTTAAAATTATTTATTTGCAGCCCAAGTATATGGAGTCTTCAGCAATAGGGTCTTACCATCTATTCCTGGTTGGAAAACAAGGGACTCAGCAATGGCCTATAATGTTTTGGGAGCATCAGGAACCTCCCTGGCCAACAACTCAGTGGAAGTTATCCCATCGTTGGCACTGAAAATTTTCTAGCAATGATCTACAGCTCCTGAGTGTTTCATTGTCCAAAAAAGTAGGATTACATATGATTTATTTATATCCTCTTAGATTTTGATTAGCTGTCCCTCCACCTTTCCTTTACCCAATCTCTTCCCCAGACCTCATTTTGGGCCTTTTCACCCCCATTAATCTATTCTTCTACTTACTTATATACAATACCATCCTACTAAGTACCCCACTCCATTCATTTCTCTTCCCTTTCTATGTCTTTTCTAGCTTACTGGCCTCTGCTACTGAGTTTTTTTCCTTCTCACACAGAAGCCCAGTCATCTGTGGCTAGGATCCACATATGAGAGAGAACATGCGACGCTTGGCTTTCTGGGCCTGGGTTACCTCACTTAGTATAATCCTTTCCAGATCCATCCACTTTCCTGCAAATTTCATAACTTCATTTTTCTTTACCACTGAGTAGAACTCCATTGTATATATGTGCCATATCTTCATTATCCATTCATCAGTTGAGGGACATCTAGGCTGGTTCCATTTCCCAGCTATTATGAATTGAGTGGCAATAAACATGGTAGAGCATGTACTTCTAAGGAAATGAGATGAGTCCTTAGGATATATGCCTAGGAGTGCTATAGCTGTGTCATATGGTAGATCATTTTTTAGCTGTCTTAGGAACCTCCACACTGATTTCCACAATGACTGGACCAGATTGCATTCCCATCAACAGTGTAGAAGGGTTCCTCTTTTTGCACATTCTCGCCAGCATTTATGGTCATTTGTTTTCATGATGGTAGCCAATCTGATAGGAGTGAGATGGAATCTCAACGTAGTTTTAATCTGCATTTCCCTGATGATTAGGGATGTAGAACATTTTTTTAGATGCGTATACGCCATTTGTATTTCTTCTTTTCAGAACTCTCTATTTAGTTCCATAGCCCATTTGTTTAATTAGCTTGTTTGATTTCTTATTATTTAATTTTTTGAGTTCTTTGTATATCCTAGATATTAATCCTCTATCACATGTATAGCTGGCAGAGATTTTTTCCCATTCTGTAGGTTGCCTCTTTGCTTTATTCACAGTGTCCTTTGCCGTACAAAATCTTTGTAGTTTTATGAGGTTCCAGCAGTCAATCTGTGGCTTTATTGCCTGAGCAATTGGGGTTATATTCAGAAAGTCTTTGCCAAGACCAATATGTTGAAGAGTTTCCCCTACTTTTTCCTCTAGTAGTTTCAGAGTTTCAGGTCTGATGTTAAGGTCTTTAATCCATTTGTGCTTAATTCTTGTGCATGGGGAGAGAGAAGAATCTATTCTCATCTTTCTACAGATAAATATCCAGTTTTCCTAGCACTATTTGCTGAAGAGGCTGTCTTTTCTCCAATGAAGACTCCATATACTTGGGCTGCAAGGTCACTGAGAAATCTTGCCTGATCTGAGCTGATAACCTCCTCCATGTAGACCAGCTGACAGAAAGCTGGAAGAAGCCATTCTGCATGCAGTTCAATGGGAGAAAGAGAAATCACCAGTGAAGATACTCTTCAGTGGGTACTGCAAGCCTTATAATTGGCCAGCCAGGCCAAATGAGCCAACAACGGGTGCAAGAGTGGCACGTCTGCTATGGGGGAAACCAACTGCCCTCTAATTGGACTGGAGGCCTGCTCCATGGGAGGGTAATACATCCCTGATACTGAAAACTCAAAACAGGGGTAGTCATGAACCCCAGGGGTGTAATGTCTGCTGTTGTCTGGCCAAATGTATATACTGTGCTTATCAAACTGCCCAGTAATCACTTCTCTTAATGTTCAGACCCTTATATTAATGCTACTCTCACTTTTGGTTGAGAATCTTCTCTTTTCAGATGGCAGTGACCTTGGGAAGACTCAGATGGTATCATGGTGAGGGAAAGAAATGACCGCAGTGCTCAGTACTGCAATATCTCTATCGCACCTTCCAAGGCTCAGGGTCTACTGCGAAGGAGGTGGAGGAGAAAATGTAAGAGCCAAAGGTAGGGCAGGACTCCATACAACATGCTCCCTCCAGACACAAGGTGGCCTGGATATCCATGGCCTCACAGTGCCTGACACTACCTGCATGGGACCATCATAAGAGGAGGAAAGGATCAGGACATCAAAAGTAAAGGAGAGACTGATTGAGATGGGGAGGGGGTATGATGGAGAGTGGATTTTCAGGGGGTAAATGGGGGGAGAGAGGGTGTTACTATGGGGTATTTTTTATAATCATGGAAGTTGTTAATTAAAATTTTTTTAAAAAATTATTTATTTGCAAGAAGAGAAAGAGAGAGAATGAATGAATGATGTGTGGGCACACCAGGACCTTCTGCCACTGCAAATAATCTCTAGATGCATTTGCCACTCTGTGCATCTGGTTTTACATGGGGACTGAAGATCTAAACACAGGCCATCAAGTTTTGCAAACAATTGCCTTTAACTGCTGATCCATCTCTCTAGCCCTCTTTGCTAAGGTTAAACATTTAAAAAACTTTATTTATTTTGTTTGCAAGTGGAGGAAGTAGGGGAGAGAGAGAGAGAGAGAGAGAGAGAGAGAGAGAGATTTTTGAGGACTCCATATAGGCTCTGATGTGCGGAATGCAAGCTTCAAGGCAGGGAAAGCAGAAGAGGAAAGCAGGTGGGTGGAGCTAGACCAAGCAGGGTCTTATCCAGAGGTGCAAATTAGAAACTTGAGTTTTATCCTATAGGGGACAGGATTCTAAAGAGGAATTTTAAAGGAATGGTAGTGACTGTATTCACACAGTAAAAATAAACCCAGCAGTGCTGTGGAGGGTGGGCTAGAGGGAAAGTGGTGAGAGGCACTTCTCTGACAGGGCTCAGGGTCTCCTGCTTACTATGTGGGGCTTGTGCAGTGACTTGGTCACCAATAGTTCTGAAGATGCAGTCATCTTTACAAGATCCCTGATGGGAAAATAAAGGACTCTAGGGATAGCTATCTATCTGTATTAGTCAGGGTTCTATAGAGGAACGTCAACCAGTAGAATGAATTGGTATTATAAAGGGGAAGTTATTGGATTACCTTATGATAATAGTGTAACAATAGCTGTCTACAGGCTTGAGAGTCAAGGACCCCAGTAACTTGTCACTCCACATGGTTGGATGCCTCAGCAGTCTCCATCCAGCACTGAAGGTCTGGAAGATTTCTGTAGAGCTGCTGGTGTTTCACCCATGTTGGAAGCCTGAGAATGCTTGGTTCCAGTTCTGATGAAGGACAGTCAAAGCAGGGTACATGCACTAAGTTGTAAATAGCAAGGACAATCTGGTAAAAAGCAAGTAGCATGGACATCCAGGTGAAAAGGGGACTGCATTCTCTTCCAGCACCAGAGGGTGACCCACTCTGGAGGCAAGACTTTCTCCCTCACTTAATCTTTCCTAGAAACGACCTCACAGACCCACCCAAGAGGCATCTCTCTCTCTCTCTCTCTCTCTCTCTCTCTCTTTGAGGAAGGGTCTCACTGTAGCCCAGGCTCACCTGGAATTCCCTATGCAGTCCCAGGGTGGCCTTGAACTCATGGCAATTCTCCAACCTCTGCCCCCCAAATGCTGGGATTAAAGGTGTGTGCCATCATGCCCGGCTAAGAGACATGTCTCTTGACTCCTAATCTGATCAAGTTGATATCTGAATTTAACCATCTATTTGGCTGGCAAGGTTCACCGGGAGATGGCCAAACTGTTTTAGTGAGTGTATAGGAAATGATGCTCCACTGGGCATCATTCACTGTTCTGCTCATGACTGGCAGTCAGGGAAGCATCTGGAATGATAGGAATATGACAGCAGAGTATAGAAAATCAATCTTTCTTTGACTGTTATATTCAGTCTGTGCCTCATTAAACCAATTGTAAGCAGAACTATCTTCCAGGTGTGAACAATTTGTCATGTTTGTGTTTCCCCTTTGTTGTATTGTTTTCTGGCAGAAATCTCAGAAGGGAGGAAGCACCCAGACAATCCAAGTATCCTTTAATTAATTTCTGACTCTCTCCACTGACCAGAATAAATACAAACATATGTCCAATGAAATCATATTTACATATCATTCCATGAGTATCAACACATGCACATATATAAATATTAATACTAGTTATTAAATTTTTATTGATAAGTACAGAATATCATGATTCTAGAATGAAGCTATCTGATTTCAAAATGCTGCTCTACCATGGGCAATTTACTTAACCTTTCTCCACCTCAGTTTCCTAAAGTAGACAATGAAGACAAATATAGTTTCTATAAATTCAAAAGGTGTGGAGGATTTCATGAACACAGTCATAAGAAAAAACTTGGTTGTTGTTACTTATGAGCATTAGTGCTCATAATTAATTTCCATGTTGCTGAGGCAGCAAAATTGTCTGTGCAAGGATATGGAATTTACATGCAAAGCATGCAAGATGCTTGTTTTTCCTTAGAACACAGCCATGTTCAGTCAGGGAACAGTGAGAAAGAATCTTATAATTGGGAGGTCTATGGGATCCCCCTTCTTTGCACGTGTGTGCAGATGTGCACAGTGTATGCCCATGTGGAGGCTGAAGGAGAGCATCCGCTGCTCACTTCTGCTCTCATCCACATACTTCCTGGGCACACAGTTTTTCTCTGAACCTGGAGATGCTGCTGTATTGAGGCCTAGATTATCTAGTCTAGACTCCCTGAAGAACTAGGGTTACAAGCATGAGTAGCCATGGCCAGTTTATTTATGTGGATGCTGGGGAATAGAATTCAGGGAGAACTGGGCCATCATGTGCTCTTACCCACTTAGCCTTTACCCCAGCTCCGACTGAATCCCTTTGATTTTCACAGCTTCCACATCTTGGACATTAGCAAACCTCTCTTTGAACAGCATTGGTCAGTTCTGGCACTGTCCTGGTCCCCATTTCTACTCTCCCCATGATGTCATCTAGCCCTGAGACTGACCCCTCAGACCTCAGGTGAACCAGTGCAGAGCTGCATTCTCAGTGCTAGTATTTCAGGGTCCTCATCGTTGACCACAGCAAAGGAGATATCTGTGTTGCCTATTAATAGAGCTGTGTATGGGTTGGTGCCAATTCCTGCACCAGAAATACTTAATAATCTCCTGGCTGACAATTTCAAATTGGCTCCCAAGCAGAATGGTAATAAACCATATCACCAGCCATCGCTTTATTCTAGATTGCTGCCTTTGATCAGAGGAACTAGTTTTTATTTAAAGAGTTGCTATATGCATACAGCAGGGATTTTCTTTTTTCTTTTTTTCTCAATTTTTATTAACATTTTCCATGATTATAAAAAATATTCCATGGTAATACCCTCCCCACTTTCCCCTTTGAAATTCCATTCTCCATCATATCCCTTCCCCATCTCAATCAGTCTGTCTTTTATTTTGGTGTCATGATCTTTTCCCCCTCTTATGATGGTCTTGTGCAGATAGTATCAGGGACTATGAGGTCATGGATATCCAGGCCATTTTATGTCTGGAGGGAGCATGTTGTAAGAAGTCCTACCCTTCCTTTGGCTCTTACATTCTTTCCGCCACCTCTTCCACATTAGACCCTGAGTTTTGGAAGGTGTGATCGAGATGTTACTCAGTACTCCAGTCACTTCTTTCCAGCACTATGATACCTTCTGAGTCGTCCCAAGGTCTCTGCCATCTGAAAAGAGAAGATTCTTTACCCAAAGTGAGAGTAGCATTAATATAAGGGTATGAATATTAAGAGAAGTGATTACTGGGCAGTTTGATAAGCATAGTATATACATTTATCCAGACATCAGCAGATGTTACACCCCTAGGGCTCATGACTACCCCTGTTTTGAGTTTTCAGTATCAGAGATGTATTCCCTCCCATGGAGTGGGCCTCCAGTTCAATTGGAGGGCAGTTGGTTTCCGCCATGACAAACATGCCACTATTGCACCCATTGGCTCAATTGGCCTGGCTGGCCAATTATAAGGCTTGCAGTGTCCACTGTTGAGTATCTTCACTGGTGGTATCTCTTTCTCCCATTAAACTTCATGTAGAATGGCTTCTTCCAGCTTTCTGTCAGCTGGTCTACATGGAAGAGGTTATTATCTCAGTTACAGCACCATTTCTCAGTGGCCTTGCAGCCCAAGTATGTGGAGTCTTCAGCAATAGGGTCTTGCCATCTACTCCTGGTGGGAAACCAAGGGCCTCGACAATGGCCTATAATGTTTTGGGGCATCAGGGACCTCCCTGGCCAACAACCACTGGAAGGTATCAGCACGGATTTTCTACACCTGGTTTGCAGAAAAGAACTCAGTGGAAGCAATTGGCAGTTAAAAACACTGTGTAGTTACTAAGATTCATTTAAGAGAAATTGAGGTCTTTAGAAAAGCACTGGAACAGAGTTGTAAGCACATGGAAAGTAGAACCTAGATGTATATGTAGACACTCAGAATACACACATGGCATCCACCATGTGCTTTCTTGAAGAAGGAACTATTGAAGCAGAAGAGAAATTAAGGGTCTTTGGGGACAAATTGGAGTAGAGCTGCAAGCATGTAGACTTGAGAGAAACTGCAGTTTCTAAGAGAAATTAGGGTAAAGCTGCTGGCATGTAAAAAGCAGAATCTAGAAGCTTGTGTAGGGAGATCTGGGAGGAACCCACATCGCATCTGCCATGTGTTTTTAGGGGGTGTTTCAAGGACAAACAGTGAGGCTCAATGGAAATAAAATGAGAGGGCAGATATCAAAGAAGAGACTAAGAGATTCAGAGGAGAAATGAGTGATGAAGAGAGCTATACTCATGGTTACCCTGAGTTTAGTGTAAGTACACAGGTAGCAATGCAATGCTCTCCCACTCCCATTCAGCCAGACTGGGTGGGGGGACAGAGGCCAGACTCACATATGACCCTGTGGTCCGAGTGAAGGGAAGAGCTTATTTATCCATATTTAAAAGAACTTTTATTACTGAGAATGATCTGTTCCAGGTTCAACCATTTTTCCTCAAATTTCAGTGTGTCATTTTTTCTCACTGCTGTAAAGAATTCCATTATGTAGATATACCACATCTTAGTTATCCATTCTTCTAGTGATGGACATCTGGGTTGATTCCAGCACTTAGCTATTACAAATTGAGCCGCTATAAACATGGTTGAGCAAATCTCTCTAGCCTGTGGTTTGAAGATTTTAGGGTAGATGCCCAGTAAGGGAATAACTGGGTCTGTTGGTATCTCTATACTCAGTTTTTTCAGAAGTCTCCATATTGCTTTCCAAAGTGGTTGTGCCATCCTACATTCCCACCAACAGTGGATGAGTGTTCCTACTTCTCCACATCCTCACCAGCATTTAATTTTATTTGATTTTTTGATGCTTGCTATCCTTATTGGGGTAAGGTGGAATCTCATAGTTGTTTTAATTTGCACTTCTCTGATGATTAGGGATGATGAACATTTTCTTAAGTGTATGTTTGCCATTTCTATTTCTTCCTGTGTGAACTGCCTGTTGAGCTCTTTGCCCCATTTTGTGAGTGGGGTGTTTGACTTCTTACTGTTTAGATTTTTGAGTTCTTTGTAGATTCTAGAGATTAGGCCTCTATCAGTTGGATAACCCACAAATATTTTCTCCCATTCTGTGGGTGATCTATTGGCTTTGCTTATTGTAAGCTTGTCTGTAAAGAAACTCTTCAGCTTCACATGATCCCATTGGTTGAGTGACAGTTGAAGTTCTTGAGCTACTGGGGTTTTGTTCAGGAAGTCTTTTTCCATTCCTATATCATGGAAAGTACTTCCTAAATTTTCTTCCAGTAGTATACGAGTTGCTTGTCTTATATTGAGATCTTTGATCCATTTGGACTTGAGTATAGGGCATGGTGAAATGTGTGGTTCAAGTTTCAGTTTCCTGCATATAGTTATCCAGTTTGTCCAGCACCATTTGTTGAAGATGCTGTCTTTTTTCCAGCCTATATTGTTCGGGCCTTTATCGAATATCAAGTAGCTATAGTTGCTTGACCCAAAGTCCGGGTCCTCAAGTCTATTCCATTGATCTATAGTCCTGTTTTTATGCCAGTACCATGCTGTTTTTATTACTATGGCTTTGTAATATAGCTTTAGATCAGGTATGGTGATGCCTCCAGAGGTATTTCTTTTGCTGAGGGTATGTTTGGAAATGCGAGGCCTTCTGCCTTTCCATATGAAATTTGAGATCATTTTTTCTATCTCTGTGAAGAACACTGTAGGGATTTTAATTGGAATTGCATTAAATCTGTATATTGCCGTTGGTAGGATTGTCATCTTCACAATGTTAATTCTGCCTATCCAGGAACATGGGAGGGCTTTCCATTTTCTCAAGTCCTCCTCAATTTCTTTTTTGAGTCTTTATATGTTTTCGTTGTATAGATCTTTCACTTCCTTGGTTAACGTTATTCCAAGATATTTTATTTTTTTTTGTTGCTATTGAAAATGGGACTATGTCCCTTATTTCTTTCTCTGTATCTTTGTCATTTGCATAAAGGAGGGCTACTGATTTTTGTGCATTGATTTTGTATCCTGCTACTTTGCTATAGGAGTTAATCACCTTCAGGAGTTTTGGGATGGAGTGTCTCGGGTCTCTTACATATATAATCATGTCATCAGTGAATAAAGCTAACTTAACTTCTTCCTTTCCAAATTGTATCCCTTTTATTTCCTTCTCCTGTCTTATTGCTTGAGCTAGGACTTCCAGTACTATATTGAAAAGCAGAGGTGAGAGTGGACAACCCTGTCTTGTTCTTGATCTTAATGGGAATTCCTCCATTCTCTCTCCATTAAGTATTATTTGGGCCTTAGGAGCTTCATATATTACCTTTATTAGGTTGAGATATGAACCAACCATGCCAATTCTCTCCAATGTTTTGAACATGAAGTGATGTTGAATCTTGTCAAAGGCCTTTTCTGTGTTTATCGAAATGATCATGTGGTTTTTATGTTTAACCTTGTTTATGTGGTGTATTACATTGACAGATTTCTGTATGTTGAACCACCCCTGTGTTCCTGGAATGAATCCCACTTGGTCAAGGTGGATAATGCTTTTGATGTGTTGTTGGATTCGATTTGCAAGGATTTTGTTTAGGATCTTTGCATCTAAATTCATCAGGGAGATAGGCCGGTAGTTTTCTTTTCTTGTGGCATCTCTGCCTGGTTTTGGAATTAGGGTGATGCTAGCTTCATAAAAGGAGTTGGGTAGCTTTTCCTGTTCACCAATTGTGTGGCACAGTTTGAGGAAGATTGGTTTGAGTTCTTCCATGAAGGTTTGATAGAATTCAGCTGAGAAGCCATCTGGTCCTGGACTTTTCTTTTTTGGGAGGTTTTTTATTACTTTTTCAATCTCTATGAGTGTGATGGGTTGATTGAGATGATTAATCTGCTCTGTGTTTAGCTTTGGTAGATGGTATGCATCCAAGAATTTATCCATCTCCTCCACATTATCCAGTTTTGTGGAGTAGAGGTTTTTGAAATAAGTCCTGATGATTCTCCCAATTTCACTTATGTCTATTGTGATCTCTCCTTTTTCATTTTGAATTTTGTTAATTTGAAGCTTCTCCTTTTTTTTTTGCTTGATCAGATTGACAGGGGTTTGTCAATCTTGTTTATTTTTTCAAAGAACCAGCTCTTTGTTTTGTCAATTGTCTTAATTGTTTCCTTCGTTTGCAGTTCATTGATTTCTGCTCTGATTTTAATTATTTCTTTCCTTCTGGAGCTCTTTGGGTTGGATTTTTCTTGTTTTTCCAGTGCCTTTAGGTGGTTGGTTAGGTCATTGATTTGGGACCTTTCTGTTTTTTTTATGAAGGCATTGAGTGCTATGAACAGATCATTCTCAGTGAACTTACCCAATCACAGAAAAATAATCACCACATAGTCTCTCTCATCTACAGCACCTAAGCTGAATCTACCCAAGATACCTTACATACCCAGCAAGCACCTCCTAGACTAGACACTAGGATGGAAGGGGAGGGAGGGGAGGGCATCAAAGGGGTGAGAAACACAAAACTAGACCCAAATGGCAATGGTACCATATTTTCTACTTACTAAAAGACAGACCAAATGGCTGATCCTTCACCAGGCCCTTACAGAGTACACCCGAACCTCAAGACACTGGTGAGGGTATGATCAAGACTAACCTTAATCTTCTACATCTTCCCTCCCTCACTTCCCCTCTCCCTCTCTCTCTCTCTCTTTTATCTCTAACTCTTGTATATTAGTTATCTTTTTCCTCATTTTCTTAGTGGGCACTGACATGTAACTCCCAGAACCAGCATGGGCCTATCATCCACAATGAGCTTTTGATCAGAGAGACCTACAAGGTTTCCTAAAAAACAGACAGATTTCTGGCAGAGTACTTGATGACCCACCAATGGTTAGTGATAAGACCCTACTGCTGAAGACACCTTATGTGATCGACATGCAAATTAGAATGGCATGGCTGGAAGTTGGAAGAGAGTCAGTCCCCAGACAGTCAGCGCATCTAGTGCCAGAAGGTGCTACATGGGCGACTGGGGGAAAATGACCAATATCTGTCGAAGCAACGCATGGTCTAACCTACTTAGCAGCAAATAACTTGTTGTGATGCCCACACAAGTGCAGTGGTGGCCCACAGCCATGGTGGGGAACCAACTGCTCTCAATTCAGCTAACTGATCCCCTCACTGGTATGAGACCCATAGCTGGAGCTGGGAAACAAGTCAGTACCATATCCAAAGATAAACCCACTCTCCAATATCAAGCTACCGTCAATTGTGGGCTACAAGAGGGCCTACACCTATTAAATTCTCTATTAAAAAAAAAGGGTTATCTCATTTGTCCTGATGCTAACTTACTCTCTGTTGGAGAATCTGCTTCTCTTTTTCAGATAGATGTAGATCCTAAGGAGAGAGCCACCCCATCATACCTCAAAAGGGCCCCGGATGAAACTAAGAAAAATTGGAGAAACAAGCAAGGGTGCTGTTTTCCTGATGAACCAGATACCAGCACAAGGGGGAAGGAGATTAACACAGAGAAAAATCAACTCCTACCAAATCAGAGAGCCAGAGCCTCAGAGGCCCCCAACACCTCATCACTGAAGCAGACCCCACATGGCTCAGGGAAATTTTGCGGAAGAGAGGGCGGAAAGAATGTCAGAGCCACATGTTGGGTCATGATATGCAGAGACATTTAGCTTACCCATAACTGTGGGCTAACTCCACAATGCATGACCCGTATACCTCAACAAGGAGGGGCCAAGGGGAGGGGGTAGGTCATGGATGAGCCTAATAATGGTACCAAACTGAGTGTAAAAAAAATTAAAAATCTATATATATAACATGCATAAACCACTTTATACATCAGTTTAGGGCATTTTAAGAAGCATCTCATTAAGTCACCACTTTCAGTTATGATTATTCTCTAATCCAAAACTGGAATAAATGAGTGAAATGAGTACAAATACAAGAACCACTAAAAAAAAAAGAACTTTTATTAATCTAGGAATATATATATACATATATTATAATATATGTAAATATATCATTTTAATGCATAATTATATAATCATGCACTTTATGAAATATATACATACCAAATTTGTAAAATGTAATTATATCATAATAAAATACCCATGCTTAAAAACGTTAACCATACATGAACACTTGTATGCATACTGTGGATTAAGACCAAAAGTTAACAAAAGTTTATGATGGCTGATGGGATAGAAAGGGCTATAAGAAACAAGAGCCTGAAATGTCTTGCTACATAGCCGTGATTTACACAGAATTTTCACATCTTTTCAACTTGAGCCTGCTACAACTGAGGGTAGGTGCAGGAACATATTATTGCTTCTTTAGAGAGATAAAAGTGCCAAGGCTCACGGAGATGCTAGATTTAGTCTAGGTCCCAAGGATCATGAAAGACAGAACTGGAAGTTAAACTTGTGTTACCTGAAGCCACA
This sequence comes from Dipus sagitta, assembly GCA_036346955.1. Lineage (NCBI taxonomy): Eukaryota > Metazoa > Chordata > Mammalia > Rodentia > Dipodidae > Dipus > Dipus sagitta. The sequence goes on from CM070788.1 coordinate 33,403,247, forward strand.
TTGGAGCCAGTGTCACTAAACTAAGTTGGCTGGAAGGTGATGTGGGTAGAGGATGTGAGAGGGCAGGGAATGCTGAGAACCTACAGTTATAATTCCTGAAAGTTTCATAGGCTTTAAAAAGACATAAGAAACATCAATTTAAAAGACTTAAGGAATAGACTTAATGAATTTATTTATTACAGGTAACATGTTAATTCCCTGGTGAAATTGAAGAGCCTTTTCCATGACTCAACCTGAGACATTTGATCAAAGCAAGTGGGTATAATCTCACTCTACACAAAAGGAAACAAACCTGCAGGTGAGGGAAGACTAGGCTTTCTGCTCTCACACACTGACTCAGTCAACAGGAGTGAGATCAATCTCACATGCCAGTCTTCCTGTGTCATGGGGTGACTTCATACTCCTGCTCTGGACAAGATAGGTTGCTGAGGAGGTGCTCAGGACATGTTTGTGGGTGAGTGAGCAGATGTATTTCTGTCTGTCTTCCATCATTTGGTTCCAAATAAGAGTTTGGCTATTCCTAGCCAAGAGTTTTAGAGTTAGAAAAAGCATGGAGCATGGTTGGGATTTCATATTTACCAGGAAGCTATGGCACATAACCTATGCACCTCTTGTATTTGTCAAAGCTGAGCTGTGGTAGACACAGAAAGACTCTGGGAGTCTATTGCTCTGGGCCAATTTATATGTTTTTTAATTATTTATTTGAGAGAGAGAGAGGAAGAGAGAGAGGCAGATGGAGACAGAGAGAATGGGTATGTCAGGGCCTCTAGCCATTGTAAACAAACTCCAGATGCATGCACCACCATGTGCATCTGGCTTATGTGGGTACTGGGGAATTGAACCTGAGTCCTTAGGCTTCTCAGGCAAGTGCCTTAACCACTAAGCCATCTCTCTAGTCCTACATTTTTTAAAGCTATTCTTATTTTGAGAGAGAGAAAAAGAGAGAGAGAGAGAACTTCAGGCACACAAGCCACATTGTGCATCTGGCTTTACATGGGTACTGGGGAATCAAACCCAGGCCAGCAGGCTTTGCAAACAAGTACCTTTAACCACAGAAACATCTCCCCAGCCTGGTACCAATTTAAAAAATCTCTTTGATCAGATTTATTTCACCACATCCATAGGTATCAACTAATATAATATTTTTCTTTCCTTTTAAGGGACTATCTACTTAACTCAAGCTCTAAGTTTCCCAAGTTTACCTGGCAGAAGTGTTAGTCTTTTTGAATTTTCTATACTCACCACTTTGCAACTGACCAATTGGTTATTATGCTGCAAAGGTAAAATACTGTAGATTCATTTTATGCTTTGTTCTGCCCCTGGGCTATGATGTATTGAAAATATTTTATATAAAGAAGACAAAAGTAAATACTAAAAGTTGTTTGAAAAATATTATGATTCATGGACATATGGAAACCATCTTCTATTAATATTCTGGCAAACATCCTGTATGTTAAGAATAAAGAAATGTTTTGTGAAGTTCTGATAGCTCTTATCAGCCTTACAAGTGGAATCCAAGATGCCCAAAAAGTAGGTATATTCAACTCTAATTGCATCCTTTGAGGCTGTATTGACTGGTTATTTAATGCCTGCATTTGGGCTCTTAGCAAGTTGAAAAGATTTATTAGCTGGGTTATATTATCATAATTGTGTTTGGTGTAAAACAGAGTAACAAAAATATCTACCCATAACTAAAAAAAAAATAAAACTAGTTTGTGTGTGTGTACCTTCAGCATGTAGCTTCCTTGCCTCAGGCCTTTTGAAGTCTTTTTGGTTTTTATAACTTTTTATTGACAACTTCCTATTAGTCCTGTAGTCTTAATAAACTTGGTCAGGGTGAATGATCTTTCTAATGTATTCTTGTATTCTGTTTGCCAATATTTTGTTGAGAATTTTTGCATCTATGTTCATGAGGGAGAATGGTCTGTAATTTTCCTTTTTTGTTCTATCTTTGCCTGGTTTTGGTATCAGAGTGATGCTGGCTTCATAGAAGGAGTTTGGTAGAATTCCTTCTTTTTCTATTTCATGGAAAAGCTTAAGAAGCAATGGTGTTAGCTCTTCCCTGAAGGTCTGGTAAAATTCAGCAGTGAATCCATCTGGGCCTGGGCTTTTTTTAGTTGGGAGATTTTTGATAACTGTTAGGATCTCCATGCTTGTTATAGGTCTATTTAAGTGATTAATCTCATCTTGATTTAATTTAGGTAGGTCATATAAATCAAGGAAATCATCCATTTCTTTCAGATTTTCATACTTTGTGGAGTATATGTTTTTATAATATGTCCCTATGATTTTTTGAATTTCTCTGGCATCTGTCGTGATGTTACCTTTTTCATCTCTAATTTTATTAATTTGTGTCTCTTCTCTCTTTCTTTTGGTCAGATTTGCTAAGGGTTTATCAATCTTGTTTATCCTTTCAAAGAACCAGCTCTTTGTTTCATTAATTCTTTGTACTGTTTTTTTGGTTTCTATTTCATTAATTTCTGCCCTAATCTTTATTATTTCTTCCCGTCTACTGATTTTTGGTTTGCCTTGTTCTTCTTTTTCCAAGGCTTTAAGGTGAAGCATTAGGTCATTTATTTGCGACCTTTCTAATTTCTTAATATAGGCACTTAAAGCTATAAATTTACCTCTTAGAACTGCCTTCATTGTGTCCCAGAGATTTTGGTATGTTGTGTTCTCATTATTGTTTGACTCTATGAATTTTTTGATTTCCTTCTTGATTTCTTCATTGACCCATTCATCATTTAGTAATGTATTGTTTAGTTTCCATGATTTTGTGTATGCTCTATATCCTTTCTTGCTATTGATTTGTAGTTTGATTCCATTGTGGTCAGATAGAATGCAAGGAATTATTTCAATTTTCCTGAATTTGTTAAGATTTGCTTTGTGTCCTAATATATGGTCTATTTTAGAGAATGATCCATGTGCTGCTGAAAAGAATGTATATTCTGCAGCATTTGGATGAAATGTCCTGTATATGTCTGTTAGGTCCATTCCTTCTATGACCTCGTTTAGTCCAGATGCCTCTCTGTTTATTTTTTTCCGGGATGACCTGTCAATTGATGAGAGTGGGGTGTTAAAGTCACCAACTACCACTGTGTTTGGTGTTATCTGTGACCTTAGTTCTAACAGTGTTTGTTTGATGAATTTGGGAGCCCCCATGTTAGGTGCATATATGTTTAGGATTGTAATGTCCTCCTGTTGGAGTGTGCCCTTAATCAATATAAAGTGACCTTCCTTATCTTTCTTGACTAATGTTGGAGTGAGTCTGCCTTGTCAGCTATTAGGATAGCAACCCCTGCTTGCTTTCTGGGTCCATTTGCTTGAAACACCGTTTTCCAACCTTTCACCCTAAGATAATGTCCATCCTTTGTAGAAAGGTGAGTTTCTTGGAGACAACAAATTGTAGGGTCCTGCTTTTTAACCCAGTCTGCAAATCTATGTCTTTTGGTTGGAGCATTGAGGCCATTGATATTAAGAGATATTATCCAAGAGATGCAGGGATGGTTCAACATACGCAAATCTATAAATGTTATACATTATATAAATGGGTTGAAGGACAAAAATCACATGATCATCTCATTAGACGCTGAGAAAGCATTCGACAAAATCCAACATCCCTTCATGACAAAAGTCCTACAGAGACTGGGAATAGAAGGAACATATCTCAATATAATAAAGGCTATTTATGATAAGCCTACAGCCAACATATTACTAAATGGGGAAAAACTGGATGCTTTTCCACTAAAATCAGGAACAAGACAAGGGTGTCCACTGTCCCCACTTTTATTTAATATAGTTCTGGAAGTCTTAGCCATAGCAATAAGGCAAGAGACATGCATAAAAGGGATACAAATCGGAAAGGAAGAGGTCAAGTTATCATTATTTGCAGATGACATGATTCTATATATAAAGGACCCTAAAGACTCTACTAGCAAACTGTTAGAGCTGATAAAAACCTACAGTCATGTAGCAGGATACAAAATAAATACACAGAAATCAGTAGCCTTCATATATGCTAACAACAAACACACAGAGGATGAGATCAGAGAATCACTCCCATTCACAATTGCATCAAAAAAAATAAAGTACCTTGGAATAAACCTTACTAAGGAAGTAAAGAATCTCTACAATGAGAACTTTAAAACACTCAAGCGAGAAATTGCAGAAGACACTAGGAAGTGGAAAAACATCCCTTGTTCCTGGATTGGAAGAATCAATATTGTGAAAATGGCAATCTTACCAAAAGCAATCTACACATTTAACGCAATCCCCATCAAAATTCCAAAGGCATTCTTCATGGAAATAGAAAAAACAATCCAAAAATTCATTTGGAATCACAAAAAACCTCGAATATCTAAAATAATACTGAGCAACAAAAATAAGGCTGGTGGTATCACCATACCTGATTTTAACCTATACTACAGAGCCATAGTAACAAAAACAGCATGGTACTGGCACAAAAGCAGACTCGTAGATCAATGGAACAGAATAGAGGACCCAAATGTAACCCCATGTAGTTATAGCCACCTGATATTTGATAAAAATGCCAAAAATACTCATTGGAGAAAAGACAGCCTCTTCAGCAAATGGTGTTGGGAAAACTGGATATATATCTGTAGAGGGATGAAAATAGATTCTTCTCTTTCTCCGTGCACAAGAATTAAGTCCAAATGGATTAAGGACCTTAACATCAGACCTGAAACTCTGAAACTGCTAGAGGAAAAAGTAGGGGAAACCCTTCAACATATTGGTCTTGGCAAAGACTTCCTGAATACAACCCCAATTGCTCAGGCAATAAAACCACAGATTAACCACTGGGACCTCATGAAAATACAAAGATTTTGCACTGCAAAGGACACGGTGAAGAAAGCAAAGAGGCAACCTACAGAATGGGAAAAAATCTTCACCAGCTATATATCTGATAGAGGATTAATATCTAAGATATACAAAGAACTCAAGAAGTTAAATAATAAGGAATCAAACAAACCAATCAAAAAATGGGAAATGGAGCTAAATAGAGAATTCTCAAAGGAAGAAATACGAATGGCATATACGCATCTAAAAAAATGTTCTACATCCCTAGTCATCAGGGAAATGCAGATTAAGACTACATTGAGATTCCATCTCACTCCTGTCAGATTGGCTACCATCATGAAAACAAATGATCATAAATGTTGGCGGGGATGTGGAAAAAGAGGAACCCTTCTACATTGTTGGTGGGAATGCAATCTGGTCCAGCCATTGTGGAAATCCGTGTGGAGGTTCCTAAAACAGCTAAAGATTGATCTACCATATGACCCAGCTATAGCTCTCCTAGGCATATATCCTAAGGACTCATCTCATTACCTTAGAGATACTTGCTCAACCATGTTTATTGCTGCTCAATTTATAATAGCTGGGAAATCGAACCAGCCTAGATGTCCCTCAACTGATGAGTGGATAATGAAGATATGGCACATTTATACAATGGAGTTTTACTCAGCAGTAAAGAGAAATGAAGTTATGAAATTTGCAGAAAAGTGGATGGATCTGGAAAGAATTATACTAAGTGAGGTAACCCAGGCCCAGAAAGCCAAGCGCCACATGTTCTCCCTCATATGTGGATCTTAGCTAGAGATGATTGGGCTTCTGTGTGAGAAGGAAAAAACTCAGTAGCAGAGGCCAGTAAGTTAAAAAAGGAGATAGAAAGGGAAGAGAAAGAAAGGGAGGAGGGCTTTTATTAGGTTGGTATTGTATATATGTAAGTAGAAAGATTGAGATGGGGAGGGGATATGATGGAGAATGGAATTTCAAAGGGGAAAGGGGGGAGGGTAATACCATGGGATTTTTTTTGTTATCATGGAAAATATTAATAAAAATGGAGAAAAAAAAATAAACTTGGGAAAATATAAAACATATTACTTTAAAATTAAGCAGTAACATAAACATACAATATCAAGAAAATATGAATCATGTAAAAGGAACAAACCAACCACCCTCTCCCCCCCAAAAAATCATGGGAGTTGGGTGTGGTGGCTCATGTTTATAATCCCAGTACTTTTGAGACTGAGATGAGAGAGGGAGATTGTTACAAGTTTGAGACAAGGCTGGGCTACAGAGTGAGACCGTGTCACGAAACAAAACAAAAAGCAATATACAACATGTACTAGAGAGGATTTTGGTTTAAAGTAGGGAAAATTGCTAGGTGGAGCAGTAATGAAGAAAGTGTTTGTGGAGAGTTGGTAAAAGTGACTACAATATGGGTAAAACATCAGTTTTGGATCATCAAAGACCCAAGTTTGAATTTTGCTTTGTTTTTACAAGGTAGGATCTCACTCTAGTCTAACCTTACCTGGGACTCATTCTGTAGTCTCAGGCTGGCCTCATACTCACAGTTATCCTCCTACCTCTGCCTCCTGAATGCTGGCATTAAAGATGTGCACTATCTTGCCCAGCCTAAGTTTGAATTTTGACTTTGTGATCTTGATCAAATTATTTCATCTCTTTGATATTTGGTTGTCTTCTACAGAATGGACTTAGTAAAACTAGTTTGTGGATGTGCTGAAAGAATTAGGTAAAACAAGATAGGAACAGTACTTGCCTTAATTCCTGGCACATGATTCATGCCAAATCATGGTATCTGCTATTAGTTAAACAGGAGCTTGCATGATGGGTTTATTCCAATAGTGGGCATGAGGACAAAGGAGGCAGGAGAGAGAGGACAGGAAAAAGAGGCAGAAGATCTTGTTGTTGGAGCAGAGGCATGCACAAAGAATGCCAAGGCTTGGATATGTAGCTGTATTTCATGAGAATATTTCTGTGAAGATTTTGTGGGAAAGGGTTTCATACAATTTCCTGAACAACAGGCAGTTTGCTACAGATCAAAGCCAGTTGACCTTAACAGATGGCTGGGCACATTCTGAGATTCTGCCATTTGACAAAGTAACCTTCTGTATTTATATAGTCTCTTGCTTTACTGTACCTTGGAGTGTCTTACACATTACATAGTCCTGTTATCACACATTTGTGAGGTGCTAAGAGCTGAGGAAAAAGTGCATGGTGTAGACAGAGTGCTCACAGCAGTGAGTGTGCTGTATAGCTAGGCTCAGCTCCAGCTTTTCTGCTTCCAAGAGCTTTCTATAAAAGCTCATGTGGCCAGTCTTGGCATATTTCATTAGACATCTGTTCTCGGTGAGAGAGAAAGGAAGAAGAATGGAACACTCTCAGGGCTAAAGCAAGAAACTCCAGTCTATCACAAATGAATGATGAATCATGGGAACCATTTCACTTAACAAATATGGAATATGAATCTATAATTTTAAAAACATTCATTCATAATTTCCAAAGTACCGAGGTGTCAAAAAACAGGTGTTTCCTATGTTTACAAAAGGTCCAGTTTCTCAAAGGTTTCATGTTAGATGTGTCCTTATCTATGGACAGTTATTAGCTTCTACTTAACAATCTTTTTTGGGGAACAACTTGGTGACCAGGGATTGCAAGCAACTTAAGAATCAATACAGACTTTGGATAGGATTTATATAAAGTTAAAGCAAAAAATAAATAAATTAATTAATTTAAAAAATTAAAAACCCAGAACCTAATGGATTCAGGAGCAGTGAAAGGAGAGCATTGATCAAAGGAAGTTGATCATGGATTTTGAAGAACTTGGCTGGAGGATGCTCAGTAGTCACCTAATTGATATATCATTTTAACAGAAGACAGCAGAAGCCAAAAGAACTTCAGTTAGAGATTTTCAAGCATGATGACCTGTAGGAATCACCTGTGGTATAACTGCCTTGGTCTCATCTCCAGAATCTCTTTTTTCCCATTAAGTAGAAAGTTATATGGATACATCATATGTTAGTACCATGATTTTCCTCCTCCCTGACCCAATTCTGCTGAGGGACTTCCTCAGTGGGATTTATGGTATTTACCCTAGGTTTGAGGGTCATAGATGTGACAGCACCAGTCAGTTATTGTAAGGGGGGGGGGCAATGCCTCTGGACATTCTCTTTCACTCTGTGGCTCTGACATTCTTTCTGCCCCTTCCACAAAATTCCCTGAGCCATGGTGGGTATGTTTTAAGTCTGACTTAGTGTTGTGCTCTCAACAGGTTCTGGATTTCTACTTTGGTGCATTTTAAGTATTCTTAGTGCCTGTCTCCATGACCCTGGTGCTGGTTGACAGTCTCAGTAATGAAGCAACACTCTTGCTCATCTTGCCAGTTCATCTGTGGTTTCACCTGGGCCCTGGCTGGTGTATGAGAGGTGGTTTATTTCATTCTAGCTGCCTTCTGAAAAAGAAAACAGGTTATCCAAAAAAGACTGAGGTCAGCATAGGTTCAATGGGATAAGCATTATTAATTAAGAGAGATTTAGGTAGGTGTATACTCTCCTTTGACTAAAGAGTAGTGGGAGCTTCTTGTTGGGAGTCCATGATTTTGGTTGGTCTCCACAGGATTTTGATTTGGTTCAAGTTCCAGCTCGGGTTCCTTTCCACTGAGCAGATCTCTTAGGCAATTAGAGAGCCATTGATTATCTACCTAGCCTGGGTGCCACTATTGGACATGCATGTTCATCTTGTCATGTTTGTTGCTTTTGTATAGCAGTGTCCCCTGTTAGCACACAAGGTTGTTGGCCATTTCCCCCCCCCGCAACTCATGTAGCACTTTCCAGAACTATACAGACTAACCATATGGGGAGTGGCTTCCTTCAGGACTCCAGCTGGATCTCTCAGTGTTCTGTGTCATCAGCATGGGGTGTCTTCAGCAGCAGGTTTTACCTTTTACCTTTGGTGAGTAATCAAGTGCCTTGACAGAAGCCTGTCTTATTTTGGGGACCTTGTAGGTCTCTCTGATCAGTATCTCATATGGATTGTAACCAATTTCTGGCACTGGAAGTTACAAGCCAGAGCCAAATGTTTTAGGGTTAGGCTTTATCCCACCCTCTCCAGGGCCTTCTTACCCGACAATACTTGCATACACCTGTTGATGGTTGTATCATTTCAAGAAGAAAGGTTTCTATGAAATGAATTTGTTTTGTGTTTTTTATGGATGTATTTTCTCCACCCTCCCATTCCCCTCCCCAACAAACTTCCATACCTATTATCTGACCCTCAAAATGCCCGCCAGGTATGACTGCAACTCAAGGTATTCCAGGTTAGGAACCACAGACGAGGGAGAACCTGCAGTGTTTGTCTTTCTGCATGCTTATTTAGTTTGCTGAGTATAATATGTTCCAAGTCTGTCCACTTTCCCACAAATTTCATTGTATCTTGTTCCCTTACTGCTGTATAGATTCCACTGTGCATATGTACCACATCTTCTGTATCCAATCATCAAATGATGGGCATCTGGGTTGAATCCAGTTTTTAGCTATTGTGAATTGAGCAGCTATAAACATGGTTGAGCAAATATCTATACAGTGAAGAGTGGAGCCTTTAAGGTAAATGCCCAATAGACAAATAGCTGGGTCAGTTGGTAAGCTCTATTTTTATCTATTTTTAGGAGTCTCCATATTTATTTTCATCATCTCCAGAATCTTGAATGTACTCAGGACACATGCAAGGGAAAATCTTGCCTAGTTGCCTTTGTAGCTTGAAAAGTAAAGCAAGATACACGATACTATTTGTACTGATGCACTTATATGTTCTTAATAACACCTGCCAATGCAAACACCCACATATGTTAGGAGGAGTGACAGCTAATAACTGAAGCTATTCAATCTTCCAAACTCCTTTTTACATAATATTTTGCTCCTCTTCTTACAAGCTTTCCTTGTTTTAACTCCATGCGTTTGCATTCTACTGTCTCTAAATTACCAAAACATGATCACAAAAAGGAGTCAACACAAGCATCATTCTGAAATGTCACTAAAATGGAACACCTCTCCTAGATAATTTCTAATCAGAAACAAAGGCCCTGCTATTAAAAAAAAAAAACCCTTAATGATGACCATGAAACAGTAACTTAAAGGTAGTTATTTACTGTCCATGAAAAAGTTATCTGGCTTTTCTCTATTAAGGTGAATAGTTGGCTCATGCAGGAGAGCTTCCAGGTCTCTACATACTTTAAAATGTGTACATGAGCAAACTGATTGGGTTGTGGAAATAGAATGATTCTCACGCCTGAGGTAAAGATCAGGATTCTTTCTTCACAGTAGGACAGTTGCTTTCCTATAGGTCTTGTGGATATGGAAGACAGGAAATCCATTTTTTTAAACTTATGACAATGCAGAAGTATGTTTGGCTGTACCTAGACAGTATGGTCTCTTCATGGGAAACACAGTGTGAGAAGCTGAATTCTGCTAACCCCACACCTATAACTTATCCTAAAAATCTATAATCCTAGCACTTGGGAGGCAGGTGCAGTGGACTAGAAGTTCAAGGTCATCCTCAGCTACACATTGAGTTTGAGGTTTGAGTTCAGCCTGGGCTACATGAGAGCTTCTCTCTCTGTGTATCTATCTATCTATCTATCTATCTATCTATCTATCTATCTATCTATCTATCCATCTATCTAGAAGGAAGAGGAAGCTTATGTCTGACATTCTGACATTAGGTTTTGGCCATGATTAAGTAGCTTGTATCTGACTTTCCTTCCCACCAACACATATATAAAATATGAAGAAATTAAACTATTATTTTTAGGAACTGAGCAGCAACCAAAGCAAAGATGAGATCCCTGAGACTAAGGAAACAAATGATCTTTGGATTTCTCCCTGAGTGCAATTTCCAAACCATCATATAGAATAATAGAGCCCAAGCTGAAACAGCAGTCTTTCTGGTAGAGAAAATAGGCACTGATATTTGGAGTTACCATAGAGACTGAGATAGAATATTAGGTAGGAAAGAGCTGCAGAAATTTCTATAAAAATTTATTTCAAGTCTTTGGCTGACTCAGTATGCTGTGCTTTTTCACAGTGGGGTTTCAGGAGTGATATCAGAGAGAAAAAATTAGGGAGGTTTAGAGATAAGCAGAGATTTTTTTTTTATCATTTATACTGAGGTTGAGATTTTGGCCCAGCTATAGTGAATACCTGGGATTTGTTGTACTTGAAATTCCATACCCTGGAGGGTAGGAGCATGCTGGGAGTTATAGCTTGACTCTGAATAAGTAAGAAAGTGACATAATGCTAACAAAGGCTTAAATCAAGCTGTGGAAAGATCATGATGATTTGATGATTTTCATAGTTTATCTGCAAGATTAAAAATGAAAGACTTTCTAGAACAAGGTAACAGTGCAAAACATGCATGTTGTCTCATTTTAATGTCAAGCATAGAACAAAAATGTATTTAGATATTCAAACAAGTAGAAAAGTGGCTTGTAATCAAGAGATAAAACAGTAAGTAAAGGAAGACCTGAGATTATATATATACACATATGCACACACACACACACAAACACATATATATGGGACTGTGCATATATTTGTAAATATGTGGGAGTTAGTAAGAAGAGATTAAAATAATCATGGATAATATATTGAAAATAAAGAAACAGATGGCTCAAAGGATAAAAAGATGGAATACTCCAGCAGAAGATTGGAGTCTGTTAAAATATCTAATAGAGGTTCTGGACCTACAAAATATAATATCTTAAATTAGGGTTTGGTGCTTGATACACAATGAAGAAGTCAGATTCTCATGTAAATTGCACTTATCTGCCATATGGAATGAAAATCTATGAAACCAGTAAGTGTAGGCTGGTGACATAATATTTTCACCATAAAGGACTGGATTTGCATTTGCAAAACAGAAAATTCTTTTTTTGAACTATACAGCCTTAATCAGATGAGACAATTATAAAACATGACCTCCAGGTGACCCAGAAGTACATACTTAGTTTATGTTAGTTTACTAGAGCTGACTCAATAAAGTAATACAAACTGAGTGGCTTAAAAACCAGAAATCGTTTATCTTACAGTTCTGGAGACTGGAAGTCTGATGCTAAGGTTTCAGGAAGGTGATTACTGCCAGGACGAAAAGGATGATGATTCCTCCTATCTTCAGTACTTCCTGGTGAACTACTGGCAATGCTTGGCACTCCTTGGCTCTCATTCCTCACTCTGATCTCAGCCTTCATCTCCATTGGGGTTCCCTCTGTGTCTAACATATTTTGTTCACATTTCTTAATTAGAATCAAATTTCTTTTCCATCAACTCTATCACTTAAAAATTGAACCTCTAAGCCTATTGAAACTTCAACAAATTTGGAAGTAGTCGGCATAGAATGGTATTTGGAGGTCCAAATGAATAACCCTCCAATTTTATTCTTTTAATATTTTATTTATTTAATTATCTGAGAAAGAAAGAGAGAGAAAGAGAGAAGGAGGCAGTTAGAGAGAGAATGGGTGTGTCAGGGCCTCTAGCCACTGTAAATAAACTCCAGATGCATGCGCCACCTTGTGCTTCTGGCTTACGTGGGTACTGGGGAATTGAACCTGGGTCCTTTGGTGTTGCAGGCAAGTGCCTTAACTGCTAAGCCATCTCTTTAGCCCAAGCCCTCAAATTTTCTTGGTCAAAAGAATGAAGAACAAGGGGGCAGAATGGGTTGGAGGAAAAGATGCTGGAATTAAAATGACTAAATGTCTAGAGCGGTGGCTCAGTCATAGAGTATTTACCTAGCATGCACGAGGCCTTAGGTTCAATCCCTAGCACATAAAACCAAAGAAACAAATGGAACAACAAGAAAATTATGCTGATGGGCCTGGCCTCAGAGTCTGGTTATTAGAACTAAACTAAACAAGGCCATTCTAAAATATATCCTTTATTTACATTTCCTTAGTTTATGAAATAGTTGTAATTTCACATTTTTAAAAAACATATTTTTATTTGTTTATTTGTGAGCAGAGAAAGTGAGAGAATGAGTAAGCATGTAAGGGCCTCTTGCCACTGCAAATGAACTCCAGACACACTTGGTGCTTCTGACTTTATGTGGATATTTAGAAACTGAATACTGGCCAACCCAGGCTGGCAGGCATTGCAAGCAAGTGCCTTTAACCCCTGAGCCATCTCCCCAGCCTACATGTATTTATTTTATATTTTATTGGAGTTTGATGCTGCTATGTGCTTACACTTAGTGACTCTGAGATGATGACATGCCTGGAAAGTGATGTTCAAGCTCACATCATGGTACCAGAGCTCTCACTGGGCTTCCAGATCCTGACTCCAGAATGTATATGCAAATGAAGACAGCGTTGAAACACCCTGGAATTACCTAAATTATCTGTCTGTTAAACACTTAACCTCCTTAGAGATAACTGGCTTCAGCCTGCAGCTTTTGGGAGGAAATCCCTAAGTCCTATCATGTTAACCTGACAGGAACTCATCTTTCTGGCAATGTGGGTTTCAGGTTGTTCCACACTGTCTAACCATGCCATTTGTTTTGAGAACCTTGACTCACATGGATCCAGCTTCTTTTCTAGAGGAGCAGACAGTCAACCATGGCTCCCAGGAAAGACTTGGGTCACCAAGCTTTGGAGAGTGTTCTTGGTTGGCATAAATTCATGTGAATTATTATACATTGTTCTTGACTAAGTAATGCTATCAATGAGTATATAGGGAGAGGACAACTGAAGATTATGTGCTTGGAACTTTCCTAAGACTCTTCCTTATGCATTTCTTCCCTTTCTCGCTTTTAATCTGTATTAAAAATATTTTTATTCATTTATTTGTAAGGGGAGGGAGGGAAGGAGGGGGAGAGAGAGAAGGAGGGAAAGAGAGGGGTGTGTGTGTGTGTGTGTGTGTGTGTGTGCTAGGTCCTTTTGCATCTGGCTTTACATGGATACTAGGTAATTGAACCCAGGCCTTTAGGCTTTTCAAGTAAGCACCTTAACTGTTGAGCAATCTGTCCAGCACACTTTGTTTTCACCTAACCTAACTTGTATCTTATGCCCTAATTGCAAATAAAATAGCTTTCGCTGAATCCTCAGAGCCTTCCTAGTGAATGACCCTACTTAAGCATGGTCATGAGAAACCCAAATTTCCAATTAGTATTAGAAGTAAAGATGGCTTAGTGAGATGCCCCTAAACTTCTCACAAAAGTAAACTTATAAACTATGGTAATGACTAACAGTCACAGGTACTAGCAGTTACATTCTCATTGCTAGGACAAAATACCTGACCAGAAGCAGCTTATGGAAAGAAAAGTTTATTTCTGGTTTGTAGTTTCAAGCGGGAAGCATAACAGTGCTGAATAGTAAGCTTGGGACATGAGTTAACTCACACTGGCAAGTAGTGCTGGATCATAAAATCCTAAAGTCCATCCCTGCTGACACGCCTCCTCCAGCTAGGCTCCTCCTCCTAAGGGCTCTACTAGGTAGGGATTAATTCTGAGGCTTAATCACAAACACATGGGGCTGTAACCACACAAAGAACTGCCATCTGAACAGTTATCATAAGGTGATGCTGATGATTGTTAAAAAACAAAGGATTTGGGCTTTTAAACACCTAGTACATCTTCTAGTACTGAAATATTTGGTGTGTTACTATGCACCTTAAAGGCAAAGATCTTCAGTTGGGATGATTCCTAGATTTTAAATGAATATGATAATAATGAGTAACAAAGGAATAAGATTTAATTAAAGGGCTGGAGAGATGGCTCAACAGTTAAAGATGCTTGCTTGAAAGCCTAACAGCCTGGGTTCAGTTCTCCAGTACCCACATAAAGCCAGAAGTGGCACTGCATCTGGAGTTCATTTGCAGGCCAAGTCTCTCACTCTCTCTTCTTGCAAATTGATAAATAAAATGTAAAAAGATTAAATGTAAACAGGAATTAGTTTGTAAAACTATAAAGTCTGTCTTATTGTAATAAAACTGTGGTACTTAGAGGTAAATTTTGTGGTTTGATTCTGGAGTGCTCTCCAAAGGTCATTCATGTGCTAAAGGTTTGGTCCACATTATATAGTGCTATTCAAGGCAGTGGTACCTTTCAGATATAGGGCCTGGTGGCAGGAAATTAGATCATTAGAGGCATACCCTTAGAGAAGGTATTAGAACTATGGATCCTTTCTGTCTCTCTCATTGCTTCTTGGCTGCCACAATGCGGACAGGCTTTCTGTCCATGATGTACTGAGCTACCAAAGGCCCAAGGCAAGGGGGCCAGACAACCATGACCTCTGAAAATGAGATCAAAAATAAACCTGCATTCCAGGTAAGTTTATTCTCTCAGGTATTTTGTTATAGTCACAAAAGCTGATTAACATACCAAGCACAGTGAGCTAATTACCTTACTGGTGATTGTCAAAGCTATATTTATTGCAGTATTCACTACAATTTGGAGGTTTTTATTTTTATTTTACTCATTTATAAAGTGGAGCCAATACTACTGACTTTGTAGAATGACTGTGAAGATAGCTTGTTGAAAATATATGTGCCTGGGTGTGACATGGAGACCTGGTGTTCATAGTTCCTAGTACAAGGGTCAGAAATATTTCTAGTATTTTTTCATTTCTAAAATATTTTTATTTGCAAGGGAAGATGAGAGAGAGAGAGAGAGAGAGAGAGAGAGAGAATAAAGAGAGAAGGAGAAAGAAGGAGAATATGAATAGGTACAACACCAGGGCCTCTTGCCTCTTGCAAACAAACTCTTGACACATGTACCACTTTGTATGTCTGGCTTTACATGGGTACTGGGGAATTGAATCCAGGCTGGCAGGCTTTGCAAAAGAAGCACCTTTAACTGACAAGCCATCTCCCCAGACCCCATAAATACATTTTAAATAGCTACATCCAGTTATTCTTAATAACATGATTGTAGGGAAACACACCATAGGGAAATACAAGGAATCTTCTGATAGCAAGAGGCTGCTAGTTATTTCTGCATCCCCTAAATATTTTGTGCTATGTAGGGCTAATTCTATACACTGCAGCATAGGAGACAACTGATCTGGTTTTCTAAGAAGGCAATGGCATTTTCTTCATTTCTGCTTGCATCATACCACTGTTGAAGGGCTGTGTATCTAATTCTTGAAATTTTTGGTTGATGCTAAATTCTATTGTCAGGAACAAAGAGCAGTGTCTATTTTGTGTGTTCATACTGTAATAGGAAAGAACGTAATGCTAGCCAAAATGAATCAAAGCTTCCACGCTGAAACATTCTTCTTTCTGGAAGATCTACTGATAAACCTCCTGAGCCCCTGGAGCCACTGATTAACATGAAGTGACCCCACCTCCTTCCTGGGCTTCTGGGCTCATTGATTACTCTCAACCTTTGCAAAAACTTCACAGGAAGCAGTCACTTCTGACTTCTCTGAAGGCTATTTTCTCCTTCCAGAAAGATCTAAGCAAGCCATCTCAGGAGAATAAAAATATGACTCTGAGTTCATTACATTAGAGGACAGCAGTTTCTCTAGTTCAGGAATTTTCTTTAAAAAAATTATTTATGGGCTGGAGAGATGGCTTAGTGGTTAAGCGCTTGCCTGTGAAGCCTAAGGACCCTGGTTTGAGGCTCAATTCCCCAGGACCCACGTTAGCCAGATGCACAAGGGGGCGCATGCGTCTGGAGTTCATTTGCAGTGGCTGGAGGCCCTGGCGCACCCATTCTCTCTCTTCTCTCCCTATCTGCCTCTTTCTCTCTCTGTCTGTCACTATCAAATAAATAAATAAAAATTTTAAAAATCTTAAAAAAATTATTTATTCATTTGCAAGGAGAGAGAGAGAGGAGAGGAGAGGAGAGAATGGTATACCAGGAGTTTGTTGGCAGTAGCAAGAGGCCCTGGTGTACTGTCAGGCACTGCCAGGCACAGACTGGAGCCTTCAGTAGAGGGCCCTGAGATGCCAGGCAAGGCTAAGGATTCCCAGGCTACAGGAGGCCACTTCCTCTCCAAGCCTGGGACACCTGAACTTTGGTTTTGCCCTGTGACCTTTGGCCAGTTGCCTAGGAAACTCGTTATATGGTATCAGCCAGTAACCTTTACACAGCCCATCCTCCGGTCCCCTATACCTTCTCCCTGCCATTTCTTATGTGCTGTAATGTATGTCTCCATATGCCGATTAAGCATCAGCAAGCAACCTTGTACATCCAATCCTCTTAGGACCCTGTTCCCTTCCCACTGTCAACTGCTTATAAACCCATTTCCCTGACTAAACAGAGCTGTTCACAGAGACTATCTCCTGAAAGTGATTGTTTTGTCATTGCACTTACCACAGTTACCTTGACACCTTCGGGGAACCATGGCTGGCCCTGAGGATCCAGGGACCCACAGTGTACTCATTTCATTTTTCTTTACTGCTGAATAGAACTCCATTGTATAAATGTACCACATCTTCATTATCCATTCATCAGTTGAGGGGCATCTAGGCTGGTTCCATTTCCTGGTTACTGTAAATAGAATGGAAATAAACATGGTTGTACAAGTAACACTAGGGTAGTTAGATGAGTCTTTAGGATGTTTGTCTAGGAGTGCTATAGCTGGGTCATATGGGAAATCTATTTTTAGCTATCTCCAGATCCTCCACACTGATTTCCACAATGGCTGTACCAGATTACATTCCTACCAACAGTGTAGAAGGATTCCTCTTTTCCACATCCTTGCCATAAATGACATTGGTTATTTGTTTTCTTTTTTAAAAAAATATTTTATTTTGTTTTTATTTATTTGACAGAGAAAGAGGGAGAGAGGATGGGTGCTCCAGGGCATCCATCCACTGTAGACGAACATCAGACACGTGCACCCCATTGTGCATCTGCCTAACGTGGGTCCTGGGGAATCGAACCAGGGTCCTTTAGTTTTGCAGGCAAATGCCTTAACTGCTAAGTTATCCCTCCAGCCCTCATTTGTTTTCTTGATTATAGCCATTTTGACAGGAGTGAGATAGAATCTCAAAGTAGTTTTAATTTGCATTTCCCTGATGGCTAAGGAGGAAGAACATTTTTTCAGATGTTTATATGCCATCTGTATTTTTTCTTTTGAAAACTGTAGCCCATTTTTAATTGGGTTGTTTGATTTTTTATTACTTTGTTTTCTGAGTTCTTTTTATATCCTAGATATTAATCCTCTGTCAGCTGAATAGACGGCAAGAATTTTCTCCTATTCTGTAGTTTGCCTATTTGCTCTATTCACAGTGTCCTTTGCTGTACAAATGCTTTGTAATTTCATGAGATCCCAGTGGTTGATTAGTAGTTTTATTTCCTGAGCAACTGGGGTTATATTCAGAAAGTCATTGCTCATGCCAATATGTAGAAGGGCTTCCCCCACATTTTTCTCTAGCAGTTTCAGATGTTAGGTCTGATATTAAGGTCTTTGATCCATTTGGACTTGATTCGTGTGCATGGGGAGAGATACAGTTCTATTTTCATCCTTCTACATATAGATATCCAGTTTTCCCAGCACTACTTGTTGAAGAGGCTGTATTTTCTACAATAAATATTTTTGTCAAAAATCAGATGGCTATAGCTGCCTGAATTTACATCTGGGTCCTCTACTCTATTCCACTGATCTACATGTCTGTCATTGCGCCAGTACATTGATGTTTTTGTCACTATGGCTTTGTGATTGTTGCATTCAGGTTCACATTGCTGACTGTAAACACCTGACCAAGAGCAGCTTGTGGGGGAAAGAAAGGTTTATTTTGGCTTACAGATTTGAGGAGCAGCTCCATCTTGGCAGGGGAAAATGATGGCATGAGCAGAGGGTGGGCATCAACATCAGATGGACAACAGCAACAGAACAGTGTGACAAACACTGGCAAAAGGAAGCTCAATATAACACCCATAATCTCGCCCCCAACAATACACCACCTCCAGGAGGCTTTAATTTCCAAATTGCCATCAGGTGGGGACCTAGCACTCAGAACCCCTAAGTTTATGGGGGACCCCTGAATCAAATGACCACATTCCACCTCTGGCCCCCATAAACTGAAAACCATACATGCTTTAAAATACAACACATTCAGTCTAACTTTAATATGCCACATTTTTTTAAATCAATTCCAAAGATGTTCAAATATCCTCACAGTTGGAGGTCTTTTAACTGAGCCCTAATACCAAAAAGCAAGCAAACAAACAAACAAAACAGCCCCAAAAAACAACAAAAAAATACCCATAATGGGACAGAATAAACATTCGTACTGCAAAAGATGGCATTGGGAATAGCAAAGAAATATTCAACCAATACAAGATTTAAACAGGGCAAACATTAAATTCTGTAGCTCCAAAAATAACAACTCTACTCAGTGACAAGTCTTCAAGTCCGATAATTCTAACCAGCAACAAGTCTCTGGAGTTCCAATTCTGCCCTCCAGCTAGGCTACTCACACAGTCCTGGAAAACCTCATCTGGGGCCAGCAGCTCTTGTTAGCAGCTGTCTCGTGGTTCTGGCATTTCCACTGGCTCTCCACTGCAACACGTAGTCCATTCTCATGTCTCCATCAGGTCTCTGTGCATGCAATCCTACAAACCTGCTTCATGTTCCCCGTGGCCATTTTCAAAACACATGCCTATGTTGCAAATTCAATGACCCTTTCCTTCCTGCATTTTTATGCTCCATAACACCAGGTGGGCTGCCAACTATCTGCAGTATTCTTAGATGTATAAATCTGACATTATATTTCTTCTGGGCAGAAGCTTAAGGTGCTAAGTGCGGTTCTTAAATGACTCTTAGAGTAACAGCAAAAGTGGCCCTAGGTGTTGGGTTTGTCTGCTATGTGAGTGAGTATTCTAGTAGGCTGGGTGGAGCAGGGTACAGGCAAATTCTAAAATTCAACTGAGCAATATACACACTGAATCAAAACCAGCATGGAGTATTATGTAAGAGCGGGCATTAAAACAAAAAATCATCTAATAAAGTTAAACTTCCTAAGGATGTGTGTTGCCCTCCACCCTTAATCCTTTCAACTGGGAGGTTGAGAGTTCTGGTCTGTAAAGGGTTCCAGGAAGAAACAAAGACACTATAAATCAGGAAGCAACAAAGGACAACCCCAAACTGCAGCTTATTTAAGAATGGAAAATATGACCATTCATCAGATTTAACACATAATGTGCTCTGACCTGGAAGGTGTGATTAGCAATGCAGGCCTATATACCAATGCCAGGTACTGACCTGGTGTATGTAGGCCCTGTTACCTTTTGGGATGGCTTTGGTCTCAGCTCTGCAGTGTGTCCACTTTGGTCCCTCTTTACTGTGCTGTGGGCTCAGGTAGGGTGGCCGGGTTGGTGGCTGCTCTGATTCTGCTGTGTGCTATGTAGCTGAGCTCCCTTCCTCAGGTCTCCAGTGGTTGCCAGTACTGGCTGTTGGGGGGAGGGGAGCTTGTATAGGGTGTCTGAAATTGTGCTGGAGCTGTGTGGCTGGTCCCCTTGATCTTCTTCCTCACAAGCTGCTCAGCTTGTCCCTGCTGTCTTCTTCAGGTTTCTTGACTTTGTGAGGAGGATGGTGAGAGTGAAAATCCCTTCACCTGGCTTCTGCTGTGGCTCAGGCAGAGCCTAGTGGCCACATGAACTGGCAGCACTGCTGGAGCAGCTTCTGCCTGCTTCTGCAGTCTCTAGAAGCTCTGGCTATCTCATACTTCTCTCCTGTGGCTGATAATTTCTTATACACCTCCACTTTTTGGTAGAAGAGTGTATTTTGTTGTTTTTCTGCCACTTTGGTGTGGCTCCTATGCCACCATCTTACCCAGAAATCCTGATAATACTATTTTGATGAATATTTACAGATGAAGGAATATAAAGTCTAGAGACCCAGTATCAAGATGGCAGCAGATTTTGTGTATGGTTAGGGGTCCTTGTTTTACAAAAGATGTGCCATGCGTCCTCACATGGTGAAAGAGGCAATGGGGTCTCCCTAACTATGTTTTGTTGGGGTACTACTTTCATGCCCTCATCATCACCCAGATGTGCTAACTTTGTTATTTTCACCTTGGGGCTTAGGTGTCAGGCATGTGAATTTTGAGGGACACAGACATTTTGGGAGTTGCACAAATACCTGAACCAAGTCCAGGTATGTCAGCCATTAGGACACCTTGCTCTCTACTGATTTCCATGAAGGGAAACTATTTTTGTACTTCAGAGAGGTAGCATGAGTGTTAAACAGTAATTAGGGCATGGGGATAGGTGACAATGATGGAGAGGGGGAAAGATCAGTGGTTAAGAGGGATTTTGAAAGGTATAATAGCCAGGTGTAGTGGTGCATCATTAATCACAGCACTTGGGAGGCAGAGGCAGGAAGATGGCTGTGAGTTTGAGGCGAGCCTGAGACTACATAGTAAATTCTAGGTCAGCCTTGGCTAGAGGGAGACCCTACCTCAAAAAACAAAACAAGCTGGGCGTGGTGGCACACACCTTTAATCCCAGCATTTGGTACGCAGAGGTAGGAGGATCACCGTGAGTTCAAGTCCACCCTGAGATTACATAGTGAGTTCCACATCAGCCTGAGCTAGAGTGAAACCCTACCTCGACAAACAAAACAAAACAAAACAAACAAACAAAAAAGCAAAACAAAACAAAACAAAACAAAACAAAAACATATAATAAACATGTCAGAGGATGAGGCAGATGAAAACTGAGATGAACCCACTGGATTTGAAAAGTCAGAAGGTGACACAGCTCTCAGAGTAGTGGCTAGACCAAGAAGCCAGACTGCAAGATGAATAACAAGTAAAGTAAATGAAAAATGGTCAATTTAGAAAACTGGCTAATATAATGGAGAAAAATGGGATGGTTACTTACAGTGTTTCTTTTTTTTTTTTTTTTTATTAGTCAGTTCTGTATTCAGCAAATACAGTCAGTTTGGTACCATTATTAGGCTCATCCATGACCTACCCCCTCCCCTTGGCCCCTCCTTGTTGAGGTATACGGGTCATGCATTGTGGAGTTAGTCCACAGTTATGGGTAAGCTAAATGTCTCTGCATATCATGACCCAACATGTGACTCTGACATTCTTTCCGCCCCCTCTTCCGCAAAATTTCCCTGAGCCATGTTGGGTTCATTTTTGGTCTGCTTCAGTGATGAGGTGTTGAGGGCCTCTGAGGCTGTGGCTCTCTGATTTGATAGGAGTTGATTTTTCTCTATGCTGATCTCCTTCCCCCTTGTGCTGGTGTCCAGTTCATCAGGAAAACAGCCCCCTTGCTTGTTTCTCGAAGTTTTCTTAGTTTCAGCCCGGGGCCCTTTTGAGGTATGATGGGGTGGCTCTCTCCTTAGGGTCTACATCTATCTGAAAAAGAGAAGCAGATTCTCCAATGGAGAGTAAGTTAGCACCAGGACAAATGAGATAACCCTTACTTTTTATTTTTTTTTATAGAGAATTTAATAGGTGTAGGCCCTCTTGTAGCCCACAATTGATAGTAGCTTGATACTGGAGAGTGGGCTTGTTTGGATATGGTTCTGACTTGTTTCCCAGCTCCAGCTATGGGTCCCATACCAGTGAGGGGATCAGTTAGCCAAATTGAGAGCAGTTGGTTCCCCACCATGGCTGTGTGTCACCACTGCACTTGTGTGGGCATCACAATAGGTTATTTGCTGCTAAGTAGGTTAGACCATGCGTTGCTTCGATAGATATTGGTCAATTTCCCCCAGTCGCCCATGCAGCACCTTCTGGCACTAGACGCGCTGACTGTCTGGGGACTGACTCTCATCCAACTTCCAGCCATGCCATTCTAATTTGCATGTCAATCACATAAGGTATCTTCAGCAGTAGGGTCTTACCACTAACCTTTGGTGGGTCATCAAGTACTCTGACAGAAATCTGTCTGTCTTTTAGGAAACCTTGTAGGTCTCTCTGATCAAAAGCTCATTGTGGATGATAGCCCCGTGCTGGTTCTGGGAGTTACAGGTCAGTGCCCACTAAGAAAATGGGGAAAAAGATAACTAATATACAAGAGTTAGAGAGAAGAGAGAGAGAGACAGGGAGAGGGGAAGTGAGGGAGGGAAGATGTAGGAGATTAAGGTTAATCTTAATCTTACCCTCTCCAGTGTCTTGTGGTTCAGGTGTTCCCTGTAAGGGCCTGGTGAAGGATCAGCCATTTGGTCTATCTTTTAGTAAGTAGAAGAATATGGTACCATTGCCGTTTGGGTCTAGATTTGTGTTTCCCACCCCTTCGATGCCCTCCCCTCCCTCCCCTTCCATCCTAGTGTCTAATCTAGGAGATGCTTGCTGGGTATGTAAGGTATCTTGGGTAGATTCAGGTTAGGTGCTGTAGATGAGTGAGACTATGTGGCGATTTTTTTTCTGTGATTGGGTAAGTTCACTGAGAATGATCTGTTCCAGGTTCAACCATTTTTCCTCAAATTTCATTGTGTCATTTTTTCTTACTGCTGTATAGAATTCCATTGTGTAGATATACCACATCTTAGTTATCCATTCTTCTAGTGATGGACATCTGGGTTGATTCCAGCTCTTAGCTATTACAAATTGAGCCGCTATAAACATGGTTGAGCAAATCTCTTTAGTCTGTGGTTTGAAGGTTTTAGGGTAGATGCCCAGTAAGGGAATAACTGGGTCTGTTGGTATCTCTATACTCAGCTTTTTCAGAAGTCTCCATATTGCTTTCCAAAGTGGTTGTACCATCCTACATTCCCACCAACAGTGGATGAGTGTTCCTACTTCTCCACATCCTCGCCAGCATTTATTTTTATTTGATTTTTTGATGCTTGCTATCCTTATTGGGGTAAGGTGGAATCTCATAGTTGTTTTAATTTGCATTTCTCTTATGATTAGGGATGATGAACATTTTCTTAAGTGTATGTTTGCCATTTCTATTTCTTCCTCTGTGAACTGCCTGTTCAGCTCTTTGCCCCATCTTGTGAGTGGGGTGTTTGACTTCTTACTGTTTAGATTTTTGAGTTCTTTGTAGATTCTAGAGATTAGTCCTCTATCAGTTGGATAACCCACAAATATTTTCTCCCATTCTGTGGGTAATCTATTGGCTTTGCTAATTGTATGCTTGTCTGTAAAGAAACTCCTCAGCTTCATGTGGTCCCATTGGTTGAGTGATGGTTTAAGTTCATGAGCTACTGGGGTTTTGTTCAGGAAGTCTTTTTCCATTCCTATATCATGGAATGTACTTCCTAAATTTTCTTCCAGTAGTATTCGAGTTTCTGGTCTTATATTGAGATCTTTGATCCATTTGGACTTGAGTGTAGTGCATGGTGAAATGTGTGGGTCAAGTTTTAGTTTCCTGCATATGGTTATCCAGTTTGTCCAGCACCATTTGTTGAAGATGCTGTCTTTTTTCCAGCGTATATTGTTTGGGCCTTTATCAAATATCAAGTAGCTATAGTTGCTTGACCCAAAGTCCGGGTCCTCAAGTCTATTCCATTGATCTATAGACCTGTTTTTATGCCAGTACCATGCTGTTTTTATTACTATGGCTTTGTAATATAGCTTTAGATCAGGTATGGTGATGCCTCCAGAGGTATTTCTTTTGCTGAGGATATGTTTGGAAATGCGAGGCCTTCTGCCTTTCCATATGAAATTTGAGATCATTTTTTCTATCTCTGTGAAGAACACTGTGGGGATTTTAATTGGTATTGCATTAAATCTGTAAATTGCCTTTGGTAGGATTGTCATCTTCACAATGTTAATTCTGCCTATCCAGGAACATGGGAGGTCTTTCCATTTTCTCAAGTCCGCCTCAATTTCTTTTTTGAGTGTTTTTATGTTTTCATTGTATAGATCTTTCACTTCCTTGGTTAACGTTATTCCAAGGTATTTTATTTTTTTTGTCGCAATTGAAAATGGGACTATGTCCCTTATTTCTTTTTCTGTATCTTTGTCCTTTGCATAAAGGAAGGCTACTGATTTTTGTGCATTGATTTTGTATCCTGCTACTTTGCTATAGGAGTTAATCACCTTCAGGAGTTTTGGGATGGAGTCTCTCGGGTCTCTTACATATATAATCATGTCATCTGCGAATAAAGCTAACTTAACTTCCTCCTTTCCAAATTGTATCCCTTTTATTTCCTTCTCCTGTCTTATTGCTTGAGCTAGGACTTCCAGAACTATATTGAAAAGCAGAGGTGAGAGTGGACAACCCTGTCTTGTTCCTGATCTTAATGGGAATTCCTCCAGTCTCTCTCCATTAAGTATTATTTGGGCCTTCGGAGCTTTGTATATTGCCTTTATTAGGTTAAGATATGAACCAACCATGCCAACTCTCTCCAATGTTTTGAACATGAAGTGGTGTTGAATCTTGTCAAAGGCCTTTTCTGCATCTATCGAAATGATCATGTGGTTTTTATGTTTAACCTTGTTTATGTGGTGTATTACATTGACAGATTTCCGTATGTTGAACCACCCCTGTGTTCCTGGAATGAATCCCACTTGGTCAAGGTGGATAATGCTTTTGATGTGTTGTTGGATTCGGTTTGCAAGGATTTTGTTTAGGATCTTTGCATCTAAATTCATCAGGGAAATAGGCCGGTAGTTTTCTTTTCTTGTGGCATCTCTGCCTGGTTTTGGAATTAGGGTGATGCTAGCTTCATAAAAGGAGTTGGGTAGCTTTCCCTGTTCATCAATTGTGTGGCACAGTTTGAGGAAGATTGGTTTGATTTCTTCCATGAAGGTTTGATAGAATTCAGCTGAGAAGCCATCTGGTCCTGGGCTCTTCTTTTTGGGGAGGTTTTTTATTACTTTTTCAATCTCCATGAGTGTGATGGGTTGATTGAGATGATTAATCTGCTCTGTGTTTAGCTTTGGTAGATGGTATGCGTCCAAGAATTTATCCATCTCCTCCACATTATCCAGTTTTGTGGAGTAGAGGTTTTTGAAATAAGTCCTGATGATTCTCCCAATTTCACTTATGTCTGTTGTGATCTCTCCTTTTTCATTTTGGATTTTGTTAATTTGAAGCTTCACCTTTTTTTGCTTGATCAGATTGGCCAGGAGTTTGTCAATCTTGTTTATTTTTTCAAAGAACCAGCTCTTTGTTTTGTCAATTGTCTTAATTGTTTCCTTGGTTTCCAATTCATTGATTTCTGCTCTGATTTTAATTATTTCTTTCCTTCTGGAGCTCTTTGGGTTGGATTTTTCTTGTTTTTCCAGTGCCTTTAGGTGGATGGTTAGGTTATTGATTTGGGACCTTTCTGTCTTTTTTACGAAGGCATTGAGTGCTATGAATTTTCCCCTGAGGACCGCCTTCATTGTGTCCCATAAGTTTTGATACGATGTGTTCTCATTGTCGTTCAATTCCAGAAATTTTGCAATTTCATTTTTTATTTCATCCACTATCCATTTATTGTTTAAAAGTGTGCTGTTCAGTTTCCAGGTGCCTTTGGGATTCTTGGTGGGTCTTTTATTGTTGATTTCTAGCAATATAGCATTGTGATCTGATATCATGCAGGGAATTATATCAATCTTCCTAAATATGTGGAGGCAGTCTTTGTGACCCAATATATGGTCTATTTTAGAGAATGTTCCATGGACTGCTGAGAAGAATGTGTAATCTGTGGATTTGGGATGGAATGTTCTGTAGATGTCCGTTAGGTCTAAGTGATCTATGGTTTTGTTGAGCTCTCTTACTTCCCTGTTGAGTTTCTGTTTGGATGATCTGTCTATTACTGATAATGGTGTATTGAAGTCCCCAGCTATGATGGTGTTTGTGGTTATTTCTGTTTTATTGTCAAGTAGGTTTTGTTTTATGAACTGTGGTGCCCCTGTGTTTGGTGCATACAGATTTATGATTGTAATATCCTCTTGATGGATCGTTCCTTTGATAAGTAGGAAGTGGCCTTCTTTGTCTTTTTTGATTATATTTGGTTTGAAGTCTATTTTATCCGATATTAATATAGCTACACCTGCTTGTTTCTTATTCCCGTTTGCTTGGAATACTGTTTTCCACCCTTTCACCCTAAGGAGATGTCTGTCTTTAATGGTGAGGTGGGTTTCTTGAAGGCAACAGATTGAGGGGTCTAATTTTTTGATCCATCCTGTTAGCTTGTGTCTCTTGATGGGTGAATTAAGGCCATTAATATTTAGGGTAATGACTGTGAGATTTGATTTGATCCCTGCCATATTGTGATGGTAAATGTGGGTTGGAGTTTTCATGGACATTGAAGTTTTTTGTGCCTACTCTGAGTTTGGTTGTTGTGATCTGCTTCTTGTAGGCAATTGTGTTTGATTATTTTTTTCTTCTCTGTGTAGAATTTCCTGAAATACTCTCTGTAGGTTTGGTTTAGTGTTCATATAATTGTAAAGCTGAGTTTTGTCATGGAAAGTTTTTCGTTCACCATCTATTATGAGGGATACTTTTGCTGGGTAGAGTAGTTTGGGTTGGAAGCCATAGGTTCTTAGACTTTGCAGTGTTTCATTCCAGGCTCTTCTAGCTTTCAGGGTTTCCATTGAGAAGTCTGAAGTAATTCTGATGGGGTTACCTCTGAAGGTGGTGTGCTGTTTTTCCCTAGCTGCTTTTAGGATTTTCTCTTTGGTGTCAATGTTTAGAGTCTTAATAATAATATGTCTTGGAGAGTTTCTCCTTTGGTCCAGTCTGTTTGGAGTTCTATTGGCTTCTTGTATCTTGATGGGCCTTTCTTTTAAGAGATTGGGGAAGTTTTCTTCAATTATTTTGTTAAATAAGTTCTCCATGCCTTTGGTCTGGATTTCTTCTCCTTCTGGTATTCCAATGATCCTGATATTGGGACGTTTAACTGTATCCCACAATTCCCTCATGTTCTGTTCACAGGAGCTTTTAAACTTACTGAAATTTTTGAACTCTCTAACTGTTTCTTCCATCTTGTCTTCCAGATCAGAGTTTCTATCCTCCACTTGGCTGACTCTATTCTTGAGAGCTTCTAGTGAGTTTTGGGCTTGTTCAATTAAGTTTGCATTTTCTATTATTTTTCTATGTATAATTTCCATCCCTCTGTCAAGCTCCCTTTTCACATCATTTTCTGATTTTCTTGATGATTCTTGGAGTTCATCCTTGCATTTCTTTATGCCTTCATTTAGCATGGCCAGCTGATTTTTAAGGTCTTCTTTTTTTTCACTCTCCCTCAAATCTCTTAACTCTCTTTGAAATCCTTCCATTTTCTTATCTAATCCTTCCAATTTCTTATCTATTAGTTCTAGTTTAGTGATGGCAGCATCCACACGATTGTCGGCCCTTTGTTGCTTTCCTGCAAGTTCTACCAATAGGTTTGTTAGAGTTGCATTGCTCATAGCTTCAATGTGGTGTTCTGGTCCTATTTGTTCTTCTATGTTTTGGTTAGAAGTATTCATTGTGGGAGTGGGTGATCTAATTGGATTTTCTTGCATTTGATTATTCATGTTATTTCTTTTGCGCTGTGTTCTGCCCATGACAGTGTATGGGCAGATAAGTGGGCGTATCAGCCTGGGCTCAAGAACAATGGGAATCTTATGCAGCCTGGGGGCGTTGCCAAGAAGCCTGGGCTTTGGCTGTCACTTGCCAAAGCCGCCTATCTACTGCCTGGCAGGGGCGCCGAAGTTGCCTGAGTTCTCAAGCGGTAATGTGCCAAGGCTGCCTGTGTTCGAGCTAGGAGTGGCACTGAGGCACCACGCACTGAAGCCGCCCAGACTTTGGTTGGGAACGCTGGGACCGGAAGCAGTCTGCGCTCCCCCACCACAAGACAATTGTGGACGGCCGGCACGGCAGACAGAGGGCGAGTGGAGGAGAGTGCGGAGCAGTCTAAGCTTCTGCACGCAGGGAATAATCTCACTTGCCAAAGCCGCCTATCTACTACCTGGCAGGGGCGCCAAGGTTGGTTGAGTTCTCAAGCAGTATTGTGCCACAGCTGCCTGTGTTCGAGCTAGGAATGGCACTCAGGCACCAAGCACTGAAGCCGCCCAGACTTTGGCTGGGAACGCTGGGACCGGAAGCAGTCTGCGCTCCCCGCCACAGGACAATTGTGGAAGGCCGGCACGGCAGACAGAGGGCGAGTGGAGGAGAGTGCGGAGCAGTCTAAGCTTCCACACGGAGGGAATAATCTCACTTGCCAAAGCCGCCTATCTACTACCTGACAGGGGCGCCAAAATTGTTTGAGTTCTCAAGCAGTAATGTGCCACAGCTCCTGCGTTCGAGCTAGGAGTGGCACTGAGGCACCAAGCACTGAAGCCGCCCAGACTTTGGCTGGGAACGCTGGGAACTGGAAGCAGTCTGCGCTCCCCCGCCACGGGACAATGGCGGCCCGCCGGTGCGGCAGGCAGGTAGGGGGTGGCACCTGAGCTGACGCAAGCGAGAGATACAGTCTGAGCTTGTGGGACTGGGCACACTCAGTAGGTGGGCGAGTGGACAAGGGTGCGGAGCAGTCTAAGCTTCCGCGCGGAGGGAACGATTGGCGCGCAGTGGCAGCCGTGCGGGCTCCGGAGCAGCAGCAGCGGCAGGGGTGGAGCTTTGAACACGGCGGTTATTTGGGGCGAGGGGTGCCTACCCGCCCGAAAGGGGACCAGCAATTCCCTGTTCCCCCACCTCTGTGCCCTCCCAGATTTCTCTCCCCTAAAAGCCACTATATACCCTTAATATCTTGCCTTTCTTTCCCCGGGATTTGCAGCGCAGCTACGCGGTCGCCATCTTGGCCGGAAGTCAGTGTTTCAATCTTTTATTCTCTCTACCTGGAGAGGAAAAATCTAACTCCAAAACACAAGACATACATATCTTTTCATCAGTTGATTGCAATGCCATTTGGCAAGGTGGCCACAATTTAAAGATCAGGGCTTAACCCTAGAATGGGGCAAATTTTTTTTGGTATGTGCATGTATGTTGTCAGAAATCTGTAATCAGTTGGTCATGGTATCACATGCCCTTAATCCCAGTACTTGGGAGGCAAAAATAGGAGGATTGGTATGAGTTTGAGTCCACCATGCAGCTACATAGTGAATTCCAAGTCAGCCAGGGCTAGAACGAGACCCTATCTCAAAAAACAGAAAAACAAACAAACAAAAAAAGAATTGAAAGAAATATATAATCAGTAAGTGACAGGGTGAACACTGTGGTGTCCTTCTTGGTGGAAGAAATGCTTCAGAATGATTATGATTCTTTTATTTATTTTATTTTATAATAATAATAATAATAATAATTATTATTATTTGTTTTTTTTTTTTTCGAGGTAGGTTCTCACTGTAGCTCAGGCTGACTTGGAATTCACTATGTAGTCTCAGGGTGGCCTCGAACTCATGGCAATCCTCCTACCTCTGCCTCTCAAGTGCTGGGATTAAAGGGTTATTTCACTATGCCATGTGCATATAACATAAAGTCTAGAGACATTGCTAATCTGATAAACACACATACTTATTGATATAACAAACAGCATTGTGTTGACTTTCGCTTTTTTACAAAGCAGGAAAAATGGATTGATCACTGTAGAGTTCAAAGCTGTCTTTCTGTAACTGAAGAGCAATATCTTTAAGGTACAGAAAAACAAAAAGTGTACCTTACTTAAATATATCATTATCTAAAGATTTTTTAAAATATTTTTAAAAAATATTTTTATTTTTATTTTTATTTTTATTTATTTATTTGAGAGAAAGAGAGAGAGAAAGACAGAGAGAATGGGTGCACCATGGCATCCAGGCATCCAGCCACTGCAAACAAACTCCAGATGCATGCACCACCTTGTGCATATGGCTTACATGGGTTCTGGGGAATCTAACCTAGGTCCTTAGGCTTCACAAGCAAGCATCTTAACTGCTAAGCCTCTTCTCTAGCCTTGTAAAGTTTTAAATTGTGTATTTACATCATAGCCTTACAAGGGGATGCTTGGAACCCTATGTTAACTTGGAAGGGAATTGGGAATTGAATTGTTTGCCTGTTTTTATTCTTAAAAATCCTATGTAAAACAATACTTTTAAAGCCAGAT
Source organism: Dipus sagitta (assembly GCA_036346955.1). Taxonomy (NCBI): domain Eukaryota; kingdom Metazoa; phylum Chordata; class Mammalia; order Rodentia; family Dipodidae; genus Dipus; species Dipus sagitta. The sequence continues at coordinate 33,433,968 of CM070788.1, forward strand.
TGGCTATAGTGATTCATTCTTTAGAACTTGAAAAATATCAGTATTTTAAAAAGTATTACTAATTGGAATATTTCAAGATCGAATACAGAGTATCTTGAGTGATAAAATACCTCTGAGTGGAGGTGAAGCATCTGTGACATTTCAAGATGTTTGAAAGAGTACTTTAAAGCAAAGGAAACTGGGCTAGAGGGATGGATTATTGGTTAAGGCATTTGATTGCAAAGCCAAAGGACCCAGGTTCAATTCCTGAGGACCCAGTAAGCCAGATGTACAAGGTGGCACATGCATCTGGAGTTCATTTACAGCGGCTGAAAGCCCTGTTGTGCCTATTCTGTCTCTACATATACCTACCTCTTTCTCTCTCCCTCTCTAAAATGAATAAAAAAATTTTAAAAAGCAAAGGAAACTATGAATGGCCTGCAGTAACATCACTGATATAATGATTGATAGTATCTACCAGTGAACAATCTCTAGTTCCACATAACCATGGCACAAGTTTCATTCTCCGCTAAGAGCCAACATTTATCAGAGTGCCTCATTTGATACATTCTACATATTAAATTAAAATTTATTTATTTATTTATTTATTTATTTATTTATTTATTTATGAGACAAAGAGGCAGACAGAAAGAGAGTATGGGCATGCCAGGGCCTTCTGCCACTGCAAACAAACTTCAGATGCATGTGCCACATTGTGCATCTGGATTTACATAGGTACTGGACAATTGATCTTGGGCCTTTAGGCTTTGCAAGCAAGCATCTTTAACCATTGAGCAATCTCTGCAGCTCCACATATTAAAAATTTATATTTTATTTTGATAAAAATCATTGGTAACCTGCTGAAAGAATTGTTGTTAGAATGAAAGAGGTAGGGAAAATCTTTTTTTCCTCTTATAATGTATAATTGAGGTTTGGCTAAAATTATGTGCAATGGGTTGAAGAGATGCTCAGTGGTTAAGGCACTTTCTGGCAAAGCCTAAATACCCAGGTTCAATTCCCCAGTACTCACATAAAGCCAGATGTACAAAGTGGCACATGCATCTGGAGTTTGTATGTAGTGGCAGGAGACCCTGGTCTACCCAATCTCTCTTCTCTCTGTCTAGATTTTTCTTTTCTTTTCTTTTCTTTTCTTTTCTTTCCTTTTCTTTTCTTTTCTTTTCTTCCTTCCTTCCTTGCTTGCTTTCTTCCCTTGTTTTTTTTTTTTCAAGGTAGGGTCTCACTCTAGCTCAGCAATTCACTCTGTAGTCTCAGTGTGGCCTCAAACTCATGGCAATCCTCCTGTCTCTGCCTCCCAAGTGCTGGGATTAAAGGCATGTGCCACCATGCCCAGCTGTCTATCTGTTTGTATCTCTTCTGTCTCTCTCTCCACTTGCAAATAAATAAATATTTAAAATAGTATGTAATATGTTTTGGTGAATTAGCATCAATGGACATATAAAGCTGTCTCATTTTAAGAGATGATACTTTGTACATGCCCTTTACTTTTCTTATACATGAATGTTTCTTAATTGATTCTTAAAAATAATATAAGTCATTTCAATAATGACTTTAGTAAGTTATAATTAGCTTCTAGAATAATGGGAAAATATCTATTGATTCTACATGCAGCATTTAATTAGGTCTAAATTCAAAAGACCTTTAACTAGTTCTGTTAACTCTCTGAGCCAACAATTACTTTCTCAAGGAGATGCAGGGTAAATGTTGCCTAATTAGATTTTCTTGATTTTCAAATGGGTTGAGGACCTTGTGCTCTCAGAAACATTGGCTTAGTATAGAGTGTATGACTCAGCCCTACCACACACAGAGCAAGCCACCAATATGTGATTGTGAGTTAATATTCTTTTAAATGGAATTACTTTTGACTGTAACTTCAATTTTTTCCCCAAGAGAAGAGAACCTTAATGTGACTTAACATTATAAACAAATAAGATTTTTATGCTACTTATTAAAGTATTTTCTTATAGATGCTAGAAAAACCCCATGTTTACTCAGGTCCTTATTGTTTTTAGGGCACTATGGAAAGAAATGAAAACAAAGTCTTAAATATAAGGCCTGCTTCAGGCTCTAGAATTAGGAAGCATTTCTGTTATCTCATTCTAATCCTTAGGGTAAAGTTTGCTTTTTGAGGATCTGTTTATTATATATTGGAATATTAGCCATGAGAAAAAAACTGTAAGTAGAGTAGATATAATTATTACCTACTATAAATTTTCATTTATTTTAAATGTATAAAATTGGTAATTATACTCATAGATATTTAATTAATTAAAAACTGATCACTGAATAATTTTTATTTATTTTGAAAAACAAATTTATTCCAAGTGTTTGAATATGATAATATGTGGCTCTTGTCATGCTGTTGCTAGGATATTCTAGACATAATAATAATGCTACTTGCCTCAGACAGCTTTTGTTTAATGTAATAGCAATCAAATACATGATTACAAGAAGAAATGAAGTAATTAGAATCATCTTGCATTGAACAAAATTTTATATAATCTCAAATAACAGATATATTAAAACTGTAAGTCACAGGGTTCAACTATGTTACTGGGAAATGTATACCTTAGATTTTAAATTTTGATGAAAATTTTCATAGAGCTTTATTTCTAGAAATATTAAGTGTAGCTTCTTTGTTCCTTCCCTGTTTCTGTTTCCATTTTCCCTTTCTCCTTTCCCTTTTCCTTTTCTTTCTCTTTTTCTTTTCTTCCCTTTCCCCCATTCTCTTTACAGGAGAGCAAAAGGGAGTAAACTCTCATATTTAATATCTAAGAAATTTTGAATCATGTTTTTCCTTGTATTAGAATTACTTATCCCTCACTTTGTTATGGAGACAAAAGATAAAAAGGGTAGCTTGAAACAATATTAATCTTTGGTTAGCCCAGACAATTCATATTGATTTCACTAAAAATTAAGTATCTACCTATGACCATTACTAGATAGTTAGAACGTTGCACTTTCTCTGTACTTGTGACTTATTGAGTTCTGTCTCCTCAAATACATGTTAATGCCTTAATTCTCTGCATTTCAAAGTGTGACTCTACTTGGAGGCAAGGTCTTTATGGAGATAACTAAGTTAAAATGAGCATATTAGGGCTGATTCTAATCCAACAGAAGGGTGTATTTCTAAAAAGAGATTAGGACACAAACACATGCAGAAAAAGAAACCCAGGAAGACATGGAGATGTAAAGATGGGAAGGGAGGACACCTCAGAAGAAATGAACCTTAGCAGCACACAGATCTCAGACTTCTAGCCTTGGAGATTACACAATCTGTGATAGTTTGTTAGGGTAACCCTAGCTAGCTGCTTCCATAGACATTCTGAGACAAATTCTGTCATGTAAGAGGTTCTATAGATTCCAGGCCCAGTAGAGGAAGCTTGATGACAAGTTAGCTGAGTGACAGAGATGCTGACTACTTGATTCAACTTCTTGTCAGGTAATTAGAGGAGGAGTGTTACGATGGATGCCAAGAATTTGCTGTGTCCCAAGTCATCTGAACTCCAACTCTACTCCCTCTATTGTGCCATTGTTTGAATAAGACATAGACTGCAAATAAGAGGAGTGGGAGGTATGTGCATATTAAAGAGGCATTAGAATTTGTGCTACTTAACAGATTCTGGAGCTGCATGGAGTCTGGCAGCTTCATATTACTGTGTGATCTTGGGCTCTATTCAGCTTTATATATGTGGTCCCTCATATGTGGGTCACTGGATATCCCTAACTTCATAGGATGTTTGTGAGAATGAACACATTAGGGTATTTAGAATAGTGTCTGTCACATACCGTTAGGCAAGGGGTAATGTTCTGTATTTCATAGAGATGTAAAGATTAAGTAAATAAAGCAATGGAGTTTTTGTTGTGTGTGTGGCGGGGCGGGGCGGGGGGGAATGGATTGGCAGAGTCCTTCTTTGTAGACCAAGTTGCTGAACTTCCAAAAACCTACCTGAGTTGAAATAATGGATTTGACGTGCCACTCACAGTGCCTGGGAAGTAGCAGACACTAACCACCTGTTGTCTTCTCTTCTATCCTCATCATTCTAAGAATCCCAGTAGGTGTTAAAGGTTCTGCTTTCAAATGAGGAATCACGATGTCAGAATGGCAAAAGGCACTTAGAGATCAACCCTTTGAATGGCTTATGAACACACAGGGACAGTGAGGCCAGATCAGAACAGAGCTTCCAACTCCCCTACTCTCATAGCAGTAGTATGTTGTTCCACTTTAGTATACAGTCAAAACATGCTTTTGTCTCGTCTTTCCCTCCCATGATGGGCAAAACCACATTTAAAACAATCAGTGGTTTGGTAGGGGGAGACTGGCTGAAGAAACCAGATGATGGTACAGTCTTGAAAAAAGTTCCATTGTTATTCCTATAAATATGAACAAGCTTTATTTTTCAAGGCTTTATGGGCATCAAACTTTTTAAGGTCAATGATTAAGCACTAAATGTCTCCTGGTTCCTTCCCTGCCCTTTAAATCTCTTCCTCACTGCCTTATAGGTTTGCCTCTATTTCAGTACCTTTCCTTATTTATTAATTCCAGGCTGCCAAAGCCTCTAAGGGAAAAGTGGGTCAACTTCACTTTAGTCTCTGAATCTAGGATTGACACATTCCCTCAGCAGTATTCGTTCCACAGTGGTTGATTTGTTATCAATTTCTCTCACTTTTTATATTTTATTTTTATTTATCTTTTTAAAAGACAAAAAATACATACACACACATATATTGAGAGAGAAAGAGAGAGAGAGAGGGAGAGAATGGGCATGCCAGGACCTCCAGCCACTATAAGTGCACTCCAGATGCATGCACCACCGTGTCCATCTGGCTTATGTGGGTACTGGGGAATCGAATCTGGGTCCTTAGGCTTCACAGGCAAATTCCTTAGCTGCTAATCCACCTCTTTATCTTTACCACCCAATTTATCTCTCTCTTTTAAAAATATTTTAATTTTTATTTACTTGAGAGAGAAGGAAAGTGGCAGACAGAGGGTAAGGGAAGGAGAGAGAGAGAATGGGCAGGCCAGGACATCCAACCACTGCAAACAAACTCCAGATGTATACACCACCTTGTTCATTGTTCATCTGTCTAATATGGGTTCTGGGGAATCAAATATCAGTCCTTAGACTTTGCAGGCAACAGCCTTAACCACACTCTTCAGCCTTCCTCTTCTCTTTTGCTAGTAAGATTTCATTCGTGAATTAATTTCCATTTAGATCTATGTATAGCCTTCACACACTGAATATGAGCAAAGGGGAATGTGGTGGTTTGATTCAGGTGTCCCCCATAAACTTAGGTGTTCTGAATGCTAGGTTCCCAGCTGATGGAGATTTGGGAATTAATGCCTCCTGGAGGGAGTGTATTTCTGGGGGTGGGCTTATGGGTGTTATAGCCAGTTTCCCCATGCCAGTGTTTGGCACACTCTCCTGTTGCTATTGTCCACCTCATGTTGGCCAGGGGGTGATGTCCACCCTGTGGTCATGCCATCGTTTTCCCCTGCCATCGTGGAGCTTCCCCTCGAGCCTGTTAGCCAAAATAAATCTCTTTTTCCCAGAATCTGCTCTTGGTTGGGTGATTTTTACCAGCAATGTGAACCGGACTGAAACAGGGAGTCTACTGATAAGATGATGGATTTTTAAGTAAGGTAAATCTAGCCCACACAAATTTCAGCCCTCTTCAGGAATTCCTCTTTAGGGAACCTCTCTGATAAGGCTGGTAATAACCACAGAAGGAAAGCCTGGACCTTTATAGGAGACCAGGTGGTGGCAGCAGAGAGCACATGAGAGAAGCCAGCAGCTGCAGTGGCTTAAAAACATGACAGATGCAGATAGTTGCAAAACCACTAATTAACAGGAAAAGTGGTTAAGGACATGAAATTCCAGAGGTACTTGAGTTTGTCTTCATTTTATTACTCACTAGAAGCCAATGAACTTTTCTAGCCCTTGTGCTCTCATTTATAAAGTGGGGTAACACTAGTTATAGGATTGTTTTAGGAAGAAAGCAAATAATGTATGTGGAATTCATCCATCCCTAGCAAACAAGTGGTAAAGAGGGAGGGGTATTCAAGTTGTATCAGTTACTTTCTTGTTGATATACAAAATACCCGATCAGCTCAGGAGCTCAAGGAAGAACAGGATTTATTTTCTGCTTATAGTTTTGAAGGGAAGTGTCCATTATGGCAGGGAAGGTATGGAGGCCTAAACAGGAAGCCAGGCATCAGATCAACAAGTAGGAAGCTGGAAGGTCTCATAAGCACCAGCCTGGGCTGTTCTATAACACCCCAAGTGACACATCTCCTCCATCAAGGCTTCACCTCCTAAAGGCTCCACAAGCTTCTAACATGTGCCACCAACTGCAGGTCAAGTACTCAAACACATGAGTCTATTGTGGACAATTTACACTCAAACCACCATACATGTCAAACACGAGCATATGTGCCACCAGAAAGTTGCTGTAACTTTTTCTGAACCAGGAGGGTACCAATGGGGAGGCAGCAGCCAGTAGCCAGCAGTTGTATCCTTGCATGCAGGCACAGAGATGCACATTACTTGCCGAGTTTAGAAATACTAACAATGCCAACTAAAATCCATCTTCTTTTCTACAATCACCCTGCATTAGCAACTCTATACAATATTGGAGGTAGACTACGCTTCCTTGTAGGAATTCTTCTGTTCTAACAAATAGGAGATTTTCTATCAATGGTTTTAAAATCTTTTATCTTCTGCCTTCTTAGTTTTCTGCCCTTCATACTTTGTTACTGACTCCCTTTTCTCAGTCCTACTGGACTGATTGTGCCATGGAGACACTGCATGTTCTTGACTCGCCATTTTTTCTGTTATTTTTATTGACAATTTTCATATATGTATATAATATATTTTGGCCATAATCCCCTTTCATTACCTTCTTTGGTCCCATTCCTCCATTCCTCTGAAACCCTTCTTTTCAAGTATTCCCTCTTCTACTTAGATGTCTCTCTCATCCTTTACCCTCCTCCATCATCCATGATAAAGTGTGTATGTGTATGTCTATTGTAGTTACTTTTGCATTGCTGGACAAACACCGGACCAAAAGCAGCTTATGGGAGGAAAAGGTTTATTTTAGGCTTATAGAATCCAGGGGAAGCACCATCAATGGCTGAGAAAGCTGGCTTCAGCATCCACAGCAGAGAGAAAACCAGCAAGCACAAATAACCAGAGTCCCAACCTGGCTCTCTACAGATCTAGTAGGGCTGGACCACACGATCTACCCCCTAGTGATACCTGCTTCCCAGTAGGGATCTGCCTGCTGGAGACTCAATGTTGTAAGCTCAAAATTTTTTTGTTCTGTTTTGATTTGTTTTGTTTTGTGATAGGGTCTTGCTCTAGTCCAGGATGACTTGGAGTTTGCTATGTAGTCTCAGGCTGGCCTTGAACTCATGGTGTCCTCCTACCTCTGCTTACTGAGTTCTGAGATTAAAGGCATGTGCCACCATGCCCAGCTGCAAGATCATTCTTTTTTTTTTTTTTTTTTTGAGGTAGGGTCTCACTCTAGCTCAGGCTGACCTGGTACTCACTATGTAGTCTGAGAGTGGCCTTGAACTCATGACAATCCTCCTACCTCTGCCTCCCGAGTGCTGGGATTAAAGGTGTGTGCCACCGAGCTCGGCTAAGATCATTCTTCATCAAAAATTCTGAGGCTGTGGGGAATATACATTCACATTCAAACCACCACAAGGTTTTATGGAGGTGCCTAAAGCTCCTATGCAGTCATGAATGTAATTTTGTGACTGAGAGATAGGGTTCAATAGCACTCCTCCCCACCTCTGCTCTTGTATTCTTTCTGCCTCTTGTTCTGCATTGTTTTTGATCACCTCTTTTCTTTTCTGACCATACAATTCCCATGCGTGAAATGCCGTATGATCTCCGTTTCACTTGTCTAGGATCTTACTTTTCCTAGTGTGAAGGCCACATTTTTCTGAGAAGCTTTCTGCACTATCTGCATATCCCACAAGGAGACGTACCTTGTGAACGGAGCTAGGAGTTAGTTTGAACCTGAGCGTCTGCTTCCCTCTGGTGAAATATCCTGCCTCTTCTTCTCACACAGAGGAGGGTCTCATCCACAGACCTGGTGCTCAGTTCATAATCTAAACAAGGTTTAGATTTTGATGCCCTCTGTAAAATTGGTGCTCACAGTTATGCTTAACATTTAAGATATTCTATTTCACAGAGTAAACATAATTGGTGGCTGGAACTGGGCCACAAAAGCACACATATTATGCATGTGTTACCTTAAGTATTATACATAATGCAATACCAATAACGTTTGACATTTTAAACAGAAGAAATATAATTACCTTGTCAATTGGGAATTAAGATTAGGAAGGGGATTGTACCTGTGGACTCTAAGCTCTAGATTATACTGAGGCTATTTTTAGTCTTTCTGCGGGATTTGGAGTATTATTATTTATTTATTTTTTGCTCATATAAAACAATACAAATTTTAGTTTGAGGGTTTGAGATTGCAGCTTTGTGGGAGAGTACTTGCCTAGCTTGCTTGATGTCTTAGATTCAACCCTTAATAAGCAGACAGGCAAACAAACAAATGGTGGTGTTGAGTGCCTATAATCCCAGTATTGAGGAGGTAGATGCAGATGAACCTGAGGTTCAAAGCTAGCCTTGTCTACATAATAGGTTCAAGGCCAGCTTGTCCTACAGAGTGAGTCTCTGTTCTGAAAAAAAAAAAAAAAAGTAGTAGTAGCAATAATGATGCAGGGTTTGGGGGTTCAGGAGGGGGTCTCCCAATTTTGTGAACCCCAAGTTTGAATTCTGTCCTACCTTTAACAAATGATCAATAAAAACAGATTCAAGAAGGATAAATTTTGAATTATGAAGTTTATTTAGGGGGAAATCACAAATTGTGGGATTTATTTAAGGGAGTAATCACAATTTGTGAGGTTTATTTAAGGGAGATTGGAATGTAGGAAAACTAGAGCAGAGTCATAAACATGTGGGAAGTAGGAAACACACTCTCATGTGGAAACACTGCATAGTCTATAAGGTTCATTTAAGATAAATTGAAGTTTTTGGAAAAAAAACTGGAGTAGAGCCACAAGCACATGGAGAGGAGTTAAACTGAGGCTTTGAAGGAAAAAATTGAATAGAGCTGCAAACATATGGAAGATGTACCTTAGGTATATATGTGGGGGGCTTAGAAGGACACGTAATGGCATCTTCCATATGTTTTTCCATGGGGTAAACTTAAGAGGGCAAATGGTGAGGGACAAGAAGAATGTGAGAGAAAATATCAAAGCAGAGACCAACAAATTCAGTGGAAAAATGAGGAATGATTTTTTTTCTGTGATTGGTAAGTTCACTGAGAATGATCTGTTCCAGGTTCAACCATTTTTTCCTCAAATTTCATTGTGTCTTTTTTTCTTACTGCTGTATAGAATTCCATTGTGTAGATATACCACATCTTAGTTATCCATTCTTCTAGTGATGGACATCTGGGTTGATTCCAGCTCTTAGCTATTACAAATTGAGCCACTACAAACATGGTTGAGCAAAATGAAAAAGGAGAGATCACAACAGACATAAGTGAAATTGGAAGAATCATCAGGACTTATTTCAAAAACCTCTACTTCACACAACTGGATAATGTGGAGGAGATGGATAAATTCCTGGATGCATACCATCAATCAAAGCTAAACTCAGAGCAGATTAATCACCTCAATGAACCCGTCACACTCATGGAGATTGAAAAAGTAATAAAAAACCTCCCCAAAAGAAGAGTTTAGGACCAGATGGCTTCTCAGCTGAATTCTATCAAACCTTCATGGAAGAACTCAAACCAATCTTCCTCAAACTGTGCCACACAATTGGTGAACAGGGAAAGCTACCCAACTCTTTTTATGAAGCTAGCATCACCCTAATTCCAAAACCAGGCAGAGATGCCACAAGAAAAGAAAACTACCGGCCTATTTCCCTGATGAATTTAGATGCAAAGATCCTAAACAAAATCCTCACAAACCGAATCCAACAACACATCAAAAGCATTATCCACCTTGACCAAGTGGGATTCATCCCAGGAACACAGGGGTGGTTCAACATACGGAAATCTGTCAATGTAATACACCACATAAACAAGGTTAAACATAAAAAATACATGATCATTTTGATAGACACAGAAAAGGCCTTTGACAAGTTACAACATCACTTCATGATCAAAACATTGGGGAGAATTGGCATGGTTGGTTCATATCTTAACCTAATAAAGGCAATATACAAAGCTCCGAAGGCCCAAATAATACTTAATGGAGAGAGACTGGAGGAATTCCCATTAAGATCAGGAACAAGACAGGGTTGTCCACTCTCACCTCTGCTTTTCAATATAGTACTGGTAGTCCTAGCTCAAGCAATAAGGCAGGAGAAGGAAATAAAAGGGATACAATTTGGAAAGGAAGAAGTTAAGTTAGCTTTATTCACTGATGACATGATTGTATATGTAAGAGACCCGAGAGACTCCATCCCAAAACTCCTGAAGCAAAACTCCTATAGCAAAGTAGCAGGATAGAAAATCAATGCACAAAAATCAGCAGCCTTCCTATATGCAAATGACAAAGATACAGAGAAAGAAATAAGGGACATAGTCCCATTTTCAATAGCAACAACAACAAAAAAAATACCTTGGAATAACGTTAACCAAGGAAGTGAAAGATCTATACAATGAAAACATAAAAACACTCAAAAAAGAAATTGAGGAGGACTTGAGAAAATGGAAAGCCCTCCCATGTTCCTGGATAGGCAGAATTAACATTGTGAAGATGACAATCCTACCAAAGGCAATATACAGACTTAATGCAATTCCAATTAAAATCCCTATGGTGTTCTTCACAGAGATAGAAAAAATGATCTCAAATTTCATATGGAAAGGCAGAAGGCCTCGCATTTCCAAACATACCCTCAGCAAAAGAAATACCTCTGGAGGCATCACCATACATGATCTAAAGCTATATTATAAAGCTATAGTAATAAAAACAGCATGGTACTGGCATAAAAACAGGAGTATAGACCAATGGAATAGACTTGAGGACCTGGACTTTGGGTCAGACAACTATAGCTACTTGGTATTCAATAAAGGCCCAAACAATATAGGCTGGAAAAAAGACAGCATCTTCAACAAATGGTGCTGGACAAACTGGATAACCATATGCAGGAAACTGAAACTTGACCCACACATTTCACCATGCACTACACTCAAGTCCAAATGGATCAGAGACCTCAATATAAGACCAGAAACTCGAATACTTCTGGAAGAAAATTTAGGAAGTACTTTCCATGATATAGGAATGGAAAAAGACTTCCTGAACAAAACCCCAGTAGCTCATGAACTTAAACCATCACTCAACCAATGGGATCACATGAAGCTGAAGAGTTTCTTTACAGACAAGCATACAATAAGCAAAGCTAATAGATTACCCACAGAATGGGAGAAAATATTTGCGGGTTATCCAACTGATAGAGGCCTAATCTCTAGAATCTACAAAGAACTCAAAAATCTAAACAGTAAGAAGTCAAACACCCCACTCACAAAATGGGGCAAAGAGCTGAACAGGCAGTTCACAGAGGAAGAAATACAAATGGCAAACGTACACTTAAGAAAATGTTCATCATCCCTAATCATCAGAGAAATGCAAATTAAAACAACTATGAGATTCTACCTTACCCTAATAAGGATAGCAAACATCAAAAAATCAAATAAAAATAAATGCTGGCGAGGATGTGGAGAAGTAGGAACACTCATCCACTGTTGGTGGTTTGTATATTTGAACGGTGGACTCCAGAGCCAGCCCACCTGGGCCAGTCTATCTAAGCCCATCCACCTGGGCCGTCCATCTAAGTAGCATGCTAGACTGTGGGCAGCAGGAGGTGCTGTAGATCAGTCTCAGACACAAGCTCCATTTCTGCCAAGAGTTCCATTCTTGTGCCAGGGATAGGTGATATGTGGGGTGGCATCTCCTGGTTTTCTCTAGGCCTCAATCTCTAACTGAAACTACCTAAAAGAAGCTAGCATTCTCCTATCCCCATTCAATAACAGTAATAATAATTTTAGCCTGTGGTGATCATTCCCATAATGGGAAAACAAGTTCAAGGCAAATACTGTTTTTTAAGCTTTAAATTTGTGTATTTATTTTAACCAGATACTATTTACAGGATATTGTCAACATTTACCTGCCATTAGAGAAAGTCACTGTAAAACATTGTCTATTTTTCAAGATATCTGTCCTTTTCCAAGAAGATAGCTATAAATCCTTTGTGAAAATGCTATCCTCAAACCAGAGGTTTAGTCTCCACAAGGACAGGTATCTCTGAGGTTTTGGGATTTTAAGGGGCTGAAGTGCACAGAATTTCACCTTATTTAAGCTTTGGGAGAATGTGGTTTTGTGACAAAGTCTTAGATGCCATGTGAAATGAGGAAATCTATCAGTTCAATGCTCTATTAATATGGTCAGCAAGCTATTCTTCCCATCTTCATCTCAGGAGAAGTTGTTTATGAAGAATTGATTGGAGCCTTAAGTCCTCGTTCTTTTGTGTGTGTGGTTGTTGTTAATGACATGTTCAAATACAACTTTTTTTTGTTGATTCCTATCCTCCATCTAATCTGCAGCCTTCTCTTTCCCCCAATTCCCTCTCCCTGCTGTATTTTTCTTCATTCAGTTTGGTTACAGTTCTATGTTTGTAGGTTTTATCTGCCTATGTATGTATGTATGTATGTATGTATGTATGTTTGTATGTATGTATCTATTACAAGCCAAGACCCTCAGTTTCAGGACACAAAATTAGCATATAAAAATTAGTAGTCTGAGCAGAGAGATGGCTTAGCAGTTAAGGTGCTTGCCTGCAAAGCCAAAGGACCCAGGTTTGATTCCCCAGTACCCACTTACACCAAATGTACAAAGTGGCACATACACCTGGAGTTTGTTTGCAGGGCTAGGAGCCGTGACATGCCCACTCTCTCTTTCTAATAAATAAAATAATTTTAAAAAATAGTAGTCATATGAACACATATATATTATAATCTAAGACCCTAAGTTTCAGGACACAGAATCAGCATATAAAACATGATCCTATACATAAGTGACCCAAATGTCTCCATCTCAAAATTTCTAAAGGTGATTAATTCCTTTAGTAAAGTGGCAGGATACACAATCAACACACAAAAATCAGTAGCCTTTCTGTATGCAAAGGACAAGTATACAGAGAAAGAAATCATCTAGGCAGTCTCATTTTCAATAGCAACAAAAAATAAAATACCCTGGAATAACATTAACGAAGGATGTGAGCTAAAAAGTTTTTCACAGACAACATACCATAAGCAGAGCCAATAGATTATCCACTGAATGGGAGAAAAATCTTTGCCAGCTATACCTCTGACAGAAGCCTAATAATATCTAGAATCTACAAAAACCTAAACAATAAAAAAATCAAACAACACACTATAAACATGGGGCAGAGAACTGGATAGGGAGTACTGAGAGGAAGAGATACAAATGGCTAACACACACTTAAGAGAATGTCCAACAACCCTAACCATTAGGGACATACAAATTAAAACAACTATGATATTCCACCTTACTCTAGTTAAGGATGATAATCATTAAAAATCTAACAACAAAGTCTGGCGTGGTGGTGCACACCTTTAATCCCAGCACTCAGGAGGCAGAGGTAGGAGCATTGCCATGAGTTCGAGGCCACTCTGAGACTCCATAGTGAATTCCAGGTTAGTGTGGGCTAGAGTGAGACCCTACCTTGAAAAACCAAAAATAAAAAAAAATAGAAAAATAAAAATCTAACAACAACAAATTTTGGCAAGGATGTGGGGAAAGAGGAACCCTCATCCACTGTTGGTGGAAATGTAAACTTGTACAACCATTATGGAAATCAATATGGAGATTCCTGAAAAGGATGAACATAGAGCTACCAACAGACCCAGTTATTCCCTTACTGGGCACGTGTCCTAAATGTTCCATGCTTCTCTACGGAGATATTTACTCAACCATCTTTATATCTGGTCAATTCATTATAGCTAAGGACTGGAACCAACCCAGGTGCCCATCATTGCATGAATGGATAACAAAGCTGTGATATTTTTACACAATGGAATTCTACTCAGCAGTAAGAAAACATGATACAATGAAATTTGTAGAAAAATGGAAAGACTTGGAACAGATCATACTCAGCAAACACACAATCACAAAAAGACAAATGATGCATGGTCTCAATTATTTGTGGTTTCTGACCTAGACCAGCTTGAGTTGCTGACATACCTGATAGGCCAAGACAAGAGGGATGGAAGGATTTGGCAGGAGGGGAAGGGGAAGGAAGGGGGAAAACATTGCTACCCACAATGAGCTGTTGACCAGAGACCTACGAGGTCCCCAAAACAAGACAGGTTTCTGTCAAAGCACTTGATTATCCACTTGAGGCAAAAAGTAAGACCCTACAGCTGAAGACACCACATGCTGCTGGCACAGAGCCTGGAGAGACCTGGATGTAATCTGGAAGAGAGCCAGTCCCCAGACAGCCCATCTAGCACTGGAAAGTGCTACATGAGCTACTGGGGGAAAGTGGCCAACAACAGTCTGAGCAACCAGAGGTCTAAGATACTCAGAAGAAAACACCCTGACAGGATGCCAGTGCAATAGTGCCACACATCCTCGATGGGTAAGCAATAGCTTTCTGATTGGCTAAGAGATCCACTTAGTGTAAAGAAACCCATATCTGGAATTGAGTACCAGATCAGAATCCTATGGAGACAAAGATTATGCTCTCCAGTGCCAAACTCTCACTAGTCTTTAGCTAAAAGAGGGGTTGGTTACATACATCAAATTCTCCCTAAATTAATAATGCTTATGCCATTTGAACTATGCTGACATCACTCTCCATTGGAGAATCTGTTTTTCCTTTTCAAAAGGTAGCAGGACCTGAGGAGATAAACTACCCCTCGCACTTCATCCAAGCCACAGTTGAAACTACAGAGGATTTGGGGAGACCAGCAAGAGTGCCGCTTCCATGCTGAACCTGATAATCAGTGCCATGGTGAAGGAGACAGACCCTGAGGATATCCAACACCTACCAAAGCAGAAATGCAGAGGCTCCTAAGAGCTCATCACTGAAGTAAACTTAAAACACACCCACCACACCTCAGGGAATTTTGTGGAAGAGGGGGTTGGTGGAAAGATTGTAACAGCCACAGGTTGAGACATCATGCCCAGAGGCATTCCCTTCCCTCAAAAACAATGGACAACCCCATGGGGAATACCTGCAACCCCATTGAGGTGGGTCCCCAGCAGAATGGGGGCAGGGACAAGGGAAAAGAGGGTACCAACACATGATGTATCCATATGAAATATGTTGTTAATAATAATAATAATAGTAAAGCAAAAAATGAGTAGTCTTAGAGTACACTAATAATGAATTCACAGAGGAAAGAAATCAAGGAAAACATCCTATTCATAATAGTTACCAAAAATTAAGTGCCTAAAAATAAACTGAACTAAAAATGTGAAAGATCTCTACAATGAAAATTTCAAGACACTAAAAAAGTAAAATAAAAAAAAAATAAATAAAAGAAGACACTACATGATAGAAAGACTATGCATACTCTTAGATTGTCAGAATTAACATTGTGACCTAAAATAATCTGCAGGCTAAATACAATTCCCTTCAAAATTCTAATGATATTCCTCACAGAGCTCAAAAATTAAATCAGGAGCTGGGCGTGGTGGTGCATGCCTTTAATCCCAGCACTTGGGAGGCAGAGGTAGGAGGATCGCCGTGAGTTTGAGGCCACCCTGAGACTCCATAGTGAATTCCAGGTCAGCCTGGACTAGAGTGAGACCCTACCTCGAAAAACAAAAACAAAACAAAAAAAAAATTAAATCAGGAATTTGTATGGAATCACAAAAGACCAAAGCCAAGGCAATCCTAAGGGAAAAGAGCATAGCAGGAGCTATCACACTACCCAATTTTATTTTTATTTATATATTTGTTTATTTACATGCAGAGAGAGAGAGAGAGAGAGAGAGAGAGAGAGATAGAATGAATGAGAGAGAATGGGCTACCAGGGCTTCCAACTGCTGCAAACTCCAGATGCATATGCACTGTGTGCATTTGGCTTTAAGTGGGTACTGTGGGCAAGTGGCTTAACGACTGAGCAATCTCTCCAGACCCTGTACCCAATTTTAAATTATACTACAGGATCATAGTAATAAAGACAGCATGGTGCCATTACCAAAACACTACAGAATAGAAAATCCAGAAATTAAGTCAAATTGCTTTGTCCATCTGATCTTTGACAAGTGATCCATTTACTCCACTTCCTAATGAGGGGAAAAAGGACACAAGTTTCCTTGGGTGTCTGACTCACATACTGTCTGTAGGTGCCATGTTGGAAATTTCCTGTGTGACAAGAAAGATCACATAAAGCTGCCCCTCCTTTCTAGAGTGGAGCTGAATGTCATCTAGGCAGCCATGTGGTCTGACATCTGATGAGAGACTTTGCATAGCTATTTGAAATTCCATAACACTGAATTTCTTGGGGCAATCTGAATCTGGTTTTGTTTTGTGTTGTGGTAGTGCTTTATTTTTTAATGCTTAGAAAGACTGTATTATGGAGATTATAGGTAAAATTTAAAAGAAGGAAGAAATGCAGAGCTTTTTCCCAAGAGGAAGCAAGAGGATGATCTGGAAGATGGAAAGCCCCATTATGTCACCTTTTGTATTGCTTCAGTGTGTCTAGTAAATTTTGATGCATGTCATTAATATTATGCATTAATGTAGAAATTGAGGTAGACAGATTCTGGGATTGGAAACAAAGGTATTGTAATACCCCTTACCTTGGTAAACCTTTGCATGGAAAGTGAGTCAATTTGGTGAGAAATGGAGCTAGGTTTGGGTTTTGTTTCTATGGTTACCACCTGTGCAAATCCTTTAGGGTATTTGTATATTTGAATCTTTATATCAGAGCCATATTCCCATAGCATAATTACTCATTCTGCTCTGTTAATTAATAGTTATTTAAAATATGTATTTATTTGCAAGAGGAAAGGAGAGGGAGATAGAAGAGAGGGGAGAAAAAGGTAGAGTAAGAATGGGTGTGCCATAGCCTCTTGCTGCTACAAACAACTCCACAGTATACGTTTAACTTCACATGGCTACAGGGGAATTGAACTTAGGTTACCAGGCTTTGCAAGCAAACACCTTTAACTGCTAGACCATCTTCCCAGCCCCAGTAATATTTAATAATAGATTATGCTTGTTAGTATGAAATATGTCCATATGGTAGTGTACTTCATTAATTTTGGGCTTATACATTTCTTTCTAACTAGTAAAAGTATTCAGTAGTATTACAATCTTTTTTTTCTCAGAAGATTTTTTTCCCAGAAATTTTTATAGGATCTAAATAAAAATGTCTGGCTATGGCCCTAAAATTTTTATACAATCACTATCCTTTTATATAGCTTATTTTGCACTTACTGATGATGTATCATATAATTTCTATTTTCTTTTCATGCCTTTTATAGTCTCAACATCTACTTAAAAATATGATAGCTGCTTCCACTTGAGAGTTCCATGCTTTGTTGGTATACGTCCACTGTAGGGAACACATCAAAACATTTTTATCATGGATTTCCCTTAACCAGCACTAACCCTTATGGGAAGTTTGCCTGCTTATAATTGGGATCCACTGTGTGGACTGTGGGGACTTCACACATTTATAAAGACAATTAAGATCATGAGCTAGGTTAAGTGAAGCAACTTCTATCTCATTGATAATTCATTCATTTGTTTTTATTTGCTTCTGAGTCATCCAAGCAGTCATTTCAAAGAACACAGTTCTTATTAATAATCTCAATATTTTATTTATTTTAATCTCAAATTGGAGAGGCTAGTGTGACCTTTCCTTAAACTAGCTTTAAGATTTTATCCCTTTATTACTTAGAGAAATTAGAAATAGTTTCTCTACATTCAGTTTTGAAAGAAACTGCTAAAAAGAACAACAAAAGACATAGAAATAAGTGTCCTAAGGCAGGACAGATGGCTTAGAAGTTAAGGCACTTGCCTGCAAAGCCAAAGGACCTCGGTTCAATTCCCCAGGACCCATGTAAGCCAGATGCATGTCAGACATAGGCAGGGCCCTGGGTTAAAGCAAAACTAAGCTGTCTGACAGAAGGCCCCAGGCTAAGGAGGGGTCGCAGCAGCCTGAACCACTGCTGGTCCTATCTCCTTCCCCTATTCTGGGGGAGGGGGGTAGGGTTGCGGTGAGCCAGGATCCTCCCTCCATTCTTGGGGGTTGCAGTGAGCCTGGATCCCCTGGAGAAAATCTCAGACCTGAGATCACTCCCTCTCCAAGCATGGGATACCTGGACATTCAGATAAGACTTGGGCTTTGGCCATAACCCTTTTGCCAGTTGCCTAGGAAACTCCTTATATGGTATCAGCCAGCACTTTTGCATAGCCCATCCCCTTGTACCCTATACCTTCCCTCTGCCATTGCCTATGTGCTGGAATGTATGTTCCCATATGCTAATTAAGCATCAACAATATCCTTGTACATCCAATCCCCTTAGGACCCTCTTCCCACCCATTTCCCTGACAATAAACTGAGAGCTTCTCACTGAAACTGTCTCCCCAAAGTCTTTACTTTCAGGCGCTGACCACCGCATTTGCCTGGGAGCCTTCGGGGGGGCGGGGGGGGGGGAACCGAGGCTGCCCCAGAGCCCCAGGACCCAGGAACGCATAGATGCACAAGGTGGCGCATGCATCTGGAGTTTGTTTGCAGTGGCTGGAAGCCCTGGCACACCCATCTTCTCTCTTTCTTTCAAGTAAATGAATAAAAAAATATAAAAAAAGAAATAAGGATTCTAATATACAAGATTAAATCTAGACAAGTAAACTGATGGCTCATTTTTTAAGCATATTTTTCCTGTTGTTTATTTATTCTTTTTTTTTTTTTTTTTTTTTTTTTTGGTTTTTCAAGGTACAGTCTCACTCTAGGTTAGACTGACCTGGAATTTACTATGTAGTTTCAGGGTGGCCTCAAACTTACATTACATACTTTTTGAACAGATGTGTTTTTAAGTGAATTTTCTTAATGGAAAATTCTCATCACTACATTCAGTCTCTTGTTTCTATTCTCCAACTAACTGGCTGAATTTTTTTGATTATTTAGTTTTTTAATCCATACACTATCAGTATTATTAATGAAGTTCCTTTTAGTCAAAAAAATCCATAGGGTGGAGAGATGGCTTAGCACTTAAGGAGCTTGCCTGCAAAGCCAGAGGACCCAGGTTCAATTCCCCAGAACCAACTTAGAGCCAGATGCATAAAGTGGTGCATGCATCTGGAGTTCTTTGCAGCAGCTAGAGGCCCTGGTTTGCCTATTCTCTCTCTCTCTCTTCCTCTCTCCCTTTCTTTGAAATGAATAAATAAAAATAAAATATTAAAAAATTTTAAAAATCCATAATCAGTAATGGACAAAGGGTAAAAATTTCTCCTGAACATGAGATATAAGAAATTTCATGGGCTAGAGAGGTAGCTTAGAAGGTAAAGCACTTGCTTGCAAAGCCAAAGGACCTAGGTTTGATTCCCTAGGACCACCATAAGTCAGATGCACAAGTTGGTGCATGCAACTGGAGTTTGTTTATAGCAGCTGAAGGTCCTAGTGTATCCATTCTCTATATGCCTCTCTTTCTCAAATAGATAATTAAAAAATAAATTTTATGTATAATTTCTTTTGGAAAACTTTAATATTGTTTGTTCTACAAATCAATACTGCCTACTATATACCAGACATAAACCCGACTTTGTAGCTATTCTTTGAAAAGATACAGGTAAGCTCCTGCTCTCAAGAAACCTATTCCAGCTTTATTCTCTCAGGATATAGTCCAAAACATGTTGCTCATTTTTCACAAGGCCATATCTCTTCACTTATTGCAGAATTGAGGACTGATAAAGTTCAGGAGAGTGTGTATAATTTTTTGTCTTTGTCTGTGGGTCTTCTAATCACAACCACCTTTGCTCCCTGTCTGAACTGAGAAGACAGTTTTGACAGGATCTATACCTACTACAGATCTTTTACATAGCAAAGAAAATAGACATCAGAGTCAAGTGACAACCTATAGGATGGAGGGAAAGTCTTTTAAAACTATACATTTGGATGTGAGGGCCATCTGACTGCAACATCTGTCACCTCACTGATGGCCAGGGTTGATTCTGCTGATCTGGCTGGCTAGGCAGGTGTTCCCTCCCTCCCTCACTGCTCCATGTCTCCCTCCTGAAGCTGGACACTTGGTGGAAGAGGACGACCTTCTCTGAATAGAGGAGGACCAGTATTTGGTCAAGGGTATACAAGTAGCTGTGTTCCTCTGCTAGAACCTCCAAACAAGCTCTCAAACTATACATTTGATGAGGGGTTAGTCTCCAGAATAAACAAGGAACTCCAAATACTCAATAGAAACCCCTCCCAATAATCTTATTAAAAAATGAAATAGACCTAAATAGATATTTTTTAAAGGTGATGTATAAATGGTCTACAGGCTTATTAAAAAATGCTCAACATCACTAATCAAAACAAAATGCAAATCAAAACCTCAAGGAAATAACACTCACTTTAGTAAGGATAGCTATTATCAGAAAGACTAAGTATGATAAATGCTAGAAAGGGTTTGAGCCTAAGTAACTGTTGTCCTTATTTCTCTGAGACAGAGTCTCTCACTGGACTTGTAGTTCCTGTTGTTTGCCACCAATGAGCTCCAGTAATTCTACTATCTTGGGCTCCTGCAGCGCTGCGGTTACAGGCAGTTGTAACCACACCCAACTTTTTCTGTAGATGTTAGGGATTGAACTCAGGCCTTCATGTTTGCACTGACCCTAGTCTAGAAACCTTTACATTATTGCCTTCCATTTCTCCAGAAACCCAAGTAGCCATCAATTTCTTAAGCTCTGTTTATTTTACGATGCTATGAACAAAGGGGGTGGTGTTTGTTGCTCTACAAAAGCCCATCTTCACCCATCTCCCTAGTCTCTGGGTATTATGCTACTACCAAAGTTTCACTAATACACTACTTTAATTACTATCCAATTTTCAACAGCACAGTGTCTTTCAGTAATGTCCCACTTTGGGCAATATAGTCTTTATCTATTTTAGGCTTAGGTCTGAAAATAAATTTTGCTCTTAAATAGATTTGTTCTCTATTTTTCTACAATTTCCATTACTTCGTTTTATTGCCAATAGTACAGGTAAACATTAGCACCATCATGCTTTTATTACTGCTTTTCTTACATTTGAGCTAAGATCATAATTGCAAGAGTCAGATTATCTAATTTTCACCTCCACATCACTAGCGGTGTGGATTGGTTAAGTTACATAACCTGTATTTTAGTTTCCTCATCTGTACATTGTAAGAGGTATAAGACATCTATCTAAGAAAGGTATTGTAGAAAGCCACTGACAGTGTATGTGTGGCACTTAGAAACAGTCAGCTTTGTAGATACATTACTAGTGCCATTTTATTATTATGGACCTGGTTCTCAGGTATTTCATTGAGATGAATGAGCCAGATATTTCAACATGAAAAAGTCAATGTGGGAATTTTTGGCAAAGCAATTCTATGATCATAAATAATTTAGAAATATTTTTGGCCCTCAAAAATTTTTTAAAGATTTTATTTTTATTTATTTACTAGATACAGAGAGAGGGAGAGAGAGAGAGAGAGAGAGTGAGAATGGGCACGCCAGGGCCTTTAGTCACTGCAAACAAATGCCAGATGCATGTGCCACCATGTGCATCTGGCTTACGTGGGACCAGGAGAATTGAACCTAGGTCCTTAGGCTTTGCATGCATGTGCCTTAACTGCTAAAGCCATCTCTCCAGCCTGTCAATTTTTTTCAACCTATGTACTAAATGACAAGGCTTGTTTATTTTTGATATGAGACTGGTATTTTCTGTCAAATTTTGACATTAGAGAAATTTCTCCCAGTTTCTAATTCTGAAGTTTGCGAAGATACCTTTACTCTGCTCCTTACCTAGTGCATTACCAAAAAGGCTAAATTTTTCCACATTTGCGTCCCAACTAACTCATGACTTTTTCATTTCATGTCTTTTATAGCTGAAGGTAATTTGTGTCTTAACATCTCAGGCTTACACAGTTAGTCGACTTGTCAAACTTCCATTTTTCCATCACTTGGTGAGTAAAATATGGTTGATTTTCTCTCACAATTTAAAATGACTAGCCTTTGAATTGCTGGTGCCTTCATATTCCTTGCACCTGTTCTATTTTTATATGTGACCTTTACACTGCTTTCATGTCAAGCTCCGAATGGAGATTTTATTTTAATGTATACAAAGGTGTGTTTCATAAGCTCCCTGTCTTATGTATAAAGAATGAAAATAAATGATCTTTTGACAGCCTGTCAGGCAGAATTTCATTACCTATGTCAGACCATGTCTCTTGGGTGGAAATGGCAGCTAAGAACAACTGGGTTTTATTTGTTATTAGGGCATTTTGTACACCTTAAACAAACCCCATGGTTATGAATCTGAAAAGATTACATGTGGAGATTTCAAAAGCTGGTTGGATGATCCTGTGATAGCATGGGTGGATCCTAATCTCACTTCTTGTGTTACTTATAGGTCATTGAATCTCTGTGATACTTCAGCCAAGTCAGAAAGGTCTTTGTTTCAAACTGTATTGCGAACATTTGCCCTCATCCCTACATGCTGATTGATTTTGAAATATGGAGGCCCGAAGAAGGGAAAGCTGAACAGTTTAGGGAATGGGAATGTTGTTTACATGTTTCAGAATAATAGCTTTGATGATCTAGACTGGAGAATACGTTTGACATGGTGGTGTCTACAGCTGTTATGTATCCAGGCTCAGAGACTAAGAAGAAAATTTTAAAAGTCCACTGTGTTCTAACATTGTTTTTGTTGCTTTGTAGGCTAGGCACTTACATATCTTTCAGTAGAGCTCAATTTGTGTTGCTATAATAGATACAAAATATAGAAACAACAAAGTTTTCCCCTAAAATAGTTAAACCAAGGTAGTACAGTTCAGCATCTGGTTGAAAGTACACATTAAGGTTGTTTGAAGGGTTAGTGATTTTCAGTTAGATTATTTCTAGGTATACCCACTCCTTTGTAAGGGATAGGCAAATTTCAACTCTGGTTTTAGTATCAAGCTTGTCATTAAACCTATAGGTCTTGCCCTAGAATTTATATTTCCTACAACATGATGTATTTTCAAGAATAAAAGTACGAGCCGGGCGTGGTGGCGCACACCTTTAATCCTAGCACTCAGGAGGCAGAGGTAGGAGGATCGCCGTGAGTTCAAGGCCACCCTGAGTCTCCATAGTGAATTCCAGGTCAGCCTGGGCTAGAGTGAAACCCTACCTCGAAAAACCAAAAAAAAAAAAAAAAAGAAAAAAAAAAGAAAAAAAAAAGAATAAAAGTAGTAGA
Organism: Dipus sagitta; assembly: GCA_036346955.1. Taxonomy (NCBI): domain Eukaryota; kingdom Metazoa; phylum Chordata; class Mammalia; order Rodentia; family Dipodidae; genus Dipus; species Dipus sagitta. The sequence goes on from CM070788.1 coordinate 33,457,464, forward strand.
TCAACAATCATTCGTACTTTGTATTTTAAAAATTATTTATTTGAGAAAGAGAGAGAGGGACAGAGAGAAAGAGAGAGAGAGAGAGAGAGAATAGGCACTCCAGGCTTTTGACTAGGTTTCCAAGGGCTCTTGCTGCTACAACTGAACTCCAGAGGCATGTGGTACTATGTGAGTATTGCGGAGTTGAACCTAGGCTGACAAACTTTGCAAGCGAGCCCTTTGCTAAGCCATTTCCCTAGCCCCTCCTTTAATTTGTAGTTGATTAATTACACATAAATTTACATTTATTTTTCAGCCTCAGATTTCCTGTGGAATTTAAAACTTGAAAAAACACTCTGTATATGAATTACTCATCAAACAATGTCTTGAATGAAAAATGAGTTAATTGAGTTAATGAATTTAATTTAACCTAATTTACAGTGATTAGGGAATGATCCGTTTTTTTCTTTAATCCTCAGCTTTTGAGACCTTTAGCCATCAGAGACTCCTGAAAACTTTCAATTTGATTTAGTAAAGAGGGAAGTCAAAAGGCATTATCAGAAAGAGTGAGATAAGCAATCTGCCTTTTCTCCTCTGACCTACCACCGTTCTCTTGAGGTTGAGATTCTTTGCAGTGCCCCGTGTCTGCAGTACTTGTGCAGAAGGGGGCCATCCTCAGTGACAATGAATTTAACACATGCAGTTTGAACGCAAGCCATATGCTATGTAGCATGCTAGTGTTTTCTGATGAGCAGTTTCCATTTTCAGGCAGAAAAATATGCATGCATGTTGATTTCTTACTTTAACTTTAAAAAATATAAAATAAAAAACTATTAAAATGTACATAATCCCATCATACTGCCCTCCTTTGTCCCTGCTCTTTTACCCCTCCCACTGAAACCCCACTATTTCCTACTATTCTCTCTCTATTTTTATGTCTCTCTCTCTTTTTTGTCCTCCTCCATCACCTACAGCAATCTGTTGGTGGGCCTAATATCATACAGGTCTTATTTAGATACCAACAGCTGCTGTGAGGTCATGAATACAATGACCACTTTATGTCTGGGAAACAGAATTCCAAAGTACTCCTCCCCAAGCTTTGGCTGTTATTTTTTTTCCACATCTTCTTCTGCCATTGGAGGGAAAGATAAAGAGGGTAAGATAAAGATGTCTCCTTAAGTCCTAAACACTCAACTGCCATTTCTTCTCAGCACTTTGAGTTTTGAGTTCACCCAGCAGTCACTGTCACCTGAAAAAAGAGATTTATCTATCCAAGAGTGCACTAATATATATGCATAGATGGGCAATTGGGTGGTAACAATGTATCCATGTAGTCAAGCAGTAGTAACTTCCCACCTTGTGTATGTGACCCTCCCAGCCATAGGATTTTGACTAGGTTTTCAGTATCAGGCATGAACTAGCTCCCATGGAGAGGGCCTCAAGTCAAATTAGAGAGCAGTTGGTTGCCCCTATAATAGCCATGCTACTATTGCACTAGTGGGCCCATCTTGCCTGGGTGGCCAGTTGGGCAGCTCTCAGGGTCCACAGTGGTTAAGTCTGCTGCTGGCTTTTCTCCTCCAGCAGGCTGCATGGCACTTTCCAGCACTACTGCAGCTAGTCAGCAGGGAGCAGGCTTCTAGTTCAGTTGTAGCTTGACTTCTTAGTGTCTTGCAACTGTAGCATGTGGTGTATTTGCTAATAGAATGTTACTATCTAGTGCTGGTGGGCAAACAAGAGTCTGGCCAATAACAGGCATTGTTTTGGGTTCTCAGTAACCTCACTAACCAACTTAATTTTTTTGAATTTTTTAAAAATGTTTTATTTCTTTACATTTTCATTTGGAAGAAGACACAGAGAGAGAGGCAGGTAGAGAGAATGAGCAAGCCAGGGCCTCCAGCCATTGCAAACAAATTCCAGATGCATACACCACATTGTATATTTGGCTTACATGAGGTCTGGGGAATCAAACATGGGTCCTTACGCTTCACAGGCAAGCACCTTAACCACTAAGCTATCTCTCCAGCCCACCAACTTGATTCCTTTGAGGAAAAAAAATAATCAAAAAACAGGCCCTTATTTTTGTTGCTTGAAATTGTTTGGTGGTATCACCATACCCAATTTTAAGTTATATTACAAAGCCATAGTAACAAAAGCAGCATGGTATTGGCATAAAGACAGACATGTAGGTCAATGGAACAGAATAGAGGACCCAGATGTTAATCCAGGAAGCTATAGCCATCTGATTTTTGACAAAAATGCCAAAAATATTCACTGGAGAAAAGACAGCCTCTTCCACAAGTGGTACTGGGAAAACTGGATATATATATGTAGAAAGATGAAAATAGATCCTTGTCTTTATCCATGCACAAGAATCAAATCCAAGTGGATCAGGGACCTTAATATCAAACCTGAAACTCTGAAATTGCTTGAGGAGAAGGTAGGGGAACCCCTCAACATATTGGCATAGGTAATGACTTTCTGAATATAACCCCAATTGCTCAGAAAATAAAAGCACTAATCAACCACTGGGATCTCATGAAGTTACAAAACTTTTGTACATCGAAGGACACTGTGAATAGTGCAAAGAGACAACCTACTGAATGGGAGACAATCTTTGCCAGCTACACATCTGACAGAGGATTAATATCCAGAATATACAAAGAACTCAAAAAACAGAACAGTAAGAAATCAAACAACCCAATCAAAAAATGGACTATGGAACTAAATAGAGAGTTGTTATCAGAAGAAATACAGATGGCATATAAACATCTAGAAAAGTGTTCTACGTACTTAGCCATCAGGAAAATGAAAATTAAAACTACCTTGAGATTACATCTCTGTCCTGTCAGAATGGCTACTATCAAGAAAACAAATGACAATAAATGTTGGTGAGGATGCAGTAAAAGAGGAACACTTCTACACTGTTGGTGGGAATGTAATCTGGGACATCCATTGTGGAAATCAGTGTGGAGGTTCTTGAGAGAGCTAAAAATAGATTTATCATATGATCCAGCTATAGACTCCTAGGCATATATCCTACTGACTCTTCTTACTACCTTAGAGATACTTGCAAAACCATGTTTATTGCTGCTCTATTCACAATAGTTAGGAAATGGAACCAGCTTAGATGTCCATTCACAGAACAATGGATAATAAAGATGTAGTACATCTATACAATGGAGTTCTATTCAGCGGTAAAGAAAAATGAAATTCACAAGGCAATTGATGGATTTGGAAAGGATTATACTAAGTGAGGTAACCCAGGCCCAGAAAGCCAAACATTGCATGTTCTCTCTCATATGTGGATCCTTGATACAAATGTATAGACTTGTGTGTGAGCTGGAACCAAAAATCAGTAGCAGAGGCCAGTAAGGTAGAAAAAGGCTATCAGGGAGGGAGGAGAGAGGGAAGGACTTTAGGGGACGGTATTGTATATATTTAAGTAGAAGAACAGATTACAGGGAGGGGAAAGGCCTAAGATAGGTCAATAGAAGAGATTGTATAAAAGAAGGGTGGGGGAGGGTCAGTCAAAATTCAAGATATTCTGGATAAGACATATGAAAAAAAAAATCTACTTTCTTGAGTAACGGAACACCCAGAAGACATAGATTGTTACTAGAAAATTTCAGTGCCAGGGATGGTATACCTTCTAGTGAGATGTTGGCCAGGGAGGTCCTTGTTGCCTCCAAAACATTATAGGCTATTGCCAATGCCCTTGGTTTCCCATGAGAAAGTGATGGTAAGATGTGGATTCTTGATGCTTGCTCTGGGGCTGGCCACAGTCTCCCCCCAAGATGCCCAGGCAATCAGGGTGGGTGAGCACGTGAAAGTAAAAGACTTTTGGGAGGAGTTTCGGTGAGCAGCTCTCTCAGTTTATTGTGAGTGAAATGGGTTTATAAGCATCTGAGGGTGGGGGGAGAGTCCTAAGGGGACTGGACTTACAAGGTTCCTATGGGAACATTCATCAACATGTAGGCAATGGTGGGGGAGGTTTAGGTGATCTAGGGCCTCAGGGGAATGGGCTATTTGAAGGCTGATAAGGAGTTTCCTAGGCAACTGGCCAAAGGTTACAGGGCTATGGGCAGAGCCTGAGTTCAGGTGTGCTGGGCTTGGAGAGGGAGTGGCCTCCTATAGCTTGGGGTTCCTTAGCCATGCCTGGCAGCTCAGGCCCCTCTCCCAAAGGCTCCAGCCTGTGCCTGGCAGTGCCCGACAGTAAGACCCTATTGCTGAAGACTTCATATGCCTGAGTGGAAAAGTCACTGAAAAGTCAAGCTGGTGCTGAGCAGAAAACCTCCCTGTATCCCAGCCAACTGAAAGCTGGAAAAAGCTGCACTGTATGCAGTCTTATGGGAGACAGAAGTCATCAGCGGTGAAAACAGTGGACACTGGAAACCTCAAGTTTGTCCAGACAGGCCAAATGACTGAACAAGTGCAGTAGTGGCATGTCTGCTCTGGGGGAAACCAACTGCTCTCTAATTGGACCAAAGACCCGCTCTATGGGAGGGAATACATGCCTGGCACTGAAAACCTAAGCAAAAGCCTATGGCAGGGGAGGTCATGAGCCTTAAGGGTATAAAGCCTGCTCTTGTCTGGACAAATGTATATATTACTCTCACCAAATTGCCCTGAAAGCACTAAACTTAATGTTCATATTCATATATTAATGCTACTCTCACTTCTGGTTAGAGAAGCTTCTCTTTTCAGATGGCGATGACCACTGGGATGACCCAAAAGGCAACATAGTGCTGAGAAGAAGGGCCAGAGAAGTGTCCAACACTGAAACATCTCATCTCCTCCAAGGCTCAGGGTGTATTGTGGAAGAGATGGAGGAAAGAATGTAAGAGCCAAAGGAAGGATTCCACTCCTTACATACAACTGTCCAGACAGAAACTGGCTTCGATTTCCAAGTCCTTGCAGTGCCTAGCAATACCTACACAAGGAGAAAAAGACAATGACATCAAATTAAAAGAGAGACTAATGGAGAGAAGGAGGGGATATGATGGAGGGCAGAGTTGTGAAGAGGAAAGCAGGGGAGGGGAGGGAAATACCATGGTTTGTTGTCTGTAAGTATAATATATATATATCTACTATATGTATTTCTATCTATCTATCTATCTATCTATCTATCTATCTATCTATCTATCTATCTATCTATCTATCTAAACAGACCCTGGGTTGGGGAGATGGCTCAGTGGATGAAAGTGCTGGCTGTATGCATGAGGACCTGAATTCAGATCCCTAGCACCTACATAAATGCTAGGTGGGCATGGCTGTGCATCTGAAATCTCAGTACTTGGAAGGCAGATACAAGGGCTCCATAGGACAAGCTGACTATATAGACTACCTGAATTAGTGAGCTCTGGATTTAAGGGGGAGGTCCTGCCTCTGTAAATTGAGTGGAAAGTGATCAAGGAAAAAAAGTAAAGTCAACCTCTCGTCTGGTCTCCACATGCACCTGCACACACAAGTGCCCATACACCTGTGAACATGCACACATGCATTCACACACACACAAGAAAGAGAAACAAAAACCTCCAGTGTCTCTACACACTGTATACAAAACAGAGCTTGGAGAAATACTTCTGTGGTTATGCTCAAGCTGAAGGGTCCAGGGTGCTTTTCCCCATGGGTGTGGGTCTGCACACTATTCAAGTGGGAATACACCAATAAGATGCTGGGAATATGTTAGCTGACAATAAATACTTCACAGTGTACCATAACAGAAGCACAGAGATCAGACTTTTTGGATTTTCTTCATGAATCCTTTTATAAAGAGAAAGATTCTTTTCCCTTTGTTTCAAGCAGGGTGATTCTGATGCAAGTCTATGCACAGCGTGCATGGCGGAGGAGGAGACAGAGCACTGGAGCTGGCACTGGGTGCCAGTGAATAAATTTAAGGGTATTTTAAACATAGCTCTTTAAGGCTATTTTAGTGCAAGCGTGCGTGCATGCATGAGTGTGTGTGTGTGTCTCCCGGGCTTATTGCCTCCCATTGGTCTAGCTGATGAGAAAAGAATGCTTTTGGAAAAATAGATGCTGTGTATTTATGGACCCTGAATTCCTGATCCCAAGTTTTTTAAACAGGCAAAGTTCCCCAAGACATTGAGACTAGATAAGTGGTACTGTGATTAGAGAGCTCCTTCTTGGGGAAATGGGGATGGGGCAGAAGGCCTCCATGTGAATCTACCATTGCAAGCTCAGGACCTGTGGAGACTCAGCTCAGTAATTTGAAACTTCTTTTATTCTCTTGAAATATGGATTTCTATTCATGTGATCCTGTTTCCATTCTACCCTGTAATTTGTGCAGAAGAAAAGTATCAGATGTGCCTGCCTAACCATTTCTATTGACATTTTGTAGAACAGAACAGACCAGACTTCTTTTCATTCTGCAATCAGTTTCAAGTGTTTGAACCTTCCTAGCAGCTGGGAGACAATATTTATTCTTAATCAGCAACCAATTTCATGAATAAGATGCCATGGAATGTATGTGGCTGGGAGTTATAAACACAGGCTGTCTGAGGGATGAGGCAGCATTTCAGCAAAAGAGATCCAGTGTGATGTGAAAGGGGAACTTTGTGATCTTGGACTGTGTCAAGTTCTACTCTAGAAATACACAGGTGGTTGTCAGGGCAGTTTAGGAGGAGGCCATGGATTTCTATTTCTAGGGGGAGTATTGGTGGAGTTTTAAGTGTTGGTGAGTGGGAATGTAGTGAAAGTAGTAGGAGAATAAAGTTAATGAAGTAGAATTGTGGAAGACTATTAGGGAGTCATTACTTGTGTGAAAATTTTATATGATATCAAGTAAATTTTAACAATTTTTGCCCATTTTTACAATATCAGGGACTCACTAGAGAAGGTTTCAATTTTGTACTTTTAGAATGCACAATGACAATTTTATTTTATTTTTGACAATTTCAATGTATATAGTGTATTTTAACCATATTAACCTCCATTACCCTGTCCCACTAAACCCTCTCTTTTTCCCAATTAATCCTTTATGTACTTTCATGTTTGTGTGTGTGTGTTTGTGTGTGTATGTGTGTGTGTGTGTGTCCCTCTGAGTTAAATTAGGGTTGTTTACATGAGCATGAGTGGAAGGTTATCTGCTGGCATATGGGCAACTTACCAGTGGCTACACACTGAAGAACATGGCTCCCCCCCCATTAACTGCCAGGAGCTACTTTGGGAGGAGCAGGGTCTTGTTAGCCACTCTCTCATCCATGATGGAATGTTCATGGGCTCAGTCTTGTGCAGACAACAGACCTGCTGAATTCATGAAGGTAATGGCCATGTTGTATCCAAAAGACACTGTTCCTCAGCATTCTTCCCCATCCTCTGGCTCACAAAATTGTTTCCATGGCCTCTTTCATGATGTTCCCTGAGCCTGGGAGAGGGTGATATAGATGTCCTGTTTAGAGCTGAGCACACAATAGTCACTAATTCTCAGTATGGTTTCCAGCTACTCATCCCTGCATTAACCTCTGCACACTATAAAATGAAACTTCCAAGGTCATAGTCTAGAGTAGTAATAGTCTGAGGGTATAAACATATAGAAGGCACTTTAACAACCTATCCATTTGAGCTTGGAGCTTATCAAGAATACAAATTCTGCTGGGCATGGTGGTGCACCCTTTAATCCCAGCACTTGGGAGGCAGAGGCAGAGGCAGAGGCAGAGGCAGAGGCAGAGGCAGGAGGATCGCTGTGAGTTCAAGGCCACCCTGAGAATACAGAGTGAATTACAGGTCAACCTAGACTACACTAGAGTGAAACCCTACCTGGGAAAACCAAAAAAAAAAAAAAAAAAAAAAAAAGAATACAAATTCCCATTTGCACATTCTTGGAGTTCTGGTTTATAAAATCTTAGGTGGAGCAGAAGAACTTAAATTTTAAGTAGTCACCACAGGAAATTCTATTCCTGTGACTTAAGGAAAATTGTTTAGTATTTTAAATAGGGAATGGAATAAAGAATGTAGTCACATTTTCCTGAGTAAAACCCATCTCTAATCCACTGTGGTGGTTTGAATCATGCCTGCCCCTATAAACTTATGTGTTTTAAATGTTCTTCCCCAGCTGATGACACTTTGGGAGGTGGAACCGTGCTGAAGGAGGTATGTTGTTGAGGGTGGGTTTAGGGGTGTTATAGCCAGCTTCTCCTTGCTAAAGTTGAGCTTACTTTCCTGCTACTCTTTTCCACCTGCTGTGGCAGAGGTGATGTCCAGTCTGTGCTCGTGCCTTGTTTTCCTCTGCCATCATGGAGCTTCTCCTCAAGACTGTAAGCCAAAATTAACAAAAACAAAACAAAACAAACAAACAAACAAACAAAAACCTTTCCTCCCATCAGCAGGTTTTGGTCAGGTGCTTTGTCCCAGCAATGCAGAAGTAACTATAACATCCATAAATATCAAGAATGGGAAGCAGAGATCAAAGTTGACCACCTTAGAGATGTCTTAGTTGCTAAATTCTTGTGTTGCAAGCATGAGGACCTGAGTTTAATTTCATTTCAAGAACCCAAGTAAAAATCTTGGATGTGGAGGTATGCTTGTAATCATAGTGCGTGGGAGGTGCAGATAGGGGAATGTATGAGGGTCTCTGGCTAGCCAGTCAAGCCAAATTGGTGAACTCCAGGCCAGTGAGAGACTGTTTCAAAAAATGGTGGAGAATATTCCTAAAGAATGATACCTATGGTTGTCTTCTGGCCTCAGTAGGTGCACATGAGCATGAAGACACACACACACATGCACACACACACACAGACACCTGCACACATGGAAACATTCCCACACACATGCATAAAAAGGACTTTAAAATATTTTTGAGTATTTTGACTGTAAATGCTAGAGAAAAATAACTGACATTTTTAGGTTCCTAATATGTATCAAAAAATGAAACAAAGTAAAACTTGTTGAAGCTTTGTTATGCCTCAAGAAGTCAGTAAACATTATACCAAATGGCAGGTGGTAAAACAGGCTTAGGAGATGTTGAGTAACTTGTCCAAAATTACTTACACATTGACTTTCAAGGCTCTGTTGACTTTCATTCTTCCCTTTTGTGTAGGTAAGTTTATGTAGTGTGGCTTCAATCAGTGTCTACCAACTCTCACATCTGTCTGCTGCCCACTTGTTCTCATGTGTTCTCTAGTTGTCAGTCTAATGACTGTTTGATGTCATTGTTTATATTTCCCAGCCACTAAGTTCTATATATTCTCACTTGTATTAATCATTTTCCTTCCCATATGTTTTCTCCTCTACTGTCCTTGAGCTCAGCAGGCAGATATACCATCCGGCTACTAGTTCAGGTTAAAAATGACAAAGCCAGGGGCTGGAGGCTTAGAGGTTAAGCGCTTGCCTATGAAGCCTAAGGACCTTGGTTCCAGGCTCAATTCCCCAGGACCCATATAAGCCAGATGCACAAGGGGGCGCATGCATCTGGAGTTCATTTGCAGTGGCTGGAGGGCCTGGCGTGCCCATTCTCTATCTATCTATCTATCTATCTATCTATCTATCTATCTATCTATCTGCCTCTTTCTCTCATGGTCTGTCTGTCGTGCTCAAATAAATAAAACAATTTTTTTAAATGACAAAGCCAGGCATGGTGATCATATCATTGCAGCACTTGAGAAGCTGAAACAGGTGGATTGTGAGTTTGAATCCAGTCTGGGCTGTATAGTGAGACCCTGTCTCAAAACTAAAACAAGAGTAGAAACAAAATTCCAAAGGCAGTGTTCTCTTGATTGCAACCTAACTCTATATCCTATTGTCAGTCTTCACTGCTAGCCAGCTACTTGGAGATAGAATCAGCTCTGTAAGGATCATCAGTTAGTACTTACTGCATAATGAAAATCTTCCCATTTTCGAAGATGTTATTTAACTCCCAATTTCATGGGGGCAGTTAGGCAGTTCTTTGGACCTAGAACAGGCCTAATCTCTGTTGACCTTTCTCATAGGCTGGTGTCTAAATGATATTCAGTGGTCCTGCTCACATGTAGTGGAAAGCAGGATGTGCCCAACAGTTTCCTCTATGTGGCCTCATCCTTCAGTTAGCTTGGGCTCATCTACATTGTTGTCTCAGAATCTCAAACACAGTGAGAGAACAGGTTCCACTGTACAAATATGTTTCGGACCTTCATGTTATAGTTGTTAACATCAGCCATAGCCACTGAGTCACTGTAGTAAGCAGTAGCACACGCTGCTGAAAGTTGTCACTGCTTTCCTTATCTCTCTTTACCTTAAAAACTTTTTATATTTTCTTGTCTTCCATTAACTCCTTTGCCTAATAAACTTAATTATCTATCAATGTCAGCTTAAATATCCCCTTTCCATGTTTCTTGACTCCCATAAATCTGACAACCTATACTTTATTGTAACTATGTTTGCAAAATTGGACTTTCTTAAGAAACTCAAAGCTTTGTGGGGTCAGGGACTATGTCTATTTTGCCTAGATATAAAACTCTGTGTGTGACACACTAAGTGTTCTGTACATAATAGGAACTATATAAATAGTCATGTTGCTTGCATCCTACCTTCCTTACAAAAGAAAAATAAGCAGGCTATGCCTAAGGATATCTAGGAGATTTTCTGAGAGCAGACCCACTCATACTGCTATGATTATGGCCTGATAATCTGGATGCTGTTATGAAAGCCATGGAAAACCTACTCAGGAAATAGAGGGTGTTCAGTAATATCTGAAGTGCAGTCTGTGTCTTGCACATGTCATGACAACACGCACACACATATACATATACATATCAGCATACACATGTATGCACACACACATGCAATAAAAATAGAACTCAAAATTTCATGGGAAATACACACAAACACATACACAAAACACTTTCCACATTCAGAAATATACAATTAAAGATAAGACATGTAGACTTGGTATAGTGACACATATCTATAATCCCAGCAACTCAGGATGCTGAGACAGGAGAATTTAAAGTTAAAGCCAGCCTGGGCTACTCAGGGAGACCTTGTATCCAAAAACAACCCACATATGATATATATAATTGAGGTTATTTTCAGAAAGATGTCTTTGGAAGTAAAAGAGGGTACAAGTCACAACTTCATTAGGACTTCAGATTTAAAGCTGGATTATCCAAGGCACAATCAGATGTGTGGTGAGGCTAGTCATGGGAGTCATAATTAGACAGCTGAAGACAAGACAACAAAACCAGCGTCCTTTGCCTTCCTCTAAGTAGCACCTGGAGCTTCTGATCTTGAGATATGAAGAATTGTGGTTTAGGTAGAATTTACTGTCTAGATGAGATGGGGTAGGTAGAGACTGGTATAATATTATATTTTAGAGGATAGACTATTTTCAGATGGGGGTTAAATGACTATGTGACCTGGACAAATAGCATAACCTCTCTATGCTTCACTTTGCTCATATGTAAATTGGGAATAACAACTGGTTATTGTGAAAATTAGATGATTTAATATTTAGAAGTGCTTACAACAATATAACACAGCATTATATATATTTGATGTTTATAGTGTTACCATTTAATAGAGTGTAAAAATACACAAAACTTAGACACAGGAAATAACAATACCAACAAAGAAAACATGTTATACTCCACATTTAACCTGGTACTAATTAATTAACTAAGTAACTTATTTGGAAGCAAAGATGTGATAAGGGCATTAGATTGATCTGGAAACTTTGCTCACCGTAAACGAATATCTTCCAGGCTTTCTGTGGAGATGGTGAGATGGGAATATAAAGTCTAACTGGCTTGGTTTAAATTCTGAAATGTTCAACTAGAGTTAGGCGTGTTTTTAAGGCAAATGAAATTTGAAAAAACACCACTGCCAAAACAATCCCAGAGAGGTGTGTGTGTGTGTGTGTGTGTGTGTATTTAGAGTTAAATCTTGTCTGGACACTGAAACTTTGTCATCATTGTAAATAAAAATAATGATAGCTGACATTCCTGAGCACTTGGTAGATGGAAGATCCTTCTATCATTGTTTCTTATGCATTAACTAACTAATCTAATTCCATCTTTTTCTTTTTAAATATGTTTATTTATTTGAGAGGCAAGAGAGAGAAAGAGAAAGAGAGAAAGAATGAGAATGAGTGGCTTCTTGGCATTGCAAACAGATTCCAGATGCATGTGCCACTTTGGGCATCTGGTTTTATGTGGGTACTAGGGAATCAGACGAGGTCAATGGCCTTTGCAAGGAAGAACCTTTAACCACTGAGACATCTCCCTAGCCCTAATTCACCTCTGCCTTTCGTGAGTTCTGTATATACTGTGCTTATAGTATTTGCTCAATCAAATTGTTTATATGCTTATTAATATTTTCTGTCAGAACTCATGTGATTGCATTTTATTTAGCAAGAAGGAAATTTGGGAGTCTATTTAGAAAAAAATATTATAGCTGCCTTGCCTATATGTGTCCTTGGTATTTTGATTTCTGCAAAACTATGAGCATCAGTAATTATGAACAACATTTCAAATAACCTGTTAAGTACTATGTGAGGTAAGGATAGAAATGTTAAATGAGATTTAAACTTCTGGAAATCAGCCTGACAAATGCACGTAGACTACTTAAAATAAATCATTTATATTTGTCTTTAGAAAGTATTACTGCAGACATTTTTCCTCCACAGATTTGATTTCTAATTATATTTACCTCAGGACAATATTGTAATTGCTTGCCTATTCCAAGCACACATCAGCTGATGAGGGGAGGGAGTGACATTACCCAGCAGTTTTGGTAAGGTCAGTAGGCCATTCTGGGGTTAATGATTCTTTCTGAATCTTCCATGGAGTGGAAAACCCATGCAAAAATACCCTCCAGTGGGTAGTATGCCTGTGGTAAAATGTGTAAAGTTGCCAGAGGAAGCCAAGCAGTAAGAACAGCATCAGGAAAGACATACCACAGCCGAGCACAAAAGACAGCACCGAGTCATCAGCAGCAGCAATTGATCAGGGAGGCAAAAAGATGGTGGTAAATTTTCATTTTCCTCAATGGACAATTTGACAACAGCACTTTGTACCCTAAATGATTGGCTGAAAAACTAGACACCATATTTTAATGCCCTGGCTCAGTTAGACATAATTATGATGGGGAGAAGTATTATTCCCAGCCTGTGGCAATAGCAATGTCTATTTTCTACCTTTAAATTTCAAAGGCCAGACATAAATTGATCTAAGTCTAGATTAAATGCTTTCTTAAATACCAAAGGGATAAGATGCCTCATCCCTATCTCTCCGTCACTGTACCTCAGTTTGGTAAGTGAAATCTGAGTTTAGCTGTAACTTCATCTGACTTGTTTCTTTAATAGAAGGTTTTACCCACAAGGTTCCTTTCGTCCAGCAGACACCTGCTGAGCAGCGACTGCAGGCAGGTAAACAAGAAGGAGAAACACAAAGCATGGAGAAACAATTACATGCACCATCACCTAATAATGACCAATACTTTAAATGCCAAAAGGAAAAATTAGGGCACTTCTCAGAATCAGAGAGAAGGGCCTGACTTAGACAAGTGTGTGTTACAAGAGGAAGAAGCTGGGAAGAAGGTTACCATGCATAAGGATACAGAAGAATTTTCAGGTAAAGCCAGTGATGAGAGCAGACTAGGTACCATAGGGCCTGTCTTTACATGTTCTTTACATGGTTTGGTGACTATGAAGTTATATACAGAAGAAACATGCAGTTGCAGGGCATGTAGCTTAAAGTGCTAGGAAACACGAAGCCTTGGGCTTGATCCCAAGCACTGCATAAAAGTGGGCATTGGAGAGGATGGCAACCAGGAAGTAGAGGTTGCTCCCCATGGACCCAGCTTGACCTCATGCTTGACAGACAGGGCAAGGTAATGCACAAAATCCTTCTGAGGAAGGTAGAATTAACAAAAATAGGAAAACAAAAACACAATGATAACAACAAAAAAATCCCCTAAACTCAGCTGCATAAACTAATCTATCTCCAAAGACATCCTAAGGGAAATATACTGCAGTTCTCAGAGCAAATGTTCTAAATTTGCACTGTTTATGACTATGTTTGCTGATAGTTTCAGACATTTTTTTTCCAATGTGGGGGCTAAGGGACTTTGACCATTTTTTGTGCTTACTCTTGGAGTCTGCAAATAGCCTCAAAAAGAGTCTGACATTAAAAGCGAGAATGAGTTAAGATTACATGCTTTAAAAATAACCCACAGATACACATCAAAATCATGTGGGAAGTAGCACTCCCAAGTCTTTCGAGATCTAAGACAAGCCTTTCTTGATGCTCACAGCCCATAGGTCACTGGTGAGAATCGCCAAGCAGGGAATTCTTTGGCAGTATCACATATTACCTATTTTTTCAGAGCTGAAGTGAAGGTTTCATATGCAGGCTTTCAAATCGCATTAAGATTTAAGGAATTGCTTTTTATATGAAAATCTTTAAACTCTCTCAGTAAACAAATTTCTTGTGGGATAATTTAATGCTATAGGTAATAGTGGGAGAGTACACACATTTAGGGATATGCATGGGTGTGTGGTTAGCTGTAGATCTCAGGAATATGCATCCAGTTGTTCTGTTTTCATGCAATTAGGTGGATTAAATGAGTAAATCCCAGCAGTATAGATCTCTTGTAAGGATCATGGTTTTACTGACAGTTCATTCTTACAAATCAAAGGAGGGTTTGAAGATATGGCTTAGTTTATAAAGCACCTGCCTGCAAAACCTAAGGACCCAGGTTTGACTCTCCAGGTCCCACTTAAGCCAGACACCCTGGCACACCACTTTTTTTTCTCTCTCTCTCTCAGTATCTGACATAATAAAAAAAAAATGATAAGTCTGTTGGGCATGACTCAAAAAAAAAAAATCAAAGCAAACATGCATAAGTTCTCTGTTAATTCTTGATTACAAGTATGTGAATTATGGCCTAATGATAAGTGGGTTTCCCAGGGTCAAAAATATCATTTGATTAGAAAGTCCACATTTCTTGAATTCTTCTAGATGTTATCTAGGCACTGAAGGTATGCAGAGCTTAATAACGGTCATCAGAGTAGTTAATATTTACTGAACATCTTTGATGAACCAGGCAATAGTCTCAACGTTTTCTGAGTTTTATCTCACTGACTTTTGAAACAACCCTTTGAAAGAGATTTCATTCCTCTCCCCATTTTATAGGATATTTTAAAGGGATATTACAAAATTTGGTCAAAGTCACACAGCTTAGAATAGTGGTCAGGCTGGCAATGTGATTTCCCTACAAATTCCTAACATGAGACAGGGAATTTCATTCGTTTCCATTTTTGTTTAGTTTTTTGCATGCATGTGGTATGCATGTATGAATGTTTTCTGTGTGTAGGAACACACAAATATGGTATGTGTACACAAGTGTGTGTTAATGTGGAGGATAAAGATTGACATTGGGTATCTTTTGTGATTGCTCTCTACTTTTCTTCACCGAGGCAGGGTCTCTCACTTAAATAAGAGCTTGCTATTTGGCCAGTCTAAGTAGTCATCTTATCTTGGAAAAGTGAAGCTTCCACTCCCAAGCATTGGGAGCCTGGTACACACATGGGAGCTAGGATCCAAGCTGAGGTCCTCACACTTGCACGGCAAGCACTCTATGTGCTGAGTCGTCTCCTTAGCCTCAGTTCTTCTATTCTTAAGTATATTAAAATATTTGTCATAAAAATCTCCTTTATTCAAGTGCTTTTTTGCATGAAACAAAGTTAATTGATATTAGAAACTAAGCTTTATTGATCAAACCTGTGGAGCAATCAATCCTAGGATGTTACTTTTGCTTCTTTGCTTGTATTTTTGATCATTCTTAAGCATATGATACCCCTCTCATTTCTTATTTTCCAAGAAGAGAAAATCATAAACAGATTGTCAGAAATTTCCTTATAGGTATATAGTATACAGTCTGTCCTAAAAGTATTTGGTTGTATCATTCAGGGTTCTCTAGAGGAACAGACCTAAAAATGAATATGTATTATAAAGGCTTACAAGATTGGGGCTGGACAGTCCAGTAATAGCTGTCAACAAATCCACTTTGAAAAGTGTTAAGTGTTGCTGTGTGTATTATATATATATGCACTACCTTTCCAGTCTTCAATTCACTGTTGTCCTCAAGATTTCCATAATCCTCAATCCGATGACCTCTTCTCAGATCATACCTCATGAGTTTTCAAATAACTTCCTTTTGGGGGGGCATTTTCCTTTCTGGGTTTCCAGAACAACACTTCCTTCTAGTTTTCTTTTTGCTCTTTATTCCTCTGTTTCCTTTATTAACTTGTCTTTATCTGATTCTTAAAAGCTAGTCCCACCCGTCACTGTCTCTTCTGCCTCAATGTTATATTCCAGTTGTTTTATTTAAAGGACCTTGGTCATTTTTACTTTATGAGAACTTCCCTGACTGACTTCTGTAAAATAATTACTGTTTACAGATAAGGGCACTTTAATTCATGCTGTATTAAAATGCTTACCATGTTAGGTTATGTCTGCTTCGTAAGTAGTCTGGTTTGTTCAGATATAATAATCTCTATAGTGGCTAAGATTGGCTAAGATTAGTAAATTATCAGAATAAAAGGCCATACCTCACTCATGTAACAGTCTGCCACAGATCTGGGCACCTCCAAGGGCAATTGTCTTCCACTACTTTCAGATTCAGGTAGGCAGGCTCAAGCTTTAGGCTCTGTCTTCTCAGTTCAAGGACCATGTTCTTATTTCTGTGGCAGGAGTGAGACTAGATATTGATAAGGGACTTATACTGTCTTTTACTGGACCAACAAAAACCTGTGCTATTTAGATTTCATTGGCTCAAATTCATCACAGGGCTCCATCTTTTGACCGGAGTGCTGGGACACTTGGTCTTCCATATATGTGGCCAGGAAAGCTACTGGTGACCAGATAAGCTCAGGGAAGATACCATGGTATTAGAAATCTCTTTATATCCCTAGTAATTGGCGTAGATTTGACAACAGCCATCTAATAAATGTTTAGTAATTGAATCTAATCTAGTTCAAAAGGCTCATTTTATAGATGGAAAACATGAAACTTCACAAAGTTAAAGTCTAGAGTCTGAGATGAGAAGATTATGGTCCTTAAATCATGAGTTCAAGAACAGCTTGGCCTGCGTTGTGAATTCCAGGTCCGCCTGGGCTAGAGTGAGGCCCTGATGTTACAAACCAAGCATGGAGTATGGGTGGTTGTCAGGCAGTATTAATAGCTACTTTTGGGTTGCTAAATAACTATTGTAAATTTGGCCACTATCATCTCCCTTGCTAAAGGGTCTTCAATTACATAGTAAATGTTTTTACTGATATATAAAAAAAAAGAAATTGGTAACAACCACACTGTTAAAAATGTAACACTGAGCTGGGTGTGGTGGCACATGCCTTTAATCCCAGCACTTGGGAGGCAGAGGTAGGAAGATTGCTGTGAGTTCGAGGCTACACTGAGACTATATAGTGAATTCCAGGACAGCCTGAGCTAGAGTGAGACACTACCTCAAAAAACAAAAGACAAAACAAAACAACAAAAAAATAACACTGAAGCTGGGTGTGGTGGCACATGCCTTTAAATCTCAGCACTTGGGAGGCAGAGGTAGTAGGATTGCCAAGAGCTCTAGGCCACCCTGAGACTACATAGTGAATTCCAGATTAGCCTGGGCTACACTGAGACCCTACCTCCAAAAACCAACAACAAACAACCAAACAACAAAAACACAATGTTTTCTGAGCTGGAGAGATGGATCAGCAGTTAAGGTGCTTGCCTGCAAAGCAAAACAATAACAACCTAGGTTTATTTCCCTAGTACTCACATAAAGCCAGATATACAAAGTGGCACATATATCTGGAGTTCATTTGCAATGGCCAGAGAGCCTGTCATGCCCCTTCTTTCTCTCTCTCTCTTTCTCTTTTTCTCTCTCTCCCCTTGCAAACAAATAAATAAAATATCAAAAAGATGTAATCCTCTTACTTCTTAACTTCTATAGATTCTGGGATGGTGACTCTGTGAATTTGCTTGGCCTATTTTTCTCATTTTAACCTTCCTAACAATTTAAATAATAGGTAGGGATTCTCTTATTGGTACATTAAGATCTTATTGTTGGGCTAGAGAGACGGCTTAGTGCTTAAGGCACTTGCCTACAATGCCTTAATGACCTGACTTCCATTGCAGTGGCTAGAGGCCCTGGTGAAGCTATTACCCCCTCTGTTTTTCTCGGCTTGCAAATAAATAAATAAATAAATAACAATATTTTATTTATTTATTTTTTAAATTATTTATTTATTTATTTGATAGTGACAGAGAGAGAGAGGAAGGCAGATAGGGAGAGAAGAGAGAGAATGGGCGCGCCAGGGCCTCCAGCCACTGCAAACGAACTCCAGACGCGTGCGCCCCCTTGTGCATCTGGCTAACGTGGGTCCTGGGGAATTGAGCCTCAAACTGGGGTCCTTAGGCTTCACAGGCAAGCGCTTAACCGCTAAGCCATCTCTCCAGCCCAATAACAATATTTTATAAATGATCCCATGATACATTTTTTTGGAAACCTTATTTATTTATTTATTTATTTATTTATTTATTTCATAGCTTTGTGGTCTTATAATGTTTATTATACCTTAAGGTTCTCCTTAAAGGTACCTTAAAGCAGTATTTCTAAACTCATTCTCTTCCCCAAATACATAACAAACTGGCAGGGTCTGTTGGATATGTCATGTGGCTAATTTCTAGTCAACAGAATATGAATAGAGGTTCTGCGTAACCCTTCCAAGTCTGACCCACACCTGTTCATTACCAAGGAACCAAGAGAAAAACAAATGAGCTAACAACATCAAAGATAAGGGATCATTATGTCATACTTTCCACTTGCTGGATCAGACTGTGCCAAGTTCGGGAGCCATATTGTTTAAAATAGCAAATTTGTTTCTAGCTGGAGTCCTTAAATGGCTATAGTGAATGAGCCCTTTTCTTCTTCCAGAAGGTTCTGAGAGGAAGAACTGAAATTAGCCCACACTGACTCATTGAGACGTTCACTATCACAACAACTCTAATGCAGAAACCTCACTGTGCTGGTCTATGAAACAGAAATAACAACTGCCTAATTCTGAGAAGTAAGGTAATATAAGTAAAGCTAGTTATTTTAATGTATGATTCATAGATGAGAAGTGGTAAAATTTAGTTTCTTTTCTCCCTTCATCTGACAGGTATGAAAAGCAATACAATACTTTCCCCACTTGTGAAATATTTGACTCCATAAACCCTCTTTGCATTCCCTTCTTGACTGAGCAATGCTTATAGATTAAAACTTGCTAAATTTCCTGTTGCCATATCTGTACATGGACAAGGATCTCAGCCTTTGTTTCCCTCCTTTCCTGTGCTTCCTGTTGTCGACTCTTACCCAGCATCTAATAGGTGGTCAGCATGTGCTAGGCAGCATATGAAGCCCTGCATGGACTATGTCATTAGGTCACATGACGTAGCACTATTTTACAGCTTTACATTACAAATTAGAGAATTGGGTTCAGAATAATGAAGGAATTTTCAAAGCTAATATGGTCCAATCACCACATAGCTTCAAACACTTTCATTCTGTGGCTCACATTCTGTCATAACTTAAACATGCTCATGTTTTTATAACTTTGAGAGCAACCATCCCCTGAAGTCATAGTCATATGTTCCTTACCTTTTCATTTCATTTTCTCCCTCAAATTCCTCAAGGTTACTCTTCAAGTCATCTGACTTCTGTCAGCACCACGCTAGTTGTTAAACATTCCTCCTAGTGCTTCATTCAATGGACACTTCCTGATTCCCATGTCACTCAATGTTTGTTACACAGTGTGTGGTTGTGTTGACTATTCACTTGTTGAGTGTGCTCTCTTTTCTTTTTATCACACACTACTTTTCTTTTATTTATTTATTTATTTATTTATTTGAGAGCGACAGACAGAAAGAGAAAGAAGCCGATAGATAGATATGAGAATGGGCACGCCAGGGCCTCTAGCCACTGCAAAGGACCTCCAGACGCGTGCGCCCCTTGTGCATCTGGCTAACGTGGGTCCTGGGGAATTGAGCTTGACAGGCAAGCGCTTAACTGCTAAGCCATCTCTCCAGCCCACACACTACTTTTCTAGTAATTCCTTTACAGTCTAACTTTGTGAGGTCTTTTTCTTTTGACTGACCTTTAAATACTGGTGTCCTCAGAGTCCAACCTACCCAACTCTTCCTTAAAAATAAAATAAAAACAAAATCTCAAGGTATTCTGCCAATGACATCATTTACCTTATGGTTTTCATTGTGGTACTTATGCCCCTCGCTCTGAAGCTTTCATTTAGTCTCCACACCTCTCTTGAATCCCATTTAATTCATGACTATTTGACATTCTTGGCCTTAGGTGCTGCACAAACAACTGAAACTCACTATCTCTGCAAATGAACTTATAATAGCTTTCTCTTTCTCCAATTCTTTCTTTGCTGGGCTCCGCCGGCGGGGCAGGTAGTGCCGAGGGAAGGACCAGGCCCGCTGGTTCCTCCCGAGGGGCTGAGGAGGAGATGAGCGTCCGACGACTCAGACCTCTCCTGGCCACCGGAGAAAAACCACACTGAGTTGGGAGTCTTGTCGAAGCAGGAACTCGATTTATTGCTATGAACAGTTGCCTATATAATGTTGGGGGTGAAGGTGGGGATTGTAGGATGGTGGGGAAAGGTAAGGGCCAATAGTAAACTGTGACTATTGAAATGATAATTCTAACTCCCATGTGGAGGTAGCAGGTAAGAAGCCATTTGGCGTCTTGCTGAGTCACGTCTGGCCAGAGGCAGATCACCAAACTTTAGCTAGGCTCAGGAAGTTCCACTAGGCCTCACACCTGGGCCTTTCAGAGGCCAACATCTCCCCCTTTTGTTTTTGTAAGAGCATTAGTCACCATGGCCCCTGTCTTAGGTTGTCCCCCTCTGGGGGTCTTAACCGTCATTGGGTACCAGGTGTTTAGCTCAGAGCATTCATCATGGCCCCTGTCTCAGGTTGTCCCCCTCTGGGGATCTTACCCGTCACTGGGTACCATGTGTTTAGCTCGGTGAGAACCCACCCCATGGCCTGTCTTAGGTTGTCCCCCTATGGGGATCTTACCCGTCATTGGTCACATGGAGGGCAGAGGAGGTGGCAGTGGGTCATCTGAGGAACTTAATTCCTGAGTTGCCAGCCTGTGATAATGTATTTCGACCTGATGAGGTTTTATTGCCTCTAGCCATTGGTGAATAAATTGTGTAATCTTAATTACACAAGGCCTGACAGTGAGGAGAAGGAGAAGGAGGGGGAGGGGCCCAAGTAGAGGCAGAAGGTAGGGTAAGAAGTCATATAAGCCCGTCCACAGCAGGTTGTCCTGGAGGTCCCGCTGCCTCCTCTCCAAGTCTTCCTGGAGCCTCTTAATCTTGTCCTGGATGATTCCTGATTTATTGGCATAAAAGCAGCATTTTTCCTGTAAAAACAAACATACGCCTCCTTTTTCGGCCGTTAGTAGGTTTAGTCCTCTCCTGTTTTGTGGGACTACCTCAGCCAGGGAATCTAGCTGTTGTTGAAGATAGGTCTCCCTCTGATATAGGGAGGGCCTCATTTCCAGGGATGATATTTACATCTGGGATTAAGGTGGCTGGGGCACAAAGGCCCGTCCAATTGGTGGGCAGAAAGTCATAGGCCATCCCGCCTCCACAAACATAAACCATTCTAGAAGGCGGGCAGCATTGAGCATTGGGATCAGCTGTGTTAAAAGTACAGAAGGAAGGATGAATGTATCCCACATCTATACTGGAATTATTAGGGGAAGGCGGGGCCCAAATGCAAGTTCCAGGGGAAACATTGGGAAAAGCTGGACGGGGATAGGGAAGGTGGCTGAGTAATGTTTTAAGGTCGTACAGGCAACTGTACTGCAAGCAGCCAGAGAGGCCCAGATTGGAGGCAAAGTCAGCAATCCTCCACAAGGGAGGGAATTGTTTAGTTTAGTAGGGTGAAGGACCATTTTAGGAACAGTCCTCAGGGGTGGGACACTCCCTAGAGAAGTGATTGTCAGTGTCCTCTTGTTGGGACAAATATTTTAGGTCTCTCGCTGGTACCCAAATGGGTCTTTTTTCATCTTGAGGGAAGACACATCCAAACCCTCTCCCTGCTGTGAGGAGCGGATCAGGCCCTCTCCAGGCCCCAGTCAATGGGTCCCTCCATCTTACCCAGATAGAACTGTAGGTAATGGATGAGGACCAATGTTTTTGAAAAGGGGAGAGTTGTTTATCTCCTTTAGAAAAGTTTAAAATATTTAGGGTAAATAATGCCTTTTTTAGTTAGTCGTGTGGGGGTAAGGATTCCCCCTTTTGTTTTTGTATTTGAGACTTGAGAGTCTCATTATATCTTTCAACGATAGCTTGGCCCCGGGGGTTGTATGGGATGCCTGTAGAATGTGAGATTTTCCAGTTCTGGAGAAAATCTACAAAGGCCTTGCTTATGAAGCAGGGGCCATTATCTGTTTTAATTTGATCAGGCAGCCCAAGAGTGGCAAAACATTGAAGCATATGACTAATAGCATGTTTAGATTTTTCCCCGGCATGTGCCAATGCCCAGCAGGCGCAGGAAAAGGTATCAACTGAAAGAAAAATATACTTAAGTTTTCCAAATGGAGAATAGTGTGTGACATCAATTTGCCACAGATGATTAGGGCGTAGCCCTCTAGGATTGCTTCCTGTAGTTTGAAGGGGGGGGGGGGGTACTTGGAGGAAGGGCTGACAGGACTTACAAGTCCGGACAATTTTTTTAAGGTCCTTGACTGGTACCTGTGGAAACCTGTGCTTGAGACCTCTCCAGTTGACATGGGTCAATAAGTGGAAGCGTGTAGCTTCTGTAATAGTATTACACTGAGGCATAGAAGCCATTTTATCAGCCAAATTGTTTCCTCGAGAAAGAAATCCCGGTAAGTTTTGATGACCCCTGAGATGTTGAAGAAAAATGGGGTTAATTCTTTGTTTGAGTAGGGAACGAGTTTGAATCATCAGAGGAGATATAGGGTTGGAGTCCAGTCTAATATGGGCCTCAACCAGGTTGGGTAATAAATTAACAACATAAAGGCTGTCAGAAAATAAGTTAAATGGCTCTTGAATAGTGTCCAAAGCTAGAACGACAGCAAATAGTTCTTTGAATTGTGCTGACCCCTCAACCTCATGGGAGACTGACTTTATGGGCATAGGCTCTTTTTCCTGTTTTAAGGGAGGGTAAACGACTAGGGAAGCCCCCAGGTGCCCTCCATTGGTAAACACTGTAAGAAAGTCAGGGTTAGGTTGAGACAGAAAAAGCCTGGGGGGCTTCCATTCTAACCTGGAGAAAGAACTCATCCATTTGTGGGGGCCATAATGGCAATCAATTTTACCTAGAAACCCCTCGAGAGCCGTAACAACTCTATTATTATTTTTCTGAAGCCAGGTGAAATCTGTTATCTTAAAGGGGGTGACAATAAGGTGAGGTTCTGTGCCAAACAACCGGACAGAGGTGTCTCTGCCCTTGATAATGCAATCAGCAACCTGGTTGGTTATAGAATAAACTCTGGGGACCCCACCGATTGAGAGGTGGACCCATTGGATGGGTTCACCTTCCTGGGCCAACAGTGCGGTGCATAATGTTTCCCCAGAGAAAATGTAGAGGGAGATGGGCAAATCAGGATTGAACCTCTTTAGGGTCGCAGTATTTATAGCCTGTTGTACCTTACGAAAAATTTGTTGATGACAAGGGGACAAAATTACCTGAGAGGAGAAGTTAAGGTCCTTTAGGAGGTCAAATAAAGGGGACAGCTCTTCAGTAGTTATGGGTATCCAAGGCCTCATCCAATTAATTTCTCCCAAAAGCTTCTGGAGTTGAGGCAAGGTGTAAGAATCCTGAATATAAAGTTGTGGTTTAACAGGTGAAGCTGTATCTAGGGTAAGGATCGAGTCCAAGATCTTAAAGGGAGGCACAGTTTGAACTTTTTCTGGAGCTACTTTAAAGCCATGAGTATGCAGGATAGTTAGACATTGGTGGGTAAGGTCCTGGAGTGTGGAGGAATCTAGGCACCCAAGAATAATATCATCCATGTAAATATAAAACAGGGTATCAGGGAGATTGATAAGAGAAGAGAAAATGGATGACAGGTAATATTGACAAATGGGTGGGCTATTAGCCATGCCCTGAGGTAAGACAGTCCATTCAAATCTCCTATCTGGGCCACAAAAATTAACAGCGGGTACAGAGAATGCAAATTTTTCCATGTCTCCTGGATGGAGAGGGATAGAGAAGAAGCAATCTTTAATGTCAATGATAGTAATATGGTATATATTGGGAATAGCTGGGATCCATGGGAGTCCCCTCTGGGGAGTTCCGAAGGGGATCATGCGTTCATTGATTTTTCTTAAATCATGTAAAAATCTCCAGGACCCACTAGGCTTTTTTATGACAAAGACAGGAGAGTTCCAGGGACTAGTGGAGGGACGAATATGTCTGGCCTCCAACTGTTGATCAATAAGTATGTGGAGTTGGTGTAACTTAGAAGAAGGGAGAGGCCACTGCTCAACCCATACAGGATCCCCCGGTCTCCACTGGATTTTAAATGAGGGGGGCTGGGCAGTGGCCCTTAGAATTGGGGGTGTTTATTGGAGTACTTTTGTCTGAGTTGCTCAAAGTAAGGGTCATCTCTATAATTGGGATGATATTCCCTCCCTTCCTCAGACTGTTGTTGATATTTTTTTTTTATCTAACAAATCATTATAAAAGGCCTTATGGTCAGTAGTGATGAAAGCCTCTGCATCTCCAAGGATGTCTTGCCCCAGTAAGTTAGCAGTGAGCCCAGTCACCACGAGAGGGCGGACTTTTCCCCTGTCCCCACCTGGGTCAGTCCAAGGGAGCCACATGGCAGTCTCCCAGGAGGTGGATTGCCCGCCAACTCCCAGTAGGGGAGGGCCGGGCACAAGCTGCCAGGAGGGGGGCACTTCCTCCTTTCTCAGGACCGTTCGGTCCGCTCCAGTGTCGATGAGAAGTTTGAATTTTTTATTGCCAATATTCAAAATAATTTTGGGTCTAAGGCCGGGGACCAGGGGGACGGTCCAATAGGCTTTGATGGTCTCTTTCCCCTTATTTAACAGGGCTGGGGGAAGCCCCTGGAGGAGTTTAAAGGCTTTCCCTGTATGTTAAACTTCCATTTACATTCCTTAGCCCAATGGAACCCTTTATTGCATTTAGGGCAAAGGGTGTGAGGGGCGTTGGTCGTCCCCCCAGAGCGCGGAGGAGGCTTTGTCCTGTTGGGGCACTCCTTTTTAAAGTGGCCCTCGTCCCCGCATCCAAAACATGTCAAGTTTTTAGAATTTAACTGTAATGCACAGATTGTGTTGGCCAAATCTCTGTTTATTTTCCTGAAGGGCGGCAGCCATGGCCCTAGCCTGATGGGAGATAGTGCCAACGTCCTTGGTGGCTACAATCCATCTACTCATGGAGTTGTCCTTGAGACCCGCACAGGCGAGGCGGTGATCGGCCGTCATCCCTTCCCAGACCAACATTTTAGTAAACTGATCCCGTAATGCCCCTGGGGGAAATTTTCTTTGGAGACTTTTTCCACCCTATCTATAAATGTAGCCAAATCCTCAGATGGTTTTTGAGTAATACTCATAAGGGGAGTTTCAGAGGGTCCCTCATCTAGCTTTTTCCATGCCGCCAAGCCCAGTGCCCTGACCTGGTCCCTATACGGGTCAGGTATAGCCGCCTGTTGAGTGCCTGTAGCATATTGATCAGAGGTACCAGAGAGCATCCCAAAAGTTATCGGCACGGGGGGCTGTTGATTTTGGTTTCGTTCTGCCTGTGCATGGCATTCATCTCTAAAAAAGGCACACCACTTAATGTATAGGGGACCTGACAAGACAGCCCTGACTAGATTTTTCCAATCTTGGGTTGTACAAGGTTGATGGGCAAGTCCCTGTAATAGGGTCTCAGCCCAAGGAGAGTTGGGTCCATCCTCCGAGACCGCCTTTTTAAGCTCCTTAAGGTCCTGAGCTTCCCACGGATACCAGGCAGCAGGGCGATTGCCCCCAGGATTTAGATTGACGGGAAATAAAAAAGTAGCTTTATTTTCTGACGGCTTGGCTGCCAAATATGAAGGAGGGGCTGAGGGGGTCTCGGCGGCTGAATATGAAGGAGGGGCCGAGGGGGTCCAGAAAGGGTTAGTTGATGGAGGAGGTCCCCCGGAAGGCCAGGGAGCATTCTCAAAGGGATCAAGTGAGGAGCATAAAGATGTATCCTTTTGGGTTTTTTTTAAAGCTGTATCTCCAGGAGGAGTAGCTGGATCAGGCTGTATATTATCTTTTTCTTCTGTCTTTTGTTTATGTTTGGTTGGCCTTGGAGGCAAGCAGGCCTTGAGGGCTGAGATCATAGGGAGGACCCCTGAGGGGGGTATTTGACCCTTCTCCACATGTGCCCGACAAACAAGGGCCTCTACCCTATCCCACGTGTCCCAATCAAAGAGATTTCCTTCCGGCAGCCATGGCGCCAGTTTGAGAAGGCAATCCCAGGTCTGTTGAGCCTGATTATCAGTCAAATTAAGCCCTCTACTCTTTAGGAGTGCCCTGAGAGATTCTAAGGCAGGATTGGATTTACAGTTAGACTGTCCCTCATTATAAAGTTGAGAGAAAAATGTCCATAAAATTAGGGCAATAGCAACCCACATACACATGAGTACAATACAACC
This sequence comes from Dipus sagitta, assembly GCA_036346955.1. Taxonomy (NCBI): domain Eukaryota; kingdom Metazoa; phylum Chordata; class Mammalia; order Rodentia; family Dipodidae; genus Dipus; species Dipus sagitta. Next base: position 33,484,125 of record CM070788.1, read on the forward strand.
GCAAGGATCCAAAAGATAGGTAAACATGCTGTACAAAAGCCGCAGATGTAGCTTGTCTGCAAACTAAAAGTGAAAGGAAAGAGAAAGCGAACAAAGAGATGTTGATCAACAAGTACAGGTTATAGAAGCAAAGTTTAGCGCATTAAATATAAAGACTACTTATGGGGGTACGCTCACCCGCATATGTACACCGATTGACCTCCTCAACGAATGTCTCTCAGGGGGCACTAGTCTGCCGGATTCCAAGAGCTGCACGTTAGGCGCCAGATGCCGGATTCCAAGAGCCGCACATTAGGCGCCAGATGCCGGGCTCCTCCGGCGGGGCAGGTAGTGCCGAGGGAAGGACCAGGCCCGCTGGTTCCTCCCGAGGGGTTGAGGAGGAGATGAGCGTCTGACGACTCAGACCTCTCCTGGCCACCGGAGAAAAACCACACTGAGTCGGGAGTCTTGTCGAAGCAGGAACTCGGTTTATTGCTATGAACAGTTGCCTATATAATGTTGGGGGTGAAGGTGGGGATTGTAGGATGGTGGGGAAAGGTAAGGGCCAATAGTAAACTTTGACTATTGAAATGATAATTCTAACTCCCATGTGGAGGTAGCAGGTAAGAAGCCATTTGGCGTCTTGCTGAGTCACGTCTGGCCAGAGGCAGATCACCAAACTTTAGCTAGGCTCAGGAAGTTCCACTAGGCCTCACACCTGGGCCTTTCAGAGGCCAACATTTCTTTCCCCTATATCCAATCAAATTTTAAGTCTTGTTAATAAGAAATTTTATTTCCTGAATATAACTGAAGTTGATGGCTTCTTTAAAAATCATCATTTCTTACCATCATTGATGCTGTCTGAACAAGGGATGTGGATGCTATATTATTTGCCATTTTAAGGAAATAACATGCCTTTCATATGTGGAAGTTAAATGTCTTTTTCTCCCTTTTATAATTGGAAAAAAGGTCTTTCCTTACTTAGATACATTGTCATTACCCTTGCAAACCCTGTGGTTTCCTCTGAGGTCAGGTTCATGGCACATCTTCTCGTGTGATGTCACAGAGCTTCACACCCTCCTCTTTCTAAAAGCTTGCCAAAATGTTTGCAAATTTGCCTGGAATTCATGTCTTCTAGACAGTGAGAATCTTAAGGAAGTATCAGTGAACTAGGTACTTCCTAATTTATAATAGATTTAGTACATGGCTAGTATGCTGGATGGCCATTTGACAAATGGTTAGGTCCACTTATTTTATCAAGTATATCATTTTTTTCAAATTGTTCTAATAGCTAAAACTATTATAGAAATGTGTAGCTGGGCAGAACAGCTGTCTGGCCTTTGGCCCTTCATCGTCTGTTAAGGAGATGATCACCCAACACAGGGTTTCTTCAAACAAGAGCAAGGGCAGGTGGCTTCCTCAGAATGTTCAGTTGTCACAATTCCAATAAAAGTATTATGAGAGAGCACCTTGTGGCATAAGGAAGCAGTCAGAAGTAGACATTTCCTCAGAACTGTTGGATTCCAATGAGGGCGTCCTTTGGTCAATTGCCTGGAGGACAAACAAACATGACAACTCTGAAATGGTGGTTACAATCTGGCAAAGATCTGGAAATGGCATAATGAGTAGATGGAAATAACAATAGAGTTTGGATGGACATAAGCCAGGGGTGGTGTTTGAGTACTTCAGCTCCATCCTTCCCACTGCTGCCTCCAGCTCTCCGGATGCTTCCATCTGTCCCTAAGACTTCCATGGAAAGCAGTCATATGCACAGGAACTGAAGCAATGGGTACCACCCTCCCCCCTCCCGAATCCTAGTATTTGGCCACAGAAGCTTATGTGTGGAAATTGAGTATTTTTGATGTGGAAAGTGTATAATAATAATATTTTTCTAGACAGTAGAAGAAAATGCATTCTTAGGATTACATGTAGTTCTATGAGAAATATCTGGCTAGCAGAACCATATGCATCATTATCCATATTGCTGGCATTGCAGCTAGAAACTTCTGCATACTCTGGAAAACACATTGTGTCCATTCACTACTTAACCTTCTCCCTGGACTGTTCCTCACTACCATACACAATCACTACACCAAGAATTATGGTATACAAAATTCCAATGTGGGCTGGCATACCAAGTGGCTTTGCCTCCTGGGTTCTGAGCAACATGTTCTGTCCTGATGAAATATACCTTACTAAGTCCATCTGAAGAAAGTGTAAATGTTTAGGATGTTGGAATGAGGACTTGAGCTCATATCCTCTTTAATCACTAGTCAGTCTTGAGAAGTAAAATACAATGGCAATGGCTCAATATTTATAATGATAATGACCAGGAAATTCACATCTATGGATGTCCATTGTAAACATTAATGTTTAGTACTAATGCTGTAAAGGGAATATAAAAATTGATCATGTCATTCTTTACCCTTTAATAAATGTTTAAAATAAATTTAATGTAGATCATAAAAAAGAGTTAAATGTTATATATACAATGTGAAAAATGTCCTATATTTAATGGAGATGCTGTCCATACTTTAAGGTAAAGCTTTCTTTCTTTTTTTTTTTTAAATTTATTTATTTGAGAGCGACAGACAGAGAGAGAGAGAGGCAGATAGGGAGAGAGAGGAGAGTGGGCACGCCAGGGCTTCCAGCCACTGCAAAGGAACTCCAGATGCGTGCGCCCCCTTGTGCATCTGGCTAACGTGGGTCCTGGGGAATCGAGCCTCAAACCGGGGTCCTTAGGCTTCATAGGCAAACACTTAACCACTAAGCCATTTCTCCAGCCCTGGGGTAAAGCTTTCTTAATGCAAAAATAACTACACAACTGGTAAGATGTGTAAACTTGGGTCTTAGTGATGAAATATGATTTTCTAGGTGTTGATTTTTAATGTCTTTCTTAGCATGTATTAATAATACATACTGAGCTTCATTATGACATTTTCATCAATGTCACTGTATTTTAATATTTTCCCCATTCATTACCCTCTCTTATCCTCTCTCTTCCCAACTAGTTCCTGTCTACTTTTATGTTTGTTTTCTGTTCTTTTTTTTATTTTTTATTTCTAAATGAGTCATGTTAGGGTTGCTTACAGAAGCATGGATGAGGGTTTGTTTAAAGGATCATGGGTATCTTACCCAGGTGGCTAGGTCACTGAAGAAAATCTCTATCCCTCTTTCATCAATCACTAACTGCTTATAGATGTTCAGGGAGGGTTGAGCCCCATGAGCCTCTCCGCAGTCCATGACAGGTTGCTCATTGGCCCAACCTAGTGGGAATTTTGTGGAGGTCACACCTGCTGTGAGTATAAGAGTGCAACTATTACATCATGACTAGAAGCCACATTCTCCAGTAGATAGTAATTTAAATTGCCATACCACCTGACGATCTCACAGACAAATCCATCGATATAATCCATTAAGGTTTGTAAAATAGAATCAATATTAGTCTTAAAAAAATCTTCACAGGATAAGAGTTGATCCATGTTTTTCTCTTCTTTCTTTCTTTCTTTTTTGTCATCATATATGTAAGGGACTTCTTGCCTACCTCTTGTATATGTAAGGTATCTTTGAATGCCACTTTCTATTTTAATAAATTCCAAACGTTTTCATTATTTTTTTCTCCATTTCTTCAAATTGCATATAAGCTCTATTTTTATATTCCCAACATTTAAAATTGAAGATTAAATTACACTTTAATTAAGATTAAACTTTAAATTTAAATTCATTAAATAAATCAGGATTTTTAATGAAATTGAAATTTAATTAAACAAAATGTTTAAATGAAATCCAATTTAGATTTAAAATTTAAATCCATCCCAAAGAATCAGAATTAGTTAAAAACATCACAGCTCTCATAAAACTAAAGATATGATTTCTTCTAAGGAGGAGGTTACCTTGGCTTGATTGGAAGCAGTTTATGAAACTGATTCTCCATGAAAGCATACAAATAAAGGAAGGAAATGTACACTGTGGGTCAAATGGGAAAGATTTGCAAGAAAGGTAAATATTGAATTGGCTAAAATTACTATAATGTTGACAGAAGAATGCTATAAAGTTGGCTTAACACTAACTGATGTCTTAAGATGAAGTACAGCCAGTATACGTGGATAATTCCCACATGAAGACTGAAATTTTACTTGTTACATGTACACTATATTGTGTTAAATCATCATTCTGAAATAATTTTCTCAAAACTTGTAAGTTTTTTTTAACTAATTTCATTTATTTGATGGACTACTTTTCAGGGAATCACTCATTTGGTAGTTAGTTTTAATAATTTTCTTTGCTTGTCTACCCTTAATCTCAATTCCTTCATTTCCACAACTTTGTGTTCAATTAATGCCCTAGCATCCTTCTCTGGCTGAGCTTGTTTGCTTATTTTCAGCCCCAGGTCTTCATATCTACATCTGAATGCTTCATAAATTCTCCAAATTCAGGGTTTTCTAGACTGGTGCGAATTTATCCTCTCTACCCCTTCCTCACACCATCTTTCCAAACCTGTTCATCTTTGCGGTTTTCTTTGCAGGATGTGGTGCTGCCATCCATCCAATAAAATGAGGCCATCAAGAAAAGAAAGAGCTATCCTCATTATTTCTTCCTCCATCCCCAAACTCAAACCATCACATTTTTTTTCTCTAATCATCATTTGTATCCCTTTCTGGTGATCTAGTCCAAGCTACTTCTGTAGAAGCTACTGCAGTGTCAATTCTATTCTTCCCTTATGAGCAGGGAAGGTTAAATGTTCACTTTTAAAAGTAAAGAATAGGGTTGGAGGGAGGGCTTAGTGGTTAAGGCACTTGCCTGCAAACCCAAAGGACCCAGGTTCAATTCCCCAGGACACAAGGGGGTACATGTGTTTGGAGTTTGTTTGCTGTGGCTGGAGGCCCTGGAGCACCCATTTTTTTTCTATCTCTCTCCCTCCTCCTTTCTCTGTCAAATAAATAAATAAAAATAAAAATATTAAAAAAAGAATAAAGAAAAAAGTGCAGAATAGAGGTAAGCATGAAGGACGACTGTAGTGATGAAAATGTTATAAAGTAATATAATTCTTGGTCTCTTCTATCGTTGCAGTCAGGTTCTCATTGCTGATAGAAATCACCCAACCAAGAGCAGCTTCTCCATGATGGCAGGGGGAAATAATGGCATGAGCTGAGGGTGGACATCACCCCCTGGCCAACATAAGGTGGACAATAGCAACAGGAAAGTGTGCCAAATACTGGCAAGGGGAAACTGGCTATAACACCCATAAGACCGCCCCCAACAATACACTCCCTCCAGGAGGCATTAATTCCCAAATCTCCATCAGCTTTGGACCTACCATTCAGAACACCTAATTTTATGTGGGACACGTGAATCAAACCACCACATCTATCTCTTGATTTCTCAAGATTTATATAAAACATTACATTTATTTTTCAAATATACAAGTTCTGTTACTCTTCTAGTCAAAACCTTTCAATGGATTACTATTACTTCTTTTAATTTTTTTTATTTTAGAGAGAGTGAGATATATATATATATATATATATATATATATATATATATATATATATAGAGAGAGAGAGAGAGAGAGAGAGAGAGAGAAGAAAAAAAGAATGAGAGAGAGAAAGAGAGAGAGAGAGAGAGAATTGGTGTGCTAGGGCCTCAGCCACTGCAATCAAACTCCAGATACTTTCACCACCTGGTGGGCATGTGTGATCTTGTGCCTGCCTCATCCCTTGTGAGTTTGGCTTATGTGGGATCTGAAGAGTCAAACATGAGTCCTTATGTTTTGCAGGCAAGCATCTTAACTGCTAACCCATCTCTCCGGTCCATATCACTTATTTTATTTTTTTACTTTTTCCTATCACTTTAAAAAATGTTATTGTTTTATTTTCAAGGAGAGAGAGAGAGAGAAGAAGGAGGAGGAGGAGGAGAAAGAATACATGGCCTCTAGCCCCTGCAAATGAACTCTAGATGTATGTGCCACTTTGTGCATCTGACTTTATGGGGTTACTGGGGAATCCAACCTGGGTCATTGGTTTGTAGGTAAGCACTGTAACGACTGATTTGTCTCTCCAGCTCCCCCTTTTTCTGAGTTAGGATGTTTCTCTATCCCAGGTTGACCTGGAATTCACTATGTAGTGCAAGGCTGGCCTCAGATTCACAGAAATCCTTCTTCCTCTGCTTTTCATGCTAAGATTAAAGGTGTGTGCATCATGCCCCACCCTATCACTTTAAAAAAATTAACTTCAAGCAAGTACCTTTAATGGCTGAGCCATCTCCCCAATCCAAGACTTAAGTTCCTATGGCTGGTAGCTTTGGCCCTGCACATCTTTTCATAGTCTGTAGCTATGCTTTTCTCTGACTGTTTCAGGTCCTGGAATGTGCCAGGTCCTTGTCCTGCCTACAGCTGTTTGGAGTCTTTCTTATGTGTGCCTGTTCCTGCTGACCCAAGTGTCCTTTGACTACAAAACACTTTTTTTATTGAAAATTAATTTTATTCTAAAAGAAATTTGTAGCTCATTACAAACTTGAGAGGAAAGCCCGTCTCCTCATCTTATTATCCCTCATTAATCTCCCACCTGCTCAATTTATTTACTATTGAGAACTGTATGCTCTTCCTTCAAATACCACTTTGAGATTGTAACTTATCATGTGATTATTTAATATGTATTTTCTTCCTCATAAGGCATAAACCCCATGAGAGCAAGGAATCTGTATTTATTACTGTTTATCATTTTTCTTCCCAATATCTAATCCAGAATCTGAAATATTGAGTCTTTATTAACCATTCATCAGGGTTGAATGGCATATATTGTAAAATACTATACAGTACCTAAGGAAAACATAGCTCTATGTAATTCCTATTCCAAGGTCCTAAGGACTTGAGACAAAAGTAGTTATTAATGTCTATCTCACAAATTTAACATTCGTTGCATAACAATTCTTGCTTAGTAACTCTTAAAATTCAACCTCAGATATTCCACTAAGTATACACATGCTGATGGAAATAAACTTACTTCACCATGTTAAATACAATAATTTTTGTTTTTAATCTCTTGTAAATTCTTAAACCTGAAATGTTTATTTTCCTAAAAACTGTCCTACAATATCTGAACCATGCAAACTACCACAAGGGGGCAGAGAGAGACAAATGTTCAGTTTTTTGATAGTTCGATATTATCAAAACAGTCTTTGACAGAATAAATTTGAGGCGTTATTTTCCCCTTGAGTCCCTCTCTCTTTTTGTTATTAAGTTGAAAGCATGTAAACACCGTTTCGTCTTCATATGGTATATGTCTTTCAAAAGATGAAGAGGCAAAACTGTGGGCATAGAACGAATGATCATCATTTTAGTGCATTAAGTAATTTTGCACTGGTAACAATGATACGAGGTATTGAAGTAAATTGCTAAATGGAAAACATATGGATTTCATATTTCATGTCTTATTTTAGCCCTCTCTTTATACATATGCACACACATGCATGCATATACCGGTGGGAAGAAAAGAATAGGGCTTTGTTTTGAATAATCATTTAGGTAATATTGATTAGGGTGTGATACCAGTGAGAAATTGAACTTTGGAGGAAAATGATGTTTCATTACTTTTTCCCCAAATAAGTGGGCATAACTGACATTTTTCTCTTTTGTCCACTAAACATATTTGTCTCCATGAAGAGAAGGGCAAGCACATGCCACTGTGTGGCTATTTTGACTTAATTCTTTTAACAGTTTGGGTAAGACTTGGTGTGATAAGACTGACCCTATTTTATTCATTATTCTGTAGTTTTATTATCTGTAAGGGAAGAACTTGTTAAATTTGGATTGAATTTTATGAATATTAAGATTAGTGATAATAAGATGATTTCTGTGTGAACAAATGCTTCAGTTAGGAGGAACTTTAGAGAAGAGATATTTTTAGAAAGACAGCAGCAGAAAGAGACGCTGATTGCATGGGGAAGCCTCCTCTCCCGTCTTCCCAGGGGGCAGTTCAGAGACAATGCATCTGAACTCCATGTGAGGTGATCTCTATGCTATTCAGTCCTTGTCCAGACTTTGTTGCCTGCTCTCATCTCACATCCCCACTAACCCTACATTTCTGGTCTATTTGCCCTTCTTGGAAAAAGTCATGCTTTTCTGTGCCTCCATAACCATTGATTCCTTTCTTACCCTAGGGAAATAATTCTTCATTCTTATTTGTACCCAGGTAATTCATAATGAACAGTTCACAGTATTGTCCCCCATCCTCAGTCAATCTAGCCTCAATATCCTTCCCGGCATGGCTTCTCAGAAGAACACAGATACCAATATCCATACCAATTAATCACAGGTGATTTATTAGATATTTGTCATATTAGTGATTTAAACCAAATTGGTAGTTAATAATGCCATAATGGTAGCTTTGGAGAATGTAACTTTTTAAGAAATATTTTATTTATTTTATTTGAGAGACAGAGAGAGAAGGAGGGAGGGAGAGAGAGAAAATGAGTTCATCAGGGCCTCCTCTCACTGCAAGCGAATTCCAGACACATGCTCCACTTTGTGAATCTGACTTTATGTGGGTCCTGGGGAATCTAACCCAGGCTGCCAGGCTTTGCAAGCAAGCACCTTTGACTGCTAACCCCTATCTCCAGCCCAAGAATGTAATTTTTACTTGAATACTAAACATTAGAGGAAGAGAATCTTCTCCTGTCCAAATATGGTGATATAAAGAGAAAGCATGGTGTTTGAGGGTGAGACAATAAAGACCTTAAAACACTTTATAATTTTATTCATATGAAGCAAGCTAAGATAAAATATTCATCATTAAATATCATGGAAAGGATATATTTGTTTTATTCATAACCATACTGCCAGCATTTAATCAAGATAATACTGCCTGACAATGAATGAAAGACAATGGCAGATGCTGCAGTTCATGCCACTATTTTCTCCATCAAATGAGGTAAGTTTGTACTTTAAGTTGGTGACTTCTTTGGAGGAAGGATGCTCAGAGAGGTGAAAAGGGAAAGTTAACATTATTTTTTATTTCATTTTATTTAGTTAGTTTTCAGTCTATTTCATTTTTAAATCATTGAAGAATCATGTGATTTAAAGAATTTGGAACAGATGAAGATTTATCATATATCAATATATACTCTTAAATTAAACCTACACTATTAGACATTACAAGACAATACAATAACCCATCTTTGAAAGATTTAGTTCAGCTCAAATTTTTGAGACAAAATATTTCAAAATTTTTCAAGGATATTTTGATTTTTATTTATAAAGGTCAGGTAAGTCCTAGGTTGATTCCTCTTTTATGATGAGATGCTAACTAAGAACAGAAGACACAAAATTAAAAATCTTATTATTCACATGATAAAAAAATATGAGTTATATTAAGCCTGAAAAATGGAGCCATAGAGGCAAATGACCTGTGGACCATCTGTCTCATTTGTTAATGTATTTAGAAAAAAGTGTAGTTGGGGTTGGAGAGATGGCTTAGCGGTTAAACACTTGCCTGTGAAGCCTAAGAACCCTGGTTCGAGGCTCAATTCCCCAGAATCCACGTTAGCCAGATGCACAAGGGGGCGCACGCATCTAGAGTTTGTTTGCAGTGGCTGGAGGCCCTGGAGTGTCCATTCTCTCTCTCTATCTGCCTCTTTCTCTCTGTCACTCTCAAATAAATAAATAAAAATAAAATTTAAAAAAGTGTAGTTGGGGGCTGGAGAGGTGGCTTAGCGGTTAAGCGCTTGCCTGTGAAGCCTAAGGACCCCGGTTCGAGGCTCAATTCCCCAGGACCCACGTTAGACAGATGCACAAGGGGGTGCATGCATCTGGAGTTCGTTTGCAGTGGCTGGAGGCCCTGGAGTGCCCATTCTCTCTCTCTATCTGCCTCTTTCTCTCTCTGTGTCACTCTCAAATAAATAAATAAAAATAAAATTAAAAAAGTGTAGTTGGGGGCTGGAGAGGTGGCTTAGCGGTTAAGCGCTTGCCTGTGAAGCCTAAGGGCCCTGGTTCGAGGCTCAATTCCCCAGGACCCACGTTATCCAGATGCACAAGGGGGTGCATGCATCTGGAGTTCGTTTGCAGTGGCTGGAGGCCCTGGCGCGCCCATTCTCCCTCTCTCTCTGCCTCTTTCTCTCTGTCTGTCACTCTTAAATAAACTAATAAAAACATACAAACAAACAAAAAAGAAGTTGTTTTTAAAAAAAACACGTGTAGTTGGTGCTGGAGAGGTTGCTCAGTGGTTATGGTTAAAGGTGCTTGCTTGCAAAGCCTAGCAGCGAGGGTTCAATTCCCCAGTACCCACATTAAACCAGATGCACAGAGTCATGAGAGTCATGCATCTGGAGTTCATTTGCAATGGCAGAAGACCCTGGTGCATCTGTTTTTTCAAATAAATAATTATTCTAAAAAGAACAAAGTTCATTTGGGAGGTAGAGTATGTTAGGATCATTGTTTAAGGTCGTTCCTGGTCACATCTCATATTTAAGGCTAGCAATCATGCGTGTGTATAATGGAGTAGATCATATTTAAGGCTAGCAATCATGCATATATATAATGAAGTAGATCATATTTAAGACTAGCAATCATGCATGTGTATAACTGAGTGGATCAAAATTGACATGAATGCAATATTCTTCACATATTGGTTCAGATTTCTATCACAGACTGTTTTTAGTTTTGCTTTTGGTTTTTAAGTTAGGATTTCATTTAGTTGCCCAGGCCTCTTAAGGGCTGAGATTACAGGCACATACCACCAGGCCTAACTCACAGGCTGTTTATTGAAATGTCACAGAGATGCTAGGATTTCTCAGTTGGGAGAGTATTAGACTGACATGTCACAGAGGTGGGATCAGGTGGTGTAAGTTGGTAAGGCAACGACGACCAAGCTGGGGACCAGCAAGCACTGGTGTTCTGGGTGAGCTGCAGTCTCATGGAACTCTGGTCCTTGGGCACCTGAGCAACAATTGCTATCCTCGCTATTTCCATTACAGGTGCTGACTTACAACAGCATCTCCAGCTGCAATCTTATGGCTAATGCTCTGTGAGCCAATTTTATCCTCATATTTCATATAGCTTATGTGATGTGGCATTCATATGGTGAGTGTGAACTGGGGGCATTTCTCTGCTGTAACAGCTTCAGTAACATCAGAAAGCAGCCTTCTGATGATTCAGTGATGGAGTACAGATACACTTCTGTGTGTTGACTGTATCATTAGATCCAGTGGCTCTTGGGTTACACATTTTCTAATGCACCAGAATAACACTCTTTGTCATATTCTTAGAATAAAAAGGCTACAGTAATTTTTTTCTTGGCTATTCTTTAGTTTGTGATAGAAAAAGAAAGACCCTATACTATTATTCTGATTATTAAATGAAGTTGTCTGCCAAAAGAAGGCTTACTATCATGGTTTAAGAAGGGAAGTAGACATGAATACTGGCCAAGGTATGTTTATCAAGCTAGTATTGTATTTTGACATCCTGGATATGATGGGTTAAATGTAAAATGTCCCCCATAAACTCCTGTGTTTTTTGAATTCTTAATCCTCAGTTGGTGGTGTTATTTGGTTCTTTAGGAGGCAGAGAAAGGATGTCATTGGAGATGGGCCTTGAGATGTTATAGCCTGGCCCACTTGCTGTTATCTCTCTCTACTTCCCAGATGACGGGACTGAGTAACACCTGACTTCCTACTCCTGCTGTGCTTTTCTCAGCGTACTTTGTCCCTCCATGATGGCTTTCCCCTCTAAACTGTAATGAAAACAAACCCTTTCCTTCATTAAGCTGCTTTGGTATTTTGTCTTAGTACTGAGAAAGTAAGGTACTAATAGACTGGTATGTTTTAAAAAGTAGAACATCAGTACCAGAATTCTTTGAGAAAACTTTGGTCTCTGGCTCAACACTATAGTAGACATATAACACATCCACCAATGCTCAGGGATCACTGCAGAAAAGCGGGCAGAAATATTGTAAGAGCCACAGGGTGGCAAGGAATAGCCTGAGGCATTGTATTCCCACCCCATAGAGGCCGACTGATGCATTCATGACCCCATGGTGAATACCAGTAGCCCCATGGAGGACGGATCTCAGTGGAATGGGGGTGGGGGAGAGGAATATAAAAGTACAACCTGAGGGAATATAACAAGCATGTGATTCGTTCATACATGAAAGTTCAAAATTTAATTTTAAAAAAAGATTCAGTCTCCTGGATGTGGTAATCTGATATAGCCTGATTAGGATTGGGGCTGAGGCTCAAGTAGTGAGGATATAAATGGGGTATCTGTGAGAGCCAACAATGAGTCCATGGATAGAACTTTTACATGTCAGCAGTTCATGAAAAATAGTGGATAGTTGACAATATGCTAGGCAGAAATTTAAATGGAAAGGAAATGATATTGGCAAACATCAAAATGAAATGGTATACCCATAATTAAAAGAAAAGTAGGAGAGAGGCTGATGGAGGAACACTGAATCAGTAATAAGAGTCAAAATATAATGGGACCAAATTGATTCCATTGACACTGCCATTTGAGCAGAAGTGCTTCCTGAAGCTGGGGGCTTGTTCCCAGAACCACTCCTGTAATCCACAATTGACTGGAGCTGAATGATTCAAATGCACTGTGTAAGATCCAAATTTTCATGCCTGAGAGAGCTCAGTTCCCAGGACCTGACCGTTTGCACCTCTGCCAGTGTGTGACTACAGGTACACACATTCCATGGCAAAGGTACGGGGGTCAGAGGGCAGCCTTAGTCATTAGTCCTCACCTTCTACCTTGTCTGAGGAAGTGCACGGAGGTCAGAGGGCAGACTTAGTTGTTAGTCCTCAACTTCTACATGTCTGAGTCAGTGTGTGAAGGTCAGTGGGAAGGCATGGATGTTAGTCCTCACCTTCTACCTGTCTGATGCAGGGTACGGAGGTCAGAGGGCAGCCTTAGTTGTTAGTCCTCGCCTTCTACCTATCTGAGGCAGTGTATTGTGGTCAGAGGGCAGCCTTAGTTCTAAATCCTCAACTTCGACCTTGTCTGAGGCAGTGTACGGAAGTCACAGAGCTGTCTTAGTTGTAAGTCCTCACCTTCTACAAAGTCTGAGGCAGTGTACAGAGGTCAGATAACAGGCTTAGTTGTTAGTCCTCACATTCTACCTTGTCTGAGGCAGTGTTTGCAGGTCAGAGTGCAAAGTTAGTTGTTAATCCTCGCCTTGTACCATGTCTGTGTCAGTGTTTGGAGGTCAGAGGGCAGCATTAATTCTAAGTCCTCGATGTCGACCTTGTCTGAGGCAGTGTATGGTGGTCAGAGGGCAGCCTTAGTTGTTAGTCGTCACCTTCTACAATGTCTGAGGTGGTGTATGGAGATCAGAGAGCAGCCTTAGTTCTTAGTCCTCACTTTCTACCTTGTCTGAGGCACTGTACAAAGGTCAGAGGGAAGCCTCAGTTGTTAGTCCTCGCATTCTACCTTGTGTGACGCAGTGTACGTAAGTCAGAGGGCAGCCATAGTTTTTAGTCCTCATCTACTCCCTTTTCTGAGCCACTGTTTGGAAGTCAGAGGGCAACCTCGGTTGTTCCTCTTCACCTTCTACCTTGTTTGAGGCAGTGTATGGGGTTCAGAGGGCAGCCTTAGTTGTTAGTCCTCACCTTTAACCTTCTCTGAGTCAGTGTGTGGAGGTCACAGGGCAGCTTTAGTTGTTAGTCCTCACCTTATGCCTTGTCTGAGGCACTCTGTGGAGGTTAGAGAGCAGCCATACTTATCAGTCCTCACCTTCTAACTTGTCTGAGGCAGTGCACGAATGTCAGAGGGCAGCCTTAGTTGTTAGTCCTCGCCTTCTACCTTCTCTGAGGGAGAGTACAAAGGTCAGAAAGCAGCCTTAGCTGTCACTCCTCACCCTCTACTATCTCTGAGTCAGTGTGTGGAGGTCACAGGGCAGCCTTAGTTGTTAGTCCTCACCTTCCACCATGTCTGAGGCAGTGTATGGAGGTCAGAGGGCAGCCTTAGTTCTTAGTCCTCACCTTCTACCTAGTCTGAGACAGTACACGGAAGTCAGAGGACAGCCTTAGTTGTTAGTCCTCATCCTCTACCTTGTCTGAGGCAGTGTTTGCAGGTCAGAGGGCACCTTAGTTGTTTGTCCTCGCCTTCCACCATGTCTGAGGCAGATTATGGATGTCAGAAGGCAACCTTCGTTGTTAGTAGTCGCCTTCTACCTTGTCTGAGGTGGTGTACGGAGGTCACAGGGCAGCCTTAGTTGTTAGTCCTCACATTCTATCTGCTCTGAGGCAGTTTACGTAGGTCAGAGTGAGGCCATACTTGTTAGTCCTTGTCTACTACCTTTTCTGAGCCAGTGTTTGGAGGTCAGAGGGCAGCCTCAGTAGTTAGTCTTCACCTTTTACCTTGCCTGAGGCAGTGTATGGAGTTCAGAGGGCAGCCTTAGTTGTTAGTCCTCACCTTCTGCCTTGTCTGAGGCACTGTGTGGAAGTCAAAGGGGAGGCTTACTTGTTAGTCGTTACCATCTGCCTTTTCTGAGGCAGTGTATGGAGGTCAGACAGCAGCCTTAGTTGTTAGTCCTCCTCCTCTACCTTGTCTAAGGCAGTACACAACTTCAGACGTCAGCCTTATTTGTTATTCCTCGCATTCTACCTTGTCTGAGTCAGTGTGCGGAAGTCAGAGGGAACCTTAGTTGCTAGTCCTCACCTTCTACCGTGTCTGAGACAGTCTACTGAGGTCAGAGAGCAGCCTTACTTATTCCTCACCCTCTACCTTGTCTGTGGCAGTGTAAGGAGGCCAGAGAGCATCCGTAGATGTTAGTCCTCGTCTTCTACCTTGTCTGAGGCAGGGTATGGATGTCAGAGGGCAGTGTTAGTTGTTAGTCCTTGCCTTCAACCTTGACTGAGTCAGTATGTGGATGTCAGTGGGCAGCCTTAGTTGTAGTTCTTACCTTCGACCTTGACTGAGGCAGTGTATGGTGGCCAGATTGTAGCCTTTGGTGTTAGTTCTCACGTTCCACCTTGCAGAGTAGTGATGGAGGTCAGAGGGCAGCCTTATTTGTTAGCCCTCACCTTCTACCTTGTCTGAGGCACTGTATGGAAGTCAGAGGGCAGGGTTTCTTGTTAGTCCTTACCATCTCCCTTTTCTGAGGCAGTATACAAAGGTCAGAAGGGAGCCTTAGTTGTTAGTCTTCACCTTTTACCATGTCTGAGGCTCTGTACAGAAGTCAAAGGGAAGGCTTAGTTCTTACTCCTCACCTTCCACCTTGTTTGAAGCAGTGTATGGAGGTCAGAGGGCAGCCTTAGTTGTTAGTCCTCACTTCCACCTTGTCTGAGGCAGATTATGGATGTCCGAAGGCAGCCTTAGTTGTTAGTCCTTGCATTCTACATTGTCTGAGGCAGTGTATGGAAGTCAGAGGTAAGCCTCAGTTAGTCCTCACCTTGTATCTTCCCTGAGGCAGTGTAGGGAGGTCGGAGGGCAGCCTTAGTTGTTAGTTATCGGCTTTGGTTGTCTAAGGCACTGTACAGAAGTTAGAGAGCAGTCTTAATTGTTAGTCCTCACCTTGTACAATGTGTGAGGCAGTGTATGGAGGTCAGAGAGCAGGATTAATTGTTAGTCCTCACCTTGTACCTTGTCTGCGGCAGTGTACGGAAGTCAGAGGGCAGGCTTAGTTCTTACTCCTCACCTTCCACCTTGTTTGAAGCAGTGTATGGAGGTCAGAGGGCAGCCTTAGTTGTTAGTCCTCACCTTCCACCTTGTCTGAGGCAGATTGTGGATGTCAGAAGGCAGCCTTAATTGTTAGTACTTGCCTTCTACCTTGTCTGAGTCAGTGTTTGGAGATCAGAGGTCTGTCTTAGTTGCTAGTCCTCACCTTCTACCTTGTCTGAGGAAGTGTATGGAGGTCAGAGGGAAGCCTTAGTTGTTAGTCCTCGCCTTCTACCTTCTCTGAGGGAGAGTACAAAGGTCAGAAAGCAGACTTAGTTGTCACTCTTCACCTTCTATCTTCTCTGAGTCACTGTGTGGAGGTCACAGAGCAGCCTTGGTTGTTAGCCCTCACCTTCTACCTTGTCTGAGGCACTGTGTGGAAGGCAGATGGCAGGGTTACTTGTTAGTCCTTACCATCTACCTTTTCTGAGGCCGTGTACGAAGGTCACAGGGCAGCATTAGTTGTTAGTCCTCCTCCTCTACCTCGTCTGAGGCAGTATAAGGATGTCAGAGGTCAGCTTTAATTGTTATTCCTCACATTCTTCATTGTCTGAGTCAGTGTGAGGAGGTCAGAGGGCAGCCTTATTCATTAGTCCTCACCTTCTACCTCGTGTGCGGCAGCGTTCCAATGTCAAAGGACAACATAAGCAGTTAGTCCTCGATTTCTGCCTTGACTCAGGCAGTGTATGATGGTCAGAGGCAGCCATAGGTGTTAGTCCTAACCTTCTACATTATCTGAGAAAGTGTAGGCAGGGCAGAGGGCACAGAGCATCTTTGTTGCTAGCCCTTGCCTTCTACCTTGTCTGAGGCAGTGTACAGAAGTCAGAGGGCAGCCATAGTTGTTAGTCCTCCTCTTCTACCTTTCCTGAGTCAGTGTGTGGAGGTCAGACGGCAGCCTTACTTGTTACTACTCATCTTCTCCCTTTTCTGAGCCAGTGTTTGGAGGACAAAGGGCAGCCTCAGTTGTTAGACTTCACCTTCAACCTTATCTGAGGCAGTGTATGGAGGTCAGAGGCTGTTTTAGTTGTTAGTCCTCGCCTTCTACCTTGTCTGAGTCAGTGTGTGGAGGTCACAGGGCAGCATTAGATGTTACTCCTCAACTTCCACCTGGTCTGAGGCACTATGTGGAGGTCAGAGTGCAGGCTTACTTGTTAGTCCTTACCATCTACCTTTTCTGAGGCAGTGTACGGAGGTCAGAGGTGAGCATAAATTGTTATTCTTCTCATTCTACCTTGTAGGAGGCAGTGTGTGGTGGTCAGAGGGCAGCCATAGTTGTTAGATCTCACCTTCCACATTGTCTTACATAGTGTACGGTGGACATAGGGCAGCCATAGTTGTTATCCCTCACCTTCTACCTTGTCTGAGGCAGTGTGTGGAGGTCAGAGGGCAGGCCTAGTTGTTAGTCTTCACCTTCAACCTTGTCTGAGTCAGTGTGTGGAGGTCAGAGGGCAGACTTAGTTGTTAGTCCTCACCTTCTACCTTGTCTCTGGCAGTGCATGGTGTTCAGAGGGCTGCCTTACTTGTGATTCCTCTCCTTCTACCCTGTCTGCAGCAGTGTACAGAGGTCAGAGGACAGCCTTAGTTGTTAGTCCTCACCTTCTACCTTGTCTGAGGCAGTGTATGGATGTCAGAGTGCAGCCTTAGTTTTTAGTCCTCGCCTTGGACCTTTACAGAGTCAGTATGAGGAGGTCAGAGGGCAGCCTTAGTTGTAGTTCTCCCCTTCGACCTTGACTGAGGTAGTGTATGGTGGTCAGATTGCAGCCTTAGGTGTTAGAACTCTCGTTCAACCTTGTCTGAGGAGTTTTGGAGGTCAGAGGGCAGTCTTAGTTGTTAGTCCTCACATTCTACCTTATCTGAAGCAGTGTATGGAGGTCAGAGGGCAGCCATAGTTGTTATTCCTCCTCTCTACCTTGTCTGAGGCCATGTATGGACATCAGAGGCGAGCCTTAGTGGTTAGTACTCGCCTTCTACCTTGTATCAGGGAGTGTATGGAAGTCAGATTGCTGCCATAGTTGTTAGTCCTCACCTTCTACTTTGTCTGAGGCATTTCATGGAGGTCACAGGGCAGCCCTACTTGTGATTCCTCTCCTTCTACCTTGTCTGCAGCAGTGTACAGAGGTCAGAGGACAGCCTTAGTTGTTAGTCCTCACATTCTACCTTGTCTGACATAGTGTACAGAAGTTACAGGGCAGCCTTAGTTGTTATTCCTCACTTTCTACCTTGTCTGAGGCAGTGGGTGGAGGTCAGAGGTCATTCTTAGGTGTTATTCTTCACATTCTACCTTGTCTGAGGTAGTTAATGGAGGACAGAGGGAAGGCTTAGTTGTTAGTCCTCAACTTCTACCCTGTCTGACGCAGTGTATGGAGGTCAGAGGGCAGTCTTAGTTGTTAGTCCTCACATTCTACCTTGTCTGAGGCAATGTACAGTGGTCAGAGGGCAGCCTTAGTTGTTAGTCCTCACCTTCTACCTTGTCTGAGGCAGTTGGTGGAGGCCCGAGGTCATTCTTAGCTGTTTGTTCTTCACTGTCTACCTTGTCTGAGGTACTTAATGGAGCACAGAGGGCAGGCATAGTTGTTAGTCCTCAACTTCAACCCTGTCTGAGGCAGGGTATGGAGGTCAAACGGCAGCCTTACCTGTTAGTCCTCACCTTTTACCTTGTTGAGGAGTGATGGAGGTCAGAGGGTAGCCTTAATTGTGAGGCCTCACCTTCTACCTTGTCTGAAGCAGTGCACGGAGGTCAGAGGGCAGCCATAGGTGTTAGTCCTCGTCTCCTACCTTTTCTGAGTAAGTGGGTGGAGGTCACAAGGCAGCATTACTTGTTAGTCCTTGTCTTCTCCCCTTTCTGAGCCAGTGTTTGGAGGTCAGTGGGAAGCCTCAGTTGTTAGTCATCACCTTCTACCTTTTCTGAGGCAGTGTGTGGAGGTCACAGGGCAGCCTTAGTTGTTAGTTCTCACCTTCTACCTCTTGTGAGGCACTCTGTGGGGTCAGAGGGCAGGCTTACTTGTTAGTCCTTACCATCTACCTTTACTGAGGCAGTGTATGGAGTTCATAGGGCAGCATTAGTTGTTAGTCCTCGCCGTTGACCTATCTGAGGTAGTGTGTGGTCAGATGTCAGAGGACAGCCTTAGTTGTTATTTCTCGTCTTCAACCTTGACTGAGGCATTGTATGGTGGTCTGAGTGCAGCCTTAGTTGTTAGTCCTTGCCTTCCACCATGTCTGAGGCAGTGGATGGAGGCCAGAGGGCAGCCTTGGTAGCTAGTCCTCCTCTTCTACCTTGTCTGAAGCAGTGTACGGAGGTCAGAAGGCAGACTTACTTGTTATTCCTTGCCCTCTACTTTGTCTTCAGCAGTGTATGGAGGTCAGAGGGCATCCTTAGTTGTTAGTCCTCATCTTCTACCTTGTCTGAGGCAGGGTATGGATAATAGAGGGCAGCGTTAGTTGTTAGTCCTTGCATTCAACCTTGACTGAGTCAGTATGTGGAGGTCAGAGGGCAGCCTTAGTTGTAGTTCTGGCATTTGACCTTGACTTAGGTAGTGTATGGTGGTCAGATTGCAGCCTTAGGTGTTAGTTCTCACGTTCTACCTTGATGAGTAGTGATGGTAGTCAGAGGGCAGCCTTAGTAGTTAGTCCTCACCTTCTAACTTGTCTGAGGCAGTGTACAGAGGTCAGAGGGCTGGCTTCGTTTTTAGTCCTCGACTTCTACCTTGTGTGACGCAGTGTATGGAGGTCAGAGAGCACCTTAGTTGTTAGTGCTCACCTTATACCTTGTCTGAGTCAGTGTGTGGTGGTCAGAGGGCAGCCTTAGTGGTTAGTCCTTGCCTTCAAGCTTGACTGAGGCAGTGTATACTGGTCAGTTGGCAGCCTTAGTTATTATTCCTCGCTTTTGACCTTAGAGTGTGGAGGTCAAAGGGCAGCCTTAGTTGTTAGTTCTCGCCTTCGATCTTGCCTGAGGCAGTGTTTGGTGGTCAGAGGGCAGTTTTAGCTGTTAGTCCTCAACTTCCACCTTCTCTGAGCCAGTGATAGAGGTCAGAGGGCTGCCTTAGTTGTTAGTCCTCACCTTCTACCTGGCTTAGGCAGTGTAGGGAGGTCAGTGGGCAGCCTTAGTTGTTAGTCTTCCTCTGCTACCTTCTCTAATGCAGTGTGCAGAGGTCAGAGGTCAGACTTAATTCTTATTCCTCACATAGAACCTTGTCTTAGGCTGTGTACGGAGGTCAGATGGCTGTCTTAGTTGTTAGTCCTCACCTTCTACCTTGTCTGAGGCAGAGGTTGGAGGTCAGAGGTCATGCTTAGGTGCTATTCCTCACAGTCTACCTTGTCTGAGGTAGTGAACAGAGGACAGAGGGCAGGCTTAGTTATTAGTCTCGCATTCTACCTTGTCTGAGGCAGAGTACAGAGGTCAGAAAGCAGCCTTAGTTGTTAATCCTCACCTTCTGTCTTGTCTGAGTCATGTTGTGGAGGCCCAAGGTCATTCTTGGGTGTTATTCCTCATAGTCTACCTTGTCTGAGGTAGTGAACGGAGGTCAGAGGGCAGGCTTAATTTTTAGTCCTCAACTACTACCTTGTATGAGGCAGTGTACGGAGGTCTGAGGTCAGCCTTAATTGTTATTTCTCGCATACTAACTTGTCTGAAGGAGTATACGGAGGTCAAGGGCAGTCTTAGTTGTTAGTCCTCACCTTCTACCTTGTCTGAGGCAGTGGGTGTAGGTCAGAGAGCAGCCTTATTTGTTATTTCTCACTTTCTACCTTGTCTCAGGCAGTGTGTGGAGGTCAGAGTGCTGCCATAGTTGTTAGTCCTCACCTTCTACCTTGTCTGAGGTATTGTATGGAGGTTACAGGGCAGCCTTACTTGATAATCCTGTCCTTCTGCCATGTCTGCGGCAGTGTGCGGAGGTCTGTGGATAGCCTTAGCTGTTAGTCCTCGCCTTTGACCTTGTCAGAGGAGTGATGGAGATGAGAGGGCAGCCTTGGTTGTTAGACTTCACCTTCTACCTTGTCTGAAGCAGGGTACAGAAGTCAGAGGGCAGCCATAGTTGTTAGTCCTCACCTTCTAAAATTGTCTGAGGCACAGGTGTGGAGGTCAGAGGGCCGGCTTACTTGTTAGTCCTTACCATCTACCTTTTCTGAGGCAGTGTACAGATGTCAGAAAGCAGCCTTAGTTGTTATTCCTCCCTTTCTACCTTCTCTGAGTCAGTGTGTAGAGGTCACAGTGCAGCCTTAGTTGTTAGTCCTCACCTTGTACCTTGTCTGAGGCAGTGGGTGGATGTCAGAGGTCATTCTTAGGTGTTATTCCTCACTGTCTACCTTGTCTGATGCAGTATACGGAGGTCAGAGGGCAAATTAGTTGTTAGTCCTCACCTTCTAACTTGCCTAAGGCTGTGTACGTAGGTCACAGGGCAGGCTTAGTTCTTAGTCCTCAACTTCTACCTTGTCTGAGGCAGTGTATGGAGGTCAGAGTTCACCTTCGTTGTTAGTCCTTGCCTTTGACCTTGACTGAGGCAGTGTGTGGAGGTCAGAGGGTCGGCTTGCTTGTTTGTCCTTAACCTTCTACCTTGTCTGAAGCAGTGCACAGAGGTCAGAGGGCAGCCATAGTTCTTAGTCCTCGTGGTCTACCTTTTCTGAGTCAGTGTGTGGAGGTCAGAGGGCATCATTACTTCTTAGTCCTCATCTTCTCCCTTTTCTGAGCCAGCGTTCGGATGTCAGTGGGAAGCCTAAGTTGTTAGTCATCACCTTCTACCATAACTGAGGCAGTGTACAGAGGTCAGAGGGCATCCTTAGTTGTTAGTCCTTGCCTTCTACCTTGTCTGAGTCAGCCTGTGGAGGCCCAAGGTCATTCTTAGGTGTTATTCCTCACTGTCTACCTTGTTTGAGGTAGTGAATGGAGGTCAGAGGGCAGGCTTAGTTGTTAGTGCTCACATTCTACCTTTTCTGAGGCAATGTACTGTGGCCAGTGGGCATCCTTAGCTGAGGTAGTGTATGGATGTCAGAGGGCAGCCATAGTTGTTAGTCTTCCTCTTCTACCTTATCTGAGGCAGTGTACGGAGGCCAGAGGCCAGCCTTAGTTGTTAGTGCACACCTCCTGTCTTCTCTGATCCAGTGTGGCCAGGTCAGAGGGCAGCCTTAGTTGTTAGTCCTCACCTTCTACCTAGTCTTTGGCAATGTATGGAGGTTACAGGGCCACCAGAGTGGTTAGTCCTCACCTTCTACCTTGTCTGAGGCATTCTACGGAGGTCAGAGGGCAGCCTTACTTGTTATTCCTCTCCTTCTACCTTGTCTGCGGCAATGTACGGAGGTCAGAGGACATCCTTAGATGTTAGTCCTAACCTTCTACCTTGTCTGAAGCAGTGTATGGAGGTCAGAGGGCAGCCATAGTTCTTAGCCCTCGTGTTGTACCTTTTCTGAGTCAGTGTGTGGAGGTCAGTGGGAAGCCTCAGTTGTTAGTCATCACCTTCTACCTTGTCTGAGGCAGTGTATGGAGGATAGAGGGCAGCCTTAGTTGTTAGTCCTCGCCTTTACCTTGTCTGAGGCAGAGTACAGAGGTCAGAGGGCAGCCTTTGTTGTTAATCCTCACCTTCTGCCTTCTCTGAGTCAATGAATGGAGGTCACAGGGCAGCCTTAGTTATTAGTCCTCACATTCTACCTTGGGTGAGGCACTGTGTGGGGGTCAGAGGGCAGACTTATTGTTAGTTCTTACCATCTACCTTGTCTGAGGGAGTGTACGGAGGTCAGAGGGCAGCATTAGTTGTTAGTCCTCGCCATTGACCTTCTCTGAGGTGGTGTGTGGATATCAGAGGACAGCCTGAGTTCTTAGTTCTCGCCTTCAACCTTGCCTGAGGCATTGTATGGTGGTCTGAGTGCAGCCTTAGTTGTTAATCCTCGCCTTCCACATTGACTGAGGCAGTGACTGAGGTCAGAGGACAGCCTTTTGTTGTTAGTCCTCACCTACTACCTTGTCTGAGGCATGTACGGATGTCAGTGGCAGACTTAGTTGTTAGTCCTCGCCTTCCACCTTGTCTGAGGCAGAGTACAGAGGTCAGAAAGCAGCATTAGTTGTCATTCCCCCCATTCTACTTTCTCTGAGTCAGTGTGTGGAGGTCACAGTGCAGCCTTAGTTGTTAGTCCTCACCTGTACCTTGTCTGAGGCAGTGAGTGGAGGTCACATGTCATTGTTAGGTGTTATTCCTCAACGTCTACCTTGTATGAGGTAGTGAACGGATGTCAGAGGGCAGGCTTAGTTTTTAGTCCTCAACTACTACCTTGTATGAGGCAGTGTACGGAGGTCTGAGGTCAGCCTTAATTGTTATTTCTCGCATACTAACTTGTCTGAAGGAGTATACGGAGGTCAAGGGCAGTCTTAGTTGTTAGTCCTCACCTTCTACCTTGTCTGAGGCAGTGGGTGTAGGTCAGAGAGCAGCCTTATTTGTTATTTCTCACTTTCTACCTTGTCTCAGGCAGTGTGTGGAGGTCAGAGTGCTGCCATAGTTGTTAGTCCTCACCTTCTACCTTGTCTGAGGTATTGTATGGAGGTTACAGGGCAGCCTTACTTGATAATCCTGTCCTTCTGCCATGTCTGCGGCAGTGTGCGGAGGTCTGTGGATAGCCTTAGCTGTTAGTCCTCGCCTTTGACCTTGTCAGAGGAGTGATGGAGATGAGAGGGCAGCCTTGGTTGTTAGACTTCACCTTCTACCTTGTCTGAAGCAGGGTACAGAAGTCAGAGGGCAGCCATAGTTGTTAGTCCTCACCTTCTAAAATTGTCTGAGGCACAGTGTGGAGGTCAGAGGGCCGGCTTACTTGTTAGTCCTTACCATCTACCTTTTCTGAGGCAGTGTACAGATGTCAGAAAGCAGCCTTAGTTGTTATTCCTCCCTTTCTACCTTCTCTGAGTCAGTGTGTAGAGGTCACAGTGCAGCCTTAGTTGTTAGTCCTCACCTTGTACCTTGTCTGAGGCAGTGGGTGGATGTCAGAGGTCATTCTTAGGTGTTATTCCTCACTGTCTACCTTGTCTGATGCAGTATACGGAGGTCAGAGGGCAAATTAGTTGTTAGTCCTCACCTTCTAACTTGCCTAAGGCTGTGTACGTAGGTCACAGGGCAGGCT